>JAJHZJ010000159.1:0-600000 GCA_023548195.1 Bettongia penicillata ogilbyi
ATGGGACTACCTAAAAACCATGATCAAAAAAAGAGCCTAGACATCATCTTTTAAGAAATGATCAAGGAAAACTGCCCTGATATTTTAGAACCAGAGGGAAAAATAAATACTGAAAGAATCCACAGATCACCTCCTGAAAGAGATCCAAAAAGAGAAACTCCTAGGAACATTGTGGCCAAATTCCAGAGTTCCCAGGTCAAGGAGAAAATATTGCAAGCAGCTAGAAAGAAACAGTTCAAGTACTGTGGAAATACAATCAGGATAACACAAGATCTAGCAGCTTCTACATTAAGGGATCAAAGGGTGTGGAATATGATATTCCAGAAGTCAAAGGAAAAGGAACTAGGACTAAAACCAAGAATCACCCACCCAGCAAAATTGAGTATAATACTTCAGGGGAAAAAATGGTTTTTCAATGAAATTGAGGACTTTCAAGCATTCTTGATGGAAGGATGAGAGCTGAAAAGAAAATTTTGACTTTCAAACACAAGAATGAAAAGAAGCATGAAAAGGTAAACAGCAAAGAGAAGTCATAAGGGGCTTACTAAAGTTGAACTGCTTACATTCCTACATGGAAAGACAATATTTGTAACTCTTGAATATCTGGGTAGTTGATGGGATTACACACACACACACACACACACACACACACACACACACACACATACACATGTGCATGCACACACAGACACAGAGAACACAGAGTGAATTGAATAGGATGGGATCATATCTTTAAAAAATGAAGTTAAGCAGTGAGAGAGAAATGTATTGGGAGGAGAGAGGGTAAAATGGAATGGGGCAAATTATCTCTCATAGAAGAGGCAGGTAGGAGACTTTTTAGAGGAGGGAGAAGGAAGGGAGCTGAGAGAAAAACATGACGTTATCACATTTGACTAAAGGAAGGAATAAAATGCACACTCATTTTGGTATGAAAACTTGTCTTACAATACAGGAAAGTGGGGGAGAAGGGGATAAGCAGGGTAGGGGGCATGATGGAAGAGAGAGCAATGGGAGGAGGGAGCAATTTGAAATCAACACTCTTGGCGGGGACAGGATCATAAGAGAGAATAGAAGCAATGGGGGGCAGGATAGGATGGAGGGAAATATAGTTAGTCTTACACAAACATGACTATTATGGAAGTCATTTGCAAAACTACACAGATATGGCCTTTATTGAATTCCCTGCCTTCCCAAAGGGAATGGGTGGGGAGGGAGGGATGGGGAGAAGTTGGAACTCAAAGCTTTAAGAACAACTGTCGAGTATTGTTCTTGCTACTAGGAATAAGAAATACCGGTAATGGAGACTAGAAAGTTATCTGGCCCTACAGGACAAAAGAGAAGATGGGGACAAGGGAAGGGAGGGATGACAGAAGAGAGGGCAGATTGGTGATAGGGGAAATTAGAATGTTCAGTGTATTGGGGTGGGGGGAGGGGACAAATGGAGAGAAAATTTGGAACCCAAAATTTTGTGAAAATGAATGTAAAGTGTTAAATAAATAAATTTAACTTAAAAAAAAGCTGCTGTAAATATTTTCTAAGTACAAATTCTTTTCCTTAAGTCATGAAAAAGGTGACTTGGGGACATTGTTCCAAATGGCTTTCCAGAATGGCTGGAGCAATTCACATCTCCATCAACAGTGCTTTGATGTCTTTGTTTTTCCACAGCCCCTACAATGTCTGTCATTTTTCATTTTTCTCATTGTTGTCAAACAAATGATATATTGTGGAAACCCAAAATTGCTTTAATTTGCAACTTCCTGAAAATTAATAACTTGGAACATTTTTGTTTATGTGACCGATGATAGCTTGGATTTCTGCTTTTGGCAACTGCCTTTCTGTACTCTTTGACCATTTATCAAATGCAGAATAGTTCTTATTCTTATGAAATTCAATCAATTCTTTATATATCTTGAAAATGAGACCTTTCCCAAAGATCAGAGAACTTTATCCCAATTAACTGTTTCACCTCTAATTTTAACTACCTTGATTTTGTTTATTCAAAAGCTTTTTTAACTTTTTGTGCTCAAAATTATCCATTTTATCTTCTGTGATTCTCTCTATCCCTTATTTAGTCTTGGGTTCTTCTTTTACGTATAGAACCAGAAGGAAATTTCTTCATTATTCCTCTAATTTATTGAGGATGTGACCTTTCAATGTCTAAGTCATGTATACACTTGGAGTTGATCTTGGCACGTGGTGGAAGATATTGATTGAAATATAATTTCTGCCACATTACTTTCCAATTTTCTCAGCAGTTTTCATTGAATAATGAATTCTTACCCCCAGGAATTTGAGTTTGTCAAACACTAGGCTTCTAGGTTTTCTTGCTTCTGTATATTGTGTACCTAATGTGTTCTAATCATCCATCTCTATTTTTTTTTAACCAATATCAAATCATTTAGACAATTACTGCATTGTAGCATAGTCTGACATCTGGTACCATCAGGTCCTCTTCCTTCCTACTTTTCTAGAGTAATCCTTCAGTACTTTGATTGGTATGGAATTCAATAAAGTTAGGTAGTTTTGTCCTGTTTGCTATGCTGGTTCAGCCCTTCCATGAGCAATTAATACTTCTGCAATTATTCAGGTCTATATTACCTCAAAGAGCATTTGTAGTTATATTAATATAGTTCTGTTTCTTAAGTAGGCTCCTAAATATTTTATACATATAAAAAATTATTTTAAGTGGAATTTTTCTTTCTATTTCTTCCTGCTAGGTTTTGTTGGTAATTTACAGGAATTCTTGATACACAGTAAGCACTCAGTAAATGCTTGTTGAGAGACTGACTAATAACATTCTCTCTCACCTTGGAGCTTTTGCACTGGCTTCCCCCTATGCCTGGGATGCACTCCCTCCTTATTTAGAATCTCTGGTTTCTTTCAAAACCCAGCTCAAAAGCCTTCTCCTACATGGGGACTTCCAAGATCCCCTCAATCAAAAATTGCTTTTTATTTACTTCTACTTAGAGTTACAGCATCTGGCACATAGTAGGCACTTAATAGATGCTTCTTGATTTGAGTATTGACTGACTTGTCTGAGTACATGCTGTTGTCTGGTATATAGTAAGTGCTTAAT
This sequence comes from Bettongia penicillata ogilbyi, assembly GCA_023548195.1. Classification (NCBI taxonomy): domain Eukaryota; kingdom Metazoa; phylum Chordata; class Mammalia; order Diprotodontia; family Potoroidae; genus Bettongia; species Bettongia penicillata. The sequence continues at coordinate 3,077 of JAJHZJ010000159.1, forward strand.
TAATACTTGATGATTAATGGATTATCGAAGGTCATTTCTTATCTAAACTCTGTGCCCTGACACATGGCTGAGTGTTGTACATTCAGTAGCTGTTTAATAAATATCTATCATTGAATCAGCCTGAAAGTTTAGCTGAAAAACCTGTAAGTTCTTGAGAGTCTAAAGTGTTTCCAGGATGAAACCTCTAGGGGAGCACCGACTATGCAGCTGGCCTGACTAAGACTCGCTTGTTGGTGCACTCTTTCCACAGATCTGCCCCCCAGACTTGGTTGTGTTCCTGGCTTGCACTAGCCAGAGGCTCAAGGAGAGGCTGCTGAAGAGAGCAGAACAGCAAGGCAGACCTGACGACAATGTGAAAGCCACCCAGAGGAGGCTAGCCAACTTCAAGCAGAATGCATCACCCTTGATCAAATACTTCCAGGAAAAGGGGCTCATCATGACCGTAAGTGTTTCACAACAAGCAACAACACTGCACCACAAGTTATGTTCCAATGGTTCAGCTTCCTTGGGCTTTGGAACCCCCTTTGTTTAAAGCTGGTTCGATCTGATCTGTGGTCTATCAAATGGCCAAGCTCAAAGCTGATGTGTCTGTGCTGACTTGTCGTTCCAAGGCGATGATGAGGAAAGATACTTCTTGTGTTAAGTGAACTGGTTAGTAAGTGCCTACTGTGTGACGTGAGGCAGGGGATGGAAGATCAGTGTATTGACCTAAAAAGATAGGATTCCATGGTTAGAAGTCATTCTCTGGGTGCTGCTGTTCAGTTGTTTGTCCAGCCATGTCTGACTCTATGACCCCATTTGGGGTTTTCATGGCAAAGACAGTGGAGCAGTTTGCTATTTCCTTCTCTAGCTCATTTGACAGATGAGGAAACTGAGGCAAACAGGGTTAAATGACTTGTCCAAGGTCACATAGTTAGTAAGTGTCTGAGGCCAGATTGGAACTCAGGTCTTCCCTATGCTAAGCCTAACCCTCTCCACTGCACCATACAGTTGCCCCATTCTTTGTGAATAGGGTACAAAACCCCAAGACTCTCCTCTCTGGCTATGAAAAAGGGATAGATAACTTTCAAGAAAAATTGGGATTTTTACTGGCCCTGGGTTACTACCTAGTGGTCAGTGCGGAGTTGGCCTAGTCACCTGAAAGAGTTAATGCGATGGTCAGGATCTAAATTATCTTTAGACATGACTGCGCATCACAGTGCACAGGTCTTATTCTTTCTGTGCCCTGCTGAAGGTTAAGGAGGTGGTAAGAAATTCACTTCTGATTAAACTTGTTATTAATTACAGACATTTACTCTGCCTCCTCCCTCCCCTGACCCAACTGATCAATTAAGAGAACAAATACACGTAAGCAAGAAAAGCAGCTTCCCATCTGACCATGTCTAGAAACGCCTCCTTCTCCTGGCCTCATGGTTAAATAGTTATGTTTGAATGGAATCCACCCACTGTCTCAAGGAGTGCGTGTGCAAGGGGAGGACCAAGGCTGCCTCCTCAGCACTGGTCCCAGGCCATCCCTCATCTAGTGATTATTTACAAGCATGAAAGGAAGGGCAGAGCCTGCAGAAAGGGTCAAGGAGAGAGCGCTGATCTCAAACCTGAGTCCACTCCTCCCTCTGGGCATGTCATGAAGTCTTCCTGTGTCCGGAGCCAAATCTGTCAGGCCCCAGAACATTGCTGGTCTGTGCTGTACATGGCATCTATCACCAAGAGTTCCTCCTACCCCACCCAAGTCCCAAGGACAGACCATTATTCCCTCCCCTCTCCTCTATCCCCACACTCAAATTGAGAGGCAGCATGACATGACTGCTAGAGTTCTGGCCAGCCCCGATGTCCCTCCTGTATACATAATCTCATTTGTTAACATGAAGTGTCTGAAGGGCTGCCTTGTGTCTGGTCCTAAAGCAAGGATTTGTCATCCTTTTTGTGTCATGGATCCCTCTAGAAATCTTGAGATTCCAGGGAACCCTGTCTCAAAAACATCTTTTTGAATCTCTGAAGGAAATGCTAAATTTCAATGAGAAATTGGTGAAAAAGGAGTAATTTTCACATGCAGCCCCTAACTGTATCTATGGTCCCCTTGAGGTTCCTGAACCCCAGGCTAAGAGTTCCTGCTCTAAGGGGAAAATGTAGACTTGATGTTAAGAAAGGCTCCCTCACAACGAGAGCTCCCCAGAAGTGGAAGAGACTGCATAGGAGGTGGGGGATTCCACTCACTTTGTTTCTAGGCACCAGAATGTGGAGCATGCTGAGAGTGAATGTAACTTCTGAAGCATTACAGCTGGTTTTAGCACTTAGTTAACAAGAAAGGCACTCTTTCTGTCCTCTGTAACTCACTCAGCCCTGCCCTGTTCTCATCCCCAGCAACAGCTTCCCAATATCCCAAGGTCCCCTCTTTTTTCCTTTCCCCAGTCTTGGACTGAAGCCTTGCCTCATCATCTGAAATGTCCCAGCACCACAAGTGCTGGTTATGGCTCTGGTAGGTTTCCTCCCACTGCCCAGATGAATGCTTGTTGATTTTGCTGTAGATGAGATCCTTGCTCAGGTAGACTAGATGTCCACTGAAGCCCCTTCCAACCCTGGAATTCTGTGATTTCTAGGTTGCAACACATTAGATAATCAGCATGAAACATCTGAGTTGGAGCAAAGATGGAGCACAGATTACCTCCTCAGCCATGGAAGTGGAGCCATCTTAGGAGATGGGGTCTTTATGAGAAATGGCGTGGCGCTGAGGTAATGCCACTGACCTAAGAGTGGGGTAGACCTCACTTGTAATCCCAGCTTTGCCCTAACTAGCTGGACAATCTTGAGGAAATTTCTTCATCTCCTTACCTTCAAACCACATCGATGAGCAAGCATGTATTACAAAGGCGAAAGAGAGTCAGTCTGCTCTTGAGAGCTTACATTCTATCAAGGCAGATGTCACGTGCATACAAGAGTATAAAAATTAGATAAAACAACCAAAATACAATGAATTCCTCATTTATAAAATGAAGATAGTAGACTAGATAATTTTCAGAGTCTTTTCCAGCTTAAAAATTCATAGGATCAGAGATTTACAATTAATCTGGAAGGACTCTGGGAGTCATTGAGTCCAACTCCCTCACTTTGCAAAAATGAGACACTGAGACCCAGAAAGGTTAAGGGACTTGCTTAGGACCATGAGCTGGTGATTATCTGGAATTTGAATCCAGGTCTTCCTGACTCTGTATCCAGTGCTCATCACTATACTGCCTCTAATTTTTTTCCTTCTTTCTCTAATTTGCTTATGATGTGGCCCTTCGTATTTTGCTCATGTATTCATTTGGAGCTCATCTTGATATAAGGTATGAGTATTGAGCTAAATCTAATTCCCCCATCCTGCCATCGAATTTTCCCAGAAGTTTTTTTGTAAGATGGTGAATCCGTATCCTAGGAGCTGGACTCTGTGCCTACTGGACACCACTAGGATTTTCGATTCCTTCACTTCCATATGCTGTGTACATAGTCTGTTCCACTGATGGATCTCTGTTTTTTAAGTAGCATTAAATGGCTTTGAGAATCATGACTTTGCAGACAAGTTTGAGCTCTAGCACTGCTCGTTCATTTCCCTCATTTCCACTTCTTTTCAGTATTTCCCATGAGATCTTGATCTTTTCTGTCTCTCTATGAATGTCCTTCTTATTTTTCTATAGTTCTGTGGTCTTTTGACAGTTGGATTTGTATGGTAGAGAATGAGCAAATTAGTTTAGAGAGGATTGCCATTTATATGATATCAACTCAGCCTACTCATGAGTAACTAAGATTTTGCTAATTATTTAGGTGTGTTTATTCTGTAAAGAGTTGTTTATAATTGTATTTATATAGATTTTATGTGCATCTTGGCAAATAGACTCCCAAGTATTTTATATATATTGTTGCTATTTTAAATAAGATTTCTCTTCCTCTCTCTTCCTGCTGGGTTTATTGATATTATACCAAAATGCTGATGACTTGAGTCAGAGGGAAGTCAGCAGAGCCAGAAGAATAATTTGTCTGATAACACTGATATTATAAAAATGAACAATTCTAAGAACATAAACTGATGGAGAACAAAATAAACAGAATCAGGGGAACAGTTTACCCAAGAGCTGCCCTGTAAAGATAGACTGGAAGGTGGAAAAGTCATGGTCAATCCAATAGCCATGCGCGACTCCAGAAGACTGGCAAGGAGCTGTTCTCAGAGAAAGATTGAGAAGTGTGAAGTGAGAGGAAGACAGCTTTTGTGTAGAGCCAGGGAGGCACTTCCACAGTGGCATTTAATAGTGTTTATTGATTGACTATTGGATTTTTAAAAAATATTTCTATAAGAAGGAGAAATTCTATTGAAGATCCATTGATGATTTCATAAGTCTTACATATCAAAATTCCATTTTAACCTTGAGCAGATAGAATTTTATAGCTGAAAGAATAGACCGTTCAGTCCAATTCCATTTTTCTATAGATGGGAAAGATTTTAGCCTCCAGTTCATGGCAGAGGAGAGTCCAATATTCATGTCTCTCTGAGGCTCCGTTATTTTTCATCTCTAAAATAAGCAACCTGGATTAGAGGACCTCTGTGTCTTTGTCTGTGACCTTCCCTCTGTGTCTGTGACCCTAAGATCACATAACCCCAACAGGAATGGTGCTTCTTCTACCATATCCTAGGAAAGATATCTAGGAGGAAAGATAAATACAGAAATGAGAGGCCCCAGGTGAAGGGGAGTTTCTCTCTAGTGTTCACTGTCCAGAGAGACGTTATCTCTTAGTTCCACCTTCTAAAGGAAGCCTTTTCCAGTCTCTGAATTCTGGTGCCTTCTCTCTGGTGATTATTTTCTATCTACTCTGCATATGGCTTGGTTCTACAGAGTTGCTTGTGTGTCATCTCCCCATTAGACTGAGAGCTCCTTAGGCAGGGATGGTTCTCTAGCCGCAAGCCTCATGTCTAGCACACAGTAGGTACTTAAAAATGCTTTTTGAGCAACTAATTAATTTTTTAAACCTTATCCAAGGAAGTGATGTGGCAGATTTGGTTTGATAAATGTTCAAAATATTGTAGTTAAAAATAAAGCTTTGGATAACAGGGAAGAGGGAATTTTTTTCTTTATTTAAAATAAACTTATTAGCCCTGAATTATGCAATTGAAGACAAAGAGAAGGGAGAGCACATTTGTTTCTGCAAACAGAGATGCACCTTCCTCAGGCAGAGCTGGGGTTTAATTGGTATTTCCAAGGCTGAAAGGCATCACCACCGGGCTTTGGCAGCTGCTCCCCCCCAGCTGCTCTTGGCCCCACGCAGAGGACATTACAGAAATGGATGCATGCTGGCGAGGGCTAATTGACTGATGTTTTGCTGGGAAGTAAAATGCTTCGCCTCCAATGGAACAAGTTGTAACAAGCCCACCAGCTCGGAGAGAAACGCCCCTATTATGGCAGGGGGACATTGCATTGAAGGGTCACCTTGTGCTGGGGGCAGAGCATGTCCTGGGGCAAAGCTCCAGGAAACAGAGTGCAGAGAATGATCCAACCTGGAGCTTGGGGTGCACAGAAGGGCGCAGGGTCTAGACAGGCCTCAGCCCAGGCTCTCAAGGCATTGAGTCACAGAAGGTTCTCTTCACATCTGTTGCTCAGGTCCCATCACTTCTGACTCTCTCTGGTTCAGATTCCATCTCTGAGGGTCATCATTTGGCGAGGGGTCTGACAGAGTCTGTAAAATGGGCAGGATGGAGGAAGGGGACTATGAAGTCCCTTCTCATTCTGGTCCTCATTAAGCTCGAGGTGTCTTCGCACTTTAATGTACAGTCCCAGTCCAGAATCACAGGTGGTTTCCCCACTACCCAACGTCCTCCCTTTTGTACCCTCCTGGGGTAGCCTTACCTTCTAGGGGACCAGGTCATCACATTATAGATTTTAGAGCTGGAATAGAGAGGCCTCAGAGACCACCCCATCCAGCTTGTCCTCCCCTCCACCTCCAGAAGAATCCTGGCTTCCTTCAAGGTGGAGGCCCAATGCAGTATGGATCCATCTCAATCGGCAGAGACTTCTTAAGCACCTACACTAAGAAGGTGCCGCTTTAGGGGCTGGGGAGAGATACGTGTTCCTTTCGGCTCTCATGTTTATTCAGAAAACACAAATTTGTTCCAACACCGTTGGGATGTTAGGGAATAATTTGAGCACCATGTGAATTTTCCATTTTCTTACGCGCTATTTCATCCACCAGACACAGTGAGAACAGAAAATTGCACCTAACTGACCCAAGTTGTGTAAGAATACACCCCCCACATGCACACGCACCCTCAAATAATGGTCAGCTAGCTCAGTGCACCTGCATGTTATCCTATCAGAAGAACCAATCCACACCCACACACTCCACCCTCAACCCTAACCCACGCACACAAAACACATACACAGACACACATGTACATACACACGCACATACACACGCACACACACACACACACACACACACACACACACACACCCGTCATCTCTGGGAATGGTGCACTGCCTGAATGGCCTTGTGCCTCTCACCTGTAGCAGTCAACTGTGCCAACCTGGACCCCATGGTGAAAACTGAGGCCAGGCAGAGCCGCCCTGCAGTCACCCCTATTTATGACCATCTTGATACATCATTTTAAATGTTTAATACATTCCTTTCTCATTTAGTTTGTATAAAACTATGCTGCCATTTCTAACTAGTTTCTATATTTTTTTCTTCAAATGTGTTACTGATAAAGTTTTTGAGTGCTGTACCTATTTTCCCGTGATGTCCAACATTTTCTATTGGGCAATTTTGTTTCTGGCAGTGATTTCTTAGGAACAAGTAGGTCATATTATAGCAGAAGTCACTGCATAAAGAAGGAGACAGCCACTTTTTGCCTCTGATAGGGGAGACAAGGACATATGAAAAGATCCTGAGCCTAAATCTAAAGTTAATAAATGCATATATATGATACATGGAAGATAGATAATAGAAAGAGAAAGAGACAGGCAGACAGATAGACAAAGAAGTTAAATAGAAGGTAGTTTGGAAGGAAGGACACTGGGGTTGAGGTTGAAACACTCTACATGTACTGTCTAATTACATCTCCCAATCACCCTCTGTCATAGTATATGATTAATCCCTTTTTATGGATGAGGAATCAGAAGCCCTGAGAGTGAATGAATGGATGAAAAGATTCCGAGCATACAAAGAGAAAAGAAATGAGACAGGTCCAGTCCTCGAGGAACTCAGATTTTAATGGAGGGTGATAATCCATAAAGGGGAGCAGAAAGGGGTAAAGGTGATATATAAGGCAATGACTGGGAAATGTGTGGAAAGGGATGGGAAGCCTGCTTCTGAAGACCCTAAATGTTGCCGTATTTAATATTAACCAGGATTAATTACATCCCAGAGACACTCAACTTGTGCAAGTCAGAGGGAGGATTGGAACCCACACCCACCAAATTTCCCATCCAGCATCTCACAATGGTGCTCTCTGGGTCAGTCCCCACCCTGGTGAAATCTCAGACTGATGTAATTCTTTCCATAGCTCAACCAGAACTAGGCCACAAGGTACTTATTCAGTGTGGTCTTTGCCAGTCCAAATAACTAGAGAAGCCAGGCTTCTCTATTGGAGTCTTAATGACATGGGCTAAATCAGCAAGAATGTGGCCATTTTCCTTTAATTGGGCAGTACAAAAAGGAACCATGTAATCAGCAACCTGCTATTATCATGGTCATGTGGTCAGGCCCTGCGTGATGGAATCCTACCGACAGACCTCTAACCCTTTGGCTCCGCATCCACACCCAATGGGCGTGACTTTCACCAGGGTCCATCACAGGCTCTTACTGAAAGATCAGGCTTCCAGGAGCTCCCAGATTTGGGGGAAGTTTTCTTTCAAGAATTTGCTTTGTACAACCAGGAAGGCTGAGAGACTTTGGTGGAGACTGTGTAATGTCTCATAACGTTGTGTAGTCACTAACTAGCTTGTCTCAGTGGGAATGTATTAGCTCTTGAAGGCTGGTTTCTTTTATAGGGACAAACTCTCAGCAGGATGTGTGCTGAGCAGTCACTTTCGCTTTTATCCCCAAAGAGTTTGCTTGCTTCATCCTTGAGGAGAATTTCTGGCTTGTTGAGTTCAAGTCTTTGAAAAGGCAGCCTATCATTTAAAATTATGTAAATTTATTCTAAAAGAAAAAATCTTAGTAGGTATGGGATAAAACTGTGATGAAATATAATGCTCAGGGGGTCATTCAGAAATTACATTCCAAACCCTGTGTCAAGGGACTTTGTGGCCAATGGAAGACTGAATCTGGCCAAGAAAATGACCATGTATGTATCCATGACTGGGTTTTTCTGTTGTCTATTTCTAATTTTTTTATTGATCTCTTGTGTTTACTTTGAAAACACTCCCCGTATGTTAAATCCCCAATTTGGTTAAGTTTTTTGGCCTGTACCTAGAAACATTCCACATTGGATTTATTGACTGATTAATTCATTGATTGATGTAAGGAAGTTAGACCAGATGACTTCTAAGTTCCCTTCTAGACCTAAATCCACAATTCCAGAATCCTCCTAAGAGGCATATCCCAGCCTGTCCATGCCCACCCATCCTGAATACCTTTTGTCATTGCCCTATCAAACCTCTTCAGGGTTTTCCTCCAGTCGAAGCCATGGGAACTCCCAAGGTCTCCCAACATGTCATGGATGTCTATGACCCTGATGACATCCTGGAAGTTATTTCTCCTTCCACTGGTAGCTTGTAGCAGTGTGTTCACACTCCCCACCAACAAGCACTCTCTATGTGCCCTGACAATTAGCTAAATGCCAAGAATACAAAGGAAAAGCAGAAACAGCCCCTGATCTCAAAGAATATACAGTCTGGTGGGAGGAGCTATTTTGGGGTGGGGGTGGTGTGAGATGTAGACAGGGTAGATGAGAAGCCATGGTTTGCAATCACATAGCAGCACTGGAATAATCTTGTTTGGAAAAAGTTAGGCTTTTGTTTCTCAGAGAATCTTGGAGTTATTGGAGACATTTCCCAAGGCATCAAGTCCATTCTCCTCCTCCTATTCCATTTGAGGCCCAGATCACTGTGTATTTACAGCGCTTTGTTCCAGATACATAGATAGATGGACCAGCTCTATCCAAGTGCATATCATAGCATGGATAGGAGGAATTCTCATCCACTTTGTTTTTTTATGTGGATAGTGAGGCCAAATTCTTTTGAGATTTTGAATCTCATTTTGGCTCTGCAAGAATGTTGTCCTGTTAAAACAGTGGGAGTTTCACAGCTGTTTTTCCCCTTTACTTGTTCATCTGAATTCTATGGAATCATAGGACATGGATGCAAATTCTGACTCTGTCATTTGCTCCTTATGTGACCTTGGACTTGTGAATTCTGGGGCCTCAGTCTCCTCATCTGTGAAATGATCTCTGAGGTCCCTTCCTTAACATAATCTATGACCCTACAGGCTGCAATGAGGAGCATCTGGAAGACCTTGCCACTTGTAGGGAGTCACTTTTCCAGAGTGTCAGAAAGCATCGATATTGCTTAGTATTAAAATTTGTCACTCACTGTGCTGTGCCTCTGAAATGACTGAATGCATTAGTTCAGCAAAACGGCAGACAAAGAATGGTGGGCTGCCTGCCTGCCTTCAACAGACTGCCTCCTGAGGGGGTAACCTGGGCCAAGTGGGCTATCCCCCAGTGACAGATCCTGGGGCTGGGAAGCCAAGAGGGATCCTGTGCAGATCAAGAGGAGCATCCACATACAAGAGAAATACTGAGAATCACAGGTGGAGTACAATGCCCAGAACCAGGAGTAAGGGGCTGCTTACTTGCTCACCCCCCAAACCTCCCAGGGGCCTCTGTCTCCACTCTCCCTACCTCCTTCCAATGCCCTCACACCCACCCCTGGGGCCAATCAGGGGCCAGCCTGCATGTTTTCAGCTCCCAGCATCTCTCAGCTCCGACCCCTCTGCTCTTCCACAGTCCCTTCCCTGGCTCAAGCTGGAATGTTTTTGCAGTCTCCTAATTGACTTCTCTGTTCTCCCATTTAACCTCAGCACAGTTGCCAGATTTACATTCGCAAAGCACAAAACAGCCCACATCAGTGTCCTGATCAAGCATGTCCAGGGTTCTCCATTACTTGTGGGATAAAATTAAAAATTCCTTAGCTTGGTATTTCAAATCTTTCACAGTCTAGCTCTGGCCAAACACTCCACCAACTTCATGCATTTTCTGTTCCAACTAAGTATAACTATTTGCCGAACACTTCCCTCTAAGGATCTGGACAGTCCTCAGTGCCATCACCTCCCCCTCTTCACAGAAATACATGCTGTCCTTCGCCTCAGCTTCTCAATTTGAATTTCACACATAGGATCTCATGAGATCCGCACAACAATTCTGGGATGTAGGTGCTATTATGATCCCCATTTTACAGACAAGGAAGCTGAGGGCAGAGGGGAGCTTAACTGATTTGCCCAGGGCACACAGCTAGTAAGTGCTGAGGCTGGATTTGAACCCAGGTCTTCCTGCCTCCAGCTCTGTCATTCTACCCATTGTGCAACCAGGCCTTTACTTCCTCTGATGGCCTTGATCCGTGGTGTCACCAACCCACCAGTAAGGATCGCTGCAGGCCACACATTGACATTATTAACGTTCTGCTGTATTTTTACTTATTTTGTCCCATATTTCCTGATTACACTTTGGGACCCGTCTGACCCCTTGTCCTCTTCTGCTCAAACCACGAATGAAGGGCCCCTTTGTGGACACAATCATGTTCCATTGGCCTTTGCATCCCCCAGATAGCAGGGGCTTAATGATTGTTCGCTGAATTAAACCAGACGCGATGAAGTGGGGCAAGCAAGTTGGCAGCCCCCTCTAACCCTGCAGCCCCTTCAGTCCCCTGACTTACCTCCTGCTCAGCCAGCAGGGAGGAAGGTGCAAGCAGGTGACTCAGCTGCCTCCAGCTGTCAGAGGAGGGAAGCAGGAGATGGTGCTTGGGCCCCTGCTGGGCTAAGTCCTTGGTCTCAGAGGAAATCGGCATGCCAGTCTCACTTCCTTCGAAGGTGGCAGGGGATGAAGAGCCTGCCTGTGCTGGGCACCTGTGGCTTCCTGATATAGCTTTTCATTTTTCTGTTTTCTTCTCTTTCTGATGGCTTTTTATCATGAAATTCTGCATCATGTCACGACCATTTTTTCTTATTGTCTTATGGTGATGTCTGGCCATTGTTTGATGCATTTGGAGCAAATAAGGGGGTACAAAAGCCAACCCCCAAACTATGGACCACCACGGATGGACTCCATCCAGTCTACCTCTGGACTCCCAGGCTGGCTCTCTGGTTAGTTTGACCCCCATCCAGGATATCTCAGAACCTCAGAATATCAAATCACAGGTTCAGAGCTGGGACTCACAGACCCTCCAGTCCAACTCCCCATTTAGCAGATGAGGAAGTGGAGGCACGAAGAGACGTTAAGCAACTGGCTCAGGGTGACAGAGCAAGGAGTCATCAGAGGTGTCCACCACAATGCGATGCTTTCTGCTCTCCATATGATGCGGCTGCTCCAGAGTAGAAGAGTAAAAAGGCCTCAGTGCCCATGCAAGCCCCTAGCTAGCAGGGTGTGGGACCCTAGCCAGCTTTTATTTGCCTCAGAATGAAGGATTCACAGCAGGCCTTTTATAACCCACAACAATCCTTCCTGAGACTGACCTTCCTGGCCCAGGGGCTTCCAGATTCTTTCTACCTGACACTGCTCTGTGGTCTACACTACCCCTGAAGGAGGCTGTTACAATGCCAGCCCCTCCTCTTCTGGGGGAAGCCCCACTTATGGCAATGCCAGGGGTGTATTAATTGTTTGCTTTCTTCCTGGCAGTGGATACAAAGGAAAAGGTCAATCCTCAGGAATGGAAGAGAAACTGTTTAAAAACAGGCAGACAGTACAATGGAGATACAAGGTGACTTTGGAGGTGCAGGCACCAGCGGCTGGTGAGATCCTGAAGAAAGACAAAATCCTCCAGTGTTCCAACCCCATCATAACCTGGCCCCTTCCCAGTCTCCTTCCACCCCTTCCCCACACATGTATTCTTGGAGCCAGTGACCCCGACTCCTGGCTCTGCCCATTCTCTCTCGGCCACCTGCAAGGGCTCTCCCTCCTCTGCTCCAACTACTGATCTCCCTGGCTTCCTTCAAGTTCCAACTAGAATCCCACCCCGTACAGGAAGCCTTCCCCAATAGCCAGTGCCTTCTGTTAATTATTTCCCATTTCTCCTGTATATAGTTGTTTCCATGTTTTCTTCCCCATTAGAACATCATTTCCCGGGAAGTAAGAACTGTCACTTGCCTCTTTTTTTGTATTCTCAGCACTTGGCACAGCGCCTAGCATACAGTGGGCACTTAATAAATGCTTATTGACTGATTCACGATTGACTAAAGAAGGTAGCTCTTGAAATGAGTAAATGTACAGGAAAAAAAAACACAGAAAAAAGACTCATCTCTCAGTTCCTGAGCCATAGTGAGCTTCTGATGTACAATACATCTCATCAGGAACTCCACAGGTTCCCCTTCATAATCCACACCAAGCACTGATCTAGGCTCCTCAAGGATAAGTGGTCTGGACTTCAGGTGACAATGACCTGGGCCTCAATCATAATTCCAAGTCTGTCCATTTAGATTTGACTGTGCCATATGGGAGACGACACAGGACCGCTCAGCATGGTATGCTGTGCTCTATGAGCAAAGAGAATTGAGACGGCACAAAGTAAATGTAGGATGTGCAGATATGGCGCATCCACCCCAAATATTCACACAGACTGTCTGTGCCCAACCTGTGGTAGAGCATTCTGAGCTCATATTGGTCTGATCGCCACAGTCAGACACGATGATGTCATTCTGGTCCTCTTTGAAAATGAAGGACAACAACCAACCAGCCACCAATTTCTATAGCAAATCTGCCAACAGCCATTTGTAGATGCTTCTGCCGCTGAGTTTGCAGGCATGTCGCCCATGGAGGGACCTTGAGTTGGAGGGCACCTCTCCTCAACAGCCTCAGGAAAACGAGGCCTGCTTGTCCCAGACTCTAGGTTTGGGGCTGATCTGTCACGTGTTCTGGGAGGTAGAAAAGGATTCCATAAATAAAACCTTTTCAAAAACCTTCCTCAAGTCCTGTCCACCATGTTGTAGTTTGCCTCCTACTTGGCCACAGAGGATGGGGCTGGATGGAAGTTTCAAAGAGGCTCATTTTGGCTCGAAGAAGGAAAATTGTCTCAACAGTCAAAGCAATCCAGGAAAAGAATGGACTTTCTCAGGGGTCCTCTGTCCCTCTCAGACTTTAATGCCGTAGGATTTCTTGGGGAGAATTCATTCCATTCAAAAAGTGCACATTCAAGGCCGGCCAGGGGCCAGGTCCAGGCTGTGCACTGTGGATCACAAAAACCCAAAGGAAGAGTCCCTGCCCTGGGGAAGTGTGCATTCTACAGGGAGGATGTAAAAGAGATTGATGGGTGGTCTGGGGGCTCTTCCAGGCCTCTGAGTCTGTGAATCGTGTAACTAGACAGAATTCTTCCTGAAGATCAGCATATCCCAGTGGCCCTTTATCAACTGAAGCCGTTACCAGGGCAATGAGATAGACAGTCCAAGGTCTGTGCACAGACCCAGGGTAAGAAGCAAAGAGGGGAGAGGAGGAAAGACCGCGAGAACATCAAATGCTAACAGAAAAACATCACGTTCAATTCCATGAGCGTTTGCAAGTGGTTAGTACATGCTAGGCACAGAAGGCCTGATTAGCTGCCTCCTATTTTTGGTCCAGCATGCACCCCGGTGTGGTGGCTTTCACCACAGAAGCTGAGTAGAAACATTTCTAAGGGGTCACACTGAACCCTACCACTTGACATGATTTGAGCAGGTTTCCTTTTTAGCTTTATTTACATCATCTCGGAGGACATGATTAAAATAATGTTTTAAGGCCTTACTGTGTGTCAGTCACTCTGTTAAGCACTGGAATATCAGGAAAGGCGGAAGCAGTGTTTGCCTTCTAGGGGCCACCAGCTCGTGAGGGACCCGCACAAACAGCTCAGCACATACAACACACACGGAAGGAGAGTGAGTCATCTCAGTGGCTGGGTAACCAGGGAAGGCTGCACCATGGGGTGATGGATCAGCAAAGGAGACGCAGAGGGAACAGTCAGACAGATAGGAGGGGCAGCAGAAACCCCAGAGGAAAGGAAGCCTCTGGGAGGTGGCAGAGAAGTCAGGGAGGACAAGGATACCTTGGCAATCCACAGGCCATTGGAGAGAGCAGCCTCAGTCCAAAGATTAGGCCAGAAATGAGTGGGGAGCACTTGAGTGGAGAAATGGAGGCGGTCAGCTGAGACAGGGAGGAGAGCATGGGAAGGAAGGCAAGACCCAATGAAGGGCAATGCTGGTGGCGCATCCTCAGCGGTTTCTGCCATGTGTGTATGAAGAGCAGTGATGTCTCCAGATGGCATCTTGACTTTCATCCTTCCAACACAGCAGTCTCATATTCTGTCAGCCTCTTCTCCTTGATCTTCTCTAGGCTTTATGAATCTGCTGTCTCCTAGTTCTCCATGGTGTCTGTAGTCGAAGTACAGTGGGAAGAGTTGGTCAACATAGAGAAATATGTTTGGAGCCAGCAGACATCCCTTCACCTGCGCCCTCCCTCAGTGAGGCCCAAGGTTGTGTTACCTTCCTTGGATGCCAGGCTAGGCTGTTCACCCATGTTGAGTTTGCAGGACACTTGTATCTCTAGTTCTTTATTTCCAGCAAAATGCTGTGTAGCTGTGCTGATGGAGTAGGGTTTGAGTTCATTGTAATTAAGTGAATGTAATGTATCTTTGTGATAAAAGCCACCAGAACCCAACATGGCACAACTATGTGGAAAGGCAGAAAGTCAAAGCACCATCCCAAGGTCACTCTTCTTTATCTTCACACTGTCCTACCTATTGCATTAAAGAATCGCCCATTGAAGCATTAGGCTGATGGGCAGACAGAGACCCGGAAATCACGATGCTCTCTCAAAGTCATGACCGGGCCAGATGGTCTTGGGGAGTGTGGACAGTTTAGAGGCTTCCAAAGCCTCCCATACTAATTAGTGTCTTGCTAGGTGTAAGTCCTCAGTTGTTGAAGTGTCTGGAGTGGAACCTTAGGAGCTGTCTTCACTTTATTAAGGGAAAATTGATTTTTCTCTCTCAGGATTTAGATAATTTCCTGACCTGAGGCCCTCGCTGTCGCTGTCTCCCCAATGGTGTTAAGATGCCATAGTATGTTGGCATCAACATTAGCGAGAATCACCTGGCCCTTTGAAAGTGAGAAAATAAGAGGCGGACCTTCTCTCCACGTGAGCACATCCAGCACAACGAAAAGGGATTGGAGCAGAGCCCATTTAATTTTCTAAACTTTTTAAATGTTTTCTTAATCACAGGCTATTCTGAAAGTAATGAGGTTGGTACCAGGGCAACACCTGTTCTCACTTTCATTTTAATTAATTTAATTAATTATACATTATCCGATGATCTGGTCTTGCTTCTTGTCATTTTCTTAATGAAATGATTTGGACCACATGCTGAATTTAAATTTTTAAAATGGATCCATGCAGGGGAGCAAAATAAAAAAGGACGATGTATTATTAATACCAAATATCGTTAATGCCAACACCACTGTATCTCTCCAACTCTAAGTCATGACCCAAGACTCTTGTCCCTTCAGTCAGAAAATTCAACAGCCATCTGCTCTGTCCAGGCAAGATGCTGGGAACTGGGGATGTGTTGGGGAACGACCACATGACACTTGCCCTCGGGAAGCTTCCATTCTTTCTCCAGTAGATTGTCCCTATCACTCAGTCTTGAATCTTCAGTCCCTTCTTTCCTGCCAGCTGTGAACCTGCCCATTTCTTCCTTAATGATAATAATTTTAAAAGCTCACTTGGTCCAACTGCGCCCATTAACGATCATCCTCTCCTCCTCCCCTCCACTACCTCCTTGAGAAACCTACCTCCTCTGCAGTTCCACTCCTCACCCTCCCTGGCTGCTAAACCCTGTGGTCTGGCTTCCCTGCCTCAGCGTCCCTCTACAACTGTCCTCTGGTGGCTCATTCCCAGTGCTCATTCTCCTTGGCCTCTAGCAGACCCAGCCACAGTGGGCCCCACCTCCTCTTCTCCCTCTCCAGAAATTCCAGGACACCCTCTCTCTAGGCTCTCCTTTGGTCTCCTCCCTGCATCTTCCTCCAGGGCATGCCTCATCACCATGGGGCTCTATCTTTCCTTCAGTGCTTCCCACTTAGCAGTCTCATTGGGCTCCCTAGGCTCAGTGATCACATCTGTTCAAGTGTGTCCAGATCTATAGATCCTCTCTCCTGAACCACAATCGTGCATCACCAATTGGTGATTGCCTTTTGGATATCTTGGGATGCATCACCCCATAAACATCTCAAACTTGTCCAAGTTAATCTCTGTCCCTGAGAGTGAGTGGAGTTGTAAAGGGATTGGTGAGTCTGAAAGCCAGATTTCATCATCATCATCATAGGGCCTAGTATGTGCCAGGCACCATGCCAAGCACTTTACAGTTATCTCAGTTTGTCCTCACAACAGCCCTGGGAGGGAGCTGCTATCATTATCCCCATTTTACAAGTGCAGAAACTGAGGCACACAAGGTGAAGTGACTTGTCCAGGGTCACATAGCTAAAAAGCACCTGAGGTTAGATTTGAACTCAGGTCTTCCTGACTCTGAGTCTTGCATGAACTGCCTCAAGAAAAAGTAAAGTCTCACCAGTCAGAAACTTGCACTTCCAGAACAGGAAGGAGTGAGATAGGCAGAGACAGGGGGAGGGAGGGAGAGACAAGAAGCTAAAATGAGTTGTGTTTTTCCAGACTGGGGCAGTTTGCCCTGCCTCAGCAGCCTGGTGGCCCTCCTAGAGTCTCCCCACCCTGGTGCCAGACTTAGGGCAGATACCTCATCAGTGTCCTTTAGTCCTACCTCAGGTGCAATCCACCAGAGCTGGTCTCCTGATAGCCCCAGGAGAGGTGTGTGTGCCACCGCGCTGTTGGCTTTCGTGAACTTTCCACAGTGCTGTCTCACTCTGTGGACGAGGCCTGGCCACTGTCAGTTCGCAACTCTTTGGATACATCTGGGAGCGCCAGAGTTTCTGGAGGCAGTACCCACAGTGGCCACAAAAGAAAAAGAAAGTAGTGGGAAAAGCTCTGGCTTCTCTTCTCTTCCTTCTGGGCTGAACCTGCTAGGCACTCACCAAGAGGAGGATGCTACAGCTGAGCCTTCCAGTGCAAATCCTCACCGCTCCATGATCTCATTCACAAACCAAATGCAGGAATCACCAAGGAATGTCCCTTAGATTCCAGCCAGGACCATCTGGTCCCTCTGCAGGTGACGGATGACCTCTCACTTCCAGGATTGGAGCCCAGACCATTGAGGTCAGTGCTTATAATGGATGCCGAATCGTGCCTCCACTGCCGCAGGTTGCAATCTTCTCCCACCAGGAGCTCAGCACTCTCTTGGTGTCGGAGCTGCTCATTAAAGCCTCCTGCTAATTGTCTGCTCTTTGCCTTTTCAATGGATGTTCCAGAGGGTTCAGAACTGAGATGAACAAAGCAAAGGCATTCTGTAAAACTGTAAAGTCAGCGTGGCTCTTTGGCAAAGGCACCTGTACCTTGTGAGCTCCTGTTTTAAAATGCCAAAATATGGGAAGGAATATGTAATGCCTCAGGGATGTCAGAGGAAAGCCCCAAGACACTGGAGCAGTCGTGTGATCTGGGCTCTACAATCTGGGGACCTGAGTTCAAATCTCATTGGCTCTTTCATCTCTTCTCTGGGTTTTTGTTTACTCATCTGTGAGCAGTAAAACTACCAAGGCTTTCCCAACCTGTCCCCAGCTGCCCATGCTTAAGCTTTAGCCCTCAGACACCGAAGGAACTTCCCACCAACCATTCCAGTTAGAGACCCCTTACCTCACCCAGACAAACCTGCTCCACTCAGACCCAGACAGACCCACCCTTCCACAGCTCTGTGAAGAGTACCCAGAGAACAGCAGTAACAGCAGGCACTCGGGCATCTGGCTTGCAGTTTGCCAAATTGAGCTCCTTGGACCCTCACAACACTCCTGTCTGGGAGGGAGGAGCTATAATCATTATGTTTTACAAATGAGGAAACTAAGGCAGATAGTGGACAAGGGTTCCCTTGGACTTCCCCGAGGTCGTGCACATCTGTGGCAGAGGCGAGGTTGGAACACCGATCTCCCGGACTTCACAGTTTGCAGCTCATCCACAAAGGGGCACTTGGCACTTATAAGGTTTGTAAAGCACTTTACAGAAATGGCCTAGGGTCTGAAATACCTGAGCTGGATCCTGCTCTGGACACTCACTAACTGTGCAGCCCTCCCTAGGGAGGCAGCTTGTCCATGCTCAGCTTCCATGTCCTCCCCTGGACCAGACCATGAGGCAGCTTGGCTGCCTTTTGAGTCCTGCTGACCTCAAGCAGTGATCCTATGAGTCCCTTTATTAAGGGCCCACTGTGTCCAGGCACTGGCTAGATGCCTGGGATACATGGAATGGGGCAGCTGCTGCTGTCGAGGAGCTCACACTGCCACCATTGGTGAGTGCAGGGGCTCATAGTCTATGAGAGTGAAATCAGAGGTCTGGCCCAAGTCCCTCCCCACTGGGATATAGATAGGTAGGTAGGCAGGCAGGTAGGTAGACAGATAGATGGATAAAGAGACACACGGATGGATGGATGGATGGATGGATGGATGGATGGATGGATGGATGGATGGATGGATGGATGGATGGATGGATGGATGAATGGATGGATGGATGGATGGATAAAGAGACGCATGGATGGATGGATGGATGGATGGATGGATGGATGGATGGATGGATGGATGGATGGATGGATAAAGAGAAAAACATGAGGATACATAGAGATAGAAATGTGTGTGACTATGTATCTATACAAAGTAAAGGGTTTTATGCGTAGATGTGTGATATGTGTGCTAACTAATTCATACTTAAAAACTTGAGGAGATAAAGAGAAAAATAAAGCAGAAAACCCTAAATTTTTTTGCCTTGAAAAAGTATTCCTATCCTAGCAACATGGGGCCACGCCTTTTCAAACTGATCATCCTCATGAAATGGCCTCCTCTTTAGAAGGGTGAAAGACCCTTCAGTTCTATTTCCCTGGGAATCTGCCTTTGCTAAAGTCTTCTCACTCCTAGAAAGCTTGGACCAGGGAGTGTCAGGAGCCCCATCATCTCAGAGATTCTATGGCCCCCTTGGGGGAAAACAGGACAGAGGAAGGAGCAGCTGATCCCTTTCTCTGACTCCCTTGAACCAGAGGTTTCACAAGAGACAGATTGCTGTGTTCCCAGGGATATTTTTAAAAAATCTAATGATGGTAGCAGGACTTCTGAAATGACTGAGAAAATCGGGCTTCACTTGACAGCCCTGAGAAGCATTGCCTACCTGATACCAACTGGTGAAGCCTTCTAGGATCCATTTCACAGGATCTCTCTGTCTCTCTCTGTCTGTCTGCCTCTGTCTCTGTCTCTGTCTCTGTCTCTCTCTGTCTCTCTCTCTCTCTCTCTCTCTCTCTCTCTCTCTCTCTCTGTTTCTGTCTCTCCTCTGTCTCTCTGTTTCTCTGTCTCTGTCTCTCTCACTGTCTCTCTGTCTCTGTCTGTCTCTCTGTCTCTGTTCCTCTGTTTCTGTCTCTCCTCTCTGTCTCTCTGTTTCTCTGTCTCTCTTTCTGTGTCTCTCTCTACCTCCCTCTCTCCCTGTCTCTATCCATTTCCCCTTTCTCTTGTCATTTTTTCCTCTCCTGCTGCTTTCCCAACAAAACCTTTCAAGAAAAATTCCAGCCTCTCTCTGTCCGAGTGTGGACCTGGTAGAAACACAGACATCTCCTGGCTTGCAGACACATTACTCACTTTCTCTTCTGTCTCTCAGTCTGTCCCAGCAGGGTAGCTTCTATGCCGAGGGAGACAATGAGAGAATGGATCTAGTTCATTTTCTAGATGAGGAAACTGAGTCCTGGAAACCACAAAAACATCTGAAAGCTAGTTCTGAGAGATATTCATGGATTGTTAATCCAATTCAACAAACATGTATTAGGGGGCCACATATGCCAGGAATTGTATTGAATGAAGTGGGTTACAAAGACAAAATAACTAAGCCAGGAGAACATTTCAAAAGATATTTATTTTCATGGAGTTATTTTTTTCCACATTCATGGAAGTTTTGTTATTAAGTGATCTCAATTGTGTCTGACTGTGATGCCATTTGGAATTTTCTTGGCAGAGATACTGGAGTGGTTTGCCATATCCTTCTCCAGATCATTTTACAGATGAGGAAACTGAGGCAAACAGGGTTAAGTGACTGGCCTAGAGTCACACAGCTTGTAAGTGTCTGAGATAGATTTGAACTCAGATCTTTCTGACTCCGGGTGCTCTATCCACTGCACTGCCTAAAAACCTGAGCAAAAATTGTTAGTGTTTGTGTGTGTGTATGTGTGTGTGTGTGCGCGTGTGTGTGTGTGTGGTGGGGAGGAGTAATCCCCTTCCCATCTTGGCTTTCTGTTACCACATTAACTATCAAGGGGGAGCCATCGATTGATCTAAGACCAACTTGGGGAGGGGAGGGAATTGGTTAGTCAAAGGCCAACCATCCCCACACATGGATGAAATGCCAGCCCAGCCGGGGCAGATGCAGTGAGAATCCTTTTCCTTGGGTATCCTTCTCAGGGTTTTGCAAACAGGACCCTCCCCAAAGGTGACCAGCCCCCAGTTGCTACGGAGGCAAATATAACCAATCAGATTCTGTTTTTCATATCCGTTGTTCTTTGCTAAAAATTGGTTTCAAAAATAAGCAGATTGATCATGCATGGGAGTGCACACCAGGCTCGTCTCAGTCATTTTACAGGTGAGGAAACTGAGATTAAGTGACTGAGGTGGGGTCGCACAGCTTGTGAGTACTTGACTCCCGCTCCCCACCGGACACCTCCCTGCCTCCACCACCAAGATGGTGGAGCTTGGATTTTGTCACTCTGGGGACCTCCCTCAAGCCGAGTAGGACTAAGTGTCTGAGTCCTAGGAACATGCGTAGAGACTGATTGGGTCCCCTTGGCTCCTATAACTAGTGAGTGCCAGAACCCAGATCTTCCAGACTTTGTGCCCAGTTCTCTACCCACAATACTGAGATGCCTCAGCAGAAAAAGAGCTGGCATTTATAGAGCTCTGGAGACTGTACAGTTTCCTACATGTTGAGGTTTTAATTAGAAATGCTTCTGAGTAATACTCAGCACCATTACTCTTTGTGTTTGATCTAGTATTTCATAGGTGGTAGCATTTAGCTTTTAAAGTTCTACACAACCCGCCGCAAACAATCTTCCTCACCTTGTCATTCCCCTTCGGGGCTCTGTGATCAAACTAGTTCCTCTCCTCCTCACATAGCATATGCCATCTCCTACCTCCATGCTTTTGTCCTGGCATCCCACCTGCCTGACATGTACACATGTGTATACGCATGTATATGCCTGTGTGTGTAAATACACATACATATATCTATTATCTCTACCTTCTGACGTTGCCATCACCCTGCTGGTCTGTACCCTCCTTGCCTCATTTCATTCTTTCCCTTGTAATGGCAGCCATCACAGCAAGCATGGCCATAGTAAACACTTAGTGCATACTCGTTGCTTGTTTG
This sequence comes from Bettongia penicillata ogilbyi, assembly GCA_023548195.1. Taxonomy (NCBI): domain Eukaryota; kingdom Metazoa; phylum Chordata; class Mammalia; order Diprotodontia; family Potoroidae; genus Bettongia; species Bettongia penicillata. The sequence continues at coordinate 24,774 of JAJHZJ010000159.1, forward strand.
CTTAATGATTATATCGGTCATTCATAGCATCACATTGTCCAGGAGACTCCTCCGGCTGTCAGGCAAAAGTGATGAAAAGGGAGGCCAGTTTTCTCACTATTTTGGCCTCATTTTCTGACCTTCTGATTAGAGCACAGAAATGGGGGATGGGCCTAGAATGCCATAGTCCAGTGGAAGCAGCACCATGCTTGGAATCAAAGGACCTGGGTTCTAATGCCTCATCTAGCCCTTAGTGCCTTCATGACCTTGGGAGGATACTTCAAGGCTGTGACCCTGATTTCCCTCATGTGTCAAATGCTCAAGTGGGGGGGTCACCACTCTAGATGGTATCCAAGGTCTCTGCAGGCTTTAGGTCTGAGGTTCTGTGACCCAACACTACAAATATTTATTCATTCATTGAACAAATACCTACTATGTGCAAGACACTTTGCTAGGCATGGGAGCTAACCCTCAGAGAGTGTACAGTTAAATCCAAAAGCAGAAGAGACATATTTCTGGATAATGGTGTTGTGGTCCAAGGGAAAGTGGGAAAAACCACAAAGGAGATTTCCAGCAAGATTCTTTCAAAGGCAGAAAGTGCAGCAAGGCACCTTTAGTCAATCAGCAAGCATTTATTAAGTCTACTATGCACTAGGAAAAACTTCCTGACAATTAAGGATGCCCTCCATTGGATGGGCTGTCTGGGGAGGTGCCCAGAGACCACACTTCCAGTGTGTTCTCTAAGGTCCTCTCTTTGGGTAGGAGGGACACAGAGGGCCTTCTGCCTTGGCAATCCTGGGATGCTCCCAGGTCATACCATCAAGAATGTGTTTTCTGGCTGTCCCATCTTTCAGGTTCTTGTCACACTATGTTTTCTTTGAACATGAGCCATCTGTCTAAGAGCTAAATCATCAGGAGAAAACATTGATGACTTTACCCTTTTCCCACTGACAGGACCAGACCCACTGGCTACTTTCTGTTCCGCCAGGCCCTGGAGGCAGGTCAGTGGTCTCAGGCCTATGTTTGTGGATTCTTCCTGGGTTTTCTTTTTCTCCACCCATGGGCTCATCCAATGCTGCCACTGTGGGCAACATGACTAGAGATGGGCCGGGGTCTGTTCTCCTGCCATCTGATACTCAGCACAGACACCAAAACCTCTCCCACTGCTTTGGGCTGGCTCTTCCTTCCAAAGACAACTCCAGAAATGGGATGGGGGCTGGTCTCTTCTCTAGGTCCTGCTAGAACAAGCATATGGCAACACACTCCTGCTGATGCATGCATCTGTACAGATTAATGTCATCTTTATTTTTACCCTGGACCTGAAGAACGATTCATGGCCCAGCTCCAAAGAGAGCTCTGCTCAATCCAATGAACTTCAGCAGGTATTTTTGAATACCTACTATGTGCCAGGCAGTGTGCTGGGTGTGGAGAACAAACCACAAACACTTCCTGCCCTTGGAGGTGGGGTGGGGAATAGAGAGAGGGTCACAATATCTCAATTGTCAATGCTGGGCCTGTGGTTTACTCTGGATAAGGAATTCCCAGGGAAGGAAACTCCCTCCACCAATGCAGGTGGCACCTTCTCTGAAGCCTGGAACACTGAGAGGTGAAAGGTCACCAAGCCAGGGAGCCCAAGATTGGGCCTATGCTCAGGTGAGCTCAGCTGTCCAGCTACCAGGCCTCTAAGATGGAGGAAGGGGAGGGCAGGAAAGGCTACATATCACCCAGGACCTGAGAAGCCCACCTGAGCTCAGCACTCATGTTAGCTAGAGTCTACAGGGCAGAGGTGAATGGATGGATGGATGGATGGATGGATGGATGGATGGATGGATGGATGAAACAGTTCTCAGGAGGCATAAACACAAAAGTAGGACAAGTCTGAAGGAAGGGCATGCCAGGACAGTACAACAGCATAATGAGGAAAAGGTCCTCCCAACATCAACTGTAGAGTGTGCCTGGAGTGGGCCCCTCCCCGGAGAATGGGGGGAAATCCCTATGGTGATCCTTCCCAAGGGAGCAAATATGCTGGTTCACTACTGAGGCACTTGGTATTTGGCTTCCATGATAGCAGAAGAGGAGAAGGGTTGTGTCCAACATTGGCCCCTGGGATCATCCCCACTACACCAGACTAGACTGTGAATTCCTGGAGGGAAGGGGCTATCTCACTCTTATCTTTGTATCCCCAGAACATAGTACAGTGACTGGCACATAGTAGGTGCTTTATGGACGTTTGTTGGTTCAGTGAAGTGGGATGGCTTGTTCAAAAGTATGGCATTAGGGCTCAGACATGGTATCTGGTTTATGCCAAGCAGAGCAATTTGACAGGAAAACAAGAGCCATTTTGATCAGTGCTCATTTGCCATGTGGAGCTGGTTAAGCCAGGTCCACCATGGCCTTGGTGCTTGGACACTGGAATGCCTTTGCCGTAAAATCCCCTTGTACGTTTATTGGATAGATATCCATAGGTACATAAATAAGCCTTGGATGGGTGCTGCAAATGGGCGTGGACAGAAGAAGGAAAACAGGCTGACCTGTGTTTGGGAAAGAGCTAAGCTCTTTTCATGACCCCAGGGATGTTGTCTGGCATTCAGTCATGGAACACGAAGGCCCCAAAGGACATGAAGTTGAGGGTCACTCCAAGGTCAATATGGAGGCACATCAGGGGGGTGACTGGGATACCAAGTGTTACAAAGAGTTATTAGAGAGAAGTTGTATGAAGGATGTTAACTCTGAAGATGTCAGAGGAAGAGACAAAGACCCCTTATACAAGAGTATGTACAATAGCCCTTTTTGTAGTGAGAAAAGACTGGAAGCTAGCAGCTGGACAAATCATGCTAAATGAATATAATGGAAGGAGTTATATAGCACCTACTGTGTGCCAGTCATTGCACTAAGTGCTTTGCCAATATTGTCTCATTGGATTCTCACAACAACTCTGAGAGGGAGGTGCTATTATTATCTCATTTTACAGATGAGGAAACTGAGGCAGACAAGAGTTAATGACTTGCCCAGGGTCACAGAGCTAATCTGTGTCTGAGACTGGATTCAAACTCAAGTCTTCTTTATTCTAGGCCCAGGGCTCTGTCTACTGCCAGCTGCCTCAACAGGATAATATCATTGTGCCATAAGTTATAAAAAAAAGGATGGTTTCAAAGAAATCTGGGAAGACTTGTATGCACTGATACAAAATTTATACAATGCAACAACATTGTAAAGACAGACATCTAGCTGACACTCTATGCTGCCTTTCTTTATATCCTCCAAGCTTAGCACGTAGTAGGCACTTAAATATTTATTGCCTGAGGGATCAGCACGATGACCAGACATGATGCCAGAGAATGAGTGATGGAGCAAGCACCCATCTCCTAACAGAGGACCAAGGCCCAGGGAGCAGGGGGGAACTATGTGGAATGGGATTGTTGGGGGATTGGTTTTGCCTCCTGTGCATTTTTGATATAAAGGTTTGGGTTATCTTTCCTCAGTTTGAGGAGAGAGAGAAGTTGGAGTGTGTTGGGGCCACCAAGTGTGAAAGAAGGTCATTAGTGCACCTTTGGGTGCATAGAAACAAACAGAGGGGAGGTGAGTAAGCAGCAGGCAAGCAGGGCAGTTGGGAAATAATGTGTTGGATTTAATATATATTTGAAAAGAAAATCCAGCTGGACACAATCCATGAGCCATGCACCTTCGCATATTTGTTTGTCTCTGCTGGACTCTATAGATGGAAACACTTCTTTTCCTCTTCAGTGTTTGGGTTCAGAACTTTTTAAAAACAAACAAGCCAGCATGACTTCAAGTGTTGGTGCAATTCCAGAATGCATCACTAAAGAACTGGTAAATGAGCTTGCTGAAAAGAAGCAGCAATCCCAGAATTCCCTGCTTCCTCCAACCTTGTTTTTTCTCATTCACAGTTTACTGACCTTCCAGGTCAGAGGAATTCCAAACATACAGCTTGCCCACATTTAAGCAAAGCGTTTGACAAAAATTATCAGCTCAATGAGTGTTCAGTTGGGTGCATGAGAAACTGGTTCCCAACAAACTTCAGCCCACTCTTGTCCCATCTTTTTTGTCTCTGAGTCTTCTAATCAATCAATTGCAGTTAATTGCTGGATGCTGAAGATGGAAATGTGAGGCAGGCCTTACCCTCAGGGAACTTACCTTCTACTCCAGGGATCCAGTGCGTCCACAAAATGAAAAGTGACTGGGGGTGGGGGTGGGAGGAATGAACAATGCATGAATGCAAATGAACTCTGGAAAGACGCTGGAACTGACCCACCAAAAAGGAGTGAAAGGTTTTAAGAAGCAGAGGAAAGGAAAAAGTCTCCCAAGCATAGGATACAGCCTGTGCAAAGGCATGAAGACAGGGAATGGGATATCTAGTTGGGGGCCACATGTATGACAGGTGATTCATGCTATCTCCCATGCAGTAAGACGGTTCAGTGTTTAGAACTCCAAGCTTGGAGTCAGGAAGAGCTGAGTTCAAATTTAGCCTCAGACACTTCCTAGATGAGTGACCCTGGGCAAGTTACTTCACCTCTCTGCCTCAGTTTCCTTCTTTGTGCAATGAGGATCATCATAGCCCCTCCTTCCCATGGTGTTGGGTTTGTCAACCTTAAAGCACTATGAAAAGCTGTCATGATCATTGGCCATCCCTCTTCTCCATCTGCTGAGATTCTTCCCAACCACCCAAAAGTACTTCAGGGATCACTCTTCCAGCAAGTTTTCCTCAACACCCCCTCTCCTCTGGTCTCCCCCAAGCATCTCTTTCTGCTCTGCCTATTTCACATTGTACTTCATATTCTATTTATTTGTGTCTGTCGTATTTCTCCCCGCACACATATTCACATGCCTACACCCCCGAGAAGCAACGTTTCCCTATGTATCTTTGATCTGCAGCCCCCAACATGGTGCCTTATTGTCCTTACACACAGCAGGCTGTGTAAACATTGGCTTCAAATGAACCAGAGGAGATTTGAAGTAATTACTGTATTCAAATATTTGGAAGGTTGTTATGTGGACAAGATAGGAGATTTATCCTGCTTGGCTCCCGAGGGCAACATCAGCCCCATCAGTGCATACCATGGTTGGGGGTGGGGTGGGACAGTCAGAGGGGAATCTTCTGAGCAATTGTAGGGGTCCAAAAGTTGAATGAGCAGCCCCAGAAGATGGCATGTGTCCCATCACAGGAAGTCTTCCTTGGTGCCTATTAGCCCAAGGGCTGAATCACCACTTGTCAGAGGTGTTGTGTAGGACATCATATTTCTGATAAAAGGTAGACTAGCTGAACTCTGGGTCTCTCCCAATTGGAATGTGCCACATCACCTGCAGATACCTGAGGAAGCTCAGGCTCCTGAGTCATTTGTGGGACCTTTTAGAACACAGTGGTTTCTTCTCTCAGTGAATTCAATTCAAGGTCTTTATTCATGCACTCACTTTACAGATTGGGATCTCAATTACATTCATGCCAAACATGTGGAAAGACTCGTAATTGGATTGTTTGTTCTATGTTTACCCGTTATCGCTAACAAGGCTCAGCTCATGAATCCAGAAAACAGATGTGGCTCCCTTTTGAGATTCACCATGCATGCATGACCTTCCAAAATGCTCAAGGACGTCGTTATGTCAGCTGGTCTCCATTTTTCTTTTAGCCAAGGAGGATGCCCTCAGGCTGGGTTTTGATGCATAGCTTCCTTAGATGAACTGATAGCAAAGTACACCATTTATTCTCCAAACAAGCAAATGTGGCCTATTTTCAAGTGGCCTTTCAGAATCACATCTGCTGGGATGCTAAAGGTCTGGGCTCAAATGAAACTCCCTTCTTTTTGCCTGTCAAGGTACTAATCATGTAACAGCCCAGAGAGAACTGAAACTAGAGGAATAATTTAGCAATATTTCTCTCAACTGCCAGCTTTGTTTCCAAGGAACCCATTCCCTAAAAAGAAAAGGGGAATTTTAAGGAGAGATGTACCTCCAAGTCATGCCTGAGCAGCAGGGAATTAATACCTGTTTGTAACATTTGCTGAGCAGATAGGAGCACTCACTTTTTAAGAATGCTTGGTCAGGGCTTTCTCTTACCAATTGGAGGAAAATAACTCCTCCTTCTTCTGTGACTTAAAACCAAAATGTAAACCAGCCCAGACCAATGACCTGGAACAAAATAAGCTTGGCCCAAGAGGAATCAAGCTGGGGACATGCAGTCATCTTCACGAAAGCTGTGATAATCAGTGACAGTCTGCATCCTCCAAGTCTATGGGTTAGGGATGCCTACGGCTGCTGCATATGTAGTATTCAGTGCAAGAATAGATTTGGAAAACACTCTGAAGGTCACCTGACTGAGGTAGAGTTTCTCTGCCACACCAGCCCCAGTAGTCATGAGTGACAATCTTCATCCAAGGGAAATCATTGGTGGAACTACAAGACCTGCAACCATCCAATCCTTCAGGATTGTCTGGACAGCAGCCAATTCACTTCCCCCAGGTCTCCATCAAAAGATGTAGCAGTGTAGATAAGATGCAACTGTTCTTATTAATAGGATTTATATAATGTCTTTAGTTTTGCAAAGAACTTATAGTGTCCCATTTGAACTTCACAAAAATCCTGGGAGGTAAGTGCTATTATCACCTCCATTTTACAGATATGAAAACTGAGACTAACAGAGGGGTTCAATGACAGCTAAGTGTCTGAGACTGGATTGGAACTCAGATCTTCCTGAATCCAAATCCACTTCCCTATCCAACTATGCCACTTAGCTGCCAGTTTGTCAGGCAGACCAATGGTTTGTGTTCTGCTTCTCACAAGAGACTTTCTCGACACATATCCCCAACAAAAAAAGTTCTTAACACCTGCCTCCCTTTTGAAATCTCTTTGTGTATACTGGCTTGTATACACGTCAAACCTGACTCCCAGGTCCCCAAAGAACATAGGCTTGTTTTTGTCTTTGCTGTGTAGCCAGCACTTGGTAAGTTCTGCTCTTTTGGTTGGTTAATGTTCTCCATTTCCAATGAATCTCCAATATGTGCTCAGTGCTCTGCCTCCTAGAGGACAATGTTGGTAATACACTCTGCCCCATGCCCTAGAAGACAGTATTGGCAATGTGAGAGCTCTGCCCCATGGCCTCCTGGGGAAAGAAGTCTGTGATATTGGGTGTTCCTGTAGCTCCGTCTCCTTGGAGAGGCTATTGACGACTTTGAGTGCTCTGTCCCTGGCCTCTTGGGGGAGGATACTGGTACTGACTCCCCTCTTGGATAAATGAAGCCTTGTGGTCCATGTGGTTAGCATCTTTCTCACCCCCTCCAAAGTCTAGCATATTTCTGGCTTTCAGCAAAGTTAAATAATAATTACTGTCATCAGAAGTATCAAAAATGGAAACCTTTCATTGTCCTTCTCCTTTCCTCGGTGGACAGCTGAATCAATCAGGACATTTTCTTTCTTTGGGGCCAAGTGTCAAAGTCAACCAAAGTCTGAAAACATGTAATTCAGATCACCCAGTGAGACCATGTTCTCCCAGGAACCTCACTCTTCAAAATGGCAGTGGTTCTGGCTCAACAACTAGGTTTAGTCTGCGACTTCTGTTCTGTAAAGGGGATTTCTGACAGTTCACAGATTTCTTACATCCATAAATTTCTGTCAAGTAGATCTTGTTGTTTTTTAAACCTGTTACTGCATCAGTCTAAGGAGCTCCTGGTGTGAAAACTCACTCCACTGACACAAATCAGCAACTCATGGAGAATTTACATCCTTAGAGACAGAAAGTTGCTGAGGACACTATTTGTCTACACTATTTTGTCCACAGTTACACAGCAAGTAGATGACAGAGACAGGGTTGGAGGGCAAGTCTTCCTGACCCTAAAGCCAGCCCTCTGTCCACTATTATACACAGTCTCTCCCAGTGAGAAGTATCTGTATCTAAGAATCTATCCCAATGAAAAATGGTCCATGTTAAAAGTTGCAAAGGATTTTTTCAAGAGACGAAGAAGCACTCACCACGGTGCCACCCCCTGACACTCAGTGCTCAGTGCCTTGTGTAGCTGCTGTCAACACAATTTCTTTACAACTTGAAGAAGACATGAAAGTTAAATAACTTAGGGATAATAGATCAGGATCAGGGTTAAGAGAATCCAACACTAGCTTCTCTTAGGCCTTAGCAGATATGTGTCAGCAGATTCCTTGAGGTAAAGGCATTGATGTTTTCTTTCATCTGTTTCTCTAGTGTCATGGGCATGTAGAACCCCAGGGAGCTAATCATTATTAATGGCATTACCCCCTTATGTCAATTGCATAAGAATGGGTGGGACCTTTCAAGGCCTAGCAAGCAGAAATGAGAATCTGGCCAGGGTCAAGGTAGAACTTGGCACCTACCCAGCCATGCCAAGGATGGTAGTGAGAACATCTATACAGAGCAAAGGAATTTGGGCAGGAAGAGACTTGGAGATGAACCAGTCATAGGAAGATAGACTTAGATCTTCAAATGTGCCTGGAAAAGATGGGGGGCTCAGGTGGGATGCAAGCTCTGTATGAGTCAGCAGCAGCATGTGGAAGCCTCCCAAAAACCTACACAACCTTGGGCTACATTTGAAGGAGCATTCCATTACTGGAAATAAGAAGACTGGGGCCTCTCATAGTCTGTTATGATCAGGATATATCCTGTGTTTAGTGATGGACACCATAGTTTGGGAAGGATGATGATAGCCAGGTGACCAAGATGGGTGGGGGCCCTTAAGTCTATGTCATAAAATGAAGAGGAGGAGAGGAAGTGGGAACAGATGACGGAGAGGGAGAAAGAGATCAACACTTCTACCTCCCATTTTGTCAATCAGAAAACGAAGAATCATCATGAGAAGGTGATATCTAGTTGTAAGTGAAGCCTCAACTCCAATTTCCTGACAGTTTTCACTGTTCAGAAGGGAAATGGACAGCCTTGGGAGCAAGTGGCTCCTCCTCTTTAAACAAAAGTCAGATGACTGACACATGCTCTGGCAGTTAATCTAGGTAAGGTCTGAGTTGCACTTGATGGCCACTAAGAACTGTTCCAGCTCTGAGAAACAACCCATCTCACCACCCAGAAGTGTGGGCTCCATGAACCCCTGATAGAAATAAAGCCTGCTGTGGGTCAGGGATGCTCATGTCCAGAGGTGAAGGATCCTCAGTCTTTCTTTGGGGGACAGAAGCAGGCTCTGCCCAATCCTCTTCTCTCTTCCTGCTATGTTCTCTCTTGATGATCTCATTCTTTCCCATAGCTTCAACCTTCTTCTCAAGGCATATGGTTCTCAAATCTACTTATCCAGCCCTGACCTCTCTCCTAACCTTCAGATGCCTCTCCCACTGCCTCTGTGACATCTCAAACTAGATGAGCCATGAGCATTTCAAATGCAGCTTGTCCAAAATAGAACTCATTATCTTTCTCCCAAAAGAATTTTCCCCTCTTCCCAAGGTCCCTCCAGTCACCTAGGCATCATCCTTGGCTCCTAAATGTCACCCCAATTCAATCTGTTACTTCTGCCTTCATACTATCTCTCCCCACCCTGGTGCAGGCCCTCATCACCTCACATCTGGACTATTTCAGTCGCCTGTTGGGGCGGGGAGGGAGGGGGGTGTGATGGCCTCAAGATTCTCCCCCACCTAGATCATCCTCGCTCAGCTGTCAAAGGAATCTTCCTGAAGCACAGGTCTGGCCATGTCCCTCTCCTACTCAGTGCATTCCAGTGGATCCCTCCCTCCTCCCCACCCCTACCCCATTATTTCTAGGGTCAAACATAAAATCCCCTGTTTGGCTTTTAGAATCTTTCACAACCTGGCTTCTTTCTTCCTTTTTAATCTCTTTACATCTCCTCCCCTCCATAAAACCTGCAAGCCAGCGATGCTCACCTTGCTCGTCCTCACCTCTCCAGGCTCTGGCTCTTCTCATTGGCTGCTCCCTACATCTGGCACGTTCTCACCTCCTCTCTGCCTCTTGACTTCCTCCTGGCATCTCAACTGAGTCACCTTCTTTGAGAGGCCCTTCTCTGCCTTCTGCAGTGCCCCTGTCTTCCCTCGAAGGTTGCCTCCCAGTTTAACTGTATATGTCTTGGATGTGCATATCTCCCTCATTAGAAAGCATGGGGAGGGAGGGTGGCTTTACACCTTGCTTTGTGTGCCCAGGGCTTAGCCCAGTACTGGAACAGAATAAGCCCTCAATAAAGAATTGCTTATTGACTTGACTTGAGGATTTAAATCCCAACCATGCATTTCCATGTAATATGTGGAGGAATGTCTTTTCTGTTTGAGATTTCGTGCTTAGAGGACCCAGATTTCTCTCATGGCATTGGCTAAGGGAATTTGTCTATTTCTAGCCTAGAAATTCGCTTCTGCCTAGATCCTCCAGTGTGTCACTGGAATGAATGGCATTGCGCTGCCAGGAGGAGGGAGTTTTCACAATCAGTACTGAATGGTTTGCTGACCTAGTATTTAGAGTGAGCTTTAGACCGTGAACCACATGACCTGGGTTTCAATCTGCTTCTGCCACTTCGTGTGTGTGTGTGTCTGTGTGTCTGTGTGTATATGTGTGTGTGTGTGACTAGAAGACAGGCCCTCTCCCTCCCTGGGCAGACAGGTGGAGTGACTTGATTGTGGTCACACAGCTGCTGGGAACCTAGAGGTGGGATTTGAACCCAGGTTTCCTGACTCTAAGCCCAGAGTTCGAAAGTAAGCTCTTTGCAAGCAGGAATTGTTTCATCTCCTATCCTTGCAGCCCAGGGCTTGGCACCCAAGGCAGGGAAGTACTTGTGTATCCACTGATGGACTGATGATGTGATTGACAGCTGCTGTGCCCACTCCTATCCCCTGTCTTCTCCTGACTAAACACTCCCGATTCCTCCAGCCCCTCCCCCTCCACACCAGTTCTCCCCTTTCCTTAGGATCCATTTTTTAAGCAATCAACACCAGTCTCTCTGATCCCTGCTCAATGCTTACCAAGGAGCACTGGGTGGGGGGGGCGGGGGGGGCAGGACTGCTCAGATTTCTCATCCACTGGTTCCCTTTCAAAGCCGCTGCTCACAACAGGGATGGGCAATTGAATGATGAACAATCCTCCCATTGTGATATAATGGTCCATGAATGACTTCTAGATCAAAACTCGGCTGAGCTGGTTGGCTGAGCTGGCACAGAAGCCTCTAGACGGTAGCCCTGGTTCCAGACCCAGCTCTGATCTAGAACAAAGTGCTGTCTTCAGGATCTCACACCCAGAACAGCCCGAGAGCCCCTCGGGCTTCCCTAGGGACGTGAGCATTGTGTGTGCTCCATATCCGACAGGCATCCAACAAAAGAGGGAGAAGGAAGAAGAAAGGCCAGACTCCCAGCTGCCCTTGGCCCATCCTTCCAGTATTAGGGGACAGTGTGCATGTGTCCCTTCTCATTCTTCTCTTCTCCCATTCCCACTTAGCTTGGACTGGTTTCTATCTAGTACGGGACCTGCCATCATAGCCCTAGAGACTGAGTCCAGCCCAATCTGTCATTTTTATCACTGAGGTTAAATGACAAGGTCACACAGGCTATACTTATCAGAGGCAGGATTTGTACCTAGGCCTTTTGACTTTTGAGCCAGGGCTCTGGGGATGCATTATAACACTTATAATACCCACCTCATAAGGTTTTTGTGAGGCTCAGGGGAGACAATATTATATAAAACCTTCTGAAAACTTCAAACTACCATGTAAACATGTGCTATTGTTAGGACCTCGGGGTCCTACACTAACCTAGTCACTCTTCTCTCCACTACCTCCATCTCATCTAAGTCTTTCTTGTATCTGGAGCCAATCCCAATCCTCTACAGGTGGTCACATCAGAGCAGAGTGCAGGGAGCTGTTGAGGAGCTCCAAGTCAGCAAGCATTTATTAAGCTCCTCCTGCGTGCCAGACACTGAGGATACAAATACAAGTCAGTTAACCAGTTCCTGCTCATATTTTGCAAAAGGAAGACCCCATAAAAGGGGAGTGGGAAGGGTCATTCAGTAAGGGCAGTAAAAGTCTTAGGGTATGATTTACAAATGGGAGAGGTCCTGGCCCTCCTGTAAGGCACAACCTCACCTGTGAGAGTCCAGGGTCCTGGTGGCTACTTAGTCAAGGTTCCAGGAGTAGATTTCCATATGTGTGTATGTATGTATAGATACGGCATACCATGTATAGATGCACGTTCTCCTAGGTGAGGGTTGTCCTTCTGGATACAAAGTCCCCTCTTAATCAAGCCTAGCATCCCATCAATATTTTTGGCTTTTGTATCATACAGGTGGCTCAGACTGAGCTTAGGGCCCTTCGCATCCTCAAACACTGCCAGAGATTGGGCAATTTCCTGGAAAGTTCTCATCATTTGTAAATAACTCAAACCCATGGAAAATAGTCAGGGTCTTAGCTTTTCTGTAACAGGAAACAGTGGTAATGTTGAGGGAACTGTGGGAGAAATGGTTTTAAAATCACCAGCTACATAAAGCTTGACATTTCAGGTAAAATTATTACATCCTCTTGAACACATGGAACCAGGAACAAGGAAATATGCTGAGGGCTTTAAAAATGGGATGAAAAGCCTGGGCTTTCTTTATTTGGCCAAAAAAAAAGCAGCTTGTGCCCTTTGAGTGTGTGTTGGGAAGGAGTGGGGTGGGAAGGGAAAGAGGATTCTAAAGGTTCTAATAGACAGACTAAGACACAGGCTGAGAAGGAAGGAAGAAAAGCCAAGGAAAACCCAGGAGGCCCAAGGAGACTTTGGAGAGCACTTAGGAAGCGGCCACCAGTTAGCAAAGCATCATGAACTGGACATTTAGGAAGAATCTCCTATATATATGCACATGAGATCCACCAGCGGAAAACGCCTGATAAGGATCAGAGAGTACAGTAGAGTAGAGAGTGGCTCTTGTGAATCTCTCCAGGACAGTGACTGGTTCAGGCAGGGATTTTGACATTACCAATGAAACCACTGCATGGACATCAAACTGAGTATACTTTCGCAAGAAAAGACATACACACATGCACAGACATACACACATGTACACACATGCAGACACGTACATACATCTGCACACATACACATATGTGCACATACATACACTCACACACATACACACAAACACACACACCATTTCATGGAATATACAACAATACACTCTCTGCCTTTTGTGGTCTTGAACTTTGTAAGGCAACCCATTTGCAGCCCTAGATGTGAGTATACTCAGTCAGTCAGTCAAGTTCCATTTCTGAAGAGCCTACTAGGTGCCAGGTCCTGTACTAGGCACTGGAGATTCAAAAGCAACAGTGGGATAATGGAGCATTAGAGGAGAAAACACATAAAGGCAAAATATGTGTTAGCTGGGTGGTGCAGTGGGCAATGCTAGACTTGGCATCAGCAGGACCTGAGTCTGAATCCTGCCATGGACACTTCAGCAGACAAATGACTGAGCAAGTTGCATAACCACTCTCTACCTCATCTTCCTCATCTATAAAAGGGGAATAATAGCCCTGCCTCCTCAGGTTTTGTAGTCCTTTGTAAGCCTCTGACTGCTCTTCAAAGCCCAGCTCTCATGATCCATTGTGGAAGAGCTTCTTGGTCAGACTGGGGTCAGACTGGACAGCCCTGGGTTCCTGCCCAACTCGGAGACTCTCTAAAGGGAGAAGGGTAAATTGACTTGAGATACTGTTCACAGTCCTCTACATGCCTGACAGCTTCTGGTAATAGGAAGGACTCAAGGTTACCCGGGGTGAAGGATAATGGGCCACTTATGGCAAACACTCTTGGAATATTAAGCTGTTTGCTCTGTTGGGCACAATAAATGTAGCTCCATGCATCAAGATCTCAGGAGAAGCCAAATCTCAAACAGCTCCCACATGGAAAGCTCAGCATGGCCTGCCCAGCTTCACTGGAGACCGTCACAGTGCTGACCTTGGCTCTTCTGCAGAGACTGGTAAGCTCTGACCACCTGCCCTCCCATTTCACCTGTGGCACAGTCATGCACTGCCCTCTGCCAGACTACATTGAACTATGGGCAGAAGTGGTTTATATAGATGGTTGTCGAGCTTCACCCTCATGACCCTGGACCAGCCCTTGCATGGGTGGTCAAAAACAAGTTCAAAGTTTCCAGGTTGAGAATCCCTTCACTAGAGAAACCCTCCCTCAGACCCACTGACTTTATCTACAATACTTCTCACATTGTCTTCACAGCATGAATTACAACCGAGCAGAGACAGAGACAAGGGGCTTCAAAGGAAGCCTGGTCTACCCTCCTCCTTTGAGGACTTTAAGGCCATGAGGTGACAAGTCTGCTGAAGGTCACTTGGTGCCTACGTGCCAGGACCCAGGTCCAGAGGCTCCTGGACTACTGCCACTCATACCCTCCCAAATTCCCCAGAACTGTCCCAAGACTCATGTAGAAGGATATCAAGACAGCTCAGTCTGGTATAGAAATAAGAAACTAGCAAACTCTTCTTTGGGTTGGGGAGGAGGATGCAAAATGGACTCAAACATCTGCTACCACTGGGATCAGGCATAGGCGGCATCCTGGGTTGGCTAGATCTTCCTCTTCTGGGCACAGATGTTTTGGCAAAAGTGATGGTTTGGGCTTCTATGACTGCCCAAAGGCTGGGTCAGGAGGCACTGGTTCAGCCTGGTTAGATGCTTTAAATACATGCTCAGTCATATGTTGTATAATGCATATGCATATAAACATATATGTTATGTCCATCCTTAGTTGCTGAAGACGACCATGCCATCAGAGAAATGATGACATTACTTGCACTTGACTTTGTTTTGAGTGAGGGAAGGCTGTGCAGGTCACCATCCTCACTTCTCCTCCAGAGCCATATATGTACATGTATATTCTATATGGATGAGAAGAGACAGGGAGAATCTCCACCAGGAGAATGGAAGCTCCCAGAGGACAGGGCCTGTTTCTTCTCTCTGTATCCCCAGGACCCAGATGATGGAATCCCCCCTGGTGTCAGAGTAAGAAGGGCCCTCAGAGGTCAGCCAGTCCGGCCCAAACCAGACCAGGAGTCCTGTCCACCATCTGCCGAACAAAAGTATCCCCGCCCTCAGAGAACCTCCCTGGACCGAAGTCTGTAAACTGCTCCATTTAGTCAATGCAGGGTGTAGGGGATGGGGGATAGAATTGGGAATTGCATCCAAACTCTGCCTCAGACTCTCATTAGCCAAGTGGATCTCACACCCAGGCTGCCTTCTCTTCCCTCCAACCTTCCTAGATCACACCCTCTTCTTCCTCCCACAGTTCACCATGCATCATACTTATTTGATAGATTAGTGAGAATTCTGAATTTGGGGGTTGGGGTTCCAGTCTTGGCTCTGCCACTTCACCTTGAATCAAGGCCTGGGGACAGCAGAAAATCTTCCCTGACCCATGACCTGTGTGACCTTGGTCACAGCCCCTTTCCTCACTGGGCCTGGGATCCTCATCTGGGCTCCTACTAGGCTGTGATTTCCTCCAGGGCAGGGCAGGGACATTCACTCTTGTCTGTTCTCCTGGTCTCTGGCACACTTGACCTTTTGTGGGTGAATCCTGCACCACACACGTTCTTATTTGAAGATACACTGAGAACTGACTCAAGCCTCACCTGGTCACATCCGAGCTCCTGTTACAGCCTCCACATCTTCCATTCAAACTTTCCTCCAGGGCACCAGGGCCTGGCCTCTGCAAATGGCCATCCAACTCCGAGCTCCAGCTTTGGCTAGATAAGGACCATCAGTTTGCTCTTTGCTGAGAATGAGAGAAGTGACTTAAACTGGTCCCACATCCCCGTGCTATTAATGTATGGGAAGGGAAGGGAGAGAGAAGCGGTGTGGTTCAATGGATACAGCAGCCAGTTTTGAAGTGAGGAAGACTCTGAAGGAAAGGAGGGGGGATGGAAAAGAGCCTTGCAGACCTGGGAAGGATGGGGAAGGAGGAAATGCCCAGAGGCAGAAGGTAGAAGATCACCGTCAAGGAGACAAGGAGGTCCCTTTCACTGGATCCAAGAGTTCTAGGTAGTGATCAAGGTGTGAGGGAGAAGGGATTGGACAGAGAATGATGTATTTGCTCCTGGGGGAGATGGAGAGCCTCAGGGGTGATTTGGTAGGTGCTCAGGAGGATCACTTTAGTGCCTGAGGGAGGACAGATTGACTGGAGGCAGGCACACCCTCCAGCAGCCACAGCCCTGGGGTGAGGTAAGGGGGCATCCTCAGATGAGAGAAGGGTACAAAGAAATATCCTGAAGGTGAAATTGGCAGGAATTGACAATGGATTGGATAGGGAAAAGGTGGTGAGGGTAAGAGAGAGTAGAGGCCAGTCTAAGTCAGGATGGATGGATTTGTGGAAGAGAGACCTTTATCAGATACTGATTGAGCAGGGCAGCTCCAAAAGGCTGTGATACTATAAATCCTATGATCTTAGGATTGCTATTTTGATGAATCAAAGATGGTGAATGTACTGCAGACCTCTTTCTGTGCTTGGAGGGCTATGCTAAATTCTCTGAGAGGTCTTTCAGTTTGCTCTGCCTGGGCAAAGGCAGAGTTCAAGCCAACACAGCCATGGCAGTGATCCTGACCATTTGAAGGAACAGAAAATGTAGGTCACCGTTTTAAGCCAAGGGACTATCTCTTTGGAAGCCAAAGGCTCTATTGCTTTTGTACGCTCTAAATTGTCCGAGAGACTGTTCAGTGAATTCCTTCTGCTGGACTCTGTCCTGGTCACCTGGTACCAAGGACAGGAGCACCATGAGGTTTTTCCATTCTGAGGTCCTCAGCTGGCTAGCATCCTCTCCTTTCTGCCTTGAAAAATAGGGAACTGAAAAGCTGGAATTTTCTTCTAAATGTTTCATGAGAACCCAGACACTGCTGTAGTTCCTAGCAGGTTTCAGGGTAAATACAGAAATAGAACGTTGGCTTTAGCAGATAACAGACAGACTGCCAGGAATAACAGTGTACCCATTAACTCCTTCAGCACCACTCCGTTCAGTTCAGTTCAATTTATCTTGGGAGCATTTGTTACACACACACACCTGGAGTGTGCATGGCACTGAGTCCGACAAGAATGAGGGAATAAAAAAGAAGTTTATTAAGCACATGTTGATCAGTCATTTTTAGTCACATCCAACTCTCTGGGACCCCATGTGAAGTTTCCATGACAAAGATACTGGAGTGGTCTGCCATTTCATTCTCCAGTTCATTTTACAGATGAGGAAACTGAGGCAAACAGGATGAATTGACTTGCCCAGGGTCATCCAGCTAGTAAGTGTCTGAGGCCAGATTTGAACTGAGGAAGATGAATCTTCCAGACTCTAGGCCTGGCCCTCTATCCACTGTAGCGCCACCTAGCAGCCTAACTTGTGATATACATGGCATGATACTGAACAAAATATAAATGAATTAATTAATTGAAAAGCATTTTTTAAGTACTTGTTTTATCCAAGGCACAGTGCTGAATAAAAATGAATGAGTGGATCAAAAGCATTTATTGTATACAAAACACTGTGTTAGATGAGTGAGTGAATAAAAAAGCATTTATTAAGTGTTTATTATATACAAGGCACTATGCTGGACAAAAATGAATGACTGGATTAGTTTAAAAGCATTAAGTACTTACTCTGTGTAGAGCTAGTGCCAGGGGCATCCATTCTGACTCCAGAACCAGTGATCTTTGTACTGGGCTTTCTTTGCACCTAGGTTTGAGTTCCCTGTCTTGACTTCAGTTCCCTCATCGATAAAATGGGGGTTGGCTGGTCATTCTCTGGGGTCCCTGCCAGAATTCTCTCTTTCTCGTTGACTTTCCTCCTCATCATGATGCACTTTGCGGGGTTCAGGGACCCCTCAAAGATCTAAGCACAGGAGAGGTTCATCTGGAATGAATTCACAGACTCAAAGCATTCTTTTATTCTTTTTTTAAATTTTATTTATTTATTTTTAGTTTTAAACATTCATTCCACAAAATTTTCTCCCTGTCTCTTCTTTCCCCCACCCCAAGACACTGTGCATTCTGATTACCTCCCAGAGTCACACAGCTAGGAAGTGTCAGAAGCCAGATTTGAACTTTGGTCTTCCCGATTCAAAGTGTAACATCTTTCTACTGTACCTCCTAGCTGCCCCTCTCTCCTACCTCAGGGTGACCAGCCAGGCATTCTCCTGGATGCTTCCCTATCACAGGGCTCCATTCACCTTCCAACACTGAAGGTGCTTTTCAGTCCCTCAAACCTGCCCTCAATGCAATTTGGCATCCTCAGAGGGAGAGGTCATTCGGTGAATCTGTAAATGAAAGAGCTGTTAGCACAGAAATTGGTGTTAGCACACCAATGACAATGGATTTCCCTCCCCACTTAGATGGGCTCATGTGATGTCCTCCCATTATTACTGTTTGCCCCAGTGGGGAAGGTCAGAACAATTACAAGACTCTGAGCTAAAATAGGCTGGAGATGAAAGAACGGAGCCTCAAATGCTTTAATAAAGGAAGAGAATGAGCTCTGTCTTCCTGGGGCCTCAACTGCTCCCTGAGAGAACATCTGACCCAGAATGGGTCACAGCCTCTTTCCTGGGGTCCTAGGGTACTACAGGAGGAGGAACTTCTGCCCAGTAATTCAGGAAGGGAATAAATGTCTGACAGCCCTGAGACGCAGCTTCTGAGAACCTGCAATAACCCCCGACTGAGGAGGACTTCTTGAGAGAGGCTTGGACTTGTAGCACACCCTTCCAGCCGAATCCATCCAGGGAAAACCTTGATTACCTATAATTAATAAAAATAATAATAGCAGCTAGTATTTCTACACCACTTTAAGGTTTGCAAAGCTATTCACATGCATCTTAGTCAATGATCCCAACAAACCTGGGAGAGACATACTATTCTTTTCACCATTGTGCAGATCAGGAAACTGAGGCAGACAGGGGTTAACTAACTTTCCCAGGGTCACACAGCTAGGAAGTGTCTGAGGCGGAATTTGAACTCAAGTCTTTCTAGCCACTAGCTAAACTGTGAAATCCCTATGGGTGAGGATTGTCTTTTGCCTTTCTCTGTATCCTTAGTGCCAACACATAATAGGTACTTAATAAATGCTTATTGATTGGCTCACTGATGTTTGGCAAAGAAGAGAGGAGGTGGGGAGGAGGGAGGTGGGAGATCGAGTGGCTCTAATGAACTGGTTTCCTCATTAATTCGATTCTGTATGAGCATGTTACAGGGAACCTTTACTCTTTGCCTTGGTTTCTTAACGTGATTTTTCCGTATTGTCCTGTGACATTGGGATAAAAAGTGCCCTGGATGATGCTGTGAGGGCTCAGGGAGGAAACACCATGGGCTCCCCAACTGTCCCAGGTCAGAATTCATTCTGTTTACTCAGCGAAGATGTAGGAAGGCGGAGTTAGGGCAGACAGGCATCATAGATAGGGATGGGGATATGGAGCGTGAGCCCAGAAAACGTCTAGGGGAGGACATGGGGAGGACATGGCATCTTCTCTGAAGTTGAGCCTTAGGGAGGAGCCCTGAGAGGTTAAGCCACTCATCAGGATGGGTCCAAGGACATCCTAAATTTAAGGCTGGTTCTCTGACCACTATGTCAAGCTGCCTATATGTAACATGGTATACCACCACCACCTCCACCCATAGCGAACATTTACATACAATCCTAAGGCTTACAAAGCTCTTTACATTTGCTCTTCACAACAGCCCTGTGAGGTGGGTGCCATTTTTATCCCCATTTTATGGATGAGCAAACTGAATCAGAGAAAAGGTATTCCACTTGCCCATGGTCATGAAGCTAGTAAGTATTTGAGGAGAGATTTGAATTCAGGGCTTCCTTATTCTAGGTCCTTGAGCTCTAGCCACTGTGCCACCTCTAATTATAGGTGATGAAACTGAGGCCCAGAGAGGATAAGAGATTCTCCCAAGGTCATACACCCATGGCAGTCATTGGCAGAGCCCAGTATTCCAAAGCAGGTTCCCCCTCTCCATTCAATCCCCTCCTCACTGCAACTCAATTAGCCTTTAGAAATGGGCAGCTAGGTGGTACAGTGGCTACTGAGCCTGGAGTCAAGAAGACCTGAATTCTAATCTGGCCTCGGACACTTCCTAGCTCTGTGACCCTGGGCAAGTCACTCTACCCTGATTGCTTTAGTTTTCTCATCTGTAAAATGTGGAGACCAATTATACCCCCCGCCCAGAGCTTTTGTGAGGGTCAAATGAGGTAATGCTTGGATGGTGCTTAATTGGCACACTATAGGTGATAGGGCATAGTAAGTACTATCTCCAAGTAGCTTTCATTAGGATTCAGCCACCAACCACTCCAAGGGAAGACAGAATTGATACAATATACCAAGCTAGATAATCCAAGCCAGAGAAGACTGCCTCCATGTTCAAAATGCCATCAGAAGCAGCATCTTTCTCTAAGCCAGCAGCCGAGGGATTCCAGGCCCACCCCCATGCTCTCCTTTCCCTGTGCTCAGAAAATGGGCTGGGTCAATGACCATTCAATGAAAATAGTTTGGGATGCACTAGGGAGCCTGGTTAGTATTCTCCCTTAAAGACTCTGCTTGACCCCCATCTCTCTCCTGCATAAAAGGAAAACCAAATCAGCCTCCAGACTGCATGAGCAACATCCAGGCTTTCAATACCAGTTTCCCCTAAATGCATTGCCTGAAATTATAGGCAGCTAAAATTATATAGAGGAAATCTCACACCTGAGAGCCTTTTTACCTTCAACATTTGTTCAGTAAACATTTACTAAGTGTTTGCTGTGTGCAAAGGCAGCTTGGCAGGATGGATACAGCTAGCCTAGCAGTCTCCATCCTCATGATCATTATTAAAGAAGGAGGAGATAGATAGCTGGCCAAAGAGCTGGGAAGGTGTGTTTACATTATCGATATTGTGTATGCAGACAGAAACAGAGAGAACTTGACCACAAGGACTTGGATTCAAATTCCACCTCTGACACATGGTTGGTGTATAGCTCTGGTCAAGCCACTCTGCTCCGGGCAGCTCTCTGAAAGGTGCCAATCTGCACTGGTGGAGAAAGATCCCCACCTGGGAATTCCCCATCCCAGTGAATTCACAGTTCAATGCCTGTCCCTTCTCTAGGCTAGACCATGGGAGAAGTTAAAGGCTTAGATAAACTAGGACACCTGCCTTCATGCAGTTTAAAATATGGTAAAGGCAATTCCTAGGATCACACAACTAAGTGTCTGAGACTGGGTTTCAACTCAAGTCCTCCTGACCCCCAAGTCCTGCTCCCTATCCACTGCACCACCAAGCAAGCTGCCTCCAAGGAAGAAGGAGGAGGAGGAGAAGGAGGAGGAAGGGGAGGAAAAGGAGGAGGAGGAGGAAAAGAAGGAGGAGGAGGAGGAGGAGGAGAGACCTTAGTTTTGTTGTCCTTGTTCCACCATCTGCCCCACACCAGGAAGGTGGTTCCACTGTTATCCCTCCAATAAATTTTCAATCATCCCCCACCTTGGAAGAAGGAAGAGTAAGCCAGCCATGAGCAGGATTTCAGCTGTCTTCTTCCTTCTTCCCTGCTGTCCTAAAGAGGACAAGCCATGGAGCTCTACCCCCTGGGGCCAAGCCCCCCCTTCTTCCCCTTGTTTGTCATCAGAGCTACATTGCCTCTAGCAAGAACCCACCAATGGTCTCTCCTGATGTCCCACTTGTCGTCATCTTTGTGACTTCACAGACCACAGTTCCACTTCCTAGACACCACTCTCCAATCTATGTGGTCTCTCTTATTAGCATGTAATCTCTCTGAAGGCAGGGACTGTCCACCTTTTGTATTTGTGTTTCCAGTGCTTCACCAAAAGGCTTTCTTCATTCACTTACTGATTACTAAGCAATTTCTGTTCCACATTCAGGTAAAACCAATTATGAGTTTACTATCCAAGGCCTCCTTATCAGCTCTCACACTTTCCATTCTAGGACTGAGTGTCTTTGTGTTTTTCCAACCTAATCAATTTACTCACAAACTTAAAGTTTCAATCTAATCCAACAAGCATTTGTTAAATTATGCCCCGATCCCTGGGCCAGTCCTTAAGGGTACAGATGAAAACAAACAAGAAAGCCCCTGACCCTCCCAGAGCTTACCTGAAATTACTGGTACCAGTGCCATGCCTCATTAAAATAAAAACCACTTAGTGAGATCTTGTAATTCTATGCAATTACCCAAATCATTTAGCACTCAGTTCCCAAGTTAACTGTCTTGAAAGAAAGGGCCTATGTAATTTTGTTAGTCGGTCAACAAGTTTTTATTAAGGGTCTCCAATGTGTCAAGATCTGTGCTAAGAACTATGGATACAAAGCAAGATAAAAAAGTCAAGTCCCTGCTCTCAGGGAGCTCATATTTTAATGAGGGAGACAACAGGCAAGCAACTATGTCCAAGGGGAATTGGAGTTCGTCAACAAACCTCAGAGCTGCACTGACTGTGGGAGAAAAAAACAGCAAGCACCTGGGTGCCAGCCACCTGAGCAGAGTCACATGAGCAACCCAGAGCAGCAAACCATGTGAGGAATTCAGAGAAATGTGAAAAGAGTTACATGCACTGATGCAAACTGAGAGTAGTGACTATTCATGGAAACGAAATGACTACGTGCTCAAGGCAGTTGATTCCTCTGTAAAGGAGCTCAGCCCCAGAGGAAGAACATCAGCCCTCCCTTCCCTCACTCCACTTGTGGACAGTGGTTCCCCTGCAGTCCTGAGTTGTTGAAGTATTTTTTGGAGGGGGAAGGGTAGAGAACATCTCCTGAAATGTTTAAGAATAAAGGGGACTTATTAACAGGTTCTGTTTCTATATCATCATGTTTTTTAAATATGTCCCTCCTCCCATTTGTAAGAAAGAATAAAAAAAGGAGAGAGAAAAAAACATTTCAGTAAAATTAGCCCACACAGCAACTTAGTCTGATCCACACCTAGAGTCCCCTACCTCTGCAAGGAAGTGGGGTAGGTTCTTAACTCTGACAAAACAATTAAAATGGAATGCCTCAAAATTATAATGATTAAGCTTGGTCCCAAAGACAACTCCTTTGCAGAGAACTCTGAGAGTGAAACCCTGTGTATAATGTCATATTCCCTCCTTCTCTCTGAATACTGACATCCCCAGCTTCCTTTAGTTCCCAAATAAAATCCCACCTTATACAGGAAGCCTCCCCCTCCCCCAGTGCCTTCCCTCTGATAAATACTTCTTAATTGTCCTGTATGTAGCATTTCATATGTAGTTGTTAATTATTTCCTATTTATCCTATATATAGCTTGCTTTGTTTACCTCTGTTGGCACACTGTCTCCTTCATGTGAGCTCCTGGAGAGCAAGGACTGTCTTTTGTCTCTTTTTGTATCCTGAACACTTTGCATGATGCCTGGCACATCTTTGACACTTAATAAATGTTGACTGATTGATTGAATTGTTCAATTGACTTTTCCCCCCATTTGAATTTTTTGCTATAAATGATTTCTCCCTGGGAGAAGTATAGGGATAGGTTAGGAAATGGAGGTGATGCCCAGACAAAAAATAACAATGAAGTTTATTTTATAGAAGTAAGAGGAACCAAAGGGTACCAACCGTGTTTCTTGTTTCCTCCAGTTTGATGCTGACCGAGATGAAGATGAGGTGTTCTATGACATCAGCCTTGCTGTCTCCAGTAAGCTGTTCCCACCCACAGAGGCTGCAGCAGGTATGTGACCCAGAGCTGGTAGTGATCAACTGTCTCCACAGTCACTTCTATCACAGTAACTCGCCACTGTGTTGGTGATTCCGTTTGTCCCAGTGAACGTCTCTGTCTCCATGGTCACCCCTGTTGCACCAATGTCCTCTGCAGCACTCATTCAGATTAGTACAGATGTCGGCACTAAGCAGACAGCCATAAGGTTTGAAGTCCTAGGTTCACCCCTAACTTCAGTTAGTTAGAATGTCCTCTTATCATTCCTTCCATCTATCCATTCAATTAGTTATTCTGTTGAAGAAAAAAATATTTATTAAACATCTGTTGTGTCCAAGACACTGCTTAAAACACTTCCATTGAGGTGCAAAGAATAGAGCCCTAGAATCTAAGCCCTAGAGCCTTTGAATCAGGTAGATCCTAGTTCAGATATAGCCTTTGACACTCATTAGTTGTGTGATCCTGGGCTAGTCACTTCACCTCTGTCAGCCTCAGTTTCTTTATCTGTCAATAGGAATGATAATAGCACCTGTCTCCCAGTTACTGTGAAGGTTAAGTGAGATAATTTATGTAGAGTGCTCTACAAAGCTTTAATGCACAATATAAATGTTAGCTATTATTTTAGCATCCTTACAATTATTGTTAAATGTGGATAACCTCACCAAGACTCTGTGCTCACCCTTTTCTCTGTCTACATTCTCCCACTCGGTAATGACCTTGATGCCTACGTTCAGCTTTGACCATGATATCTAAGCAGATGGCTCGGTGTTTTACATCCACATCCTCAACCTCTGCCCAGAGATGCCCAACTGAAGTAGGCTATCCTGCACTCACCTCCACTTCCAAAAGGAAACTCATTCTCTTCCCCCACCTCAGCCCAATTGTCTTTCTTCTCATTTCCTTTAGAGTCTTCCTGTAATTTAGATGTAGAGGTCAAAGCTAGAAGCAGTTAGTGAAAGTTGCATAGAAGAGGGTTTGGGCCCCATAGAAAAGACAATTTCCTTCCTGACAATGGAACTGTCCACAGGTGACACAGGAGGCAGTTGATCCCTCCTCACTGTTATGGAAGGGATGTTTGAGCAGACCCTCTGACCCCAACTGTGCCTAACCAAGAAGTTCATCTACAGCAGATCCAACAAATGACCAGGTCACACTAATCATCAGGAAGCTGTCCATTGCATTGAGGCAAAGCCTACCTCTTAGTGACTTTCAGTCCACACTCCTCCAAGGTCAAGCAGATCACAGTTAATTTCTCACCCATGGGACGGTCCTTCAACTATGTGAATTCAGCCAATTTGACCCTTCTGAGACTCCAAATTAAATGTCCCCAACTTCTTGAGCCAAATATCATAAGACCAAGACCCTTCACCACCCTGGTCATCTTCTGAATGCTTGTTCTTTGGCTTGTGAGTGTAACACTCCACTCTGAGTTCAATTCTCCAACCCTCACTGGCACCAGAAGCTTGGATCCTCAGAAGGGTGGCTATTCTGACTTTCAGGGGACCACAGATGATTAATCTTCTAACACTAGTTTATGAGCCCCCACCATGGTGCTTCCCCTTAACACTCAGTCAATAGCATAGCAAGAACATGAGCTACAAAGCTTTTTCCCCTAAATCTGAGAAATATTTTCCCCCAAATATACAAAGTCAATGGGAGGGGGAAGAATGGGCACAAACTTAAAGTATAACAAATAGCATGAGGCACACATAAAGGGAATACACATGGTCAAGACAATCCACAACTCCAGAACTCAAAAACCTGAATATCCTTTCTGTTTCTGGTTAATTGTCACAAAGTCTGTTGATGTAGGAGTTGCTCTCCACTGGGCACAGCATCTCTACCAGATAGGCAGTCGGTCTGGGTGTGCTCTTCATACAGCATAGTGTCTCACCTGGATGGTTCAATGTGCTCCTGAGGTAGATCTAACAGGTGCCTAGGCTCTTGTGGGAACTCCCCACCACACTCTATTGCTTCTGGGAGATCAGATCTGTCAGGCTAAGCAGATCCCTCAGTCTCTGGGCTCTTCACACATTGGAGGAGGGTGAGAGAAAGAGGGAGGGAGAGAAGAAGAGAAGAGGAGAGAGAGAGAGAGAGAGAGAGAGAGAGAGAGAGAGAGAGAGAGAGAGAGAAGGGAAGAGAAAGACAGAGGAAGAGAAAGAGGAGGAAGAGAAAGAGAAGAGGAAGAGAGGGGAGAAAGAGGTGAGGGAGGGGGAAGGGAAGAGGGAAATACAAGCAAAAAGAAAGCCGGCCCATACCTTGAAGGAGATTCCATTCTAATGGGTGAAGACAGCATGGACAGGAGAGCTAGAAAGCCAAGGGCAGGAGGAGAGAAAGGCCCCAGAGTCTCTGTGGAGAAGCCCAGGAAGTCCAGGGCAGAACATGGAGAGCAGTGAGGGAGGGGGCATGTCTCACACAGGCACTTCCTCAGAATGGAGATTCCAGGAAGAGCTCAGCACTCAGAGGAAGGGCCACAGCTTTCTTTGAATATGAGCCAGCCTTGTGCTTGTCACAAACATCCAGATGCTCCCCTGTCAGAAGGATTCCTACAGAAATCCTTCACTGGCTGCTCAAAAAATCTAGTCCCTTTGATGTCCATAGATGTGATCCCAAGGCAGCTGCTGGGGTGGGGCTCCCATATCTCCAACAAAGGGATGAAGCAAGAGGCACACATACACTCTCCTGTGCCTGGATCCCAGATAAGCTCACCTCCTTGTCTTGGGTCTGGGACACCATTCAGTTCAACTCAGCAAACATTTATTAAAACTATGTGCAAAATTCAGTTCCAGGCACAGAAGATGCAAAAACCAAAATGCCCTCAAAGAGGTGATATTCCAATGATTCTCCAGAGTCATTTCAATGGGGAGAGAGTGCTAGTCACTAGGGGATCAGAGCTGTGCCTTGGGGGAAGCTAGGGATTCTACAAGATCCAAGTGAAGAGAGAGAACATTCCATACTGGTGGGGGAGGGGGGAGGTCTCCCAGACAAAGGCACCGAGGCAGCCATTCTCTTTTCCCTCTTTGTGTGGCAAATTTATCACGGTGGTCACTCTGACTACCAACAATGACTGATTCCAGCCCTTATGATTTCCTTGATTCTGACTATTTCACCTTCTCTCTCTCCATGGGCCTCCTACTCATAGCCTGAGAGTCAGATCTGGTGATGTGCTCATTCTCCAGGTTAAATTCTGGCAAATATTATTGAAAATAAGTCGGTCCCTTCTCCATCTAAAAATGCATTAGTTATCACCACCACAGTTGGAGCCCTGGATGTGTGCATTGTAGTGGGTGCCTAACTACTTTACATTGAAAGACCACTCCTAAATCTAGAAAGAGATGGAGTCATTAATCGAGGGGAGGGAGGAAGGTGGCAGGTGCTGCTTGCTTCTCTCCATTCCAATGCCTCTTGACAAACAGAGGGTTCATTGTAGGCAGTCAGGTGCCTGCAGAAGAGATGCAGGGTTTCCCATTGCCCAACAACCCAAGAATTGTGCTTCTTTTACCTCCATGTCAGGCCTTGAACTGCTGTCTCAAAACCCATCTACAACCAACTCAGCCACACACACTGAGAGAAAAGGCAGACATTCACCCCTTACCCTTGGTTATGATGATTTTCTTTGGCTGCTGCGCCCCGTCTGCCTAGGATGTATTAAAAAAAAAACCTGTTGCCAAGAGCAACAACTTGTCCAAAATAATTCCACAGCTAAATGATGAAATAAAATGTGTATCAAAAGCACTTTTGAAAGGAAAATTAATATATTCTTCTTTGCACTTATTAATTCCTTAGCCAAGATCTTCTCACCTGGCTACTTCCGACCACTGCTCTCTAATCACCCTGTCATCACCTGCAGTGCTAATGGGCAAAACCCAGGAACTGGATTATATAATTACTTAATTGCTTGCCTATTGTACTTGATGGAAACAACCAGAAGTGAGCAGTTGTTAATTAATGGAGAGAGTAGCTATGGCATGAAAGGCAATGGCTGGGTATATCACCAAGCTCCTGTGAGTTAATGCCCAGTGGATCTGTCATTCTACATGAGCACCGTATGCCAATAGGGAGGGTACTGTTTGAATCCCCGATATTTGTAGATCTGACCAAGGCCTTTGATATTGTCAGTCATGAGGGCTTATGGAAAATTATGTCAAGATTTGTCTTAAGAAGTTCACCATGGCAGTTTCACAGTGGCGTGCTTGCGCAGGGTCTGGATAATGGACAATGCCTTCCCAGTCACCGATGGAGTGAACAGGGCTGTGTGCTCGCTCCTGTGCATTAGGGTTAGTGGTCTCACAACAGGAAACCAGGAAACTCACCTTCTTCCCATCAAATCCTTGGTCAGTGCTCTCATTTGCCAATGATTCCAAGGCTCAGATCTGCCCCGGCTTGGTTCTTCACAGCCTCCCCTTTCTAATTCTCTTTTCTTGGATAGCTAGGCGAGGGAGTGCTCTCTACAGGCTAGACTCATTAACGATGATTAATCCAGCCATACTACGAAGGCCTCTTCATGAAAATTAGCAATTTAAGCTTGGTCCTTGAGGACTGACACAAAAAGGTTAATGTAGCCTGAATCCCTGGGGGAATGGCCAAGAATAATTATTCTGAGACAAAAATAATCCTATGGGAGAGGGGAGCTGCTTCAGATCTCAGGACCCAAGGTCTGCTGGAGGTTTTGGGTGGGCACCTGGAGGAGACAGAGACCCTAGGGAAGTAGGAGTTCCCTCAGGGCTGAAGGGGGGGGCCAGGCAGGGCTGAGATGCAAAGGGACCGACAGATATGTAGATGGGGCTAATCATCCATGCTAAATAGGAGCTTAGCAAAATTATTTCTGCCTAGGAGGGCTGACAGCAAGGTCACCCTAGAACCAAGACCTAGTCCTTCTACTCTGGTTATGGTCTGTCTATATTAATACATTCCTTCAGCCCAGGTTCAACCCATTGCTTGGATATCAAGGTGCCCTACACTGATAACAGGCAAATTTGTCTTTGCTAGGTCATTCCCAAGGGGCCAGAATGAGAAATTTGGGCTAAACGTGAGCTCTCCATGACACCAAAACCAAGAAAACTGGCCTCAATTATAAAATACCAAAGAAGTCGATCTCTAGACGGTGTGGTGG
Organism: Bettongia penicillata ogilbyi; assembly: GCA_023548195.1. Lineage (NCBI taxonomy): Eukaryota > Metazoa > Chordata > Mammalia > Diprotodontia > Potoroidae > Bettongia > Bettongia penicillata. The sequence goes on from JAJHZJ010000159.1 coordinate 53,487, forward strand.
GCAGAGTCCAGAAGAACAGGTTTAACTTGTGATATTTATTAAGCACCAACTGTGTGCAGAGAATTGTAACAGGGAAGGAAAAGAGACAAGCATTTTTTTAATGTCAGGCACTAGACATTACAGACAGAGTCTCACTAGGCCTATCAGGCATCAGGGATGGTACAAAGGTAGATATGATGAGGGCCTGCCCTCATGGAGCTGATAATCAAATGGAGGTATAAGACAGGTGGGGACAGCTGTCATAGCTGACATTACTCTTGAAGTGCTTTAGAGAGTAGTGAAACAAAGAGGTACGGACAATATCAGGAGCAAAGAATCACAAACTTAGACCATGAAGGGACCTTCAACATAGGGTCAGACCCTCTCTTTTCACAGGGGAAAGAAGTGAGGTGACTGACTCAAAACCACCCAGCTTACATAAGTGGCAGAACCAACCCTCCCTCCATCACTGACAGTCATTCTGACCTTCTAGGGGAGCAGAGGGAAGTCTGAGGGAGGACGGATGGGCAGGATTTTAAGAGAGAAAGAGGATGCCACCAAGAGAGGGAAGGTCACTCCACAGTCATTCCCACACTCCGGGTGTTGTTTCTCCATAAGCATCTGTGAGCTCCCATGAGGGCAGAGCCCACCTTGCTTTTTCAGACGTGCATCCCTAGTGCTTAAGCACAACTAGTGCTTAATAAATGCTTCTTGACTGATTGACCAAACCCCAGCCATTGTATTCCTTTGTCTTCCACTGGAACTTTTCTCTGACCATGGAATTCCCCTCAGACTGAGCAGAGCACAAGGCTCCAGATCACTTCCCAGGCTTTACCACTGGGACACGAGCTTCTTGGGGAAGGGACTGTCTTTTTTTGTCAGCCCCAGCACTTGGCATGGCACCTGGCACACAGTAGATGCTTACTAAGTACTTCATCCTTTAGTAACTCGTGCACCACTGTGCATGTTCAGTGGGCAGAGAGGTCTGGTTTGGCTGGAGTTTAAGGGAGTGGAAAGGAGCCCTACAAAGGTAGGCTGGCACCCTATTGTTGAGGGACTCCAATGCTAGGCAAGGGCCATCCACCTTGTCAAGTCTAGGCCCTAGGGTCAGTAAAATGAGCCTCATCTCATTGGATGCTGCACCTGCACATAGCTCTGACCTTGCCCTCTGCCCTACAGCTAAACCTTCCCCATAGGTGGTAAGCACATGGAAGTCAGGGATTGTTTTGCTGTCTGTATTCCCAGTGCTTAGTACAGTGTTTGGCACACAGGGAGTGGTCAATATTGGCTTTTGCATTCATTCAGGTGCAAGGCTGCCAGTCCTATTTTCAGCATGGGTCTTAAGCTAGCTGGGCTGTCACATGACTCCATTGGGGTGTCTACCCCATCCCATTTGACGGCTGCTGGAGGCATTCCCATCCTTCCCAGAGAAGGGGGAGTTCGACCAGCTCACATCAAACAAATATAAAAGTGGCTTCTCCATTTGTAGCAGTTGCAGAATTACCCTCAGACCAAGCTGGGTCTTTGAGGGGATGGGATGGGGGAGGGGGAATCTCCCCATGGAGCTCTCTCTCTGCACTTATAGTTCCCATAGACAGTATTTACTAGAAACATGGACAGAAATTGCAATGACCTCACACGCATCCTTCGGAACCTGGACAGAGGCAGACATAGTCACAGATGATTCCCGAAATGGCACTAACCTCTTTCTTCCCTTTCTAACTAGGGCCAAGTGAGTTTGACCTCTGTGTGGACACTGGTGATGGGATCGATGCAGGGTCTGATCTGGAGGACCAGGTAAGAGCAAGCTTTCCAAGGCTATCTTTTGTCTCACACTTTTTGGGATTTCTGGCCCTAAGAAAGATGCAATGAGTTCTTAGCCTTCCTTGTGTCCCAGGACTCTGGTCATCACAGGGAGGGGGAGGCAGGAAATGGACAAGAGACCCGCTCTCAGGTTTAAGCTGCCTTGTGAACATTCTCATGACTTTTTCAAGCCTAGACCAGCAACTAAGCAGTAAATCAAGCCCCAGCTTGTCGAGTTTGCTGAATTATGAGGTACAAATGTTCACACTGAAAAATTCACAAATCATCTGGTCCTGAGACAGCAACTAAGATCTGGCTCCAGCACGCTGCCTTTCTTGACCCTGGGGTAGTCAACAAAGCCAGAATAATGCTTTTAAGGGCATAATATAAAATGCAAGGAATTATAACGGATGCCAATTTTATTGAAATGAGGATGTCATTTTGCCCATCCAAGTTCACAGGCCCTCTGAAACCTAACTATGCGGTTAAGAATCCCTAATCTAATGACTGCTCCTCTTTAAGCCAGTTAATAACAGCATTTTTCTGTAGCTCTTTCCAGCCAGCCATCACCTTGTAATTATTTGTGATTTCTTTATAGCTATAGCCAGAAATTATTCACACACCCTTAAGAGCTGGCTTGGCCTATAATTGAGAAAGATGCACAGGTTTAAGATATGGGAAATAAAACTGAATTTTCTCAGCAAACAATTCTCCCAGATCTCAATCTCTTGTCATGACCCATCAACCACCAGTTATTTATTGGGCCCTTACAGAAGTGGTGCAGGAGAGAAGCAATCGCCAAAGAGGATCTGTGCATTTTATATTAGGGTAAAGCAAGTGAGGCCTCTGAGAGCAGCCCACTAACTAGGGATTTGGGCAGCCCAGAGCAGCAGCACAGAGTGATTAGTACAGAGCAGCCCCTTTGTCTGGCGGGGGGGGGGGGGGGGGGGGGGGGGGGGGGGGGGGGGGGGGGGGCGGGCAGGGGGCTCTACCACATGATTGAAGTACAGGGGAGGGAGAGAAAGAGGGGTGAGATGGAGACCCCAGGATGCCAGAGGAAAACTGGGGAGGTTGGAGGGGATCGCTGGCAGGATAGGGTCTTGGGGGGCACTAAGTAAGAGGGAGAAGGTTCCTTCCCTGTCTGTTATTGGGTTCCTTCCTTGTTTCTTGCCCTGTTCTTCTGGCTAACAAGGTGCTAAGTCCTAAAGATTCCAGGACTCAGAGAGTTCTTGCACCTTCTGAATTCAGCCCCCTGGAGCAGAGCTCCCTAGACCCATCCTAGTTGTGGCTCAGAAGCAACTGAGTATGATAGTGCTGAGTAAGGGGCTTGGAGTCCCTGAGTTCAGAGTCTGCCTCAGACATTTGCCTTAGCTAGATGACTGTGGACAAGTCCCTTAGCTGCAGTTGCCACATCTATAGAATATACAACTCTAATTCCAAGCACCTCACAGGGTTGTTGGGAGGATTCAATGGATAATATTTGTAGAGGACAACTGCAAAGTGTTATACAAGTGTTAGAAATGATTTTTTCTCTCAGATCCATCTTCACTTCATCCAAAGACTTCTTCCTGGTGCTACCTTCCCTCTGAGCTCAACCCCTCATTAATCTCGTCTTATACCTGCTGTACCCAGTTGTCTGCATGTTGTCTCCCCCATTAGGACTGGGAGCTTTTAGAGGGCAGGGACAGTCTTTTACTTTTCTCTGTATCACCAGGGCTTAGCACAGTGCATGGCACATGGTAGGTACTTAATCAGTATTTGCTGACTTACTGATTTTGCTTTTGGTAAAGAAAAAATATTCATCCTGTGAATGACCTTTTTGCCCTGTTGCTGCCCAAGTCAGAAGCTTTCCTACGTCTTCATTAGGGCTTCTTGGCACTGGCTATAAGCCAAATAAACATTTTTCTTAGTCTTTTTCCGGTCTCAACCAAGGTTTGGTTATTCCAAGTGGCTGCTTTACCAGTGCCTAAAAGTTAGGACTGGTTAGATACACTAATACTACTTCCTGTATTTCAAAAGGCAGGAGGAGGATAGACTCAGAGAAAATTCATAGACTATCTAGTCTGCAAACTGAAGCTTGCACCCATGGGGAGGGTGCTAGCACTGCTTTCTTTTTGCCACCACAACATAAACCCCAAAATGGCACAGGAGAAGTGATGTGTGAAAAATGATCATGCAAGAAATGTGTGGCCAGATCAGGAAGCGGGCCATTTGGGTGGCGGGGTGAAGAGCAACCCACAGAAAGCCCATGTGTCCAACCACTGTCTGGGCAATGACAGGACCCCAGAGAGAGCTCCCAGAGCACTGGTATGGACAAGAGCTACACAAGCCTGAGAGATCACAGATAGTTGTGCCCTTTGTTACCAGAGATAGGATGGATTCATAGTACTGGGATCAAATAGAGCCATGGTCTTACTGAAACAAATCCATGATATTCACAGAAGCACAGGATTCAGGGACCTCAGTGGCTCTGGAGTCCTGACCTGTACTTGAGGGGGAATCCTCACCACAATATGCCACATAAGCAGTCATGGGATCATGTATCTTAAACTGGAAGGGACCTCTCAAGAGGTTCACCTAGTCCAAACTACATATTTTGCAAAGGAAGAAGCTGAGTCAAGGGGAGTCTAAACAATTTTGCCCAAGGTCATACAAGTAGCAAGCATAAAAGGTGAGATTTGAACCCAGACTATCTGACTGAACCACCGCACCACACTGCCTGTACTTGAAGATCCCTAAGAAAGGAGAGCCCAGCACCTGCTAAGGTCAGTCCACCCCACTCTTCGAAAGCTGTCATTAGTAGGAAGATTTTCCTGGCATCAAGCTGCCAATGACCTCTTTACAGCATCCATCCACTGCTCCTGGTTTTTACCTTCTGGGGCCAAAAGGTCCAAGTCTAACTGAGTTTACAAACCTTTCAAACTTAAAAAAAACTATCATGTCCTCCTGGAGAGGTCTCTTCTCCAGGCTAACCATACCCATAATTCTTGTATGTCATGAACTCCTGGTTGTCTTCCTCTGGACACTCATCATTTTGCCAATGTTCTTCTTAAATGGAGAAGTGGCTGCACAGTGTGCCAGATGAGGTCTGAGGAGGGCCAAAAAGAGCAGAGTGCAGCCAGACCTGCCCCTCGCCAGAGCCATCATAGACTTGTCAAGTTGGACTTTTGTCCCTAAGAGCAACATTTCACACTTTTTCCACTGAATTTCATCTCATTAGATTCAGCCCTGGTGCTCCAGACTTGAGATCCCCCTCAGATCCTGGCTTTGTCAACCCCCTCTATTAGCTAAGCTTCCTAGCTTTGTGTCATCTGCAGATGTCATAAGCATGCCTCCAATGCTCTTCTTTATATTATGGACAAAAATGTTAGACAGTGTCGAGCCAAACATGGATCCTTGTAGCGCGCCACTGGAGATCTCCTGCCACACTCATCCTAAGCCATTAGTAGCCTCTGGATGCTCAGAATCCAGCCATCTACCAAGTTCTGAAACTATCTTAGTGATGATTTGTTTTCTAATCCAGCCTTCTCCATATGGATAGGAAGAGATACTTTATCTAACCCTTGCTAAAATCTAAGCAAACTCTAATCCACAGCATTCCCCCCCCCCCTCCATCTCTATTAGTAATTTTGTCAAAGAAGGAAACAAGGTTCTTCCATGGTGGGTTCTCTATTATGTCCAAGTTGTGAACCCTTGGGACTGAGGGGAGAATCCTACCAAACATGGTTGATCCTCCAACCATTTCTGAAGATTGGGCAAGAACAGATGCCCAACTCAGAGTATGGGGGATAGGAAAATCCTGGGGATTGGGAGAATCCTCAACTTTAGAGAAGAGTGAAATCGTGGCTGACCATCCAAGCAAAAGGAAGGGCTGCCTGGGTGTTGGGATTCAAAGAGGATACAAAGTTCCCAAAGTACCTTTTCACCTCAGCCATCCCCAGTCTCTGAAATGCCCACGAAATAAAATACATGGAATTGCAAAGGAAATGAATCATCCTGAAATGTTATTTCAAAAAAAAAAATCCTTTTAAGTTCACAGACTCCAGGTTAAGAAGCCTGTAGGGCTAATCTCACAGTCCAGGAACAAAAATAAATGGGATGGAGAGAGAGAGAGAGAGAGAGAGAGAGAGAGAGAGAGAGAGAGAGAGAGAGAGAGAGAGAGAGAGAGACTGCCAGATAGCACCAGATAGCACATCTTCCCCAAGATGTAAAACTCTCTCTCCTCCAATACAATGAGGACCTACCAGAGTGGTGCCTCTCTTTCTATACAGGATAAAGTTACGTACACAGTATGAGTTGTGATACATTCCACCTAGCATCATTTGCTGCTGCCTCATGATTAACGATAATGAAAATGACTTTTATGTAGCGTCTTATAGTAGGTCTCCTTTTTTTTAACTCAATGCTCAGAATATAGTTACCACTTGGTCACCACCTTATGTTTTTGTATAAGAAACTGGTGCAGACATAACCTCCAGGTTCTGCCCAGAGATTCTAACTCCATTACTTAGCTAGAATGATAGAAACACTGATTGGTAAGTCAAAGGTGAGCAAGGAATGCTGGAACAAGAGACAGGCATCCTTCCTTTAGCCCAGGAGCCAGAGGAGACTCCAGAAAGATTTCAGTAGGTTCATGGCAGGGGTGGGGAAAATATATCTTAATGTTCACTACCCTTTAACTGACACTTAACATGGCCTTCAATCAGGTTTGTGGATAACTAATTACAACAGTATTTGTAATGCCCATGTAACTTTGTCACCAAGACAAAACACAGGTATTTTCATGGTGCATTCAAGTTTTTGCAGAAGCTTGAAACATCAGTTATGCTTATCACTGCTTGGAAATTACTATAGTTATAGGACCTGCTGCTGGATCACCCATGAGCACAACTTTCCTATCTACTGGATATATTTCAGTACTACTAGTTTCCTTTGTAATCCTGTGAATTTTTTATTATGTATTTAAAAATGTGATTCTGAGAAGGGGCCATAGGTTTCACCAGACTGCTGCCAAAGGGGTCCAGGACACAAAATAAGCTAAGAAACCCTTTCCCCCAAAATATTTAAGGATTCCACCCATGTTTGAGCTCCATGTGGCCTGCCCAACCTGAGCTCTTACCAACTGGTCTTCTTTGCCTACCTTCTGACCACTCTGGACTTCCTCCTCCGTTCTCAACCTTCCACTCTCATCTCTGCATCTTGGCTCATGCCATGTCCTGCGTTGATTGCTATTGATGTGATTCCCTTACATTCAGATCCCAGCTGTTCCTGCCTCCTCCGTGAAGCCTCCCCGACTACCCTAGATAAAAGTGCCTTCTATCCCATTACATTCCTCATAGCCCTCTACCTGGACCACGGTCTTTGCATTGGCTTCACTTCTTACATTGCATGCATTTGTGTGCCTGCTTTTTCCTTCTTTAGACAGGAAGCTCTCTGAGAGCTAGACTAGTGTCTAGAAGCTAGACTAGTGTCTAGCTTCTCCTGACATTCCTGACTTCTACCCCAGTGCCTTGAACCTAGATAAAATCAATCACCAAGCCTTTATCAGTTGCCTGCTGTGTACCAGGAACTAAGCTGGATGCCGGGTGATAAAAGGCCCAAATGAATCCATCTCTCCCCACAGGGAGCTCTGGCAGAAGCGTCTGCTTTGGAAGGGGTGAGTTCACTGAACTAAGCAGAATTAAATTCAGGTTCTCTTTCCTTAGCATAAGCCCACTTCCCCACCCATGTGCAAGAAAAGTCCCTGGTGCACAGACATTGCAGCCATGACCATTCTCCCAAATGATCTTCTGTGTGGCCACACTCACTGTTGACTCATGTAGCATGTGGAGTTCACTAAGCCCCCGAATCTTCATGCACACGGCTTGCTTTTTTAAAGTTTTTTTAAAGTTCTATTGATGTGTTTTATTTTTACATTACATTTACAGATCACCCCAGCTCCAGGAGAATTCTCTTGGAACAAGAATAAAGCAATTAGGACAAATAACAATGCGATAACCTTATCTGAAAGTGCGTGCAACATTCCCCATCAGCCATACCCCCACCCCTCTATTTCAACTGCTTTTTTTAATTAACAGAAAGTTCTTTTCTCTCCCTCCTACCTCCCACACCACTGGAAAAATGGGGGGGGGGAGGAGGGATAAAGAGACAAACAGCAGAGACAGAGGTAAAAACAAGAACAAATTCCTTGTAAAATCAACAAATCAATGCGGTTGAATCAAACAGATCCCTCATTGACCGCAGACAGGAATACATCCACCTCATTCCACACCCTCGCTCCGTTACCTTTCGGGATTCAGCAGCACATTTTCACCCCTAGGCTGTGGAATCATAGGTGGTCAATGTGTCGATCACAGCTCTTCAAGCTTGCAAAGTTGTTTGTTGGAGCAGCATGGTGGTGGTTGTAGATTTTGTTCTCCTGGGTTTGCTCTTTTTCATTCTTTTTCAGGTTATAAAGGTCTTCAAAATTATTTGTTTTTGTAATATTAGAACTATTATATAAATTGTTCTGACTCCCCATTGGTTTACCAGTCTTTCCCTATCTCTTTGAAATTCAATTCAACTAACATTTATTAGGCACCTACTGTGTGCCAGGCACTGTGCCAAGTACACAAAAAGAGGCAAAAGACAATCCTTACCCTCAAGTAGCTTACAGTCTAATGGGGAAGACAATGTGCAAACAAATGCATAGGAAGGCAGCTCTGTGCAGGATAAATACGAGACAAGGAACAGAGGGAAAGCACTGGGATACCTAGTGACTATGAAAGGCTTTCTGTAGAAGGTGGGATTTTATCTGAGACTTAGAGGAGGTTAAGGAGGTCAATAGATGTGGCAGAGGAGGGAGAGTGTCCAGACCTGGGGAGAAACCAGAGCCAAGAGATAGAGGGACTTGTTCATGGAAGAGTCAGGAGGCCAGTGTGTCCCTGGATTAAAGTCTTCAGGAAGGGAGGAGTAAGGAGACTGAAAATGGATGAGGGGGCTGAAGGGCTTTGAATATCAAACAGAGCATTTTGTATTTGCTCTTGGAGAAGACAGGGAGCCAGCCCCCTGGAATTTATTGAATAGGGGAATGGCATAGTTAGACCTGTGCTTGAGGAAAAGCACGTTGGTACCTGAATGGAGGATGAACATGAATGTGGAGGAAATTTGAGGCTATTGCTATAGACCAGGTGTGAGGCGATATGGGCCTGAACCTGGGGGGTGGGGAGGGCAATGTCAGAGGAAGATGCTCCCAAGGGGAACCGGACATTCTAGATCTGGGGGGTGAGAGAGAGTGAGTAGTCCAGGGAGACTCCTAGGTTGGGAGCCTGAGGGACTGGGAGCATGGTGTTGTCCTCTATGATAATAGGAAATGTGGGGTAGGGTGGGGAAATGATTATGTGTTCTGTTTTCAACATATTAGGTTTAAGATGTCTACAGTCTGACATGTCTGAAAGACAGTTTGAGATATGAGACAGGAGATCAGCAGAGAGATTGGAGCAGGAAAGGTAGATTCCATAGAGATGGTCATTAAGCCCATGGAAGCTGATGAGATCACCAGGGAAGTAGGACGATGAGGGTAGAGCAGAGGACCCAGGAAGGAGCCCTGTGGGACACCCATGATTCAAGGGCATGGTCTGGAGGAGGAGCCAGCAAATGAGACAGAGAAGAAGCAGTTAGAGAGGGAGGAGGAGAACTAGGAGAGAATAGTATCTCCACAACCCAGAGTAGGAGGAGGCTACCAGGGAGTACCCAGCAGGTACATGATGCTGTGTGGAATCCATGCCTGGAAGAGCTGCTCATGGAAAGGGGAGTATCCGGAAAATCATTTCTCACAGCACAGTGGTGAACTCTGTCCCATGCACACACCACAGCTTAATCAGTCATTCCTTGGTTGATGGCATCCTTTTATTTCTAGTTTTTTGCCACCACAAAAAGAGATACTACAACTAATTTTTATGCATATAGGACCTATCTCATCTCGTTGCCCCTATAGTTGTATCTATGCTGTGATAGGAGCAATATTATGCCCCAGAAACCACCCCACCCATGAAGATCCCACCTCACGTACGCTGACCTAATTTCTCCTTAAGTGGTATTAAAACTGTCCTGGGATTGGATTGGCTCAGGGAGCTCAGGTGCTGGCATTGACATGGCTTCCTCATCACTTGGGAGCCCAATACAGCACAGTCCAATGGTGAGCCAAACAAATCTCAAAGACAGTTTTAATACCTTTAAAAGAGGAACTATGCTAACACGTCTGGGGTGGGTGACAGTCTCCATCAAAGCCAGCAAGGGGAACTTTGATAGACAATCTCATACCCACCATAGAAAGCCTCCCTGGTCTTGAACCAGTGAAGCCAATGCTCTGAGCCCAGGGATTGGTCGATCCGTATTAAAATCGTCTGATTAGATTTAGTCTGGCTTTCTAACCTGTCAATTTATTCTTGAGTGTCAACTCTAATCCAGTGCATAAGTGAACCCTCCCGACTTGTGTCATCAGCCAATCAACTAGTACCAATCAATGCCCTCTAGGCACCTGACACTGTTAGGTGTTGCAATATACAAAGACAAAAAGGAGCTTACATTTGATTGAAAGAGATAAAGAAATAGTTTTTAAGTATCTTCTCCAAGCCAGGCATTATACTAAGTGGTAGGCATGCAAATATGGGAGAGAAAAAAACCCTAACCCTGCCCTTAAGAGAATGGGAGAAGACAGTGCACAAAGGAAGCCAAGATGGCGGCTTCATGGAGTCCAAGGAGTACAGCTAGTGAATGGAAATGAAGAGATGACTAGCCTGGGAATCCTCTGAAATGGAGGCTTTAGGAGTTCTTTGCTCCACCCTCCTGCCATGCAATCAGAGGGGCAAAGGGTGTGACTACCAAAGCTGATGCAATCTTGAAAGATGACAGCTATAAAAAGAGGAATGGCCCTAGTAGGTCCCCTACTCTTGGAGTAGAAGAGACATTTTTTATAACCTAAGGAACTTTTTAACAACTCTCGCCCTCTTCTCTCTCCCTCTCTTTCCTTTTTTTCTCTCTCTCCCTCCCTTTTCTCTCTCTTTCTTTCTCTAACTCGCTTTTCTCTCTCTCCCTTCTCTCTCTCTCTCTCTCTCTCTCTCTCTCTCTCTCTCTCTCTCTCTCTCTCTCTCTCTCTCTCTCTCGTCACCTTTACAGACCTCAGGGTAGTCACCTCTAAGGTGCAGTGGTGAAAGAAAGGGGAAAAAATGATTGTAGCAGACAGTATGCTTATTCCAGCACTAGACTTCTTAGATTAGGGCAAGGCAGCATGGAGTAGGCCTCAGGGTGAGCAAGACCCAGATTCAAGTTCCACTCCTAACACACACTTGCTTTATGAGCAAGGTTCTTAATCTCAATGTCCCAAGCAACTCTCTGAAAATTAAGTCACAGAAAAAGAAATAATTATGTGACAGAGAAGGGGCCAATCTGTACTGGTGGACAGAGATTCCTCATCTGGGAATTCCCTGTACCAGTGAAATCATAGTCTAATGCTTATCCTCATGGGTAGGGAAAGGCAACAGGGATTGCCCTGGACACCATAATTTCTCTGTGTGCAGCTAGCCCTTGTATTCCCAGCATAGAAACAAAGGAGTTTAGCACCAAGTTAGTGAGATCAGCTAAAATAGAAAGTTACCAGATGGTACCTGCTTACTCCCAATACCCGCCGCACTCCAGGTGAGCCTTCTCCCCACTGCCATCCCACAGTCTCAATGTGCCTGGTGTCTTTGTCCCCTGCATACATGCACACGCACGCGCGCACACACACACACACACACACACATCTTTAAAAAGTTGCATAGTGTCTGTTTCAGGCTATTCACCATGAGTATGTTTTTTGAAGTTTATCCAAGGTGTGAGAAAATGCCTGTTTACATTTTTGAATTTGGCAAAAACACACATTTGAGTTCTTCTGACATGTTCTTAAAGCCCCAGCTGTCCCCAAAGGCAACAAACTTCAAATGTCACAATTTAAAAGCTTTTGAACTTAAGATCTTTAGCAGAGTTGGGGCACACTGTAGCTTTCTGATAGGTGGATCAGATCTCTCTTCTGAGCCCATATGGGCCAGATGGACAGGACCAGATGCAAGAACCACATTTGTCTTGTAAACCCACATGAAGCAGCATGGATCCATGACAGTCAGTTTTTTGCCAACAGCAAAGGTGAAAGCAAGGAAAGCAAGGGAAGAAGAAGATAGACCAGAGAAGAAGCAAGCTTATCCATTGAACATTTAAAGTTAAAATCATCCGCAGCTGTTTTCAGCAGCTGGACAGCAGCTGGTCCATCATCTTTGTCTTCAGTGGCCTTGGGGAATTTGGGTTGACCGATTCTGAAAGCAGAAATGCAAATCCCACTTTTAAAACAGAGACAGACAGAAAGAGAAAGAGGGAGAGGGAAACAGAGACAGATAGGAAAATAGATGGTAGAGATAATAGACAAATAAATAAAGAGAGAGATGGTTAAGGACATCCCTTCACCACTCTTGGCAGCTATATTAGGAATATAATTTTATTTTCCTAATAAATGCTAATTATTTAGCCATGAAGGTTTATCACTTATAATGTTGCTTTTGGACCACAAGTTTAATATTATTTCATAGCATTTGGGTCACATAAAACTAAATGTCTCTTCAGAGTTCATGAATATTGTCTGCTCTCAGAGAAATTCTAAGGAAATTGAATTCCAAAGAAATATTTGGAGACCGAAGTTATTAAATTTGGAGAGCCAAACTCATAATTGTATCCCAGTGTGGGAACTTCCTCCATCAATACAACGAGGTAATTTGCTAGTCATAGGAAGCAGAGCGAAAGCTGGAAGGGGTCTCAGAGGCCATCCAATCCAGCCCTTTTATCGGCAAGGAAACCAAAGCTTAGAGTGGGAAATGACTTGCCCAGGATGACCTGGCTCATATGTTTGAGGCAGATTTGTACTCAGTACCACCTGACTCCATCTAGTGTATCACCATACCATCTCTGAGATCCGAGAAGTGAAGTGACCCACCTGTCATCTCTCTGATTAGTGGCTATCAGAGACAAGACTTAAACTGAGGTCTTTGTCCCTCCAAGGCCAGCCCCCCTCCACTACAGTCAGTCAGCTCATATTTACAAAACATTTCCTATGCTCCAGTCATTGTATTAAGGGTTACACATGTACACATGCACATGTGTGCACACACACTCATGCAGCCTAAAAGCTAAGAGAGCTGCTATAACACACGATTTAGGATTAGCATTTTTATACAGCTTTAAGGTTGAGAAGCACTTAGCACACATTCTCTCCAAGAATCCAAAAGGCCTCCAGCACACATTCTAATGGAAAACAATTGCTGCCTTTTAATCAGAAGATGCTCAGTTTCAATAAGAAATGACCCCGAGGTTGCAAAGAATGGGGGAACTGATCCATAATAAAGTGAACTCATTCGAGCCCTTTCCTCTCAGTGCCCCTGTGGCTTAGTTATAAGTAAGTGTTATCATGTGTATTTTACAGATGAGGACACTGAGGTCAGAGTGAGTCACCTAGTTCCTCTATTCTGGAGCTGATTCTCTCCTGACTTCAAGCATGACCTTTTGCCTTCTTTGCCAGCCTGCCTCTCACCAGGCCAAGTCTCAGGCAAGGTGTCGGCTCTGTTGGCTCCTCTCCTCAGAAACTTGATGACTGCTCATGCTTGCTAACTGTCTGTCTGGGTTTTAATGACATTTTCCCTTTAGGATTGCTTGGAGATCTTGCTGTTTGGCAAGCGAATATAATGTTACCTATTTAGATGCAGGAGTAGAATGATGTGCATAGCACAGGCTCAGTCACCATAACCAGGCAAACATAAAGGTTCTCACCTGTATTGAGTGAAATCAGAATTGGACCATCGATTAATAAGAGGCAGGAAACAGAACATCAGCACTTGTCAGGTGTTTTCTGGAGATGAAAGGAAAAGTAAACATCTGTGATGCTGGAAAGGAAGTCCCCTTTAAGATTCATTCTGGATTTATAGAGACACGAGAGGGGAAGATCCACACTAACCCTGCCTGATTCTACAGCAGTGCTTACCAAGGGCTGGTGAGGGAGCTGGTCAGATGAATGTTGCCCAAAAAATTCATCAAATCTTTTATAAATTTGACACACAGCCCCCAAGGGGGAAGAGGCTTAGTGATGCTGCCTGCTACCAGGGAGTCTCAGTTACCTCATCTGTAAAATGAACCGGATGTCCTTGAAGGTTCCTTCTCACTTTGTATCCACTGAACTGAGAAAAGGAAGATGGGGGTGGCAGTGAGTAGAGAAATGGGGGCTCAGAGAAAACCCACTGCTCCTTTTTGCCCATGACTATACGCTTCCACAGTGGTTGGCCTCATGGAAAACTTCCCAGCAATGAAATCTGTCCCAAATTACAGTCAGTCAGGCTGCGCACATTTTTTAAGTACCTACTGTGTGTTAGCCACAAAAGGTACAAAGACAAAAGCAAAATTACATTTGGCTTTAGGAAGCTTCTACGTCTCCTTTTATAATTTGATTTTTTTTTTCCAATTAACCAAATCTGTTTTTTCTGTCCCACTCCAGAGTCACATAGGTAGTGAGTGGCAGAGCTCAGACCCAGGTCTTTGGTCCCAAGCCCAGTGCCTTCCCCATGCTCAGTGGGATCCTTGTCTCAGGCTGGCTGACCTTGGTCTCCAAGGCTCCTTCCAGGTTCTGTGATTTTGAGCAAGGGGATGAGCCAGAGAAAAACAGGCAAATGCAAGAATCCGGGGAACAAGTTTCCGAGATTCTCATGGAGCAGTTCTTTGTTCCTTTGTCTAACGTCAACAATTCCATTAAAAACACACTTTATCTCAACTAATAACTACAAAAAGCTTCCTGCAGGGCCACTTCAATTTTTAATTAATCTTGGGAGGAAAATACACATGGAAAAACTTCTCCAATCCTCATAGTGTGTTTGTGAGTCTGTACACTGAGAAAGCCATATGCAGTGGTGCTCCATATCTAGGTGGGCTGTCCTCTGGTGCCAAAGGATGATTGAAAAAGGCATTTATTAAGCACTTCCTGAGTGCTAGGCACTGTGCCTCAGATACTGAGTCAAAAAGACAGTCCCTTCCCTTGAGAAGCTCCCATTTTCCTAGGAGAAGGTAGCACATGAGGGAGGCCAAGGGGTCTGCTTTGGTCTGGGAGTCTCAGAGATGAGGCCCAGGGCCATAGGGGATGGATCCCTTCTGGGAATGGCAGCATGGATTCAGTGACAGCTCCCAAAGCTAATGATGGCAAATAGAGGGAGCTGGGGTCCTGGAGGAAATGTAGCATGTCACAGAGGCAGCTGGAAAGGAGCAGGGAGGGCCTAGGCAAAGCCAGCTATGGAGAATTGTCACCAAGTGAGAACCCAGCGCCCCCTGGGTGGAAGATGGTCAAAGGTAAAGGCTATGAACTTTCAACAGTTCAAATCCAGCCTCAGATGCTTACTAGCTGGGTAACCCTGGGCAAGTCACTTAACTCAGTTTCCTGATCTGTAAAATGAGATGGAAACATAAATGGCAAACCACTCCAGTATCTTGCCAAGAAAACCACAAATGGAGTCACAGAGTGTCTGCCTTGACCGACAACTGAACAAGAACAGACCAAAAGAAGCTAAAAATGGGGGTGCCCAGAGCAGGGGCTCAGTGTTTCATGAAGTGGAAACCATAAAGAGTGAGCTGCAGAGTTCTGAGCCCTCCAATAAGGAAGACTCTGGGGGAGGTCTGCTGCCTTGCCCTCCCCTTCTGACTATCCTTTGTACCACCCAGGCTCTTTTCTAGCCCCCAGTTCTTCATTGCCACTGTGCCACAATCTGATTCTGCCCATCACTCCTCCACCATTGCCTACTGAGTGACCTGAATCCTTGATCTTAGTGCTGTCAGCTGAGTGGGATCTCAGAGCTTCTTGTCCCTCCTCTCATTTTATAGAAGAGGAAACTGAGGCCCCAAGGCTCCACATCCCACATTTACCAAGTATCAGGTACAGATCTCCTATCTCCTGGTCAGATATACCTTCCCAAGGTTCCTGACAATAAGGACAACCAGGTTCTGTGTAGCCAAGAAGGGTATCTCATTGTCAATGCCCACTGTCCTCTTTTCTTTGTATCTCCACTGCCTAGGACAGTGTCCTGCCAATAATGGGCAATTACAAATAATCATTCAGTTAAATTGATTGAAAAACATGAGTTCAAATCCTGGTGCTCTCCCCCCACATCCCTTCACAACTGCCATGTTCTCCCCTCCTCGAGTTTTACAAAGCACTTTGTTTTCACTGTGCAGCTGTTGCAGCCCACCTAGCAAGAAGCCCCTTGAGGTGAGGACCTGTGCCGTTTCATCTCTGTGTCCCCAGTCAGGCTGTAGCCCAGAGACAGTGATTAATGACATTTATTGAACTGAATAAGATGCTGTTATTACAAACATACAGTTCCTAATTCACCAGTGCCCTGACTAAGGTCACAAAATGCTCTGTGAATGTTCTGGCATTTAATATTCATTTGGGGAGGGGGAAGATGGTGTAAACTTGTTATTTATCAATGAAAGAAACTCCCCACCTGCAAAAACTCCCTTCACTGGTGTAGATAGCAGTTTATTGGTGATTGGTAGGCAGAAAAAGTTTGGTGGGGCAATTAATTAGTGGCTAAGCAACTTGCCCAGATATTTATAGGGTCACTAAGCTGGTATTTATCAGAGGCAGGACTCCAATCCAGATCCTACAGCTTCAGGGAAATTTAGAGGTCATGTGGTCTAAGCCCATGATCTTACAGACAAGAGAATCTAGGCTCAAGGAGGCTAAGGGCATTGTCCGACATGCATCTTCCTCACTATCCACTACCCTACACTGCCTCTCTTCACATGTTATTATCATGATTATCTGTGGCCAAAAACAGGACCAATTGTTAAAGTAAAACTAGGAATCTAAAGCAAATCCATTAAGGAAGTATGACAGAGAGGCAGCCTGTGCTGATGAAGGTTGCCCCTTCCCCTCCCTCACTATGAATGGTTGTGAGGCAGGGTTGTTCATTGGAAGGAACACTCAACTTGACATGATGAACCTGGGTCACAGGACCTGTGCTCTGCACCTTACTGCCTGGGAGAGCTCCCAGTGCCCTCACCTATAAAATGGGGGACCCTCCCTTCAGCTCTTGACCTGGGGTCTTGTGGTCTGTGAGTCCCTTGGCATTGTGGGACTCCATCAGCACCAGCTATGTCACCAAACTTAGAAGACATGAATGAGTTCTATAGTGCCAGGTTGTCACATGCATCCTGACTACTGTTTCTGAAATCTCAATCTCTACCTATTTCTTTGGACTTTTATCTTTTCCATCAAGGTATACTGAATTATTTTTACCGAAAACATTAGTGGGAAAAGTCATGTTAAATTGACTAAATCACTACTCAGGCCATTCATGGTGGAAAGTTACCGATTCCATTTCACACATGGCTAGTTGGACATCATCTGTCACAGAATTATTCATTGTAGTTAGGAACTGTATCTTGAAGGTTTCTAGGTTACCAGTCAGATGGAAAGATCCTCTCTCTAAAGCCCTTTGCACCATGGAGTTAGTAGAAGCCAATCTCCACGAGGAGCAGGAACTCAATCACTCTCCAACCTAAATGGCCTGGAGTAACTTGCATATACCTGGGGGAGGGGAGGGGTTCATTTTGGTCCTTGTGTACATATGAGTACTTCATTTGCATAATATGTCCCAGTGCTGGGAGGTCTGGCAGTCTCTGGACAGTGAGGGAGTAGGGTGCCTGCTTTCTTAGAAGCAGGATTAGAAAGATAACATGGCTGGAGTGAGGAGGGGAGGCTGCAATTGGGGGACCTCCCAGTGAACAGCAGTGGACAGCGGTAAATTGGTAGGTGAGGAAGGCCCCACCCGGAGCCTGCTCCCAGTGAGTCTCTGAGCCATAGAGGTGAGCTTCCTATTCCCTAAGGGGTGGTGGTGGTTGTTTGTACCATCTTCTCCAAGGGGACCAGTGACATCAGGAAGGTGATGTCTTGACTTGAAGTTAATTAGATTGAAGTGAGGCAGGGCTGTGCACAGTCACCAGCCTCACTCTCTCCTCCTGATTATATGGATGACAACGAGAACAAGCAAAGGCTTCCAGTGATCTAATCGACCCTCCTCCTTTTGCAGATGAGGAAAGTGAATCTCAAAATGGCAAAGCCACCTGTCCATCGAGATGTTCTAAAAGCAGAGTAGAGACCTAGAATCTGACAGCTAGACAAAGACTTAATGATGACCTGGCTCATCTCACTCATTTTACAACTGGGGCAATTGAGCCCAGAGAGGTGAGATGGTCTAATTTAGTTAACCTTTATACAGTTGCTCTCAGTTGAGCCTTCTGTCTCAAATGCCCATTGTTCCTGGACAAGACTGTAAGAAAGTTCTTAGGCTGAAAGAGCAAATAACTCCCTACTTGGATTGGGTATGGTCATCATGAACTGCAGAAATAATTCCTTGATAATGAGCAAGAGACCAAGAAAACCAAAGATCCGAATTTTCCTTCCATGAACTTCATCCATTCAGTAAATGTTTAACAAGCACCCACTAGAGCCCATCAATCAACAAGGATTTATGAAGTACTTACTATGTGCTAAAAAGTACCGGGCATACCAAGACACAAATGAAATCCTCTCTGCCCTCGAAGAGGTTGAGTCCTATCCCAAGAGACAAAGATGACATGTACAGATGTAGAAATATACAAATTACTCACAAAGAAAATACAAATGAGTTGGAGGGGAGGGTGCTAGCCACTGGGGGAATTAGGAAAGGCTTCATGAAGAAGGGGATGCTTGAGATGAACTTCAAAAAAAAAAAAAAAAAAACAAGGGAAGTAATGTATAATACAACTGGAAAGGTAGGTCAGGACCAGGCGGTAGAGCAGGGAGTGAAGGCATGAACAGGGTCATAGGGAGCCCAGAGAGGTGATCGAAAAGAGGAGCAACATGATAAAGGAGGAAAGGAGGATGGATTGGAGTAAGGAGAGACTGAGGCAAGGAGAGCAATGAGGAGGCTAGTGCAATTATCTAGGGTGAAAGCAAGGAGGCTGTGAATTAGGGTGGCAGGCTCCATGAGTGGAGATCAGAGGTAGGAGGCAGAAGAGATGGTTGTGTAGACAACCTCAAAAGACTTCAGAATTCCTATCCACACAAGGAGCAGCTGTGACTCCAGAGGGCTGATGATTAAGAAGCCCTTGACAGAAAGGTAGCATGCCTTCACTGATGGGCAGGAGAGCCCCATGTTTGTGGAGGGAATTTGTTTGGCTTGACCATGTTTCCTTGCCACTTGCTGGGAAGGAGAGAATATCAATGCTTATTCACTGGAATGTGTTCCTCTTTAGCAAAGAGGTTGTGGAGATTTAATCGACAATATTTAGTAAGTGGCTGGATATGGAGAGTAAGGGAGACTGGAGTCAAAAATGGCACCTAACTTGTAGGTGGCTGCTAGAATGACCATGCCCTCTTACCCATTTGTGTCCGGACTAATAGAACCAAGAGAGGATGGAGACATTATGGTTGCACAGCTCCTAGGGAAGAAATGATCCCTTTTCCCTTCCAGAGTTTCAGAGATTACAGGAGGCATGTTGGTTAGACAAGTGAGTGCCCAACAAGATCCACCTCCCTGAATTCTGAACCAGTCTGGCCCCAAGGGGAGAAGGGGGAAGCTCAATCTTCCTCTACATTCCTCCAGTCACTGGCACCTTGTACTCCTCCCTCACCACCCACCATGATGTTGCTTTACTTCTGACTTTGGATCAATTTCCTCCATATTCATTTCCCTGACATCTAGTACCATATGTATTTTGAAAGCCAGAGGAAGAGAGCATGTTCATAGGAGGGGATGAAAGGGCATGACAGTTCCTGGAGAGCAAGGGTTTTCATTTTTGTCTCAATGCCCTCAGTGGCTAGTACAGTGCCTGATACAATGTGGATGCAGTGAGGGCTTGCTGATTGGTAAAAAGACAAAACCTTTGGTTTTGGTGAAGAGAAGGTTATTGGGAGCCACTGAGAGAAGAGTTCAGTGCAGATGCAGGAGGTTAAGAAATCCTTTAATGAGGAAGCAGTGGCGTCATGTGTACACAGCCTTTTAAGGATTTGGCCGTGAAAGCAGGGAGAGAGGGGGCAAAGGCAATTTAGTCTTCTATAGAAGTGACCCACTAGCTTCTAAGGCATCATCATAATCATGGCAGCTCCTTCCTCTTTGGAACAGCTCAAGTTTTTCTTGCCAAGGTGGGGATGAGTATTCTGAGCTACTGACTCTGGATGGATCTGAACCTTGGTCTCCAGACCCCTTTGGTCTGTTGTGTATATATTCAAGCTTAAAGGAAATATTGACATACCAGTGAATCAGATCCAAGTGTTCTAGCAGATATTGGCATCATTCCATGGCCTAAGGAGGCAAAGATATATTTTTAAAATTCTAGAAAATAACCCTGAAATATTAATTTCACTCATGAAGCAGGCAAAGGACAAAACCTAAGATCTTTGGCAAACAAGGGAAATATGTCTGATGAATGGGGTCACCATGAAGGCGGAAAATAAATAGATGGTAGATAACAGGAAATTTTCCATATGGCCATGACAAGAAAATCACTGAACCAAACTCACTGATAACTTCTCTCTTTGTAAAAGAAAAATAAGATGGAAAATGTCTAATGATAGCAGTAAATGTCACCAGAAATGAAAATAGCCAAAGGAAAGAGAATGCTGTGTATGCAATGTTCCATTGTATCTCCCACCCCCATCCTTAGATATCGGATGAGACATGAATTTGTTTGGTCTCAAATATTCCTCTCCCTCATAAAAAAAAAGAAAGGAGCTAAGTGATAATGGCTATTACTACTGATTATGATAGTAATCAACATGGCAGCTCAGTGGTTAGAGGACTGTGTTTGGAGTCAGGAAAATCCAGGTTTAAATCCAGCCTCAGACACTTGCTAGCTGTGTGACCCTGGGGAACTTAACTAATGTCTGTGTGCCTCAGTTGCTTCATCTGTAAAATGGGGATCTTAACAACATTAACTCCTAGGGCTGTTATGAGGATCAAATGAGATATTTCTAAAACATTTCACAAGCTTACATAATGCTCCAGCACTATGTAAATGTACTTTATTATTATTAACTATTACAGCTATTATTATTAAGATCATTGCTATCATTATTAACTGATAATTCTATTGCATTTCAAAGTTTGCCAAGCATTCTTGCCTAGAGGTTCTCATTTGAGTTTCACAACAGCCTCACAAAGTAAGTACCAGATAGAAATGTTTTTATCCCCATTTTACAGAGGATAAAACTGAGACTCCAAGAAATTCCTTGACCTGTCCATGGTCATACAGCTGCCGTCAGAGGCAGGATTGAACTCCAGGGCTTTGGCCGAGACTCAGTGCTTCTTGTACCATCTTTGGAATATAATTGAAAACCACCCAAAGAGGTTATCAAAGGACTCTGGGAAAGACACTGGTGCTTAAAACATGGATAGGAAGCTTCTTCCACTGAGAGGCAACAAATTAGGAAGATCTTCAGGAAATATTCTCTTGGTGTCTGCTTTTCCTAGATGTTACAAGTACATTTCAAGAGCACCTGAGAGCTAGAATCTTCTTTGGGATGTCAAAGAGAACCCAGCAGCTTTCCTGACATCCACTCTGAGAAACACGCTCACCTTAAACAAACAATGCTTGTGAAATCAGGAAAGCTTTTATTAATCTTTACCTTTATTTCCCCTGAATGAACAGGGAGCTGCCAAGTAAGGCTACAGAAAGACTACAGTTAGTGCAGACCAGTGTGAGCTCTTGATACTGCTCCAGGCTTGAACTTCCTGCTACATCATATATTGGCCACGTGACTTCATGTTCTCCTCTCTGATAGGCTTCCCCTCAAACAGTTCATCAAGCCTGCACACAAGTTTTTGACCTTTTACTTGACCATGCCAGGTCACAACTCTGATCACTTAAAGGTGGGAGGAGTTTTAACCCTGTGGAAACAGAACTTCTTCCTTTGTTTCTCATGTGTGCTCCAAAACAAAAGAAGAAATATGAGACAAGCATTTATTAATTACCTTTTATATTCCAGGCACTATGCAAAGAGCTTTACAAATATCTCATTTGATCCTCATAACAATCTAGGGATGTTGCCATCCTCATTTTACAGTTGAGGAAACTGAAGCAGACAGGGGTTAAGTGACTGGCTCAGGGTCACACACTAGTAAATATCTAGCTGCCTCTAAATTTGAAGCAAAAAAAAAAAAAAGCCAGACAGAAGCAGGACCTTTCAGAAAAGACAAAGGTCAAGACTTCCCTGAGGAGATGTGTCTTAAAATTGCTTTTGAATATCATAAAATCTCACTTATTTGGCCAACTAAAGAGGGGGGAAATCAGCCTGAATCCCCAATCATGTTTCAAAAAATCATAATATTAATTCACATTTATATAGAACTTAAAGATTCACACATCACTTTGCTCATAAGAACCATGTAAGACATCGAGTGCTAACAGTACTGCCCCCATTCTACAGACTGCAATGCTAGAGGTCAAGGAAGCAGTGATCAGCCTGTGATCTTACAGGTAGGAAGGATTAGAATCAGGACTCAAACTCAGGTTTCCTAGAGCACCTCATGTTCGGGGAGGTTCCCAGAGTCTGAAACCCATCACCTCCACATCATTTTCTAGTTGGTAAAGAGGCTTCTGCAGAACCAAAAGGATTTTATACAGCATTTGCCCTCCATTCTACTTTACCAACTAGATGAGAATAATTTGTAATTAGCATCTTAATTCTCTGTAAACCACTTCTGCCACGCTTGAGGACTTGTTTCAAATGAGCATGACAAGAAGGAGTCTCTTCAAAAGAAAAAGGAAATGGAAAGGACTGTGAAATCAGGGATCAGTCTACAAGTAGGTTAGTCATTCCCCCTGAAGCTACATAGTTACACAGCTGGAAAATGATTGTCTCTCACTGAACAAAGAGAAATCTTAGCCTGGTCTTGACTTTCAAATTAGTTGGACCCAGATAAATGGTTTGATTGTTCCTAATGAACATTGAACTAATATTTATTAGAGCTAAGAAACAGACAACCCAATCCTGAGGCTCTGCTAACAAACAGCTCTTTACTCTCCCCACCCAAAAGAGGCAGATAAGGAAACTCTGGACCCTGGCTGGGACTTAGGAGTCTGTTTTGGATGCTGCACCATGTTCACTGGAGCCAGAAAGGATGCATCTTCCCTAGAAATCCTTCAGAATGGGAAGCCAGAGCTACATATTCACTTGGGCAGGTGTCTATGAAGCCATGCCCGGAGACAATCCTAAAGGCAAGAAAATGGGTCTGGGGCATCCTTGAAGCTCTTTGACTCTGGGGGCTGATTGCCAAGACTGGCTTTAGGAGTTGCACCAAGAGCCTGTGCCAGCTCCGCTGTCAGATCCTTAAAGGAGGGAGCCGGGTCCACTCTTTCCCTGTTCCTACCCCTGCCATCTGTTCAGTGTGATTGGATGGGCACTTCCTGGTGACCCTCCCAGACCCTTTGTCTCTGGAACAAAGTGTTCTCATTGATGAATTAGAAAAGCAGTTCCCTCGGGTTCCTAGATGTGGTGAGAAAGTCTCATCTGAGAAAAAACGAAATACCAGGTTTTTTTGGGGAGGAGAAAGCATATTCTAACTTAAGACAGATGAAAAATGTTAGGCTGTACTTCACTGAAGACAAAATATTCTGCTGATCTGGAGTTGCCATGGGAACTACCCAATTAAGTTCTAAAAAAATCCAGTGGCAAAGAAAGAGTGAAGCACTTACTCTCCCTGAATAAGGGACTAACTTTACAAGCTCAAAAAGCCTGCTACATCTTCATGCACTCTCTCTTCTATTTTTGTCTCCCTGAATAATAGGGATTCTAAATCTTGTCTAAATACCACCAAAGGTGTGTAAAGAAAGATTGTCATTAACTACAACTGGGTTCAGATCTTTTTGTCACTATGACAGTAGGAGTCTCAACTTTGACTTAGAATAGCAAAGGACCTGGGTTCAAACCCCATCTCTGGTCTTGAATTATCCGAGTGTCCCAGGGCAAGTCACTTGACCTCAGACTTCAGTTTCCTCCACTACAGCAATGAGGTCAAACTTGAATAGAAATAGTGGCCACCAAACTATATTATGAGGATCCCTGTGGGTCATATACTGACAGAAAATTATATGAACATTATCCATGTTCTGTTATATCTTTATTCTCTTAAATATGTCCCAATTACATTTGAATCTGGTTCAGGTCACACTCAAAAGAGTCATAAGCCCCTGGGGTGAGGCCTGGGACATGTTTGACGCCTCTCGACCCCATGACTTCAAGCCCTTACTCTATGATTCTATGGATATACCATGATGCAATCTAGCTGTGTCTGTCTTCCAAAAACAACTGCCTGAAAATAGTTCTGGCTTTAGGATGGCAAATAGATACATAGATAGGTGAATAGATAGATACATATATACATACATTCATACATATGGAGGTAGATAAATACATAGATACATATATAGATACATACTTAGATACATAGATAAATACATAGATACATACTTAGATGCACAGATATATAGATACATACTTAGATACATAGATAAATACATAGATACATACTTAGATACATAGATAAATACATGGATAGATACATAGATAAATAAACACATATTTAGATACATAGCTAAATACATAGATACATAGATAGGTGAGTAGATAGACACAAACATACACTCATACATGTGGAGGTAGATAGATACATAGATAAATCCATAGATACACACTTAGATACACAGATATATAGATACCTACATAGATACATAGACAACCACCTCTACTTGAGGAGTCAGTACGCTCTCATGCACCACACTCTAAGCTCAAAGTCCCCAGGTCCAATTCTTGCATTGCGCTCTAGAAGGTGACCCTGGGCATCACTCCCAGTGTAGATCACTCAGTCGGTATTTATTAAACTCCTACCATGTACTGGCACGTGCTAAGTGCCTGAGATACAAAGAAAGACAAAAGATAATCCCTGAGCTCAAGTCTCATGGGGGTGACAACATGCAAATATCCCAGTACAAACAAGTCATAAACAGGTACCTCAAGCACTTCATTTTCTTCAAAGAACAGCTCGCTTTCAACCTCCTACCTGAGATCTTTCTTTCCTCCTTCCTCCCACCCCCACCCCACAGAGGTGCATTTCCTGTGTCTGTGTTTGGTAATTTACTGAATTTTGCCCATGCTCTCTGCGTGTATCTCTCTCTGTCTGTCTCCATCTCAGTGTTTGTGTCTCTCTGTCTCTGTGTCTGTCTGTCTCTTTCTCAGACAATACACATACACACACACGCGCGTGCGCACGCACACACAATCCCTGAGAGCATGAATGTTCAGCTTTTGTTTTCCTATCGCAGTTTGTCCCTATACCTGGTCCAGAGTAGACTCTTCCTAAGTGCCTATGGATTGCTTGCTCTCCCAGTTCTAACTTTGGACAGTTCAAGTCACCTCATTTCCCTCAATTCTATCAGTTTCCTCAAATGTTAAATTAGGGGTGAGATTAGATTGCCAGCAAGGTCCCTCCCAGCTCCAGATCCATGACCTATGACCTAGGGCAAGGTCATAGTATGCAGGATAGATGTTCTACAGAGGATATGTAGACATGGAAATGGAAGAGAACTGCACAGCATGAAAAGGTGTGGACAGACTATGGTCTACAGGAAGGAGCACCCACATTGAAGAGATATCAGTGCACCAAGGGTGGAGAGAAAAACATAACTTGAGTCCAGGATTCTGCAGCCCTGGGTCCAGCTTGGCCACCACCTTGCATTATGCTCTTGGGTAATTATTGTATCTTTAACAGCTGGTCCTATCAAATACAAGTAAGAGCAAGTACCCTTCGCTAATTTGTTTGCAAGAAGCCAGTTCACTTCAAGAAACATTTATTAAGCACCTACTATGTGCTAGGTGCTGTGCTAGGTTCTGGAGATATGGAGACAGAAAAGAAACAGCCCCTGTTCTCAAAGAGCTTAACTTTTCCTAGGAAGATAAAATGGGTATGCAAGTAAATGCATGATATATGCAAAGTAAAGCAAAGCTGTTAAAAGGAGAAGGTGCTGATAATGGAGACCATCAGGAAATGCTCTCCTGTGTAATGTGGAACCTGAGTCCAGCTTTGAAGGAAGGTAGAGATTCTAATGGGCAAAGATAAGGAGGGAATGAATTCATGACCTTGAGGGGAGGGGTCAAGGTCAAGGCATGGGTGTATGAGATAGAATGACATATAAAGGAAACAGTGAGTAGAGAATAATGCAAAAAAATAAGACTAGAAAGGTAATTGGGTGCTATACTGGAGAAAACATTAAATGGAGAGGAAAGTGCTTTGAAAAGTCTAAGATTTGACAAAGGACAGTATTCTTTTATGCTTAAAAAAACTCATGCAAAATATAGAAATAAAGAGAAACTTTTTTAATACCATAAAAAACATGTAGTGAAAACCTAAAGCAAGCATCATATGCAATGGGTATATAATAGAATAAAAGTTGCTATTAAAAGAGTAAAAAAAACAAAGAAAGAAAGAAATCTGGCAGAAAATAGGCTTAGACTAACACCTCACACCATACTCCACAATACATTCTAAATAGATATGTGACTTTAATATTAAAGATCATAGTATTAGAAAAAAATAGGAGCTGACCATATTATTCTTATAGTTGTGGGTAGGAGATGTATTCTGAGGGAAACAAAAGGCAAAATAGATCATTTTTATTACCTGAAACGGAAAAGTTTCTGTGTAGAAAATATTGGTGCAACTAAGATAAAAAAGGAAGTGGCCAAATGGGGAAGGGGGGATCTTTCTATCAAATTTCTCTGATAAGGGGTTTGGTATCAAAGATAGATTGATTGTTCTTGAAAAAAACTAAATGACATCATTATGTTAATCAAATTACAGTGCATCTAACTGTGGCTGATCAGAGCAATACGAGCTCAGAATACTCTACCACAAGTCAGGCACAAAAAGTCCATGTGAACATTTGAGTTAGATTCTCTAAATCTGACCATCTTACATTTGTTTTGAGCTACTTCAATTCTGCTTTACTCACAGAACACAGCACCTTCTCTGATGAGGGCATGCCATCATGGGTCGTTCTATGCCACTGTCTCTCGTCACAGTCAATTCCAAAGTTCTTCAGAGAGACCTTGAGAGTGTACTCGTATCACCTCTTCTGACCACCATGTGAGCGCCTTCCTTGTATGAGTTCTCCATAAAATAGTCTTTTTGGCAAGGATATGTATAGCAATCAAACAGTGTGGCCAGCCCATCAGAGTTGGGATATCTGCAATAGGAATGTTTGGCAGTTTAGCTTGAGAAAGGACCTCAGCATCTGGTACCTTACCCTGCCAGGTGATCTTCAGAATCTTCCTTAGACAATTCAGATGGAAGCAATCCAGTTTCCTGGCATGGGCTGGTATAGTATCCAGGTTTCACAAGCATATAACAATGGAGTCAGCACAACAGCTCTAGCTCTGCAGACCTTCAGTTTGATAGTCAATCTAATACCTCTTCTCTTTCACACTTTCCTTCGGAGACTACCAAATACTGAACTAGCTCTGGCAATGTGTGTGTCAACCTAATTATCAATGTACATATTTCTAGAACCTATATTGCCAAGGTAAGTGAATTTACCCACAGCATTCCAAACTTCTCCATTTGCTGTAACCAATGGCTCCACGTCTGAATGGTGTGGTGCTGGCTGATGGAGCACCTGTGTTTTCTTGGCACTAGAGAACTGATCCATACTTCGTTGATCTCAGCTTCAGGGGCTACATTGAGTGCACAGTCATCTATGAACAAAAAAATCGTACGTCAACACTGCCTCCACTTTGGTCTTGGGTTGTAACCTTTTCAGGTTGAAGAATGAATCATCGGTGTAGTAGATGACCTTGATACAATGTTCGTCCTCGTTGAAGACATTTGACATCATGGCTGAAAACATCAAACATACAGCCTTGTTTCACTCCACTGTAGACCAGGAAAGCACAAAAGCATTGTCCATTATCCAGAACCCTGGGCAAGCATGCCATCATGAAACTGGTGTACAACACTAATGGTCTTCTCTGGGCAACCAAACTTTGGCATAATGTTCCATAAGCCCAAGATAGATAAACAATTAGTAAATCCACATTAAGACTAATAGTCATTCCCTAATAGATAAGTTGTCAAAAGATATAAACAAACTTCTCAAAAGAAAAATTGCAAAGTATTCACAACCACATGAAGGAATGGTCCAAATCATTAATCGTAAAAGTGATGCAAATCAAAACTTGAGGCTCCATTCTAAACCACGCAAATTAGTAAAAATGACCAAAAATGCCAACAGGCAATGTAGGGTCATTGTGGAGTGATTGAACCATTAGTACATTGTTGGTGGAGCTGTAAAATGGTACAACCATTTTGGAAAGCAGTTTATAATTATGTGAATAATGTGGCTAAAAACTCCATGCCTTTTTATCTGGAGATTTAGGGCTTATGCCCCAAAGAAACCATCAATGAAAAAGAAAGTCCTCATATACACCAAAATGTTAATGGCAGCACTTTTTGTGATAGCAAAGAATTGGAAACAAAGTAGGTGCCTAAAGATTGGATAATGGCTAAACAAGGTTGTGATACATGAATGCAAAGAAATGTTGCTGAGCTCTAAGGAACAAAGAATTCAGAGGAGCCTGGGAAGATGTATAAACTAGTGCAGAATGAGGTCAACAGAGCCCCAGTGACTCCCACACTATAAATAGAAAAAATAAAACCCCAAAGTGAATGTAGAATTAGAACCACTAACTTGTCCCAGAGAAGAGGCCAAGTGGTGCCCCTTCCTCCCTTCTTTAAGCAGGTGGGGCTCTATGGGTGTGGAAATGCTGCTTCTACTGTCAGCCTCCATTGAGGTATTACTTGGTTCTATTGGACCAAGGCAGGTTTTCTCCCCTCTTTCTTTTTAATTTTTTGTTATGAGGAAGAAGTTGGTAAGGAGAGAAGAGAAAGGAATATATTCAGAATGAAGGTAATGTGAAAAAAGGGAGCCATAAAATTGTAAATTAGCATAATTTCTAATATGTATAAAGGGCCCTATATACATAATATAATCAAGCCTCAAAACAACCCTTTGAAGTAGGCATTCTGGGTATAAGTAACCCCATGCAAAAAGTGTGGAAGATGAGACTGAAAACAGTTATCCAGGGTCAAAAAGCACCTCAAAGATAGCTTCGCTGTCTTCAAGCCCACTCACCTCTCTGCTCTGTGCAAGGGTTTCTGGGGGACACTTCTATATTCCCTTTGTGGGAGAAAAGCAAGTAAAAGGTGCTTGGGGGAAGGGGAAAGAGAGAAAATTCAAGGGCACCATGGTGGCAGCCTTCAATAACACAAAACAATTCAATGTGCAGAGATAGCACCAAGCACCTTCCATCTGAAAGAAGGTCTCCATCATTCCTTCCAAGTGGAATGACCACAGCCTCCATCCTGGCTTTTGCATAAATAGATAAGAAACAGCCAAGAGGAAAATGGATTCATCTCCCACAGGCCAGCAGGCAGGCAGAGGTGTCTTTGAAGCCTCTAATTCTATTGCTTGCCACAGTCACGGAAGACAGAAAGAGGCATTGCATCCAGCCACTATGCCAACCATTGTGTGGTTCCAATTAAACACCCGAATTCCTTTCTGAATTGCTCGGCAGTCAGCCAGGGGAGTCATGTGGCTTCTGCAAGAGCATTGAAGAATTAATTTTGCAGACATTTCATTCAGATAGCACTTTGCATATATCTAGTCTTTTCTCTTGTGACATTCTCCCCATTCCAGAGAAAGGTGCTAGACTGACACCCCTAGAACAGTGATTCCAGCCCCAGACCTGCCTCTGGCTGTGTAACCCTAGACAAACCACTTCCTCTCTCTGAACCTCAGTTTCTTTTTCTGTACAATGGGGGGAGGGGACTTCTAAAGTCATTCTTACTTCTAAGATTCCATGGTTCTATAATCCCATCCTGGTCTTTAAAATGATGTGAAAATAGGGCATAAAGTGGCTCATTTAATAAGATGAAAGATCATGGCATCAATTGAAAGTCCACTACTTGGGCTTTAAAATGACAGGCATGGTGTGTATCCATTGACATAAACTGTGAGCTCCTCTGGGCCAGGAGCTGCTTTTGCCTTTTTTTGTAACCCTGGCACTTACAACAGAACATGGCACCAAGTAAGGGCTTAATCAGTGTTTGCTGATTGGTCGACTGGCAGAACAGCTACTTTGGTGAATAACACATTCTTTATGAATCTGTACTATGACAGAAGAACCAGGATGCTTCTGCCATCCCAGGCTGTATGAAGGAAAGGATCCTTCCAGGGAGTTAAAAGCTAGGTCAAATCATGACCCTAAGTGGGTCCCTGCAGTCAACTCTCTGTCTCAATCACCAACCTGAACTGGTAGACAGATTTTCCTCACTGGGAGCTCGATGCAATCCAAGCAAGGGCAGGAAAATTGTTGGAAGCACGGGATGTAATGGTTTGCCCTGGTTGGGTCACATATGAACTCTTTGTTCAACTTGGGCCCCACATCTTGGAAAGAAGCCTGAGGACCTGGAGCAGGTCCAGAGGAAGGTAGGAGGGGATGAAATGCTAAAGAGGATCCAGAGGTTGGTGGATGAGGACCAGCTGAAACAAGTAGAGAAGTTTGGTCTGGAAATGAGAAGAGTTGGGGGGGGGGGGGTAATAACTTGAAGGACCTGGGGAAACTAAGTGGAGAAAAGAGAAAACTCAAGGGGACTGTGGGAGTTGCCTTCAACAACCAGAAGGGATGTCATGTACAGGAGGGTTTGGACTTAGCCCATTTGGCTTCAGAAGACAGAACTAGGAGCGATGAATGGAAGGTGCAGAGACCCATTTAAGCTGAATGTCTGAGCGCTGCCCCAAAGCCACTGGACTTCCTTGAGAGGGGATAGGTCTTCCACCTTGGAGGTCTTCAAGCAAACACTGTTGTAGTGTTGACTGCTCTTGGGTTTAGGTTGGACTCAATGGCCACTCTCTTCCAAATGTGATATGGTGATAGCTCCAGGGCTGAAAGGAATCTCAGAAAATATCCAGGGAGGTTCTCTGACTAACCATGGTGATGTGAGGAGATTAAATGACTGGCTAAATGCCTCCGATTCTATCAGGTCAGGTAACAAGTTAGTGGTGGAAACAGGACTAGGGCCCCCAATTCCTGGCTTGTAGGGTCACAGGGAGGCAACATGCACTTTATGTGATTCCTACACATAAAACTTACTTGTTTTTATCCAATATTTTTTTTTTAACTTTGGATACTTTCTTTTCCCTAAAAGCCAAATTCAAGTTGCTAAAAGTCAATGCCCTGGGGGGGGGGGGTTTCCAGTCACCTGGTTCATGCCTAATATGGAGCCATTTGATTCTTATCCAAGTTGCTTCCTGATCTCTACTTTGAATCTTATTGCCCTCCTAGGCTACTTCAGGACTGAGCTTCTCAAACATCTGGACAGCTGTCATCTGACATGGTCGATAGGGTTCTGACTGGCTTCATTTCTCAGGCGGTTTTCCTTAGGCAGAAACACAGAAGACAGACCTTCAAAAGTCAGAAGAAAAGTGTAGCCTTGTTTCCTCATGGTTCTGTTTCTTGGCTTTTGCTTCTCCAGATGGAGGTTCTGTGACTTTTAAGCTCTCCCAAATCATGTTCAGCAAATGGCTTTTGAAAGTATCAAAATTGTACTTTCCTGTTGTCTGGGACTTCTTGGTGGGACTGCAAAGCACAGAGGAGTTAGAGGGCTGCCCATTTTAGGCCCCTCCCTTACTTGGAACCATGCATACCCTCAGAAGTCTTGGAAAACAGAGAAGCTTAACCCAGAAAGAAGCAAGGCTTGCGCTTGGCCTGTGGAATCCTTAAAGAGGGTTTACAGTGAGAAGTCATTTCATAAGCCGGCAGGGGCAGGCAGAGATGCCCTTTGTTTTTTAACCACCACACAGACCATCTGATTAGCCATGGTGATGCAGCAGACCTTCAGACTTCCTGGCCTGCCAAATATCAAGTTCTCTTGCATTTATGAAGCAGTTCCAACACACCTTTAATCCAATAAGCCACACTGTCTCTAAGAGAATATCTGAGTGTGGTTTGCTTTGTGACTTGTTTCCTAGAATTGCTGGGCATTACTGAAAGTGCTGAGTGATGGAAGTAATGACCATTTCTTTGCCACATTTGAGTCTCACTGAAGATGCTTCCAGATCTCTTTTTGAAATATATTTTACTGTTCCCCAATTACATGTGAGAACCTTTTTTTTTATTTTTAAAAGTTTTGAGTCCCAAAATCTATCCCTCCATCCCTCCCTTCCCCCCTCCCTGAGACAGCAAGCAATCCGATATAGGACATATATAGGTACAATTAGGCAAAACATTTCCATGTTAGTCATTTTGTACAAGAAGACCCAAATAAAAGAAAATGAATGAAAGAAAGGTAAAATAGCATGCTTCAGTCTGTATTCAAACAATAATTCTTTCTCTGGAGGTAAATTGCATACTTCAACATGAGTCCTTTGGGATTGTCTTGGACTATTATATTGCTGAGAACTAAATCCTTCACAATTGATCATGATACAATGTTGCTGTTACTGTGTGAAACATTCTCCTGGTTCTGCTTGCTCTACTTTGCATCAGTTCATGTAAGTCTTTCCAGGTTTTTCTGTGCCAGATCCCCCACTCTGAGCCTGAATGTGAAGGACATGATTATTCAGATTTGCACAGAACATTCCATTTATCCAAGCTCATTGACTAGATTTTACCTGTCATTCTAGCCTGCCGAGACCCTTTGGGAGCCCAGAAGCAGCAGGCCAGATGCCACCTTGGGAGACAGGGAAAGGTGGGCTGGCAACAGCTCCTAGACTAGAGGCTCCCAAGAGCCACTCCTTTCATTTCCAGTGTGAGCTTTTATACTCTCAGAAATAGGCAAAGACTACAAACCTGGGCTTAGTTATTGCTATTGATTTCTAGACTTAGAAAAGGGATGGAGGAAATCCAAATTAAGCTTAAAAGTGAGGTTTCATCCTCTTTTTTTTTCCAGAGAGCTGGTAGCTAAATTTTTGCCAGGATATTGCTAGATAGATGCTACTATTATCCCCATTTTACAGAAGAGGAAACTCAAGTGCAGAGAGTGTAAGTGACTTTTCCAGGGTCACAAAGCTAATAAGCATTTGAGGCAAAATTCCAAATTCCACTCTTAATGACCCCAAGTCCCACCAGTTTCCACTGTGGCATCAAGCTGCCTCTAACTTCCCAATCTGATCTAGGCAGCCATGTTTCTCATGAGAGTCAGGATCCTAAAGAATTACAACAGGATATAAGAAAGGGTCCAGTCTAATATCATGAAACTGGAGAGATGGAAAGGTTAGTCTGGCAAGCCATCTTCCCCAAGGGCAGGCAGAGGAGGCTTGGCTGGAGAGCTCTTTGGAGGCGACTGGAGGGGGTGGAGCAAGAAGGAGCTTATGAGCCACTGGTATGACCATGAGCTCATACTTCCCTGGGCTGTGTTCAGAGACACAGCACCATGCCTGGAAAAGAGGGACAGAGAGGAATCTGGGTGCCATCACCTCTGCATATTGGCCAAAAACCCAGGGTTATTTAGCCTGGAGAAGAGCAGATTTAGAGAGGACATAATGTCTTCTAATGTTTTTATCCTATTTCTGAAAAGATTCTGGAATCTCTACTTAAAGAGATGGTTAGTAAATACCCAGAAAGGAAGCACACATTACAAAAAGCCAGCATGGCCTCATGGAAAACAGGTGACCAACCCAATTTCTTTTGCTTACTAAACTGGGAGAGCAGGCCAGTGTGAGAAGTAGAGCTGACCCAGATTTCAGCAAAGCATTTGACAAAGTCTGTCACAATATTCTTGTAGAAAAGACAGAGAGAAGGAGCTAGAAAAATGGTACAATTAGACAGATTCAGAACCAGGTCAATAGTCAGACCCCCTATGTGGGTGTGGAAGGAGGTCTCTAGGGGGGTGCCCCAGGGATCTGCTGTGCTGTGTGCAGTGACTTGAATTAAGACAGAGATGGATTAACAGGTGACTGAAAGCTGAGAGGGAGAACTCACAGAAGAAACAGCAGTTAGGATCAAAAAGACATTGGCAGGCTGGATTACTGGTGGGATCTCATAAGATGAGACTCCATAGGGAGCAGTGTCTTTATCAGCCTTTCTCTTGGGGCCAAAAAGCAGTGACAAGTTCAAGGTGGGAAAAATGACCAGACAGAGATTTGTCTGAAAAGATCTGAGTGTTTCAGCCAAGGGACTGCAAGCCTGCTGGGTGTGGCCTCTCTGCTGCAACAGGATGGGCAAAGCTTCCAGAAACAAAGAGGGGTGTTCCCACCACCCTCTGCCCTTGTCTGATAACACCTAGAGCATCATGGGCAGTTCTGGAAGAGCATTA
The DNA here is from genome assembly GCA_023548195.1 of Bettongia penicillata ogilbyi. Taxonomy (NCBI): domain Eukaryota; kingdom Metazoa; phylum Chordata; class Mammalia; order Diprotodontia; family Potoroidae; genus Bettongia; species Bettongia penicillata. Next base: position 87,719 of record JAJHZJ010000159.1, read on the forward strand.
AGAATCTGGATGACATCTGCAGAAGAGAGAAGCCAAAGTGGAAAGGGAATCAAGTCCAGGCTATCCAAGGGCTGATGGGAGGAATTAGGAGAAGAAAAACATTGAGTTTCCACACATGGAATCAAAGGCCCTTTCTGTTTGGCCCCAGAAGGACCTGGAAGGAAGGAAAGGTTCTCAACCCTGAGAGACAGAGTTCAGTGAAAGTCCACTGTAGGTGAGTAAGTCAGCTTGCACTGAGTCATGGAGACTAGACAGAATGGAGCCCACATCGAGGATAGTCAGTCGTTCATTCTGGCTAGACCTAGAGGATGTGTTAGAGACTGCTGGGAGATGAGGTCAGAAGGTCTAGAGGTTGAGGCCAGTGAGAGTGGAGGGTGGATTCCAGTTGGCTAGCAGTCGGGAGCCCCTGAGGTTCCTGAGAAGCAGAATAGCCAGAATGGGAGTGACCAGAGTGCCTTGGGAAGGTCGGAGAGGACAGACAGGTCAGGGGGGTGAGACAAGACCTTGCAAAAGGCTCAGGTAGGTGCTGCCTGGGCCCACCTGGACATCCCCTCATGGATGAAGGCTGCCAAGGGCAGGTTTCCAAACACTTCCTTCTTCCACATGGAACCTGCTAGGAGCATATGCATCTGCAGCAGGAATTCAACAAGCACTTTCTGAAGCCCAAACTGTGCACCAGATCCTGAGAAAAAGGCAAGAAAATGCCTGCCCCCTTCCTAGTGGGAGGAAGTCACTAATACACAGAGAAGTCCATTCCAAGCACATGCAAAATACAGATCCCATGACTAACCACAAAGACAATTAGGAGATGCCTCCTGTGAGCTGCAGGGATTCCAGGATGCTGATGAGGTGCAAACGCATCCCAAGGATGGACTGTCACCTGCAGGGACCTCAAATGGGCTCAGAGAGCACATGGGGAGATTTATCTGAAGTCAGCAGTGAAGGGTAAACTGGAGGCAGATTTAAAGAACAAACAGAAGAGTTTTGTACTTTATCCTGGATGCAATAGGGAGCCCATGAAGCTTCTTGAGGGAGAAAGTGCAGTGAGAGGTGATGAGGGACTGCACCAGGATGGTAGCAAGACCAAAGAAGAAAAAGAGGTGGCAGTAAGTGAAGACATGGTAACTGATCAAATGGGGGTCAGAGACCCTGGGGAAAGGAGGAGAGGTGCGAGAACCAGGGTCACTGGAAAGATGGTGGCATCCTCAACAGAAATGGGAAGGTAGGAGGAAAGCTAGCTATGGGTAAAAAAGAGTTCTACTCTGCCCCTGTTGAGCAAATGGTGGATTCTCTTCTACAAAGATCTTCAGACAAAGGTTATAGAGCCTTGGAGTCAGGAAGACCTGGGTTCAAATCCTGCCTCAGACACTTACTATCTGTGTGATCTTGGGCAAGTCACTTAACCCCTGTTTGCCTCAGTTCCTCATCTGCAAAATGAGGATACACTGGAGAAGCAAATGGCCAACCACTCTAGTATCTTTGCCGAGAAAAGCCCATGGACAGTCTGGGAGTGCTGTGGTCCCTGAGGTCATAAAGAGCTGGATACAACTGAACAACCAATTTCGAGACTTAGGGAACAGCCCTGCCACTCAGACATTCAGGAACTTGTCCATGTCACACAATCTGTATGTGCCAGAAGGAGGTCTTGCCCCCAGGTCTTCCTGGGTCTAGGACTCACCCAGCCAGAATTATTTTCTGTGTAAGAAACAGAAAAGAGAGAAGTCAACCTGAACCCCTTTCTGTGGCATGATGGCTTAATGTTAATACTGAATCAAATTGAATTTGACTTGGTCTTTCAGTCTCCTGGGATTTCAAAAGAAAACTAGAACTTTTCCCCTTATTATTCATCTCCTTTCCCCCTTCCAGCAAAGCTCCACATTTATAGACAGCTAAGGGAGGGTCTCATGCACTCAGTCTTCTAGCAAAAAGATGCATTCATTTTTGGGGGGAGGCATTCAGGGTTGTGATTTGCCCAGAGGCACATAGTGAGTGTCTGAAGTCACATTTGAACTCAGGTCCTTCTGCCTCGGGCTCCAGTGCGCTATCTTCTGTCCCACCTCACTAGCCCACGCTGCGTCATCTCTCATTTCAGGAGAAGGTAGAAGTAGAAACTTAGACCAAAAGCAGGAGGAGAAACAATTTCCCTTCTTTTTATTGGCCCTTGTGGCTGACGTTCCTGCCTATCATTATTCCTATATATTGATAGAGGAAAAACAAACCCCCTGGAGACTTTTAGGAACGCCTTCCTGCTGAAAGAACCTTTGAGAGGGAGACTCCGCAATTCCATGAGACTGGGCCAAAGTCAGCCTCCTGTCCCTGAGCTCTTCTTGGCATTTACCCAATTATCCAGGGTCTTGGGTGCAAGCAGACCTCTGACCGCCTCCTCGGTGCAGGAGAGTCAGCATCCCGGTGCAATAAACATGCCGATTTAGCTAAATTACACACCATTTACCATGCTTTTTGTTTTATTCAAAATTGCCAGTAACCTTAGCAGAATTCTCCCTCAGAAAAGAACAGTAAACAGACAGTGTCCCTCCAGGATGCTAATTCAGTCTTTTGATTAGGGTCCTTCTCTTACTTTCCTAATCTTCTCACAGAGACCAAGATTTTCAGGGCCAGAAAGGTAATTTTCTGAAATTCCCCAAGTTCCTTCATGTTGAACAAGCAATACTGAGGACTTTCCCTCAGATCCCAGGCATGCACAAGCAGTTTCAATTCCTCTCACCAGGGAGATAAATGTTATTCTCCTTTGGCCACGGAGACCTGCAGAGCTTACAAAGTCAAAGGGTGCTTTTCTACCAACAGCCATTTCAGTATCTATTCCCATCCCAACAACCAGTACTTGTCACAACTGCCTTCCCTCTCTCATCTCTGGCCATCATTATGTCACACAGACTGAGGCTTAAAGACTTTGAGACTTCAAGCAGCTGGAATTTCATCAGTGAAGGGACTTTTTTTACTGAAAAGCATCATCACCTTTTCATACCTTCCTCAGCAAATATTTATGTGCATATGCAGAGCACCAAGTTGAGCACTGAAAATATAAAGGCAAATGACAAAATAATCCATATGTCCAAAAAGCATCATTCCACCAGGGACACACAACATTGGCCAACCAATCTAGAAGTATTTATGAAGCACATGAGAGGCACCAGGGAAGCATTAGATGGATGGATGGATGGATGGATGGATGGATGGATGGATGGATGGATGGATAGATGAGAGAGTGAGTTAATGAAGAGTGGATGGATCGATAGATGGATGTACAGATGAATGGCTGAATGAATAAAATATTTATTAAGCTCTTACTGTGTGCAAAACATTTTTCTACTGTCCACCCGACCACTCTTCCCACTGAGTCATTGTGAGGTGGCCCTGTGGATAAAGCATCTGGCCTGCAGTCCAGAAGACCTGATTTCCCATCCAGCCTCAGACATTTACTAGCTGTATGACCCTGAGCAAGTCACTTCACCTCTACCTGCTTCAGTTTCCTCCTATGTAAAATGGAAATAATAATAGGCTCTGCATACCTGCAAGTCTATGTAGATGCTGGCTCTTAGCCCAGAGGCTGAGCTTCAACTCTTTGCAGTGAGTTGGGGCCTCACATACCCTGACACTGGACCAGCAAAAAGTCATTTTATTTCCATAAGGAGGCAGGTCTGTCAGCTCTAAGAACTTCAGCTGTTTTGGAACATAGACCAGGGATGCAGCTAATGAATGCGTAGGAGCATTTAGTCTGTTTTTGAACTCCTTCCTCCCAGCAAAAGGTCCTGGACTCTGTCTCAAGCCTCTGTGGTTTTCAGGACCAGCCAATCCTTTACTCTCTGTTTGTCACCCATATGGGAATCCTCTGTCCCCAAAACCCATTTCAGACAGTGCTGCTAAGAATTCCCATTGGAGCTGCCCAGAAGTTGCTCTACCAAGCCCACTGTGCAGCAGAGACTGAGGGTGGGCATGAAAATGATTTGAGCTGGAAAGCTAAGCTAGTGACCCCAGAGAAGAAATGAGCTGACAAGCCATTCTCCTCACTTAAAGAAGTAGAGGATTATGGGGGCAAAATGTTGCCTGTAGTCTCTCTTAGGACACAATGGTTTGTTTCAATGGCCTTTTCTTTTATCTTTTTTCCAAATGAGGCTCCTTTGGTCGGGCAGTGGTTTGTGTGATTATTATACAAAAGGAATGAATTTAAAAATGTGAAACCTGAGCTAATAAGGAAAAGTTACCATCCTTCACCTTCTGGGTCCATATGGGTGCTTCCTGTGGGCAAGTATGGCTGTCTCCAAGGCTGTGGGTCATTCCACACCAGTAGAGAACATTTCACTTCAGATGTCGGTTTTCAGGGATATTTAAATCAATTGATTCAAAAAATCAATCAATCATTTTCAAAAAATCAATGGTCTAAAATAGATTCCTAACTTGGGGGCCATGAATTGGTTTGGGCTTTTTAGAAAGAATTCTGATCATTGTATTTACCTATACCTGGTTTCCTTTGTCATCCTACTGCCTTCTTCTAAGTTGGGCTCTAGAAACTTTGGCAGATGGCCAAAGGAATCTAGGACACCCAAAGGCTAAGCAATCCCTCCCCCAAAAGCCTTTGTGTGCCTTACTCAATAGAGCTGACCAGTTTATGGCTGTCATTGATTGATTGATTGATTTCACCTGTCAGAGCCATCAGACTGTGTCATCTCATCACATTAAGAGGGACAATCCTTTGGTTCATTCCTACTACCTCAGCCCTTACCCTGGGCTAACTGAGCTTCCCTTGGGGTCCTGGGTTAGTGCTGGGGCCTCAGCAGGCCTGTGATGGAGGATGATGTGTTTATTCTGGGAATGCTCTAGGCCCCATTAGCCCCCTTGCCCTAGGGTCCCAGCCACTGAAGCTGCTCTCCTCATTGCTGAAGGAACCATGAGGTCGTCTCCATGCCTCCCCTACTCACTCTCTTCCCCTTTCTCTTCCCTCTCTTCTCTTTCTCTCTCTCTCTCTCTCTCTCTCTCTCTCTCTCTCTCTCTCTCTCTCTCTCTCTCTCTCTCTCTCTTTCTCTCTCTCTCTCCTCTCTCTATTCTCTTCTCTCTTTTTCCTCTCTCTTCTCTCTTCCCCCATCCCTAACCCTAACCCTCTCTTCTCTCTTTTTATTTCTTTCCTCTCTCTATTATCTCTCCCCCCTCCCCCTCTCTCTCCCTCTCTCAACTTCCAAGCTTTGCCCAACTTATTTTCAACCCCATCCCAGTTACAATTGCTCCCTCAAAACCTCAAACTACGTTTCCCAAGGGCTTCTACAGGGAGTCCACCTACAAATATGTCCTCCACAGCACCCTCCACAGAAATAGGAACCTGGAGGAAAGGGGGTATTGAGAAGATAATAAGTTCTATTTTGGGCATAGTCAGTTCGAGGTGCCCAGGGGACATCCAGGAGGAGACATCCCGTGAGTACTGATGATGTGGGATAAGAGCTCAAAAGAGAAATAGGTGTAGTTATGGATGAAAAACTCATGACTTTGTAGCCAACCTGGTGAGAGCTTCCCTCACCATATGACCTTGATTCACTATTATTTCTATACACTTTGAATCAGGTTCCAACTGCCCTCCAGCCCTGGTACCTTTTTTGGATCATTTGAGGAAAGCATTTAAAGGACACCTATTGGGGTAATGAGGGAGGGACATAGTTTCTTTCCTAGCCGTTAAAATCCTGATACTTTTCAAATAAAAATCCAGCCTTTGTATGAGATCCACAAAATATCCTGGAATCCCTACTGTGTCTACTTTTCATCATATGAGATTCTCATTGTAAAAATGTCCAAGCCTCTCATTTGACAGATGAAACAGAGACCTCGAGGGATGCAGGGTCCTAGACTTAGAGTCTTGAAGGACCAATCCCTTCTTACTCATCCCCCTCCTTTTCCAGCCAAGGAGACTGAGGGTAGAATTAGGGGCCAAGATTCAGGCACAAACCCTGAGATTGCAGGGCCAGAGCTCTCTTCACCAGATAACCTGCTTCTTGATAAGCCCAGGCCCATCACCACATCTTCTGCTTGCTAAGTACTTAGGACAGGTGCATGGAACTTCCTCCACTGATACCTCTTCATGGTATGAGAAGCCTGGCTCTGAGGGAGTCCCACCAACCTGGAAAAAGCTTTGGCTGCAGGTCCAGCCCACCCTGTGATACATAGACTACAAATGAATGAATGAAGGGCTGACTGGGTCAAGTCAATAAGCCATTAGAATATAAGCCTCCTGAAGGCAGAAGTTGGTTTTGCCAATCATTGTATCCCAACACTTTATATAGTCTGGGATACAGGAAGTGCTTAATAAATGTATTTTGGCTTCTTGGCTCAAAGGAAAATCTTTGAAAATGGTCATGTAACATTGTACACTTGCTGTTTGATTTTGACAGACTTGCCTAGATACACACATTTCTGTTAGACAATGTCTGGAATGCCACCTTACAGGATTGTCATGAGGCCCAGACCTGTGATTCTTTGAAGTGGTAGCTACCTGGCCTTGGATAGATCACAATTTGCCTAGAATTTAGGGTCTAGAGGGTTACTCAGGCACTGAGAGATTGGCCTTCCCATAATCACACAGTTCAGATGCATCAGAGACAGGGCATGAGCCAGCTCCTGTCCCCTCCACTGAGCTGCCCCTCCAAAGCCTGAGGTTCATTCTAATTTTTCCATAAGATTCTAGGTTTACTTACCAACCTAGCTTCCTATATGCAATGTCAAAAAAGGTGCCAGAAGCAGAGGACATGGACCCAAGTGCTGTCTCCATGTCTTTTCCCCCATCACAAGCATGAATCAAATGCTGGCTATTTCTTAGAAGAATATTTCTAATTCATTCAGAAATTGCACTTCCAATTATGTATATTATGCCAAAAGGCCTGGAGAGCTCTGGTAAGGAGGAGTTCTTGTTGATATGCACCATCTTTTTCATTGTTCTGAAAATCAAAACTGCCACTTCAAGATGCAGAGTCTGAACTCACCCTATAAGAGACACCATGAGTCTCCATCTCATTGACAATGTAACACTACAATTTCATCATGCCCATTCAGCACAGAGCTATAATTCTGAGTAATACTTGGCTAAAAGGCTAGAGAGGAAGGAAGGAAGGAAGGAAGGAAGGAGGGAGGGAGGGAGGGAGGGAAGGAAGGAAGGAAGGAAGGAAGGAAGGAAGGAAGGAAGGAAGGAAGGAAGGAAGGAAGGAAGGAAGGAGGGAAGGAGGGAAGGAGGGAGGGAGGGAAGGAAGGAAGGAAGGAAGGAAGGAAGGAAGGAAGGAAGGAAGGAAGGAAGGAAGGAAGGAAGGAAGGGAGGGAGGGAGGGAGGGAGGGAGGAAGGGAGGGAGGGAGGAAAGGATAGTCAGAGAGAACCACCCCAGAGACACTCAGAGTGGAACTCATGGTTGATAAATTGACTGACACCTTACCACTTGGGACTACTGGGGCATGTAACCACACCTCTGTAGATGATGGCTACCATATTTGGTAGTATGACTGCCTTGTCCCCTCACCTTCTGTGCCTTCTGTAACCAATCTCCTAAAATGACAATTTCTCACTTTGATACAGAAAAGCAAAGCACGATTCAGCACTCAAAAAGGACAGAAGGTTTTAGTGCCATTACATTTACTTGGCAACAGCTCATCCACGCCAGGAGTGTTTGTCACTCACCCATTAAAAAAGGTGACTACAGTCGTTTCAGAGATGGAATGTATTTACAAAAGACTCAGAATCAAGCAGAAAAGTATGTTGTTTCATTGGAAAGTGGCACCCATTTGTCCAAAGTCCCCATCATTCTGTGTTCCATTTGCCATTTGCCCAGTTCTTGGATACAGGGCAATCACAGAACCAGAGATCTTCGGAGCTGCGGGGAATCAGCGGAGGCTCTCTTGTCCAACCTAGGCCTGAAAAAGCAGCCCAGTTCTCTGGGAGATGATTCCAGTTGTTAGGAAGCTGCCTTGTTGATCTTTTCCTAACATCCAGCCTAAAATGGTTTCTTTTCACATTCCCCCCATGACTTCTGCCCCTGGGGGCCAACCAAGCCAACCTAAACCCCCTTCAACACAACTGCCCTTCAGATATGTGTAGTGCCTCCCTCCCACGTCCCCATCTCATCCTCTTGTGCATCCGGGAGAAACCTTAATAAGAGCCTCTTCCTACAGAGTGTGGATGAGAACAACCATCACAAGGTAGGAGACTTTTCCCAGACTTTCACTGAGTCTAGAGAGAATGGCAAACACAACTCCTTCCATTATGAATCCAGGCAGGGACGTAACAGCTTAATGCAGAAGAGACTCCATGGTGATGGGGGGTAAGGTGAGGGTGGACAGGCAATGTTGATGGCAAGTGTTCACACTGTTCCTAACATCACCTTTATGAAAGGGAAAAGAAACCCCTGGTTTGTTTGCTTTTTAAAATTTAATTTTACTTCTTCCAGTTTTCCAAGATATATTTTTCTCTCTTTCCCACTCTAACTGCCAAGCAAGAAGGAAGGAAGGAAGGAGAAAAAGAAAGAAAGAAATTCTTCCTCCCATTGACCCTGTTGAAATAATATAGATTGTCCCAAAGTCTCAGGGTGTTTCATAGCTAAGCTATGAAGGCTTAGCTCACAATGGCACGCAGATTTTTGGGACCCTCCATATGTGTCCCCTTTGGCCCTGGGAGCCCATCTCTTCTCTGTAAGGAGGCAGGCAGCAGGCTTCATTGCCCAACCCCTGGAATCCAGCCAGTTATTACTGTATTAATCTGAGATCCTAAGTCTTTCATGTGTATTTGTTCCTACCATGTTGTTATCATAGAGATTGCTTCCTGGTTCTTGTCACTTCCCTCTTGTATTGGTTCATCCAAGTCTCTTGGGTTTGTCTGGAATTGTCCCTTTGATCATGCCTTATGGCACAGCCATGCTCCATTACATCCATTTACAATGGCTGCTCAGTGGGTCCCCAAAAACAGTGGGAGTTCCCTTAGCTCCCCAATTTTCTTCTAGTACCTCCAAATGATGTTATTGACCATGCTTGAATTAGATGCATGGCTTTGTAAAAGCCTCCAAAGAGTCATTCAAGGCTTCTTGCCCCAAGGAGGCCAGAAGACCTGAGTTCGAATCCTGACTCTGATATTGTGTGCAAACACAGTAAGTCTCTTAACTCGGAACCTCAGTTTACTCTTCTGTAAAAATGAGATCATCAATCCTGCAGGTGATGCTATAACCTTGACAGAGTTCTTAGGAGGTTCCAGTGAATGTATTGCAAGCCCTATATAAATGTCAGTTGTTATTATCACTATCATTAGTAATCTCATTTTCTCATCTTTTTCCATGGAGTTCAGACAAAAAAAATAAATAAACAGGCCTGGGACAAATTGTTATCCCAATACTTATTCTCCACTGAATTTTTGACACCCTTTGGTGAGATGGTTGAGTAAATTCTCAGTAGCTGTAGGAGCCCCCACAGGGGGCTTCCCAGGCAGGCCAACTCCAGCACAGAGAGCCATGGGGAGGACAAGTGTGCCTCGTGCTGTCTCCTGCTGAACCCCTGGGCTGTGGAAGCTTTTCATTCCTCAGAGTTGGGTTGATTATGCATCTGGGCACGATAACATCTATTTGAAATATTACTCTTAAATGGTTCCCTGTTGCATCTGGACAGCTGTAGGTGACAGGGTTATTTGTGATGATGTTTGAGGACAGTTTGTCAAACTCTCAGGGATAGTCTGGGGTCCATTATTGTCATTCAAGGATGGGTAAGCTGTTTATGGCAGATGGTGGGCTTATGAGCCCTCATATATTATGTTTTTATTGGCCAGTCAAAGGACATAATTTTTAAGGCATATAATTAAGTGTCACAATAAGAAAATTAACATTAGAACATGTTCCTATACATTTGGGACCCAGTATCTTACACTCTATGCTTTGGGGAGAAGAAGAGTTGGCCTACTAAGGGAAAGGGTATGGACAGGCACACATGTAAGAAACAAATGAACCAACTCATGGGTTTCCAGTAATGCCAGCCCCCTGCTCCCACTAGTCTGAAGTATTGTGCCATCTCTGCTAGGCAGTACCCACTGGTCTAGCAGTCCCTGCCAAGTATGGCTCTGCAGAGCAAGGGGTCAGATCGTCATAGTCCTCAGCAAAGGTACTGCCTCTTCCTGGTTTCTGCCCGTTCACTTAGAGAGGCTTGAGAAGCCAGCTCCATCATGTATCTAGAATCAGACTAGGGGAAAAATACATTTCTCCTCATGAGGAAAGGCCCAATCCCTTGGCTCCCAGAACTTTGATTCTCTCTTTCACTCCTTTCCTCTCTGTCCCTACAGTCTCCTCCTTAGATCTTAAAAGAGTCAGTAAATGAGTCTTTACATCCTCTCGCTCCTGCTCACAAGGAACAAGGTCTCTGCCTCAAGCCTCTATGTGACTTAGAACAGAAAAATCCTCAACGTTTCAACTTCATTCTCATAAGGTGACCCCACATCCCTAAACCTCTTAGTGGGATAGGAGGGAGTTTGGCAAAAAAAACAAAAACAAAAACAAAAGCAAAACACTCGGTATTCTCTGAGTGTTCAGTCTTGGTTAGTATGCAGGCTAGGGCTCTTCACCAGATGTGGCCGTGGTGTTGGCTGTGATGTTGGTAAGCATTAAACCACAAGGTGGTGTCTGGGGGGGCAGCACCCCAGCTTCCCGTTATTGAGATCCTATCATAACAAATAAATCTCATTTTGAAGCTGTTTTTCCAATCATCTGTCTCTGTCCCCATTCCTGAGCATCAAGGGGTGAGGTAATTCAAGGTCAAGCTATCTGAATGTGTTACTGTGTGCATGTTAAAAACAAAGAAAATACATTTTTTCTCATGCTTATGGTCCTTTTTTTAATCAATTTGTAAATTATTGCATTTTTCAGGGAGATGATGAGATACACATTTTGGGGGAGGACACCATGCAAGGTGAGTTTTGTTCAATGAAGAAAATACTCATGTTCATTCATTTGGCAAGCAATTCTTAAGCACCTACTGTACACAAGACACTGTGCTGGGTGCCAGGTAGGGATAGAAAATTAAAAGTGAAGCTCTCCCACACACAGACAGATAAAAAGGAGATAAGGGAGATTCTTGTTGGGAGGCATGGAGCCCTGGCCAGGCAAGTTTTCATGTGGGAGGAAAAAGGATCAACCCACGCATGAGACACATCCTGGGGGGCATTCAGCAAAGGGGTCCAAGGTGGCCATGGGCAGCACAAAGGTCCTGCCAGCCTGAAGCCAGGAAATGTGGGAGAGGCCTGAAGATAGGCTTGGCTCCTTCAAAATGGCATTGGAAGACTTCCCTATGTCCAAGACAGGGCACTACCCACTTGGTAGGAAAAGGAACAAGCCACCAGACAGGTTTAGGCCTCTACACACCTTAGATGCTAAAAATCCTGATTTCGCATGAGTGTTCCTGCCAAGTCATTTTAAAATTGTTTTCATTTGACAGATCTGGCAGAAGACTTGAGGAAGTACAAGGTTATTTTTGTGATTGGTGAGTACTGTCTTTCCAGGTTCTAGAGCCTGAGCCTAGAATAATGCCACAAGCAGACTGGGGTTCGGGTTTGGTTTTTAATCATTATGGTGTTAAAACATTTTTAAAAATCTCAATTTTTGTGTTAGAAAAAGTCCCCCAAATTTGGCGTTTATAACCTCTGGGTTTCGTTGTTCAGTCTTTTTTCAGTCATGTCTGTCTCTTCATGACCCCATGTGGGATTTTCTTGGCAGAGATACTTCTCCAGCTCACTTTTACAGATGAGGAAATTGAAGCAAACAGGGTTTAGTGACTTGCCCAGGGTCACACAGCTAGTAGGTGTCTTAGATGTGTCTTCCTGACTCCAGGCCTGGCACGCTATCCACTGCATACAATCATTATTTACCAGGTCACATGACTCTTGGAACTGTAGATTTTAATCTACCAGGGACCTCAGAGGCCATCCACTCCACTCTTCATGGTCAAGTTGAGGAAACTGAGTCCTTAAGTGGATTCATGACTAGCCCAAGGTCATCCAGGTGGGTCCAGGTCTCTTCCAATACAGAATGATTTTTTAGGCCCCAGAATCTCAAGTTCACACTCCATGAATGTTCATATTGCATTTCTCTGTAAGCATGGAGGATAGCTATTTCACATGGTCTTCAAACCTTGCCATCTCCAATGTCAATGGAGCAGATCCTCTGTCTTCGTAGAACTTGCAAGGAATTAACTACATTACAGAACTATCACCACAACAGATTCAGCAGCCAGGTGGTACAGTAGGTAGAGCATGGGACTGGGAGTCAAGTAGACATGAGTTCAAATCTGGTCTCAGACGCTTAAAAGCTATAGGACTCTGGACAAGTTAAATGCTGCCTGACTCAGTTTCTTCATCTGTACAATGGGGATCATAACAGCACCTCCCTTCCAGGGTTGTCAAAATCAAATGAGATTATATTTGTAAAAGTGCTTGGCCCCTGGGGGCAGAACCAGCAGTCATACACCAGAGGATGGTGTAGCCAGGAAGAATGGGCACTGATGTCAGGAAAACCTTCTGAACAACTGGAGATGTCTATACCAGGGACAGACTACCCAAGGCTAGCGCTGACTACTTTGGAGCAGGATGTTTCATTTTGCCTGGACTGGACTGCACTCCATCTCAGCTCTTGGAACATCAGGATGATGATAAGTGTGGAAGGACAGTGGCGGGGGGGGGGGGGGGGGGGGGTGGCCAAGAATCGGGGAACACTGGCCTGAGCCTTTATTTTAGCTCTTGTAGGCCCAGAAGGCTTTAAGCCCCAGATGCCAGAGGATGAGAATGCCAAGGTCAAAAAGTCTGGGGCAACTTGCAGTTCACAGTGGACAAATGGCCAAGCAATAGAATAACAAATCTCCAAAGAGGAAACACAAATGTTGACAATTAGTCAAAAGTGACAACCTCACTAATTATCAAAGAGATGCAAATGAAAGTGACTTTAAAGTCACCCTCATAAAAAATTATAGGAGCAAAACTCTTCAAGGGCAAACTCATGGGGAGGCTGGCACACTCATTCATTGTCAGTGGAACTGCAAACTCATACAACCTTTCTGTAGAGCATCAGAAAGTATCCAGTAAAAATGATAAAAATAATCATGCCCTGGGGAAAATTATAAAATTTCAATAAAAATTACAAAAACAATCACACCCTTTGGCCTCTAATTCCACTGTTAAGGCAACTCCCTGGAATCTGTGCTTGGTCTTCCCCAAAGGACCAAGAAGCAATTAAGAGTAATTTTTTTAATGCACCTATTAAAAAACGTTTAGCAGGTGTTACATTGTAACTGAAAGAAAGCCAGCCTTCTGGGGTTGCTTAGACAATTGCAACAATTGGGAGTGATTAAGCCTGTGAACCTCCTCCACTGAGCATCTGCTATTATGTTGCTATCTACAAGGATGATTGATGCAAAGAAATCTGAAAAGAATCAAATAGAGTGAAAAGTGAAAGGAGCAGAGAGGGGCGGTTCTTGGGAGGCTCAGACCTAGGCCACCAACTTGGGATTTTCCAAAATATTTGGATGTGATGGATTTCCTTTGTAACTCTAGGTACTTAGCCAATGCCTCTAAAAGTGTCTTTCTAAGAAGGGCCGTAGGCTCCATTGAATCCCCATGGGACGGGAAAAGTGACTGTGACTAAGAGAAAAGGAGTCCTGAAGCGGACCCAGTGGGAATGAGGAATTTCAATGGAAATAACTACTAAGTCAGGTTAGGCAGCAGCTAGGTGGCTCAGTGGATAGAGTACTGGGCTTTTAGTCTGGAAGATCTCAGACACTTATGAGTTGTGTGACCTTGGCAAATCACAACCGCCACCTGCCTCAGTTTCCTCAACTGTAAAATAAGGATAAATAGTGCCTACCTCACAGGAATGTTATGAGGATTCAATGAGATGCTATTTGTAAAACATGGGGAGTGCCTGGCACTGTAGAAATACTAGCATTATCATTCTTACTGTGCTCATTAGCCTAGGAACTGACCTTAAGAAAGGTAATCGGGAAGGTGGATTGTAGGGACAGAGCTACCCTAACCAAGATGGCACCATTGATACCCAGCACAGCATCAGATTTGGAGAAGGTCTGCCAGAAGACCTGGGACCTGGAAGGGCCTGGACTCCTTTCTCCTGCTGCTCAGACTCAAGATTCCAGCTCCTGTGAAGGAGGGGGTGGGGCATTCTATCTGGAGAGGTGGGAGGGAAGGAGGACATGTTTCCAGGACAAGGAGAACAGAAGGGGGGGATATCAGGTGACAGGCCATGGGTGGAATTCCAGATGATGGAAGTCCTTGAGAGGCAAAAGAATTTGAGCAGGGGAGGGAGGGGAAATCTAAGCTGGAAAAAAGCTCTAGGAGAAACCAAGTTGTCGGGGAGGAGGAATGAAAGTCCCTGTTCTCTAACATCCTTCCCCACAAAAAAGATAGTCCTTCAGTAACAAGAGAGAGGAGGAAGCTTGGAGAGGCCTGCTCAGGTCCCAGGAAGCCTGGGTCAGCCCTGGCACAGAACACTGCCATGTGCTTTGGATGGCCAAGCCATTCACAGCTTCACACAAAGAAATAAGCCCAGTAAGCCTGAACTCCTGAGGCTGTTGCTCTCTCACTCAGAGAGGATATAAAATATAAAATGTGTCTGCGGAAACAGGATTCGGGGCTAAATTAAAGGTGCGTTGACTAGATTTGGAGCCAGAGGAATTGGAGCCAAATCCATCCTCACTGCTCACAGCCTTGGACGGTGACTGGTCAGTCAGGTTCTTGAGGCCTCTGGTTTCCCCACATAATGGGGGGTGTGGGGGATGGGGCTCCAAAGTCCTAAAGTTTGTACCAATGGCCCTTATGTTGGCATGAGCCCAGGCCACCTCCCAATCTTGTTGGTGTCAGTGGGGAGACAATCAACTGATCAGTGAAAAAGCATTTGTTGTATTCCCATGCAATAAACATTTACGGTGCACAAGGCATTGTACTGAGCACTGAGGAGGCAAGATGAAGCAGCCCCTACCCCCAATCCTCCCTCAAGCTGCCCTTCCCCTCTGCTCTATGCCAGATCCCAAGGCAGAGGGGGCCACCCAGGGGCCACCTCAAAGTCCAAATTCCTGCTTTGCCACTGACTCCCTGCATCACCCTGGCTAAGTCACATCTCTGGGCCTTGGTTTCCTCATCTGTAAAATGAAAGACTCAGATTTGATCATGTCTGAGATCTGTCATCCCTCTCACCCTTTATGACCTAGAGCCAACCCCTGTGACCCACCTGATGCATGGTCTCCAGTCACCATTCACTCCTGACAGCTGCTCTGGACAGCAATCAGTGTTAGGAAGCTCTTGGTGCCTTCCTGATTCTGGCCTCTGTGGCCAAAGAGGCTGATTCTCATCTCCCATCTCTCCCAGCACTTAGGAGGCACTTGATACGTGTTCATTGATTGATTGATTGCACCCCCTGGTTGCCTTCTTCGGGAAGTGCTACTGCCTGTGTGAGTCCCTTCTTTTCTTAGCCTCAATGACATGGCCACAGACACGCTTCGCAGTGATTCTGAGATCATGCTATATGATGAAATCGCAAAGGAGCTGAGGGATGAGGGAGGAGAGAGGACTTGGGTGAGAGCATGCAAGGAAGGAAGCAAGGTCTTGTAAAGCACCCTACTGTGTGCCAGGTACTGTGCTAAGCATTTTCCAGTTATTATCATGTGAGCCCCACAACAGCCCTGAAGGTGCTATTAACTCCCATTTTATAGAAGCCAAGTGGCCTGTCTAGGGACACACAGCAAATCTGGATTTGAACTCAGGTCTTCCAGATCCCAGGCCTCTGCTGCCCCTATGGAGCCTTGAAGACAAGGTACCCAAAGGAATCCTTATGGTGAGGTACCGAGACTGAAGAAGGGAGAACATAGAGTAATGGGTGGAAGGAGATTAAGCTTCCTAATCATTAGAGCTGCATGAGAAACCTGTGCTATGTCGCCCTCTGGTGGCCACCATGGGTCCTGGGACCTGGCTTGATTGAATCAGACCCAAACTTTCACTTCTAAACAGTAACCCCTGGGGGGCCCATGCGCCTCAGTGGAGAGACCAAGTGAAGGCTGACCAAGAGCAGAAGGGGTCCCATCTGAGCCTGCTCAGAATCGGGGCTTCTGAGATACATGCTGGGTTTCCATTGTCCCAAAGCAATTGATTTAGCATCATCCAACTGGAGCAAGGGGCCATTCACTCCAACCCACTTATTTTAAAGATAGGAAAACTGAGACCCAGAGAGGGTGGTCCCAAGACTAGCGCTCCTAATGCCAAATCTTTTCATTTTATCGCTGTCCGTAGTCTCATTATGGTTTCATGATGATTCCCCTGAACTCTGGCTTTCCACAGACCCTCCCATAGGTTGAAGTCAATCCAGCTTACATTTCTTGGTGACATAATGGAGAGAGTTCTGGGATCTGAGTCAGAAGACCCACGTGAGGATACTGGGATGGAGGCAGCTTCTATTAGCACTCCATCATGCCCCACTCAGAGAACTGGGACCCAAATTCATTTGGGAAAAGAGATGATCTCTGCTTCAGTAGCTTCTTCAGGCTGAAAAGGTTATCGAGCTATCCCTGTTTCAATGGGTCTCGGGGAGGAAGTTGACTGGAACCGAGGCTGGTCACATCCAGGGGATGATGGAGGAGTATGGAATGGTATCCACTGTTTGCTGCTGACTGTAGATGAATTGGCCTGTAGTCTGAGAGACACAAATCTGACAAGCATGTTCCATATACAGGGCCCCAGATATTAGGGGAAAGATATCTCTAATAACATGCAGGTGACTAGGCCAAGTACCCATTTACTCAATTATTTAGGCTGTAGAAAGGAATATAATTTTAGGCTGAGCAGCTCAGATCTAACACACATTTAGTAGCTCAGATGTATCTCAGACTTAGTGTATGGGATAACTCTTATGGCTTTAACTCTGGGACATCAAAAACTGTTGGGGTTTCATGACATGTTGGGATACAACCATCTCAAACACCACCTCTAATCCAGGTACAGGCATTTAATGAGTTTGATGCCTCCCTCTCATGGAGCAGGCTAAGTTTCAAGAGAAACCAGCAACTTCAGAGAAAGCAAGATGGATTTTTATAGGGTAAAGATGCAATTACATAACTGAAATTTACATGGAATATGGGAATATGATTAATGTTTAAAAGGCAGGAGGAGCTTGTTAAGGTATTAGGTAATGGAGGAATCTGTGGTTTGGTGGTTAAATGTTCTGGCCATGCTGCCCTTCACTTAGCTAGCTATTGTGGTCCTGTCTGGTTAAGATAGATTGGGCTAGCTCGATGATGTAATTGGGACTGTCTGCAAGAACAAACCAGTTTCTATGGGAATGGGTCTGGGGGTCATGGCTGGGTAGAGGCAGTGGTTGGCTTCCCATGCCTGCTGTTTCTATGAGAACTATGAGTTCCAGGGACCACCCTGTAGTTCTAGTGAGCAGGGAGTCATACATGAAGAAGTTAGGACACTGGGGGGGCCTGTGACGAAGTTAGACAATTGGGGCAGGACTCTATCACTAGGAAAAGAATCGAGGGTTATGGAAATGCCTTAAGACTCCAAAGTTTCCCTCTCTTCTGGCAAATGGAGGCTTCCTGCCCACAGCTGGATCCCCTTCGGCTAAAGATTCCCAGTGGTCAGTGCAGCAACTTCTCTGCCAGCTGGCCAGCCTTCTTGAGATGGAGGTCCCTAATTGTCTTTGGATTGAGATGTAGTGAATGGCTATTTCGAGAAGGCTGAAGCTACAGTAGGCACTGGTCCTCAAAACAGAAGTCAAGGGGATGACATTATTCTGCTCATTAGTCAGTCGTGAACCCCTCCATCCTGCCTCCATATGCTACCATCCCACAGAAATGATTGTTAGGTGAGGCTGACAGGTGACTCTTCAGGGAGCCAAGCAGCTGGCTCTACCCTTGATCTGTTTTTTCACCTTCCTTGGCTCCCATCACCTGCACATTTTAAAAATCTGAGTTGATTAATAAGCTTGTGTATCCACAGTGCTCAAATAGTAACACAGAGAACATTGTGTATTTGATCCTGGAAGGTGAAAGGGAGCCACTGGAGTTTATTGAATAGGGGAGTGGCCTGTCTGAACCTAAGCTTAGTAAAATCACTTTCGTGGCTGAAAGGAGAATGAACTGGAGACCAGGCAGATACCCCCCCTCCAGCAGTGACTGCAGTCATCCAGGGGTGACATGATGCAGTCTGCACCAGGGTGGGGGCGGTGTCGGGGAGGCGGGGAGCATATTGAGGAGATATTGCAGAGGTGAAATCCCCAGGTCTTGGCAACAGATAGGACGCAGGGAGATAAAGATATTGAGGAGCCTGGAATGACTTGGAGATTATAGTTTGAGGAACTAGGAGGATGGGGGTAGCCTCCACAGTAATAGGAAAGGTTTGGGGGGAAGGACAATGAACATCCTGTTTGAGAGGTCTGAGAGGCAATTAGAGATGGGAGATTGGAGGCCAGCAGAGAACCAGGTTAGGATGGGGAGGTTTGAGAATCATCAGCACAGAGATGGTTAGTAAATAAATAGGAGCTGCTGGGATCACCAAGAGAAGTAGCACAGAGGGAGAAGAGAAGGGAGCCCAGGAGAGAGCCTGAGCAACATCCATGGCTGGAGGAGGTGATCTGGAGGAGGATCTAGACTGAGGGGGCGGGACAAGCAGGAAGAAAACCAGGAGAGAAGAGGCTATCAAAGGAGGAGAGAGTGGTCACAGAGAAGCCGAGAAGAATAAGGATGGAGAAAAGGCCACTGGTTTGGCAGCTAAAAGACCAATGGCCATCTTAGAGTAGTTTCAGTGGAATAAGGTCAGAAGCTGGGCTGTAAGGGAGGAAAGTGGAGGCGCCAATTGCAGATGGCAGGAAAGTTACATCCCCAAACGAGCTGCTCTAAATGAGTCTGTCACCTGACCTGGAGAAATCACATCCCATTGGACTCCATGAATTATGGAGGAAGGGAAAGGTGGCACAGGGTGAGCAACTGCCCCAAATTGTCCTAGCTCTCCCAAACAGGATGAATGTAGAGTCCTTTGCCCATAGAGAAACGAATTTAACAACCGTTCTGAGGCTTAGCTTGTAAACACCGAGAAAAGAAAGCAGTAAATACTCACATCAGGGAGGATTCACCAGGAACAAACCATCTCAGACCGATTTCATTTCCTTCTCTGACAGGGTGTCTAGCCTAGCAAATTAGATGGAATGGATCTGAATTTAGCAAGGTATCAGACAGAACTTTTCACGAGGGCCCAGTAGGGGAGACGAAGGGATAAAGGCCAGGGCCTTGGAAACAGCAACCAATTGTTTGGTGAGCTAGCCAGGGATGGGATTAACAGTGTGACACACATGGGATGTAGATTTCAGAAGAGGTTCATAGGTCAAGTGGGGATGGAAGTGAGTGTGCTCCCACTTTCTCCCCAGTTCTGAAGTTCCAAGAGTTCAAAGCAGAAAATGGCTACTTTTTCCTGATTTTCTACCAAGGCAAAGATATGGAAGTTTTTCTTGTTCCTTTGCCATGCTACCATATATGTGTATACATACATATATATGTATATATGTATATGTACATGTATATATGTGTGAATATCTGTGTACATATTCATAAATGTGCATGTTTGCATACATCTATATGAAATAACACATCTAGACATACGTATCTATTTTATATATACATATATGTATATATAAATAATATCTAATTTAACTTCTTTTTTGGTCTGCCCTACTCATCAGTGTAGACTAGTTCTACCAGTGTAGAAATGTCCTCTACTGACTCCCAAGGCAGCTCATCCCTAAGAGTGGCCAAACATCCAGGACAAGACTTGAAGTGAGATCTCTTTCCACAATGCCACCCTGCCTCCCCCTAGTTTAATTATGATTATAAAATAAAAACTACATAGGCAACCTAGCTTTCACTGTTATATGATTCCCTCTAATCACTCAATGATGGGCAAAATGTGCTGTTAATGAATTAAGCTCCCTTGGTATCAGATTTGATGGGAGGACTTTTTTAGAAAACAAAGCAAAAAGAAAATCCCTCCATCGATTTTCATTTCAGGAAGTAACTTTTCCTACTGTTTAAATAAATGGGTTGGGTGAGTTTTTTCCATCTTGTTTTTAAATTTTAAAAAGCTGTGCCATCCCAACCTGTCACTCAGAGGGCATTTTGACTGTCAGGCAGGAAAGCAGGCATGGGAGGGAATCTTGGAGGGACCTTCAGAGGAGACATGAGGTCTGCCCCTCCTCCCAGGTCGGCTCTGCCCCATGGCTGCCAGCCAGCCCCTGGCAGGCTGTAGCTCCTTCCATCTGGGAATGGTTCGGAAACCTGCTTGTGCATAGTCCTGCCCTCTGCACACAGGGCCAGTCCCATAGTGGCGGAGTCAACAAAGAAGCAAGCAGGATCAGGCAAAAACTGTCTCGTCTCTTGATATTGTCATGTCAAGGTTCCATCTTAAGGAAAGTATATCCCAGTCTGCTGTAGACTTTGGAGATGTCATAGTGAGTCCTCTTGGGCAAAATCCATTCCATTCCATTCCATTGCATTTTCATTTATCAATGACTGTGCCAAGCTCTGGGTGGGTACCGAATGCCAAGCCAAATAACAATAAATGGTCCCTCCCCTCAGAGAGCTTACTTAGAGGAAGGGGCTACAAAATGTACACAGACCAATAAAAACACACAACTAAAGATGAAGATATTGTCCAGGGGCATGGTGAGAGGCAGTGGGAGAGATGGAAAAGACTGATTAATAGTGAGATGGCTTGTACAGAGCCTTGAAGGAAGCTGGAGCTGCTTCCTAGATGTGAAAGTGAGGAAGGATAGCACACCTGGCATGGGGGACAGTCTGGGCAAAGTCGAAGAGGAAGTAAGTGTGAGGAGGACAAGGTGATCCAGAATGTAGGAGGGTGAGGGCCAGTCATAAGAAATTAGTCAGGAAGCCACATTGCAAAGGGCTTAAGGCGAAGGATATATTCCACCGCTGAAGGGGGTGATCATGAGCCTTCACTTTTCTATGCCCCAAAATGAGAATAGGAAAAAGGCAGGGGTGGGGGAGACTCATCCCTCCACCCCAGTTTTTGACAAGGGTCAGGACAGGGATGCCTAACTAAGCCTTTCCTCCTTCTGCAGGTGGTCCTGGCTCTGGCAAAGGAACCCAGTGTGAGAAGTTAGTTCAGAAATACGGCTTCACACACATCTCTACCACTGAGCTCCTGAAGGATGAGCTGGCCTTGGCATCAGAGAGAAGCCTGCTGATCAGAGAGGCCCTAGAGCGGGGAGATCCTGTGCCTGCGGTAAGCAGCCAGCTAGGGACCCGGCACAGGCAAAGTGGACACATGTATTGTGGGGCTGGGAGCAGGTAAAGAGGACAGAGGGCATGGGTAGCAGAGCTGGAAACCACCTGATGCCCTCCTTGCTTTAGGTCCCCAAATTCAGAGGGCACCCCCACCCCACCCAACACTCTTCTGCCCCAGAGGAATCAATCCTCAATTAGCAGTTCCTCTCCTAGGATGGAAAGAGGATGTGGTTCAAAGCCCAGTTCTGTATGACTGAGGTCAGTCCCCAAGGCCCATCCCCCTCCCTGCTCCTGGCCTCAGTTTACTCATCTGTGGTGGTGACCCTAAGGAACCTCCAGGCCCCTTCTAATGATGATCCTTTGAACCGAGTCAGAGTAAAATACCCCGAGGGAAGAAAACCAAGGACTTGGGCAGACACTAAAATAGCCTTTCCTGAAAACCAGTTCTTCTGGGGGGTGGGGTGGGATGGCCACTCCCCAGAGTCACTGCAGGGCCTCTATTCAAGTTTGCTTAGGGCCCTGTCCTCCCCTGGGACCTAGAGTGTGACCCCTCCTTCATTTCCTCCCACCCCCGCAAAGGTTACCGATAAGAGTAGACACAGCTCAAACGAAAGAATTCTGTCTCCAAAGCACCTCTTCTTGGGTGAAGGGCACCCCTATTTAGGCTTTTCTTGTTCTGCGAAATCCCAGAATCCCCTGCAATGATGGGAGGGCCCAGGGGCCTGGGTTCTGGGCTAGGATCTCTACAAGGGGTGTCCGTGCCCCGCCCTCCGATTAGCAGTGAAGCCAATTCACTTCCCAAGACTGGTCTGTCACCTGTCCAATCCACCCTGCACGTGGGCACCAAACTAATTCACCAGGGCTGACCATGTCACTCCTAGGCAGCTCCCTATTGCCTTCAGAGAAATGGGGTTAGGTTGTGCAGAGTCTGTCTCTCAGGATCCTCCTTCTCCCCACACCCCACAGCAGCAAGGACTACTGAGGTATATCACCATGCCCAGCTCATGTGGAATTAAAGTCTGTCTCAATCCTCCAAGCTGAAAGACTTGCCAGGCTTCAAATCAATAATGATAAGACTCCATCAAGGGTTACAAGGTGTTCATCATCCCCATCTCTTAGAGACTCAGAGAGGGTAAAGTCATGCCCTGGCCTCACACAGCTAAGACCTGTGAAAAACAGGCTGCTTCCCAAGTCCCATCCTCCAAAGTTGTCTCACACCTCAACTGGCACTGAGCAACAGCACCCAGGAGGAGCCTTTGTGGAGGTTCCCTAAGGGGCTGAAGTGTCTAGACAACCTTCTCTGCCTCCTTCCCCTCCCCCAACTGCTCTTCCATGTTCTTAGATTCTTGTTTTGTCCCCATCACTTCTGAACTCCCTGGGCCCCTCCTCCTCAGCAGAATGGAAGCTTTTGGAGGGCAGGACCTGCCCTTGCTATTCTGGGCCATGGTGGGCACATCAGGGAGATTTGTAGAGTTTAGCTGGCCTCCCCCAAACTGACATCTTATGCTTTTTTATAATCTATTTAATGGCACCCATGGCTGCCTCTCTCCCACACCATTGGTGTGGACAAGCCCCATGGGAGCAGACCCACTTCTAAGGGGTCTCCCTCCCTTCTGCATGTTCAAGGCCTTATCTTTGGCACAGGGCATCGTTCTGGAGCTGCTGAAGGAAGCCATGGCTGCCCACCTGGGAGGAGACACGAAGGGGTTCCTCATCGAGGGCTACCCCCAAGAAGTGAAGCAGGGTGAAGTGTTTGAGCGCAGGGTGAGGTCTTGTTACGTACAATTTCAAGTATGCTCACTCCAGCAGAATCTGGGAAGGTGTCTGCAAGGGTCCCCTCCTGAGGGAATCCAAGGCCCAGAGCCTTGGGCCAAGCGCCAGCTTGGACTCCCATGCACTGGGTCTTGTCCTGGGGGCCTAGTTTCAGGCTTGTCTGCCCCACCCCGAGTTCTAGGAAGGCTCTGGCTGAATACACCAATGTAGGTACAGATGAAGGCAGGAGCCCCGCTCCACCAGAGGGGATTGAGAACAAGAGCCATGAGTACGTTGTGGACAAGTACTCAGAGGATTCAGCAGAGGTCCTTGGCCACAATCTATGATGCTTTCAGGGACCTCAAAAAGCAGGGCTATTAGTCATGCTTTCAGACCAAGCCACAGGAAACACAGGGGGCAAGGGGGGGAGGGCAGTGATTTTATGCCTGAAAGCCCCAGTGCTTAATCCTAAAGAGCACAGCATCTAAATACTTAAAGGCAGAGTTCCTTGCTGCACCAAGAAATAATGAAGTGATAATGGTGAGGACCTCTTGTAGTCAAGTCAGACCTAGACAAACCCAACCCAAAACAAACTAACCAACACCCACGAGGTACCAGAATAGACCTTTAGAAAGACTAGACGTCACAGATATCTGGAAAGTACCGAAGGGCGACAGAGCGACAGGTGCGTAACACCTGTATAAAAAATGAGTATGGACTGCGGCTCGGAAACCTCACAAACCAATGCGGAGAAGAATACCAACCACATCCTTTGGTGATCGGTGTGATAAAAATTGTATCCTTTAAAGGCACTTTGAAGAAATAATTTAACATATTGGAGACTAACTTGATCCTGAAGAGTTATTGGGTCAAAGAGCAAGGCGCAGACATAATAGAAAATCTCATAAAAGAAAATTGCAGTGAAACACACCAAACTTAGGAGATATAGCTAAAATGCTCCTTACGGGAAAATGTGTATTTCTAAGTGCTTTCCTCAGCAAAAATTGATGCCTACTGGAGGACAGCATTTATTTCATGCCCACAAAAGATGCAAAGGCTTCACCTGCTCCTAGGACCAGAATAAAAAATACACAGGAGCCTATAAACTCCCCTTGGAAGGGAACTGAATTTGGGTTTCCCAGAAGATTGTACCATATAGGTCAGTGAATCTAGCCATTTACAAGACTCCTCTCAGAATTACTGTGCTGAAGTTCTGACACTCCATCCACCACCCAGGAGACCACTGCACCTTGTAGCCCCTGCGCCCTAGATCTTTCCTCTCCAGGAGGTCCCTCTTTCCCTCAGTATCCTGCACAATCTATTCCTAAGGGGTTGACCTGTAAGGCGACTCCGTGACTTAAGATTCCCCCCGGGACAAACGAGCTTTGGGCCTACTGGACTTTGGTGGGAGGAGGAGTTTTCTGCATCGTTGCCTTGTGGCTACATTTCCTTACTGATCTTCCTTAAGGTGTGAGGGTCACACAGGCACCCTGTTCCCTTGCCAGGTGTGTTCATCGGGCACTCCTCTCCTCCCCGAGAAGACCACATCTCCACATTCTCAAATGTGGGCTCACTTTTGAACTTGGAGTAGTTCTTGGGGCCACTCCCATCCATATCACCTAAGGAATCTCTGACCCGAAGGCTGGAGCCGGGATCGGCTCATCCCCCTTATTCAAGTAGTTGGCAAGGGTTCAGAAGTAACAAGCTACCATGGCTTCCCATCAGACATGCTGGCCAGTCCAGGCAAGCCCATGGGCTTCTGCCCTCAGGTGGACACTGTCTATGCCCAGGCTTCACCCAGAAACAGTTCAAGGGTTCAGAGCAGTCCAGTTTGTAATTGTAAAGGGTCCAGCGTATCTCATACAATGAGTAGCTGGAGAACTGAGCTCTCCTGCGGCCTTTGCTCTGGGGAAGTCTCTGCAGTCACTTTCTTATGGATTTCTACCCAAAGTCTCACATTTGCCTTTGTCATTCCCCCTTTCAATCAGAAAAAAAAAAAAATATCCAAATCTGAAAGGGGTACATCCCTCTCCCGAGAATTGTTAACCACAAGCTGCTCTCTCTCATAAGACATGATCCAACCTGCTCATTCCCTTGACCTGGTAGCCTGGAGCAGCAGGCATGAGTCAAACTGCTTTTTAAAAATAATGGGTGAGAAAGTCGCTGCTTTTCAGAAGAAACTCAGGTTGTAGGAAAGCTTTTTGAAAAGAAGTTTGGAAATATTCTCATCATGTGATTTTTGTGGATGAAAACCACATGAATGTATCCCCTATAAAAAGTCTCATACCTTGCATATGGAAAACTTGAAAACAGAGTTTTCTAACTTGTTTAAAAATCTTCCAAATGGAGAGTTTCAGTGGGCTTTGGACCCACAGGTTAAAAATGTAAAAGTGCAACACCCGACAATTAGGTTTTTAGAACAAGTGATTGACAGTAGGAGAAGATACAAACATTAGAGGCAGATTTCAGCACAAGCCTTTGATGGATTTGAAGGGGAGGGACAGACAAAAAAAGAGTGTTATGATAAAATTCTTCCATGTGACTCTGGTTTTTGTGATTTATCTTTTTCAGCTCTGACAGCTGTTTTAAAATAAAGTTTTCAACTTTTTATTTAAATTGATTATTTAAATTTTCTTATTTTTCTAAATCTTATTTTGAATTTTAAATTTATTATTTAAAATAAGGTTCAAATTAGTTTTCAAAGAAATTTAATATGAAACCAGACATTCAAATCACTATATACCAAATTATATGATTTGCAAAAATACGGAAACCAATTCCATTGCCCTCACTAAAAAGATTAATATTTTATATGAGAATGATGAGACAAAGAACTAACACTGGCTCCCGCAGGGCATCTCTCCTCCCTCCCCCACAGAAGCACAGGATTTTTGTGGCCATCACAGGGCACAGGAGGATAATTCCCTGATGGACAACTGAGTTACCCTGCTCTGTCTCACCAGATTGGAGAACCCCAGCTGGTGATCTGTATGGAGTGCTCAGCAGACACCATGACCAACCGGCTGCTGCAGAGGAAGGGAGATGACCGCCCTGACACCATCACCAAACGCATCCAGACCTACTACCAGGCCTCAGTGGCCGTGACTGCTCACTATGAGAAGAATGCACAGTTATACAAGGTAAGTCTCTCCAAGATGGGCTGATGGTTTTTTCTTCCAAGATGGCAGTGGGGGGATGGCAAATGAATGCAGAAAATGTTTAGAATTGCTTGTAGCAGTCTGGTACCCAAGTCCAAGCTGGACTTGGTCTAGAAGTCTAAGTTCCAATCTTCCCTCGGATGTTTACTAGCTGGGTGACCCCTGGCCATGTCACCTCACCTCAGTTTCCTCATCTGTAAACTGGGGAAAACAATAGCACCTTTCTTCCAGGGTTGTTATGTGTTTGTAAAGTGCTTGGCATACCTACACTCTCTACAAACATGCTGACATCTGGTATTCTTGAGCCCAGTTCCTCAGACTCCAGGGAGGGCTCGCTTTCCATCTGATCCAGTGCAAAG
Organism: Bettongia penicillata ogilbyi; assembly: GCA_023548195.1. Classification (NCBI taxonomy): domain Eukaryota; kingdom Metazoa; phylum Chordata; class Mammalia; order Diprotodontia; family Potoroidae; genus Bettongia; species Bettongia penicillata. The sequence goes on from JAJHZJ010000159.1 coordinate 114,285, forward strand.
ATGCAGGTTAGCTCCTGTTCTCTCCTCCTTCCTTTTTGACCAAGTTATAGCTAATGTTGCATGGCTCCCTAGGGGGTGGGGACTTACTTTCCAGAAATGCTCAGCTGAAAACAGCTTCTCTAAATATGTCACCAAGAAAAAGATCCAGAGTTTGGCCATTGGCCATCTGTCCAATGAATTTGTGGAATGATGTGTCCTGAGGATTCATCTCTAGGATTATGTGAAATGTCACATAACAGAAACATCAGACCACTTTGTTTGCCTTTGGGGCATTGACATACAACCAGGGAAACAAAGGCTGCTTCCCTCCAGTGAACTAGGGCTCATTGGGGACCGTGGATAGAATGCTGGGTTCAAATCCTGCCTTTGACACTGCCTATGTGACCCTGGATGAGGGAGATCTCCATGCTAGGCCTCAGTTTCCTCATGTGTAAAAGAGGTCGTTGCCTGCGGTGGCCTCTCAGCTCCCTTACAGATCTAAGATGGTCTCTAATCTCTGCATGCAGGTATGTGTATATGTACACACACACACACACACACACACATACACACACACACAGCCTCCAGGAGTCATTTCCAAGTAACTCATGCTAGACTTCTTCCTTTCTTCAGTTCCCTGTAGTGGAAAGTCCTGCATTCAAATCCTGCTCTGACACTTCTCTAGCTATCTCTCACTCACTGAGCCTCAGCCTATTCACCTGGAAGTGCAGGTGACCCCTCTAGTTACTTGGGCAAGTGAATAAAACTACAGCTGAGTCAGTTTTTGCTCCCAGGGATCCTGGCCTAGAAACAGGCTGAAGAAGATTATTTTATTAGTGCTCTCCTTGGCAGAGACATGAGTAGAAGAGTTCTTCAGTTCAGAATCTGCAGCCCAAAGGATTAATGTTGAGGGGTGGGGGGAGTGTGTCACAAAGCAGGAGTCAGAGGGCCAGGTTCGAATCTCTATTCTGCTGCTTCCAAGTCCTCCACCAGTCTCCCTGTCCAGGAGGCTGAACTCAATGGGACCCAAAGTCTCTGCCAACCCCCACAAGGTCTGGCTGGGCAAACTTGGAATAAATACAAATGGATCCTTGTGTCACCTGAAATTGGGGAGCGGGGACTCAAAGAATGTGGAGACCTAAAGACCTCCCACCCTGACAGCAGAGCCAGTGAGAGCTGCCCAGCCCCACAGGCTTTGCCCTAGAGAAGCAAGATGGAGTCTCTGGGGATGCTGCCCCAGGCCCCAGGCCCTTGCCAAGCCACCCTCCCAAGCAGACATTCACACCGTCCATGCCAGATGTGATCTGCAAGCTGGCTGGCCAATCTATGGGCTCCATTTCAAGTGTCACAGCTTCTTTCACTGGGCCACATTCTGAATTCTGTCCTTCCGCAAGAACAAGAAGGAATGTTGGCATCTGACTCGGGAGAATGGATGATTTCCAAGCCCCTTGTAGCACAACTAAGTTCCTTCAATAATAACTTACACTTATACAGTACCTACTGGATGCCAGGAACTGTGCTAAGCTCTTCACAATAGTTATTTCATTTGGTCCTCACAACACCCCTACAAGGTATGTACTATTATGATCCCCATGTTACAGCTGAGGAAATGGAGATAGACAGAGGTTAAGTGACTTGCCCAGGTCATACTGTTAGTCAGTGTGTAAGGCTGGATTTGAACTCAGGTCTTCCTAACTCCAGTCTAGTACTTTATCCAATTCGCCACCCAGCTGCCTTACACTTGGGTCCAAAATATTGACCTTACAAGAGACAAAAAAACGACTGCTAAAAAACTTGAGACAAAGCTTACAGGCACTGGGGGAGGCAGTCATGATGTTCTCTGCCCTGGCCAGACCCGTCTAAAGTGCCATCTTCATCTTTGTGAGAGGGCACTGCCAAGCTAGGGAGTGCCCAGAGAAGGGCTGGCAAGATGGCAAAGGCCATTCAACATGGATGGAACTGAAGCCTGTAAAGGGAAATAACAACTGTTTGGAAGGGAAAATAGATCCTTGATGATTTAAAAGATACATGAACATAAAACATCCAAAGAAATTCTTGTGGGCTACCTTGTGAGGCAGCAATGCTCCTCTCTTTGGAGGTCTTCAAGAAGAGGCTCTTGACTTTGTTTTTGAACTGTTGCGCTTCTCTGTAACACCATGTTTGGAAAACCTGCCCTGTCTACCCAGAATGAAAAACAATTACTGGTGAGATTTTAACAATCCAATATTTACTGCAAGAAACCCTGGCAGGTGAGGATCTAAGATTGCCAACTGTCCCTCTGCAGAGTCTAAGCTCCCTGCTACCCTTGTTCCATAAAATCAGAAAATATTAGGGAAGCAAACCACCTTAGTTTGTAGACACAGAAGTGGGGAAGCGATATGTCCATAATGACAGTCCACAAACTAGTGGTTGCGGTTCTGACTCCAAGTCCAAAGATCAATCTGGTTTTTTAAAGTACTACTTTATTAATCCTTTTTTGTTTTGACACAAGACATCTCAACAAACACACTGCCCCAAAGGATAATCCTCCAAAGGGCTTTCAGTTATATCACAGACATGTCAGTTTCCAAAAATCAGACAAAAAAACCAACACTTGAACGTGGAAAAAGAACTCAGAGGTAAAACTGTGATCTGGGTGCCAGAAGACACCAAAAGGACCCTAGAAAGCCAATCAACTGAGAACGAAGGCTATGCAGCCAAGTCAAAGCGCCATGTACATGTATATCCAGCTGGGGCAGAAAAGGCAAACAAACCAAGGAACAGAAGCAGAAGACGCATGGGGCCACAGCATCACTTTGCCATGGCTCTGACAACTTGTATCATGCAAAGAATTGACATTTCCTTTGCAAATCATACCAGGAAATGAAATAGAAGGGAATTATTGAATAAATATGGGGTTCAGGTGTTTTCTTGGCTTGGAAAAAGGGCACTGAGGAAATAACTGGGAGTTATAAATTTATCCTTTGGCCATGTGTGTACTCTCCAAATATGAATCCCCTTGCTTTGGACATCTTGTGAAAGCAAGGGGAGAGTGTACCCTTAATTGGCAGGGGGGGGGGGGTGGACAGGAGAACAGTAACGATAGTTCTTGCTCTATCGGCTTCGTAAATACCCTTTCTAAATGTAAGTTAGCCAGCTGATAATCAAGGGGGTACACCAATGGGGCTTCTGAGCTATAATCCTAGAAATCGTCTACATTATGTCTAGAACCCCAAAAGAGCAGTCATCACCCTGTAGGAATCTAGCCCATTAATGCAAGTGGAGGATGAGGAAGGAGATGTCCAACCAAGCAAATCAAATTTCCATCCCTGGGCATCAGACCTGGTGGTTCCTTTGCCTTCCCACCCACTGAGAAAAGAATAAGCAACAAGTGACTCTTCTTTCTTTATGACTCAACAGTTCTAAGCCTCCTGCTCACTGTTGACAGGAGTGTTCTTACCATATGAAACAGCCATGAGGAGGTAATCAAAATGAGTGGTCCGAACTCTGACATCAGAGGAGCAGTTTCCTCTCTGAATAAACCCTAGCAGACAGAATTCTATGCAATGAGATAAGTCAATGCACATTTAGCGAGCACCAACTGTGTACCAGGCACTTTGTTCAAAGTCTTCCTAAGTTTCCTTTTAACTATGGCACCACAAAGGCAATGCGCTTCTTCTTCTGAGGATGGAACGTTCTGCGGAGATTCAGAATTATTAGTGGCAATGTCCAATCTCCCTGCTTGGTCTCCTAGCTCTAGGGGAAGCAGGCTGCTCTGAATCCATGCTGACCTTAGAACCTACCCAAGAAGCTGTTCATTCTCATGGGATGGACACAAGGACCATTCTGAGTGGTTCATGGTTTGTTTTTTCCCCAAATCCCTATCCTCAGTTCACAGAATTATAGAGTTAGAATGATATAATAGCTGGTATTGACACAAGCTTTAAGCTTTACAAAATGCTTTACAAATAATCTCATCTGATCCTTGCAACAAATGTGGGAGGCATTTCCATTTTACAGAAGAGGTAGCTTGAGGCTCAGAAGGATTAGGGTAGGCTTGTCATACAGCAGGGAAGTGTGGGAGGTGGACTTCCTTCCACTTGCAGTCTCAGAAATACAAAATGTCCATGGCTCCAAATCTCAGAAGGAGATTATCCCAGGCCACCCAAGTCCAACAGGTTAATAGCGGTCACGATAGCATCCATTTTTACAGCATGTTAAGGTGCATCGAGCACTTTACAGACATCACTTGATGTTCACAAATGTGAGGTAGGGGCCATTCTTCTCGTCCTCATTTTTTCAGATGGAAAAACAGGCTGGAAGAGGTCGGTCACACAGCTCACATTGACAGTGTATGTCTGAGGCCAGGTTCAAAGTCAGCTCTGTTCACTGTGCCACATAGTAACCTAAACATAGCCCCCCTCCTTGGTTCCAAAGAGCATGGAAGTCACACATTCACAGGAAGGGAATTTAAGGACCCCCATTTTACAGATGAAGATGTGAAGTCCCCAAAGGCTAATGCAATTTGTCCAAAGTTAAATAGGGAGAAGTGGGAGGCCGAAGAGCCCCCTGGGCTGGAGCTGGACTAGGGACACAGGGACGGCCAAGACATCCTTCAGGCATCCTTTCTTCTACCACACCATCTGTCCATCCCAAGGGTTTTATGTCAAAGGACTGAGGATTCATGTCCTCTGAAGTTACAAAAACAGGTAAGTAGATGTTAACTGAAAAGAACTTGATTGATAAAAATTACAGCCTGCTTTTTCTTCAAATCCCAGATAAATGCAGAGGGGAGTCCTGAGGAAGTATTTCTTCACATCTGTACAGCTGTTGATTCCATCTTCTGAAGGATAAGAAGGACAGACAGAAACAACAATTGCAGGGTCCGCGTCCTGCCCAGATCATGGTGTATGTACAAAGCTCAGCCTCTCATGTCCCACAAGTGTCTTGGCCACAGTGCTGTCCAAAGCCTGAAGGGTAGCTGGGGTCAGCGTCTGGTGTACTTGGCATTGTCCAGTCTCCTCCTTTTATGTCCTCACACTGACCGCATCCATACCTGCACATCCCTCCTTTCTCCATGAGTTTCCAGGGCACAGGGATCAGCACATGCCACTTGCAGGAGCTCCTGGGGGAATCAGTCAATCTGCCAGGCAGCACAGGCAGGCAAGGGGATTCCCCTGGCATCCCCCGGGGACTGTGTGTTGAGAGGTTCCCCCCTTCACTGTGGTCCCTAGTCGATGGAGGCCTCGGCCTCCTCAGGATGAGAGGAGGACCCTGCTCAGTAATCTTTTTGCTATTATGTGGTGCCTTCACGTTCCCTTTCACCTCTCCCTCCTCCCCAAAGCCAGAGCAGTCCAGAGGTGGACAAGACCTTGACACTGAGTCAACAGTAAAAAAGGAAAAGTTTCTGGAAGCCAGGGGCAGCCAGGAAGTCTTACTTAGGACACACACACATCACGCAGCCCTCAGTGCAGAGGAGGCCAGCCTGCACCAACAGAAGAAGCTGGTGAAGTCACAGGTCCAGTCTCTTGCTGAATGCTGGCCGCTGCTCTGAATACCATCAATGCTTGTGAATGGGACGTATGAGGATTTTCTTCATGCAAAAAGGTGCAAAGATGGCAATTAACTCCTCACTTGGGAAGCCTGGCAAAGAGAGTAACAAATAATGCAGAAGGACTGACTCTCCATAGCCCGAGAAGGCATCAAAACGAGCCCCACGGAGCTGCCCACATCTCAGCGTCTGCTCACAAACCTCACTTTCCCCGCCATGTACTGGCTTACCACGTCACTGGCCCACCTCCTGAGAGGAGGGGTTGGGAGTGGGGGCGTGGGGTAAGAGGGGAGCCTGGCTGATGCTTGGCAGGTCTTGAAAGGCCCTGCTGTGTGGGAGTCGATGACTCCACCCCTCTTCTCTGTGCTCCCACTGGTCCAGCCCAGTGTCGGTCCATCGTAACTGCTGCTTCTCCCTATCAATCACTGCCAGAGTCCAGACCCCCTCTTGCATGCCTCTTTTCTTGCTTCATCCAAGATCATTTCTGGGGCAGATCTGCATTTTGAAAGTTGCTTTTCTTGTAATGACTGTATGACAAATCAATAAAGTTAAATGGAAGAAAGGCTAAGAGTTGTGACTTCTTATCCATTGGCTAAACCAAAAAGAACCCATTGCTGGGCTGGGCCAACAGCCATTCCAGGAATTCCCAGGAAGTTCACTCAGTCTGTCAGTGGGGGTGGGATGAGGGGAAGAGCCACCTGGAGCAGAGCAACAAAAACCCAGGGAAGAAAGCCCCCAAAGTCTAGAAGCCCCAGGTTACTTGGGAGGTCTTGGGCAAGGCCCAAGTCTCCAAACCTCCCTGGGTCTCAACTTCCCCCTCTGCACAACAAAGGGATCCCCTAGGACCCCACAGGTACTTCATCTGCAGAAGGACCTGTTCTTCAGCTCTTATATTCAGTGGTGACAGGGGCAGGGCCAATCTTCCTGCTCTAAATCTATGACCAATGTCATGTGGTTCAGGGCAAGACCTCTTGCACAACAGCCTCCTCCAGGTGGACATCGAGTCCCATCTTGAACACTACTTGTGAAGGACCTCACATCCTGCCAAGGCAATCCATTCCCCACTTAGCTCTGATGAACAGAGTACTCCAGCTGGCTTCCATCTTCCTTCCCACCTGGCACTTTGATACCCTGTGTACTCTCCTCCAGGAATTCTGGTCAAGCATGGCTTAGGGCACTGATCTTGACTTCTAAGAACATTCCTCACATCACAATCACATGCTAATGGTGCAACAAGTCAGAATCATCAGGAAAGAACCCTGCATTGGATGGGATGGGTATCTGACACCCCTGAAACTCTCATGCAAATGCAGCACATTCATACACAGAAGTCTCCCATGGGAGCGCATTTAATCCTTGGAATGGTGAACATGATTGAGTGGAAAAGGCCCAGGCCCCAAGTTCAAATCCCAGCTCAATCAATCACAAGCTGTGGGATGTGGACAAGCAACTCTTGACTTCTCTGGGCTTGTTTTCTCACTCTTAAAATAAAGATTTTGGATTCAGTGGTGTCTATGTTCCCTTCTGGTTTGGTTTGGTTTTTTAATTTTCTTAATTAACAAAATCTGTTTTCTTCCCACTATGGGGGAAAAAGCCAGACCAAACAAAACTGTCCTAGCCAAGCAAAATAAATTCCTACCCTGGCTACATCCAAAAAATGGTGACATTTTGCAACTCAAGTCCTCTGTTAGGAGATGGGAAGCATGTATCATAAGTTCTCCAGTTTATCATTCTCACCTGGGAGGACCCATAGGATGGGCCAAAGTACTGAATGCATCCCTGATGGTTCAGCCATTCTGGAAAGCAACTTTGGGCACACCTGCCAGGTTACCAAAGCCCCCTCAGCTATCCAACTACGCAAACCCAGGTGTGTATCCCCAAAGAGGCAAGAGGACAAAGGACCTCTCTCTCCAAAAGTGCTGATCTTTTTATAGTGGCAAAGACCTGAAAACTAAGTGGTCCATTAGGATGGACAAATCACCATACATGCATCTAACAGGTGACCGCAATGAGGAAAATAAGTTTGGGAAGATTCGTACCAAGTGATGCTGGGGGAATGGAGCAGAATCGGGAGCCTAGTTTATGTCACGTTTGTTTCTGTCCATTCTAGATCTGCCCTTCTCATGCCAGGCTTTACTGTGCCTCTTAGCTGATTTTTATAGTTATGAAACCAATAGCAGAGCCTCCCTTCCCCTTGGGGTCACTCCCCTGGGCCCACCCTGCCCTTCCTGGGAAGCAGGCCTCATTGTTTCCTTCTGGTTATTTTGGTAGCTTGGAGAGATGGCGTTTTCTCCGTTCAGTCCCATTATGCATACTCATGAGTGAAGGCTTGTGATCTGCAAGGCAAACTACCAGTGTGGAAGCCCCCACAGGCCACACTCTGTTTTAGTCCCAGGGTGTTTCCTAAGGCCCCCAGAGGCTTAACAACTTGTCAGGCTAGAATGAACTCCAGGATTTTCTTCATAACATGATTTTTTTCTTTTAATGTAACCCCAGATTGCATTAGTTTTTTCAGCTTCCTGCATGTCTAGGGCCCCTGAAAGGCCAAGGGACTCACTCAGGGTCACATCGGCAGTGTGGGCTGTGGACAGGATGCACGTAGGACATACACAGCTATGTCCATTATACAGATGATGACAGAAAAGTGCCTCCACCACTCCCCCAAGGGATCATGACAAGTTCACACCAGACCAGAGAGGTCCAATGAGTAGTAAAATCAGGCCTACTGGTGCCCGAAGTCTTTCCCAAATAAAGATATTAAGCTATACAGGCCAGCACCTTCTATGACTCCAGTAGGATTCTTCCCTACCTCCCACCCAGAGAAAATTCGGAAAAGAGTCTGTCTTCTGCTAATTACATCAGGGAGGGCACAGAAGTAAGGAACACTCTCTCTAAGTTTCAAAGAAATTTTTCCAAAGAAGGTGGCTAGACAAGAAAAAAAAATTTGCCCCAACTTCTTGTACCACTGTGAGATGTAGTTAAAACCCAATGAAACATTTTACATACAAAGAGATGCCTCAGGGGATGCACCTCACAAATAACTGGAACACAGAGAGTTTAATTGTTCATTTAGATAGTACTTTATGGCCTACAAAACATTAAGGGTGCAGTTCTGGCACACACAGGGAAAGAGAGAGAAGAGAGGAGGAGAGGAGAGAGAGCAGAGGCCCACATCGCCCTATCTCTCTGTAAGGATGTGCATGTGGGTACACACACACACACACACACACACACACACACACACACACACACACACACACACACAAACAAAATCTCTCTCAGAACCAGAAAACATTTTGGGGTCCAACCAATGAGGCACCCGAAGCTCAAAGGAATGAAGTGGATGACCTGCCCTCCCCCAGGACGTAGTCCCCATTTTCAAGATGAGGAAGCTAGGGCACAGGAAAATGAACAGAATTCCCTGCCACAGAGTGAGCATCAAAGCAGAGACTCAACCCAACATTCTTTCCTCCATGCCTCCATCCAGATGGCACCTGCCCATGAATTCTACAAAAGTTGGCATCGCCCTGAGCAGTGGTGGTGAGTAAAAGAAATGAACCTTACATAGAAACTAACTCTGCAGCTTTTCTGGGGTTTCAAAAGCAGAGGATCTGGTGCTTTCCAAAGGGGCATTTCTTGGTTCCTCACCCACCCTCTGTGCTGTGGCACCAGGTGAGCGCGAATCAGTCTCCATTTCCCAACTTCCACAACCTCCATTCCCACCCCAAAGGGAGCTCTTTTTAGCACACTGATCCTACCATGTATCTCTATGAAATCTAAACTTGCCCTCCCTGTTATTTTCATGACCTGACCCCTACATACTACTAGGGAAGATGGTGGACATTCATTCGTTGCCTGCACTATTATATCATGAGTATATGGGTTTTAGGGGGAGTGTCAGAATGAATGCTAGAAACGCATGGGATGATGGGTTAAATTCTGGATCTGTTTCCTGTCAACAATAGTGGCTACACACACATGCACACGCACACACACATGAACACACACGCACATGCACACGCCGTAATTTTTATTTAACATAATGAAAAACTCATTTTGTTGATGGTGTTTACAACAGGGTGCTATCATTTTTGTTCATTTAAAATAGTAAGTGAAATAAGAGATAATTTTTATGTGAATCTTTAACAAATTTTCAAAAGAACAGGAAATAGCCTTAAAATTCTACTCACACATTCTAGCCAATTAATTTTAGAATCTAACCCATTTCCATGTGGGTTATGACTCAAGCAAATAAAACTAGCTAGCTGATGTATTAAATATTCACGTGAAATTTTCTCAAAACCAAGCTATAGTAAAACCATACAACCTCATCTTTACATGACCAAAAAAATCCAACAGCACCAATCCTATTTATTTTCTTTGAATCTCTGAGAAAACATTTCCCTTTAAAGACTCACATGGCTACAGTTTAGAGAATTGTCTGGAGCTGGCACAATGCAGCCCAAAGTGATCACCGTGTCCCTTGTACAAGGAGGGGTACGTGCTCACTGTAAAAACGGTGGAAATCCGCACAGAAGGAAGCCACCACAACCACTCTACTATAAACAGACAGTATCCACATAGTTTATTTCTCACAGTTCTCTTGACAAATGAACATTATTTAAGAACAGACGGTATACACAGATAAGAAGAAACATACAAAACGTCTTAAATGATACACAACAAAATCCAGCAGTATAAAAGGAGGCGTGTGAACCCTCGCTCGCTGCGCAGACGAAGTGTAATCACTTGTTTAAATAGTAATAAAAATACAATCTTTCATGGATCAGGGGCAGACTACAAAAGAGGGGGGTTATTACCATACAGATGATTCTCTATTAGGCAGTTTTCTTTGCTGAGTTGCATGGACAACTCCAAACACAGAGGCAGAGGCTGTGCATTTTCAAGGAGTTAATGTGGAGTATTAGAGACTGGACACAGTTACTACCACTGGCACTTTCACCATAGTTTGTACACATCACATGATCAATCGTATAGAACATGACATTTAAAAAATAGATCTGAGGGACAACCGGATCACACTCACGCACCGCGACCACGAGCCGGTCACAGAGGTGACGCCGCATGGGCCTCTGGTAGTGCTTCACTGTTGGGAGGGGAGGAGGACAGTTCAAAGGATCAGTCACTGTGGTGAAGGAAGCAGCGCCAACTGGACAGGGCAGGGACACGTTGGTGAGAAGAGATCCTAGAAGCAAATACCATCATTGGTGAAAACTGTCCTCCCAACAAAACTGCAGCCTAGAAATGGTCTTTCTATAAATACTCTGTCTTCTCAATACCATCGCTGTGACCTGGTCTGAAGCCTTTGGGATGGTCTCTCCTCGATGGGGGCTCACCCCTGGAGACGGCCACCAACAGGGCCCCGAGACAGGGAGATGTGCACAGGAGGCACGCGTGTGTGGCCAGTCGGTGGCCCGCCGAGAACCCCACCCAACAGGTGGTGAGACCCCTGGGGAGCGTGCACCGCAGTGTCCTTTCAGGGAAAGCTGAGAGAACGCCGGTACCATGGCTATGTGTGGAAGAGGAGCGTGGCCCAGGGTCTCTCCCATGTCATCTGTTGGCTGGGAAGTAGTTTGGGTCCAGGTAACTGTAGCTGGTGCCCTGGGACACGCAGTAGTCTCTGTCTAAGAAAGTCTCTGCCCGGTAAATGGGCTCTAGCTGGTGATCTTCCTTGTGGAAGTCGGTCTCATGAAGGCTGGAAAAAACCACACACAACACATGGCCATCACCCTGCATGTCTGAGAGGGCATCCTCATGGACATGCCTCAAGTCCATGATGTGGTGCTGCCCTCCCCACCCCCACCTCCACATGGGGCTTTTTCTCTGTAAGGAGATTCAATACAACTAGCTAAATTTCCTGGGTCAACATGACAGAATCAGACCCTGGGTGGTTAGTTTAAAAAAATGTTTAATTCATTTGAGTTACCAATTCTCTATCCTCAGTGCCTCATCTACCCATAGCATACACAGGTGAGGTCATGCAAAACCTGTTTTTCACAGTAGTCATGTCTTTTAAAGAAAAAGGCAAGAAAAATAAAAACACAGAAAAAAGGTGTGTCTGGACCTGTACGGGGAGCTTTTCTGCATCATATAAATGTAATTCAAACACATGAAAAGTGCAAACCTTAAAACACCAGCTGAATGCTGCTGTTACTATTCTCATGGAATGAGACGAGCATTTATTAGGCGCCTTTACAAACACTCTCATTTGGTCCTCACAACAACCTGTGGCTGTCGGGGGGGGGGGGGGGGGGGGGGGGCGGAGGGGAGGTGCCCTTATTATCCCCATTATACAGATGAGCAAATTGAGGGACATGTCTTCATCCTGAAACTGAATTTGAACTCAGGCCTTCCTGACTCAGCTGTGGCACCTTGGCAGCGCCAGGGTAGAAATCTATGACATGTCCCAACACAACAGGTTGCATTTCATGCAACATTTTTCCTTCTGAGGTTTTGGTCATGGCCACAAAAAAAGATACCAAGCCTGGACGTCACTCACCAGTCTGAACAGGAGTCACAGAAGTCCAGGGACATTTCTGGGGGACAATCCTGGCAGTGCCACCGAATGCCCTGAATGGGCTCCATTCCACAGTTATCACACTACAAGGAAGTCAGGACAGACAAGGTCAGGGGCCCATTCAACAGCTCAGGGGCCACACAAATCCACTGGGGAGGGGAAGGAGAGAGAGTGCAGGACCCAGCTGAGGAAGTGAGGATGGGAGAGAGAAGAGGGAAGCTCAAGGGGCACCCTCCATGGGGGCCTTAGCCCTTCCTATTAGGAAATCACACTCAGACTGCACATCCTCCAACTTCAAGCCTCCATGCAGGAGGGGCCAAGAGGGACTCTGGGCCCAGGGGGCAGAAACTCAAACTCCCAAAGGGTCTCTGGCACACTGGCTCCAAGAACATGGAGGAGAACTGGGCAAAGGACCAGGGTGTCAGCAGGGCAGAAGAAACGATCTTAGACTAGGGTGACGAAGCCCTGCCCATGGCAGCAGAGGGCTGGGTCTCAGCTGTGTTGTAAGCAGGATGCCCAATGTGGGCAGGGGCTGGCCAGGGAGCAGGAGAGGCGGTCCCTGTTCTAACGCTGGCTCTGCCGTGTGTGTGGGTGGACAGATATGGGTGACCGTGCCCTGTTTTCTGCCTTGGAGGAAATGATCTGAGGCCCCTCCCCAGTCTTCTGCACAGACAGAAAGTACTGTTGGAGGAGGGCTCGCAAACACTGCTGCAGTCACCCCTAGATAACTAAGTTCCCTGAACAAGCTAATACATACTAAGCCATCCAGTAGGGTGGCGCCAGTCAGACCCATGGTCCCTTAAGGCACAGGCTTCTTTCCAAAAGAAGCCTTCCTAGCTTGGATAAGAAATGACAACCATGGCACCTTCCACGTCAGTGTGGCAGACTGATCAAGGGCCTATCGTTCCAATCCTCTAAAGGTTGGGCTCCTCCTAAGTTGGTCACAAGGGAGCTGCCCCCAGTCCCTAGGATTAGAGAACACCACCCCTGCCCTTCCTGACCCCTCCATTCTGAGCTCTTCCCTCCAGTCCCCCCAGCCATGTCCTACAAACTCCACCTAGAGCAGCAGAACCATCTCTGAGGCTCAGCTTCTCAGGGCCCCAGGGGTAGGGGGACCCTGCCTGAAGCTCCTCTCCAGCAGCTGAGGGGACTCCAATCATATACCTTGAAGCCCGCATGCTGCACAAAGCCACCCTCTGCCTGCATCTGCTGTAGTTTCTTCTTCTTCAGTTTCTTTAGCTCCAGCAGCTCTTTGTACTCAGGTAACTCCCGGCACGGGACAGGAATGCTTTCTTCATCCTGAGGAGAGCAACCCAGACAACAGTGAGTGGGCCCAGTCCAGCTGGATCAACGACTCGCATGAAAAACCACTTTGCCCTCTCCCAGGGCTTGAAGGGGGCAGCTCCTGACTGACCCAGGGCAGCCTCCTGGCCTCTGTGCCAGGGGTTCTTCTTGGGGAACAAGGTGAACCCCAGGTGTGCCTGGTTCCTCCCCCTTGGCTGCTGAATGCCTAAGGCAACATATGGCCTTTCTCTGTCCCCACAATGGGTTAGTCTCATGTCCACTAGAAAACAGGCCCCAAGTCTATGAGAGTCTGGCCCAAGGGGCCGAAATCTTTTTCTTTCAGGAGCCCAAACACTTGCTATATGTAAAGGCAGGTTTAAGAAATACAGACACAAAACCGAGTGCACTAACGTGGCGCTGCTGAACCTGAAATTGTTTTTACATCAATCACGCCATCTTTCTTTTTAAAATGAGGCCTAAGAATTCTTCAGCAAAGGGGCTTCTGTCTACACTTCCTCCTGTGTGAGAGGGTGCCAGCAGGAAGCTTTGCTTCATAGCACCTGATGAGAAGGATGACCATATGCAAATGAGGATAAAAGACAGAATGGGCCAGGACAAGGAACATCTGGGAGCCTGCCCCACACCAAGGCTGTGGATGTGACTCAAACACTGAAACTCCTTTATGTTTCTAGCACAGAGAATAAAGAATGCTGAATGACCTCAAGGGAGAGAGGTCTCCCTGCTCACTAGTCTTCAAACAGGAAAAAAATATTCGCATTTCAAAGAAAAATAACTTTCCACAAAAACATTCATGACAATGCAGCACATACAGCCTATGAATGAACACCAGCCCAGCGGCACCCATGCCTCCCCAAGGGTCAGCTTAGACAAGGCCCCAAGGGAAAGACTGGACAAAAACAAGCCGCCAACAAGGAAGAAGAGTCGTTCCATCTTGTTGCTTTGTATTCAATTTCTCAAATGAGATAATGAGACCCAATGGACATCAACAGTCATCTCCCCCTCTCACCCACCTAAGCACGACCAAAGCCACTCTCCCTTCAGTAGATAACTGGTCAAAGAACACAAACTCACAGTTCTCACAACCACATGAAATCCTGCTCCAAATCATTAATAAGAGACATGCCAATTGGAACAACCTCATAGCCACAAAAGATGGGAAGAGCGGCACACCTATGCATTGTTGGCGGTGCTGCAGGTCACTAAGAACATTTTGGAAAGCAATGTAGAATGTGCATCAAGTGCCCAAATGTCCACAGCCTCTGCCCAGTGATCCCATTACCCTGAGGACACCAAAGAGTATCTCTGTGCTCTAAGAAATGGGGTGTGCAATGGAGACAGAGGGTCTATGAGACAAAAGGCAGTGGCCACAACTGTGGGCATGGAAGGAACCACCTGCAGAACAACTAAGGGGGACTGTGGCACAAGCGCCTCAAAGAAGGAAGGTGACAAGACCCTGCGATCCCGCTCCTCTGCAGAAGGGGGGGCCCTAGATCTGCTCCACAGCACATTCTTTCAGACACTGTCAATTTATGAAAACATACTGGTACATTTGCTAATTTTTTTCTTTTCTTTTTTTAATCTTTAAAAAATATTTGTTATAGGGCACAGCTTTCTAGGAGGGGCTGAGAGAAGGATGCTGGGGAAAATTCCAAGTAAAGAAAACCAAAAGACATCAATAAAAACTTATTTTTAAAAAAAGACCTTTCAGTGGAGACACTATCTGTTGTAAGGCTAATGGAGCCCCCTGCAAAGCCAAGTATGACTGACATCGCAGGTGTGGACCAAGTCTTTACATGAGGATGGAGTCAACTTCAGTCATGTCTTTAATGAGGCAGAAATGAATGAATGAATGAACAAACAGATGGACAGTCAGAAGAGCCCTAATCCTTGCTGTCAAATCACCCGCCAGGCCTTCATTCCTCAGGTAAAATCATTCAGTGATTTTTCCTTCTGTGTAAACTTCCAGACCAAACCTAGTTCTTCTCACCCAAACTCGTCTATGCTTGAAGACCTTATCTATTTAGTATCTAATTATTCCTTTACTCTACTGAAATTCCCACACCAGCCCCACCCACCTCGTCCCTTCCCCCCAATGCTGAGCACACAGTAGGTGCTCCGTACAGCCCTGCTTCACTGAGACAAACTACCCTATGGGGAATCCATGTGGTCCAGGAACAGGGTTGGACCCCAGAGCTGGGAATCTCACACTGAAGCACTTTATGAGACCGTTCGCAATAATGAGATTTGTACCAGCTTGAGAACAGGACAAGCAATTTCTGGGTACAGATGGCTCACAAGTTTTGAGTTTATTTTCACTGAGTCAACAACAGCTGCTCTTTTTTGACATTAAGAGGAGAGTCTAATCTGATTCACCTATTACTATGATGTGAGGTACCAATGGTGTCAGTACCACAAGCTTTTCTTCCAAGTGGCAAGTCTCTCCCTCTCCTTTTCTCCCTCACTCTCTTCTCTCTCTCTGTCCCTCTATCTTCTCTCCTTTCCCCTCAATGGTCAGTTATTTGCCTTCAGCACAAGTGAATGGAAAAAGGCTTCTTCACAATGATGCTGCAAGTGAAAAAACCAAACAAAACCCTGCCAATGGCAAGAACGGCCTTCAAAACTACAGCTGAGACCACATGACAAGAAGACATTTCAAACCATAGCAAGTAGCTTCAGGTGTAAGAAGACAGCAAAGTGAATTTTTTTTCTCACTGACACTTGGCTCTCCCTTTTTCCTTTCCCCAACAGCTTGTATTGTGAATGTATTTTTAATGGAACTAATGTATTTTTAGCGGTAATTTAAATGAGAAGATCTTTCCCATCCATTAACAGGCATATATGACCTGCTTAAGTAACATGGAAGCGTGAATTACATGAAGCCTGTGGTAGAAGAAGCTTGCTGAGTGAGTGGAACAAGAAAAGGCATGGTTGGAGCAGGGCTGAGAGGAAGGAAAAGGAGGCAAGCTGCTGGGATTGGGAGGGCATGATGATGTGAATGGACTTCTCAGTTACTAGGAGGGATTTCTTTGTTGCTGTGATGGATAGGCTTTCCAGTGTCTGAATAAATGTTTTGGTTCTATCTTCCATATGGAAAGTCTGTTGCATTTCGCGATTCAGAATTGTGCTGACATATTCATGGCGCTGGTGCTACACACCCCGTATTTGGAATCAAAGAGTGGTAAATGGAAAGGGGTGGAGTGGTTTTAAGAAGGTGGCACATCTTATCAAGGACACATGTGGCCAGCAAAGGCTGTGGGGTCCAAAACAAGGTTACAATGTCCCTGGGAAATGTTTACTCCAACAGAAACAATATTAGTTTGTGGCTTTCTGAGTTCATCTGCAGCCCCCAGGGTTATTATACTCCTTGAGTGCAACATCCCTGCTCTGAGCCCCACCAGGGATCATACAGAGCTCACAAGGCTGCCACAGCATTATGCCAGTTCTCCAGAGAAGAGTTAGGTCAAGCACAGAGGGACAAGAATCGGAGTCTGTCCCAGGACAGCAATATCAGGCCTCTCCCTTCCTTTACAGGGCTGCTGGTTATCCATCGCCTTGGTTAATTCCACCGAATTCCAAACATGTGACTTCTGGACAGGAAGGCTGCCCTAAAACCTCTGAGGTTCCTACCACACTGAATTGTGCCCAGGAAAGTCAGCTCTCTCTCTCTATCCCTCTCTTTACCACAGGGAACAACCTCAAATTATCTTGTTGATGACAAAACCATCCCCCCACCCAGACGAGGAAGGGTTTACATTCTCTGCGGGGGTCACCATGTCCACAGCAGCCCCCCAAAGAGAGAGGAAGAAGACACCTACCGAGGCCTCCTCTGCCGCAGGGTCTGTGTGGCTATGGAAACTGACCCCGTCATCATCCTCATCCATGTACACTGGAGGTTCGTGGGAGGTCATGAACGTGGAAGGCTTAAAGAGGTGTTTGTTAAGGGGGTGCTGTCGTCTGCTTGTTGAAGACTGTATCAGAAAATACAAATTTCAAAAGGACAAGGCAAGAACATGAATAAACACGTAGAAAATAGGCTGCAACTGACACCCTCCACTTCTCTTTCTGATGGGAGGCATCCCTACCATTCATAAGCATGTGTTGATGGGACCCCCACTGCACCCTCCTCTGTGCCCAGGGTAGTAGGGATCTGGCTGGGATCATGGCTAACTCTTCAGCTTTGGTGTGAAGTAACCAGCCTTCCCTGATATGCACAGGAAACGGATGAATTATTAACAAACCAAAACACATTAACCTATGCCTAACTGCATGGAACATAGAAAAGACAGCCAGAAAGCTGTCAGGGACAAAAGGGGGCAAGTTTGGATGAATGTGAAGGTCAGAACTCACTACCCATGATTCGGAGCACTCTGAAGTCATAAAGCAACAGTGAGACTGGAAAACAAAGATATCCTTCATCAGTCACAGTGTAAGAAGGTGGTTTTTGAAGCAAATCCATGACACCACAGGGTGATGAGGCAAAGGCCTCAGTCTCACTGTCTCCTCCAGAGTCAGCAGAGTCCAGTGACAAAAGTCCCAACGGCTGGCAATGGCGCCATCTGTAGACCCCAGGTAGTAACTCTACCTTTTCTGTTACTCAAAACTTTTGGGGAGGACAGCAAGGTCCTTCTGTCACACCCCAACCCCAAACATGAAATGGTGAGTCCTCTATAGTTAGCTTTTCCACACTCAGACTCTCAAAGCTTGTAGACCCCAGACATTGAGAACTGTCCAGCCAATGGCAGCAAATGAGTTTCAATATACTATATGTATATGGCAATGGACGACCAGCTATGTCAGAGGTGGGGACCCTGGGATTTCGTGTGGCCCTCTAGGCCCTTGAGTGCAGCCCTCTGACTGAATCCAGCTTTCCCAGGACAAATCCTTTTATTCCCCACTCCTGGGCTATGTCTTCTACATAATGGTGGATCTAGGAGACATTGCTGGGCATTGTCAAGGGTAGTGGAAACAAATCAGTATCCTCCACTAGGCCCCAGTAACAGCCATGTTTATACGAGGAACAGTACACACTGTTCTGGACATGATATTTAAACAGAAATAGGTGTGAAACTGCTGGAGAAAACGGAAATGGCCAAGCAGCCTGGGGGGAAGAGGGGTGGGGTCAGGATATGCAAATACACAGTGAGAACAGAGAGGACTGATCTCCATAAAATCATCCACCAGGATCTAGTTCAGTGAGAGGTAGGTGGCCGAGAACAGACCTCGGTGAGTGCCAGATCCTGCTGTGCTGGGACACTCATGATGGTCCATACTACAAGAGAGAAACGTTTCCACCAAGTTTTCATCTCATGAAATAAGACCTACGAGAACTAAGAAGGAAACCTATAAGCTCCATGAGGCCTCAGAGACAGGAAGAACTGGTTCCAGGGGGGCTTCGGGCCCCACCCAAAGCAGGAGGGGAAGGGAGGGAGCACCTGCACCTGGGCACAGGGGGATGGCCGCCAGGGTGTCCTGACAGGGGGAGGAACACCCACATTAACCTGTCTCCCACCCATACAAATGGGGTTCCTTTTAGACCTTGTGACCTGAGTTCTCATCTTCCATGTTCCCCACAATGAGTGGCTTGTAGATAGTACAGCTTTCAGAGCAGGGGCTTTAGGGCTGGGCCAAGGGACTGCAGCAAGCTTCTTGGCCTCAACCTTCACCCCGCCCCTGAATTTGCAAGGTGTTGGAATGGAACCCTGAGCTCTGAGGGAGTCTCACCTCATGGCTAAAAGGGAAGGACCCCTTTGGCGGGAAATCTCAGAAACAGCCAAGCCCAAAGAAGAAGGGCAGCCAACGGTAGAAGGGTCCCACCACTCCTTTTACAGCTCGGCACAAGGGGTCTCTGCCTGGGTGTTTACATTCAGCAGCTCACGAATACCCTCCTGAAACAGCACCTACTGCATTTGGGTAAAATTCAATGAAGCTTGATATTTTCCTAAACTGGGTCTGAGAAAAGTGTCCCTGTCCAGTAAATGACTTCTGCAGTGCAGGGCTTTACCTTTTTGGAGTACATATACAAGTTGGGTGTCCTGCCTGGAACTGGGATGCCGGCTTTAGTCAGCTTTATAAAATACTTTTGCACTCGGCTAGCAACCTAAGGGAAATAAAAGAAGGTTTTTCACATAGCAAGACAGTGTCTAAAATAGTTTTTAAAATCAAAATTATCCCCTCAGGTAGCAGAGCTCACAAATCTAAACACTTCAATTTGTCTTAAGTTGTTCTACTGAAGAATAAAGAGGAGAAGCAAGATGGCTGTGGAGGTGGGAAGATGGACAAGACGCGCAGGAGAGGTACTACTCTGCTCTGTGAGGGGGAGTCTCCACGCTAGGAGTTCCCTACACCAAGCATGGCAAACACAAAGAGAAACAGATTGACTTAGAAAACTACAAATCCACATTCTTTAGGTAGGACCATGTTTTGGTTGGATGTCAGGACCAAACCAAAAAGCCATGAAAGCCATGTCGGACATCTGCTGGATCTTCTGCAAGATCCTTGGAGGGAAATTCCCTTGGAGAAGCGACTCATCAGCTAGGGTGAAGGCAGGCTTGTCTGACCAGTGTGATGCCAACAGAATTGGCTCCATTTGTCACCCTGAATATTTACTTCATGTGTGAGGATGGGCACAGAAAAGGCACCTAGGATACAGCTGGCCTGGACCCCTGGAAGCCCTAGGTTCAAGCCCTGTCTCGGAGACATCCTGGAAGGCCGAGTCCTGGCAAGTGTTACAAAGAATGCATGCCCCTGTGGTGGGCAGGTGGGGAGATAGCACGGAGCACCCCCAAAAGCAGTGTGTGTGTGTGTGTGTCTCTGTGTGTGTGTGTCTGTGTGTGTCTGTGTGTCTGTGTTGTACATGGCAGGGTATGAATATGGTGGTATGTGTGATGTATCTGTGTGTGCCCATGGTGCCCGTGGTATGTGTGATGTTTCTGTGTGTGCCCATGGTGCCCGAGCATTCAGCAGATGCCTGGGAGGACGTGGCCACACTGCCAAGTGACCAACACCAATCCTCCACTTCCATTCTATGTGCATCCCCACACCACAGTTTACCCAGATGTCCCAGGGCAGCTACCACCAGCCCCACCAGAGTAAGCAGCTGCACCAATCACCTGCTTGGCTGTCCTGTTTCCCAGCTCATCAGCGATCTTCTGCCAGCGTCGAGACTCCACCTCCTCAGGAGGGTACTTCAAGAGGAGTTGCTCCAGCTTTTTCTAGAGAAAGCAGATGAGTGCATGTGTTTGTCACAGAGACCAGGAGCCTCCTCCTGTCCCCGGGTATGTGCCCACTTCACTGGGCAGGGGGACAGGGACTGACAAGGGCACCCCATTACCTGCTCCTCCACAGTCCAGAGCTGATTAAATGTCTCTGGTTTGGTCTCATCGCACAGTCGGCCTCTTATCATCTGGTCGGAGAGAAAACAGGGAAGGAAGGGGATGAGGGTGACCCATCCATTACCAGAGACCTTCTAACTGAGAGGAGGCGAGGGTGATGCCATGGTTTGGGAGAAAGGCAGGATTTCCAGGGGCAGGAAGGCACCATTAACGGTGCGAGCCTCCCCTCAGCCCACTCCAGGCAGACCCCCAAACTGCACATATCCTAGACTCTGGCAAATCCCCAGAGAAGTGAGAATCAAGGTGAAAAATGGTGGAATTTTAGTAAGAATCCAACCAAGAGAAAAGTTTTATCCAATTAACGATTTCTAAGCGCTTTTTAAGAAAATCTCCCCCATGTCTTTCCTTTACCTGGGGCCGGCTACTGGAACCTTCTGGACCATCACTTAAAGGCAGCACAGAATAGGAAAAGGTCTCCCCCTCCTTTTTAGAATCTAATGGACTTTTTGGTCTGGCAGGTAAACCTACTACAGAAAAAATCATAATAGAGAATTATTCAATCAAAATTCAATATGAAAGCTTTCACAGAAAAGAGTGTTGACTGATGATGACTTACCTTTATCAAAAACCAACTTCACCCTCCTAGTATTGCGTTTGCGGTTTTTAAATTCTCGTTCAAAGTTTCCAAGGCTGTTGGTATATTGGTCCCACACAATCTCTGGCAACTGGACAACTCTCTGTGGAAATGGAAGCCCTATATCAGTCTGGAAAACAAAAAACCAACAAGAGAAACGTAACGTACAACTATCTTGGCCAACATTGGCAGCACCCGTTCATGTACAAGTCTCACGAATGAGGTGTTTCTCCTGTAACGCCTCCAAACGCCAGAGCACCAATGCAGCCACTAAACGGAGAGGCCAGAGGAGGGGAAGGAGAGGGAGTCAAAGAGGTGTACAACAGCATGGCCAAGCTTGGCAATGAAGCACAAAGTACTGCACACTTGATTAAAAATGGAGGGAATGCTCCCAAAGTGCACACCCTTCATGCTTAGCCACCAAAATTCCAAGTGATGCCAAGACTTCATCAGGCTCCCAAGATGTGGCTGTGCCTGCCCCTCTGCCACTCTCTGTTCCATTGGTCATCGGTTCCATTGAAAACCAAGCCACAAACACAAAACTAACAAGGACAGGGATCGCCTTTCACTTGCCACAGCTGAAGGTGTGTAAGCCTGAACTGCTCTCCTTTCAACACATATGACAACCAATGAGAAACACATCCCATACACAGAGAACACAATGCACTATACTTCTCACCATGCAAAGGTACATTAGCTGACACTGCTCTGACCACAGCCTCCAGGGCAAGGAAGCTGAGCCCCTGTTCTGTGATGTCCCACACAGCCATGGGACCAGCTCCCCTTTCTACCAAGGCCGCCCTATACATGGAGTTTAGCTTACGGTTGCAATTTCAGATTCCCACTATGCAAGCCACGCGTACCCATGAAGCCACCAGGTACCAATAAGGAAGCATGAGATTAGTTAGGCAGATTTACCCCCTGAAGAAAATTACTGGAACTGAGAGCAAGAAGGGACACCCTGGAGGCCATGTACTCCAACCTCTTCATTTTACAGATGAGGAAACTGAGGCTCAAAGTAGCAAGTGACCAGGCCTGTGATGACAGATCAAGTGCTCTTACTGCAATGCCAGTTTTGGCTTAAAAAAGTCTTTGTTGTCCAACTCTGTGACCCCATTTCTGGGGGTTTTCTTGGCAAATATACTGGAGTGGTTGGCCTTTCCCTCTCCAGCTCATTTTACAGATAAGGAATAGGAGACAAACAGGGTTTGGTGACATGTCCAAGGTCATACCACTACTAAGTGAGGCTGGATTTGAACTCACGAAGATAAGTCTTTCTGACTCCACAACCAGCACTCTGTGCACTATGAGTGCCACCTCACTGCCCAATGCACACACCTTATCCACAAACAAAACTTATGTGACCACTGGGCATCTAAATTTTTGCATGGAAAAACTAAAATCTACCCATTTCACAAGCCATAGTTTAGAAAGGAAGGAGGTAATTACTGAGAAGCCCATGTCATTCAAGCCCAGAGTTAACCCAGCAATGACCATCTGATGACTCCTTGGGTGGGAGAGGAATACCCCTCCCAGCCAGGCCCCTGGGGTCTGCAAAGCCCCTGAAACCACTGGTGCCCCAACAACCCAAGACAGCTCCCTCGTGTCTTTGGCACACTTGGCGCTGTCAAGCCTCTAGTCTGTTTTCTAGATTACATCTAGTTGAGCAGCCCATGAATGATTGGGAGCCCATTAAAATCAAGCCCTGCTCTGCAATGCACATCAGTATCACATCCCCCCAAACCCACGGTATCTCCCCCGTGTGCTAACGGCCCAGACACATGACTAAAGAACTGTGTGTACACACACACACACGCACACACAGGTGAGAGCCTCCAATCAGGAAAAAACCAAGTCAGAAGGATTTGGGTGGTGGTTCTCTTGACACTCAGATATAGAGGAAATGCCACACGTACACACACAGCATAAATAATAAAGAAAACCCATAAAAAGAAGCAGCATTTCCGTAATTGCTGTTCCATTCAGGCACTGTGCTAAGTCTTTTACAGTTATTTCACCTGTTCCTTGCCACAATCCTGGCAAGTGGGGGCCATGATGATCTCCATTTTACAGTTGAAGAAACTGAGGCAAACAGGTGAAGGGACTTGCCCAGAGTCACACAGTTACTAAGTGTCTGAGACTGGCTCTGAACTCTGGCCTTTCTAACCCCAGACCCAGGGCTCTGGGCACCTCCTTGCTGCCCCACCAGTATGTATCTCTATGTGTCTGGCCTTCTCTGAAGGCCACAATGCCACACTTGCCCTTTTTGCAAAAAAGGAATGTGGAGATTAAAAACATTCTGAATCTTTGCTCAAGCTTTTTTTGACTGAATGCATAAGGACTTTAACAGGGACACAGTTTTTATGAACACAAAATTCTTTCTCTAGGCAATGATTTGTAAAAGGAATCAGAGCCCAAAGTCTAAACCCTCCAGTACTTTCCCAGGGACCTTAATCATTCTGCACTGATCAGTGAGGTCCTGGACAGGACACTCACAAAAGCCTGGCATCAGCACAGGAGAAACCAGCTGGCCAAAGGACCAGAGGCTGGCCCAGGGGCAGGGAAAGAGGAGAAGTGAGCGGGGGAAGCGTTTCACAATGTACATGACCCACACAACAGAGTACACCAGAAAATAGAGCCCAATAAAGCTTTAAAAACAGCCACTCGGTACCTTCTTCTGGAGTTTTTCCACAAATCCAATGGGATTTCTCAGCGCTTCTCTCTGGTGTCTGCCTAAACTTTCGAGGTCTTGGACTGCTTGAGTACGTTGAGCCTCGAGTACGGCAATCGTCTGTAACAGTCTCTGATAACTACAGAGACAAAGGGAGACATCTCACCACAGGGCACTAGCAACAATAGAGAAAAACTGAGTGCAAACCGTGAGCGACTAATACATGACAGTCTTTGAAAAGTTACCTGAAACAGGTTAGCAAAACATTTTACTTGGAATAAAGGAGGTCTTCCTGAGTTACTGGCACCTATTCAGAAAACATCAGTTAGAGAAAGCGGAGCCTTCCAGCCCGCTGGCAAGACCGGCCACTCTGACGTCACGTCCCAAAGACTGACGAGGTCTGAGCTCTCCAGGAGCCTTGGAGAACAGATACCAGTACAATTCCCTGGTCCATGCCCTTCACTTTAGAAATAAAGAGACGGCCAGCCAGGGCAACCGAGGCCAGACACACACGAAACGCTTCACCAAGAGCACACCTTTAGCCCAGTGCACTCCGTACTCACACTGGTATAGGACCGTAAGGACAGAGAAAACAGGGTTAGCATGTCCCATGAGGCAGGGCAGGGCTCATCTCTACCTTCTCACCCAAAGCTCATGCATGGGGGCAGGGGTGGGGGGGAGAGGAAGCAAATATTCTTGAATTAAGTCCTCAAGTTACATACCCCCAAATCTGAAGACAGAAGGTTCTTAGTTTTAAGAAAATTAAGTGAACAGGAATGCTTTCTTTCACTTACCACCCAAATGGGGGGTTCTGTGAGTTGTACGATGCAAGAGCATTTCTGGGTGCACTTCTCAAGGAAAGGGCTTTTTTGGTATCCCTAGAAACTAGCAAATTGCCTGGTACCTGGTGGGGGCTGAGCTCAGTTTTAATGCTGGAAACAGCAATGGTGACATAAGACAAAGTAGCAAAGGATTTCCAATAACAAAACTGAAACAGCTGATGGGTCTTTCTCCAATATGGTGGGGTTGGACATGGACTGAGGGGAGGTGCACTTCAGGGTTGGCCTGAACTTGGGTAGAGAGAGCTGGAAGGTGAGGAAGGGATGCCCACCTGCCCACATTGCCCCCCCTCGCCCCCAAGTCACCAGCTTCCTATGGTGAAAAGCCTTGGCACCTGGGAGTCAGAGGACCTGAGTCCAGGTTCTGTGAGCCCTCAGGTCTGTCTGTTTCCAAGTCCCCTTTGGTTTTAATTAGGTGATCAACAGCTTCCAGGGGACACAGGGTTATTCTCAAAGAAAAAATAAATCCAGCCTTGCCACCTCTTAAAGACTACAAAGGACACTAGTTCTAATCTCAACTCTAACATTCACTGAGCTTCTGTTATGTGAAAATCTTTGTGCAAAGCAGCAGCAGGTCAGCCCAAATAAGGAGGGTAAAGTGAGATCCAACCTCCTGCTCCAGGGCTGTGAAGCAGCACACAGCTAGTCTGGGGAAGCCAAGAAAGGAGAGAGGTGGGAAATGAAGCCTGGTCAGATTGCAGAGAGGACTGAGGCAGTGGCACAATTCCCAAAGGAGAATATCAGCCACTAAAAAATTAAGACTCTTTACATGGTGCTGTGGACATCTGAGAAGTCACCAAGTCTGGGGTTCAGGGGCAATCTCCCAGGATGTCACAGGTATTCCCTGGAGAACAAGTGTCCTCATCAGGAACTGCCTACATCCAAGGAAACTCGGGTCTAACACCACTAACACCACCAGCACCAGGAAGCTCTGAGCAACAAAGAACCAAGAGTCTGAAGGGCCCCAGCCCAGCGGCTCTTGTTCTCAAACACCACCTTCACTTGGCATCTTCTTGGCAGCCACCCTGCTCCCAAGACCAATCTCACTTCTAGCACTAGGACGCCCTCACTTTCGGACTCAGCCATGGAGAGTCTCCTTTGGCCTGTTCCAGGGCCTGAGCACAATCTGGTGCAGGAGAAGCTTTCCCCCTCCTTTTTTCCATTCCCACACAAAAGGGCCTAGGAGTCGAGCACTGCAGAGAAGCCGCCCTAGACCTAGGGGCCAGTGAGTGGCCAATGCAGTGACGAGCAGGAGAAATGGAAAATGAGATGTGTGGAGGGAATGGGCCCTGCCTAAACATTCAGTAAATAATCCCTGAAACTATGCAAAAATGCCACGGGGCTATTTTGTTGGTCATTGCTCTTAAAAAAATGACTGCCTTTTCTCCTACAGTTTTGCAGTTACCAGCTTTAAGTGGCCGTTTATAAAGCTGTAGTGTATTCATTTAACCTGGAGGATATCTGACAACTGAATTTAGCAAATACTGACTACATACATGTCTGCTGTGGCCAACACACTTCCTAAGATCCTTGGGGAGTCAGAAAACCTGGCCAAGCTGCCTGTCCCCAGAGCTTGGGAGCCCCCCATGAACCCGAATGTGTTCTCATTCAGAAGAGAATCTTAACACTTTTTGCAGATATTAATTAGCTTACTGGTGATAGTAATTTTTCATCGGAAAGCTTGTTCATAGTCTAATTAAAAAGCTGAGAACAAAAATGTGCAAAAAAGGGAAACGCATTTTTGACAAAGAAATCTCAGCTTCAAAAAAGTAAGAAAGTCAGTAGCTCTTACATCTAGAAATTATAAAATCGTCAAAATACTACAAACTGAAATGCTTTAAGCCATCAACTTTGTGTCCAAAACAAGGGTTCTTAAACCGGGGTCAAGAGACTCATGTTTTGCAGATGGATTTTAGAGAACCTGTAATTTGAATGAAAAAAGACTTTATTTTTACTAGACTCTAAAATTTAGCATAAACTTCAAGTATTGTAAATGTTACTCAAAATATTATCCTGAGGAGAGGCTTAGCAGTTTCCAACTGCCTAAGGAGTCTATGACATGAAAAAAGTTAAAAACTCCTAATCTAAACTATTTTTACAGCTTCCAGCAAAACTGGGTTACCTCCTGACTCATACGTTTTTTGAAATCTTTTTCTAAATCCACATTCCAAAATGCCCAATGCCAGAAACTGCGAAATAAACAACATCGATAAACAAGCAAAGCCCTGAGCATCCAAGACTGGAGTTAATGCAGCAACTACTACTGATAATCTAAAAGAGATGGGCCATGAGGGATGCTTTAAAAAGTCACCATGACCTCCCCAAAGCCTCACTCCAATCAGTCACTCCAGCAGTCAGAATGCACTATGGAGCTGATCAGAAATTATTCATGCCTATGCCAAGAAAACCCCAAATGGTGGCAGGTCCATTGATATCCCAAATGCTGTTTCAGTGTATCAGGAGAACTAGGGCCTCTGGTATGAGGGCTGCTCACCCTCCTGCAGCTCCACCTGTACCATGGGCAGGGGCCAGACCCTGGTAAAACTCCAGCCACCAGCATGACCACTGGAGCAAATTGTTCCCATCTGCCCATTCCATGGGGCAAGTCTTCATATGCTTGGGGTCTCAGGCATCCCCCTACCTCCCCAACAGATTTGGTTTGAGATGATATTGCCGGGTGTGGCTGCTGCACATGCTACATGGTAAAACTGTCTCAGCAGACAGACCCAGGGTAACTGGGGAGCCTCAAACCTGTCAGTGAGCTAGGGTGATGTCTATCCCAAACATGGGAAGACTTTCTCCAGCAGAATGGGTGGATGAGAACAATTTATTCCAATGACCTTGAAGATGACTAAAGTAGGCACCATGGTCAGCCACTGAAGAAGAAAAGTCATCCACTGCATCCCAGGCCACTGCTGATGGTCTTGACTTGGTGCAACTCTGCCTCACTTAAATCCTATTCACCCACAAGTTATGACATCATCCCATGATGTCATGGGTCCTCTTTGAAAACAAAGGGCAAACAACTATCCCAGTACCTGCTTTCCAAAAACTCGAGACTGACGAGTAGGCTAGCCACAGGAATCCATGAAACAAGACAAAGTGCAGTCCAGTCATGAGCTTCAGCAGTGACACGATCAGAAGACAAAAGGGGGTAAAGAGAAAGAAACTGTAGATTTTAGCCAACTTATAAATACCAGCTTGACTTCAAGTACTCTGATCATGAAATTCTTGTCTCACGTGCTTACTACAAGAAACTGAGCTTATCAATCCTGATATGATCATGAGAAGGAAGGCCCAACGTCAGAATGAAATTGGAGGTCATGGAAGACGGCTGGGTAAAATCTGGAGGTGTCTTTATCCTACCTCCAAAGGCAGCCAGAACTCTAATTCCATGAGACATCTGGTCAGCTGGCCTTGGAGTTCATCATCCTAGATTTGCAAAAACATCACAGTGAAAATAATCGCAACAGACAGACCAGCATCTGCGGCAGACAAAGGCTCTCCCGGTGAAATAATCATGTACTCTGATACCTGGTGACTCCAAAGCAAAAGCAGGTTACAGGCAAAGATGGTGAAAAATATGACTCAGCAATAAGGAATATGAGAGGCCCCAAACTGTGTAAACACCAAATAATGGTGTGACATATTACTGGGTGCAGTCTCACACCTCTCTAGCCTGAATACTTTTTCTTCAGGAAGAGTTAGGAGGTACTGACCTGGGGAGCCCCAAACTACAGGACAAAAGAAAGGAATTCAATTTTATAGGAAACAATATGTTACTGATGTGGGAGTGATTGCTAAATCAGCTGTGAAGGCAGAAAACCAACTTCTTGGCACAAAAAGTAAAATAAACAGAAATCTTGAAAAATAAAAATGGGGAACCTGCATAGTGAACTATCAAAAATAAGTGTGACCTACTTAGACAAGTTATAACAATGAAAAAAGACAAAGGGATGGAGGAAAAAAGTCCACAGAACAAAAAACGTCACTTGGATGACAAACACAAACCCATCATCATGATTCCCTCTCACTAGGATACAGGTTTGCAGGTATATCCATCCCAGGAAAACAGAAACGATACAATGAACAAACAAATAAACAGAAGATCTGTGCTGGAAGGGCACAGAAGGGTCAGTTTTCAAGGTACCTAAAAAAAGGGAAGACACCAGAGGAGAGGAAAACATCTTAAACCTTACCTGTTTTTTGAAAATGGTAACTGAGAACCTACCAGTAACTACTGACCACACACCTCCATATACATCAATCATGTGGGCATCTTTGATAAATGGATTAGTAGGAAACAGGGAGCCACAGCAAATCATAACTGTGCATCCACAAAAGCACTGAGTTTGGGAGAGTGGATTTAAAGCTTCTCCTCCAGCATAATTCACTGGAAGACAGAAGAGTCATTCTTGCTCCATGGGCCTATGGCCATGAACATTAAGTAAGGCATAAAACAGGGACATGCACTCAGCAGAGGCCATTGATCCCCACTGTGCAAAATGGCAGCATTCCCTAATTGGTGGCAAAGCTCTGGGGATGCTCCTGAGGTGGATTTCCCTGACCTGATCTCATCATATAAGGGCTTGGCGCAACTGTCCACACAGGAAAACCAATGGGAAGAATCCCTTTTATCTAGACTACTGTATGCAACTGGATAGAGAACCTATAAAGTTTGTTCAGCATATGTGAGCATGCACACGCACACGCACACAGCGTCTGGTGGTCATCCTCCCTTTTCAAAGAGGACCAATAACTTCCCAGAGTGATGTTCTGACTTGCAAGTGAATTGGATTTCGATGAAGCAGAGATGCACAAAGTCCTTGGCCTCTCTCTCTCCTCCAGAATCATTAAAGTCCACTGTCAAGACAAAAATGAAGTAGCCAGGGATGTGACTGATGGGTGACCTTGGCATCTTCATGGTCTGACCAAGCTCCACGTGCTCCACAGCACCTGCTTCCATCACCGGCATGGCCGCTGGAGCAAAATGCCCCCATCTGCCCATTCCATGGGCTAATTCTTCATATGCTTGGGGTCTCAGGCATCCCCCTACCTCCCCAACAAGTTTGGTTTGAGATGGTTTTGCCAGGTGTGGCTGCTGCACATGCCAAATGTGAGGTTAGGTAAGAACTGAACAGGAGAAAAGACATGAACTAACTGCCATCGGGCAATTGCGCAGTCTTCTGATGACTCATTTTCAAACACTAATACGTAACTAGTTCTGTCCCATGACTAGGAATGACAGACTATTATTTTCCAAAACAAATGCTAAGTTGAGGGCTCCCCAGAAAGGTACTGGAGAAGCAGGCTGCAGGAGTGAGTAGGCTATGCCAGTGACATAATAAATAAGGAATTATGCAAACTAAGCGCTCTATAAGGCATCATCCAAGAAATGGGCAGCCCCCACAATGTGTCACATTGCAGGAAGGGAAGGAGGAGAATCCCGGGCAGGGAGGAAGGCCCCTAGAGGTGGGGGGAGCTCCATGGGGACTCAGAGAACACAGACCAATGTCACCCACGACAGGCAGGCAGTGCATAAGCAAGCTTACTTCTGTACTGCTGTGTGTTCCATTAGGAAGACACCAGGAAAAGAAAACAGTGACAAAATAATTTCTCTGCATATTTCCTTAAAGGTCAAAAGTTAGATTTAATGTAAAAAGATGCCAAGTGATAAATGGAATTCAAGAATGGGTAATTGGTCTAATTATATTGTGTGGGAAAGAATTAAAAGCCATCCTAAAATACAAATGTATTTTAATGTAAAATACGCTCAATGTAGATATATCAACAAGAAAAAACAATTCTAATTTGAAGATAAGATCCAAAGATAGCAGAAAACATCAGAGCACAGTCACCAGGAAGCCAATCTCTTCCATCCTCTCTGAGGCATCAGATCACAGCCTTCTCAGATTTAAGTGAAACCCATCCTTGGACAACAGCCCCAGGAGCGGATGGGAGGCCACAGCGAAGCCTTCCACTCTCAGAGCCTGTGCTCCCTCCTGCAGACATCTCCTCAAAGGGCCCAGAATCGCCTCTATGCCACATGAGGAGGGCACCCTGAAGGACTTGGGACAGAGGCGAAACTAGAGAGAAAAATCATCTTATAAATATCTTATGAACATATGTTTAGCCAACTTTGTCAGTTGGACAGGAAATAAGTGAGATGAAGATGGTCTGGCCTTACTGAGACCGCTTAGTGCGGCTACTCTGCAATCAGACCAACAGGCATCACTCTGGGCACCAACTAAGGCAAACTAAACTAAGTTAAAAAAGAAACCAAGCTAAGAAGCGCGTAACGAGCTGGGCACAAACGCGGTCACGCAGACACAGCTGTGACATGATTTTACTGTAAACATGAAAGGCCCAAAGAAAAGCGATGGACCACTGTCTCTCCTTGTGCCCGGCCTTCATAAGCAGTAAATAAAGCGACTGGTTCTGGGCACTTTCCTGTTCTCAGGCCCAATGAGGTGCCTGTAACACACTAGGTCATCATCATGGGGCTCTTACTGCCTCTCCTAGGCACAAGAGCCTGTAGGGAGAGGGGTTGCGGTGGGAAATTTGCATGAAGTTTCCCAGGAAGTAGGAGACCCTCCCCAGCCACCCACAGCAGACATTGGAGGTGCCAGTCAGCTCCTGTCTCAGGGGACTCTTTGCGGAGAAAAGGGAGGATGGCCAATGACCTCCAGAATGGAGTCCTCCCAGTTGCCCAGGAAGGGCAGGGCTGGCCAGGACACTCACACTCTGTTCTGACATGGGTGAGCTGGCAGAGCAGCTAGGACTTGGCCAGTCTGAGTTTCTACATTACAGGTGAGCCACTGTTTGCTTTACCACATTTTTATCCTTCTCTAGCCTTCCCTCATCATAATCTTACCACAGTAATTACAATCTCTTAATCACCAATTAGCACGGCTAAGAAATGCCTTGTGGCTTCAGTTTGACATAAATAGAAAATAATGAAAGTATATGATAGAAATAGGAACCTATGAATTCTTCTTAGTCACTGCCCTAACCCTCTTTCAGATCACCTCTCCATTTTCACTATATCCTGTGTTGACAGCAATCATAAATTGTAATATTTGAAGCACGTCCACAGGGGCAAGCTAAAGAAAAGTGACTGAGTTTGGAGTCTGCAGCTCCAGGCCTGACTGTTTCACCAGGAACTCCATGGGTCTGTCTGGGCCTCCCTGTCCTTTGACAAATGATAGAAGACAGAGGCCTTCCTTGCCAGTCCTAATTCCAGGGACTAAATCTGTCCTGTTGTTGGTCAAACGCCTTACCTCAATCATTTTGTGTGGCCCAAACATGACCAAAGTATCAGAAAGATCCCCTTTAAGACTGTCTCAAGGGAAAAGTAGACATCTAGGACCAGCTTGGATCCCAGGAATGCCACAAATGCAAGAACAGTCAGAGAGATGGAGGTTCTCTGGAAAAAGCTGTGTATCGACGACAGTTCTGTGACCTGAGACTTTTTTCCAATTTGCTCATTTCAAAGAACACGTCTACACCTGTGCTTCAACAGCTCCCAACACTTTCATTTCTAGGATCTTAGTTCTGTCTCTCCAAGTAGACAATTATGATTTTTATGGGGAAAAAAGTGGGGAGAAAGGAATGGAATTCTTCAGTAATGCAAAAAGTACATGTAAATAATCATCCTCAAAAGAGGGATTATCTGTTTGAAAATATTCCATCTTTGCATGTGTTATTTTCATCTTTCTAGAATTCAGAAATGACCCGATACTGTCATTTTAGCTTTGGGCTTTCACATTTCACCCCACTAGTTTTAAAAATATGGAGAACAGGTTATCAAAACTGAACCAGAGGAATTTTGCAAGTTCTTAGGTCCCATCTGCACAATGCAGAAACAAAAGCACTTTGCTGTTCAGTGATTTCAGTCCAACTCTGTGACCCCACTGGGGCAAAGATACTGGAGCGACTTGCTGTTTCCTTCTCCAGCTCGTTTTACTAATGAAGAAACTGAGGCAAACAGAGTTCTGTGACTTGTCTGGGGTCACACCACTAGTCACTGTCGGAGGGTAGAAAGGCTTCCCAGTTCCAGGCCCAGAGCTCTATGCACTATGACATACACACATCTGTAACCATGTATGTATGATATGAGGAGTTAATCCAACCTCAAATGGAGGGAGAGGGATAAAGCCGTTTTCTTAAGAGTCTCTCCACACGTATTGCTGAGAGTTCTCAGAGGGGGGACTCTCCTGCTCCCTCTGCACACCTGGCAAAAGAGTACAAGTAAATTCAGTCTCTCTGCTGAGGAGGGGCTTTGTTTTTGGCAAAATGCAAAACAGAAATTCAGGCGAGAAGTTAAAGAGCCAAGAGAGGATGCTATGAGTTTGCTTCTAGCGATAACGTTCAGGTTCATAGTTGCATTCAAGGAAACAATGAAACAGCAACCAAACCCACCAAAACCAACTCGGAAGTAGTAAAACAAATGAGCTGTTGGGATCAGGCTTGGCGATTTGCTTCCCATGGTATTGTCCCAATTAGAACCCATTTTAGTCCACTTTTAAATAACCCTAAGGTGAGGAAAGGCAAGGAACTGCCCAGTGAGTTCTTTGTCTAGAGAACTCCTAGATGACTCGCTCTACCCAGCCATGCAGGCTGGCATCTTCCCTTCAAAGCTTAGGTTCTGAGAGCGGCCTAAAGCATGGAGGGGCAAAGCCAGTTTGGGTCGGAAGTGGAATCTGATCTCATGCCTTGAAGGTCCACAGACCATCCATCAAGCCAGCAAGAGCCCCGAGAAAAGAACACACAATTTACAAACGGAACTCGTTAAGCCTCACAGATTTACAATTGGATGATCCCTCGTTAAAAGTCACAAATATAACCTTCCCAAGATGGTCACTGCAATTCTGTGAATCAGATAAAGGGGGGCTGGGGGGGTTGGTTGCCATTAGTCTAACAAGACTGTCCATGAGCTATTACACATCCCCCCAAGGGTCACTGACCTCCCTCACGGTCAGACACATACAAGATGAGAAGGCATCAAAAGGGGCTGCAACATGCACTGCACTACACAGAGTGCCCACATCAGTGATGCCTCAGAGTCAACGAAATAGCCAGTTAACACACAACAAAAAGATTGGCTCATTGTGTTTAAACTATATATTCATAATTTATTTGAATTTTGTATTTATATGAGTTTATATTAAACTTAAATGCAAAAGACCTGATGTAAAAATGAGCATGCATTTTAAATTACTGGGGGCTCTAATGGTCTACTCAATTTAGGGAGCTCAAGGAAAAGTATCCACTATCTTTATAAAAGTCAAGCTGGCCATAATGGTGACAACTGTGGCAACAATGTGGGAAACCTAGAGACACCAACAATTCAACAAGACCAAACTGAAATTCATTCCTCTCCTCCCCTCCCCACCCCAGCCCTCTTCTTTCAAGACAGCCATCTCTCACTCAACTACCAAGATAACCTCCTCATTCGAGTCTTTCCGCCAAGTCTCTCTCCACTCTGCACAGCTGCCGGCAGACCCAAGTCTGCGTCTGCGTCCTCTTCCACTTGGTCAGTCAACAAGCACTGATTAAGGCCACACTAAGTTCCAGCCCCGAGCAACGGCAACAGAAAGAAAAGCAGACAGCAGTCCCTTCCCTAAGGTGTGCTGAGTTGATCCTGAGAGACTACACACCAGCAGCTGCACACAAACAAGATGATCTCTCATGGCACAGGGCACTAAGGTCAGGGAGAACCAGCAAAGCGCCCCCTCAACTCTAAAATCATACATAAGTTCCTCTGTCTAGCTCTTGGAAGCCTTCACAACTTGGTCACCCAAACTGGCCTTCTCTCTGTTCCTTACACAGGATGTCTCATCTCCCATCGCTCATGCCTTTGTACTAGCCATGTCCCCTTCAAGGAAGAGCGTGCCTGCCCACCTCTTCCTAGCAGAATCCCTCTCTTTCTTCAAGATGAAGCTCAAGTTTTAGCATCACAGTGTTAACCTTCCAAATGTGGTCAAAACCAGATTGAACTGGGACATGTTTAAGAAAGTTAAATGAGAACGCCGTACAGCCTGGATCATGTTCACGTGTGCTTTTCATAGTCACTCTGCCTGCAGTCTCCACCTGGTGTAATGGACTGGCCACAAAGCTGGCTCAATGACTGGCCACACCTGGGGCACTAGCAGAGGCCACTCCCTGTACCAGTCTGGTCCCTATACCTACATTTCTCTATGTCCATGCCCTCTCCTCCATTGGCATGAAAGTTGCTGGAGTAGGAATGGTTTTCCTCTTTCTATCTGTACTGCCAGAGACAAGGCACTCAAGGCACTCAATACAAGACTGTTGATCAACTCTGTCTACCTAACTAGCCTGAAGTAGATTCTTATTTTCCCTTATCATCATTTCTGATCTGTAAATGGTAGCGGTTCCTAACTTCTCATTACTCTCCACTTTTTAAGGATAAGGAGGTTTTCAAAAACTACACACTCTCTTTCATTACTGCCTTACCTGCTTCAAACCTCAGTGCCCAGGAACATATCAGAAAAAAAAAAACCACAAGCCAGCTAACTCCAATGGTCTTATGAACCCAGAACTTTTATTTTTATTCAATACTATCTTCTGAAATTTTTTAAAAGCCTACCATTTGGCACAAAATCTTGTACCAATGATTATCAATCTCATTTATGAACTTTAGGAATCTTGGAAAGGAATACAAACCCAACTAAGTACATGAACGGCTATGGGCATTTACACCACGCAATCTGAAGAACGTGTTAACTGACTCTTTCTTGACAAACTTGTTCTTACATCCCTTAAGTCTTTCTTCACAAAAAGAGCTAAGGCAGTACAAGGGCATTTGCTACGCAATTCCAACTGTCTTTTCAGACCCTAGGAAGCTCGTTCCAATCCATTTCCTGGCTGCCTGTAAAACAAAGAAACTCAGTAAAACCCTCGAGATAACTAACAAAATTAATTTTTCAAAGTACAAAATACTTTTGGCCACAGCGCTCTTGTGGAAAGAAGACAGATCAATCTGTGAGAAGGAAGTTTGCAATTCTGGCTGGCGGCCAGCTAATGGCTAGACATAAGATGGAATCCTAACAGGAACCTGGGGCACTTTCCACCAAAGAGTCAAATGAATGGAAGAGAAAATAAATTTAAGGTCAAAAGGTTGACTTAAAAATGAACTGACACAAAGAAACACCACTTTCTAACAATCTGCAGCATTCTTGGCTTACTGCATTCAAACTAGCTGAAATGTAAGATGTTCCTTAATATATGTATCATGAAAAATTATCCTATATTGTTATTTCTTAAAACTAACAGTCCATTCCCTGTCACCCCATCACCTAGGATGCAGGAACAGGACAGACCGCACAGGTCATAGGGTCATAGACCGAGAGGTTGAGTCAACCTCCCAAGTTTTACAGATGAGGAAACTGAGGCCTAGGGAGCTGTAAAGTAACTTGCCCCAAGTCACACAGGTCAGAAGTAAGCATCTAGGCTGGGACCTGCCCCAAGGGCTTCAAGGCTCTTTCCCCTGGAGCACAATTCCTCTCTCAATCTCTGAAGACTGAGGAAGAGATGAGAAAAAAAAAAGCCAGACTAAATACGCCCTGAGAAGAAACTGAAATGCAATGAAAGCACACTACAAGGCCTCCTGCCTTCCCAGGTCCCTCCTCCCTGCTCACTACTTCAGACAGGCTTGAATGACTTGTCTGAGGTCACTCAGCTAGTAACTGTCTGAAGCCAGATTTGAACTCAGGAAGATGAGACTTCCTGAAGCCTGGCCACGTGTTTATCTACTAAGCCACCTAGAGGTTACACTATACAAGGTACAAAATCTAAGTGTTTAAGTAATAATTTTAAAAAGCATGGCATTATAGTGCCATTAGCTAAAATATTTGCTCTGGCCTGTACAGTTTTCAGACAAAGAAACTGAAACTATCTACAGTCTTATAATAAAATGCTCTAAATCACTACAGACTAGAGAAACACAAATTAAAACAACTGTGGTACCACCCCACACCTATCACATTTGCTAATGACAAAAAAGGAAAATAATAAATGTTGGAGGGAATGTGGGAAAACTGTGACACTAACACACTGTTTGTGAACGGATCCAACAATTCTGGAGAGCAATCTGGAACTATGCCCAAAGGCTCGAAAGTTGTGCATGCCCTTTGACCCAGCAATATCACTATTAGATCTATGTCCCAAAGAGATTAAAAAAATAAAAAAGGTAAAAGGACTAATTTGTATAAAAATATTTATAGCAACTCTTTTTGTGATGGGTAAGAATCAGAAATTGAGGAGATACCCATGAATTAGGGAATGCCTGAACAAGTTGTGGTATATACGACTATAACAAAATATTACTGTGCTATAAGAAATGACAAGCAGAAAATTTTAAGGAAAACCTGAAAGACTTACATGAAGGGATATAAAGGCAAGTGAACGGAACCAGGAGAACTTTGTACACGATAACAGAAATACTGTACAATGATCAGCTGTGAATGACTTAGCTATGCTCTGCAATACAATGGCTCAAGAGAATTCTAAAGGACTCGTGTTGAAAACTGCACCCTACTTCCAGAGAAAGAACTGACGGAGACTGAAAGCAGGTCAAAGCATACTATTTTACGCTTTTTTGGTTGAGTTTGCTTGCAGGAAATGATTAAAATGGAAATGCTTTACATGACTACATATGTATGTCATATATCAGACTGCTTTCTCTCTCACAAAGGGAAGAGGGAGGAAAGGTCAGAATTTGAAACTCAAAACTTAAAAAAAAGGTTAAAAATTGTTTTTACATGTAATTGGGAAAAAAATAGAATATTATTAAAAACAAATTCTTGTCTGCAGATGTTCTCATGGGAAGAAAATACATAGTACAAGAATCCAAATGACTAAAATGGGGCCTGATTACTCAGATCACCAAAGAATTACTTGCTTCAACAGGAGAATGGTTTCATCTCTCAATGCAACCTCCAGGAATTGGCTATTTGATGAAAAACACAATCTGATTTGCAAAAGTTCCAATCCACAGTGTGGGATGGTGAACAGGCAACAAGGAAGACCTAAATCCAAGGTGGCTTCCTTCAAGTCATCCAGACTGGCTCTGACCTTGGGTGAGAAGATTAGCTTCTCAGTGCCCTGAGCAATTCTTAGACAAGTCAGCAGAGAGCTGCAGTTCCTCTACCACACTGGGAACTCCCCATTACTGCAGTGAAATCAATGCTGCAGAAAACAAACACTTGGGTATCTGTGACAAGAGAGTCAAGTTAGACTATCTGCTTCTGCAGATTTTACACATGTTCACCACAAGATGGTCAAGTGCACTGTCCTCCCCAGAAGCCCCAAATTTGGTCTTGTCTGAGATCAAACAACAGATTCCAGGCAGAGGCTAACTTTCTTCCCTCCATGGCACTCTGGAGCTCTGTGTCATTTCAACAAGCTTCCCTGGAGACAGCAGACTCAGGAGATCTCTGGCAGGGCTTTTCTACAAACTGAAATAACTTCCTCTGGTCTTCTTGCGAGGAAAGTGGCCTTTTATCTACCTTACCTTACACTAAGACTGAGCATGAAAACACTCAGAAAAAGTCTGAAGCATTATAGGAACATAAATAGGTTCAGAAGCGCCTTTCTTTTTAAACTAGGCCATGAGAGCAAAATCATCACTGTTTTTGTCCAACCAGGCTAGGGCAGCACTACCGTTGGGCTAGGTCATAGCTTCTTTTTAACCTGTATCTAGTGAAAAAATGACAGTTGTTACCGGGGAAGCAAATCAACGAGAGGTGCAACGACTGCCATTTTGGGTCCCTATCATACAAAAGCTTCTTGAACTAAAACTACCTCTAAGACAAACCTGAAGTGGCCACTGGAGACAAGCCCATCTGTAAAGTGACTTGAAGGCGAGCAGAAGTGTTCTTTCTCCATTTTCTTAATTTCCCCTCTATTCTTCCCTTGCCCAAAGGCTGAGTCTCTCACAGCACTCTCAGCTTTCAGAAGTTTGGCACAGGTGTACAAAGTATCATACTAGAGTTAAGAAATTTAATAAAATAACGTCACAGAGAATATTGAGTAGAAACCACAAATTTACACTGAATAACCAATGCAAAAAAACTGTAATATTCTAATTGCCTGAAATTAAGTGCTAAATAATTGTCCTAGCTATATATACACATCAATATATAACATTTGAAAATCTAAGTTCTGAGTCAATGACCTGAGCCAATGAGAAAAGTTTACAACAAAGTCTTAAACTGTGTAGTGTGAAAT
The DNA here is from genome assembly GCA_023548195.1 of Bettongia penicillata ogilbyi. NCBI lineage: Eukaryota > Metazoa > Chordata > Mammalia > Diprotodontia > Potoroidae > Bettongia > Bettongia penicillata. Next base: position 153,362 of record JAJHZJ010000159.1, read on the forward strand.
GTTACTATAATGGAAAATGTATTTGGTTATTTGCTCTTGTTTTTAAGCAAATAAACTAGATTTGGCTAAAGGTATATGAGTGCCAGCCCTCAAGAGAATTCATTTGGTAGATTAGATGTCTACCTACACAGGCCATCATTCAAAACATTTGGACAATTACTTTTTAAAGCCATTTCATAATCCATGGAAGTGTATTACTTAGCTCATATGCCACAAGATTCACTGTTTTTTGGCTCCCGATGACTATGGGCCAGTTCCAAAAATTCAAACCTGCCCTTGTTCCTGCAAGGTATTTCCAAAAATCACTACTTCAACGGGAAAGGGGAAAGAAATTTCAAAAATACAAGCAATGACAGTTTTGAGTAAGTATGTAACTTTTCAAGATGCTGCCTTCACTATAGGATAAAAAAAGGCAAAAAAAAAAATTTAGATTTCAAAAATTTGTCTTTCTCACAACTAACTAACATGATTGGCTAATATGATAAAAGGGGAAAAAAAACCAAAGTTGAAGGAGATCTGGAAAGACTGAGACATTAACATAGCACTGGTGAAACTGTGAGTGGCTCAACCATTTGAGGGCAATCTGGAGTGATGCCCAAAGAGTTACTTAACTGTCTGTGCTCTCTGATCCACTATTAGATCTGTTTTCCCAAGTAATCTGGGAAAAAGGAAAAGAACCTCTTTGTTCTAAACTATTTAGAGCAGCTCTCTTTGTGGTGGCAAAGAACTGGAAACTTAGGGGCTGCCTATCAATGTGGCAATGCCTGAACGAACTGTGCTACGTGACTGCGCTGGAAGAAACGATAAGCATGGTAAGACTTGCATGAAATAAGGAAGAATGACAAGAGAACAGTGGATACAGTAACAGCAAACCCGTTTGACGCATACCGAGCACTATCAACTTCAAATCAATTCCAAAGCACTAAACCCTAAATCTACCTCTGATGATAAACACAAGGATGGTTTGGTTTGGGTTTTGTGGGTGTGTCTTTGTGTGTGTCTTTAGTTTGGGCTGGGGAAGGAGGAAGACAGCTTGGAATTCAAATGTAACAAAAAAAATTAAGTTAAATTTTCCAGAAAGAGCTTCTGAAAAATTAGGGCTTTTTTTGGTTATGCAATTTTCCCCTAAAGGATTCAGTGGCCTATGATTACGCATACACTCAACTAATAACTCAAGACAACAATTATACGGCCTTTTATGGGAGAAACAAGTAGGCTTGTATTAAAATCTGTAATTATGAAGTGACCAAGTAAAATGGGTTCTGAAAACATGCCAGACCCAACATGAAGGTCACAACCTCGAATGCAGCACCCATCTCTCCTGTACAAGAGAGAACAAAGCAGGGCTGCTCTTCCATTTTCAAAGGATCTAAGACAAAAGTTGAATGACTGTCCTTTATTCTCCAAAGTACTAAAATCTCTCACCCCCACCACCCCAAGAGTTGAAATTATACTTTAATCAATGGCCTACTCACATTTGAGAGAACAAACAACTTAGAGAACAGACTGTGTAATCACAGCATGTGATATGAAGATCTTTTAAATAAAATGTAACAACTATTAATAAAAATTCCAACTCACCATCATTCAGATAAATGAAAGCAGCTGCTACTCTTGGAAACCCCAGCCGTGAATCAAAACCTGATGCTATTAAAGATCTCCAGCTAATTAGAAAGTCCAGCAAGGCTACAATGTGCTCTGCTGGGAAGGGAGTGAAAAACTCCTGAATTTCAGGCTCAATTGAAAAACCACTGTTAGCTTTCAGTAATCACTTTAAAGGACACAGATTTTTCTTCTGTAAAATAGATCAAAGAAGTATCTGACACTTTCCTCAAAACACTGAACCATGGAATTGGAGGAGGCAGACTGTCACATGAAGTAAATAGAGGCAGTTGGGCTCCAAGCCAGAAGCACAGCCTCAGACCAAATTCGATCCTAAAGGGCCCTGAGATCCATGACAGGCTGACAGCCACCAACACAAAGAAATTAGGAAATGGATTGGCCAAAGGCCCCCAGCAGACCAGTGGGAAAGAAAGGGAAGCCAAGCAGGGGTTTCCTGATGTGCTCCTCAGCACTGCAAATTCTTTTTAGGAATATTAACTGTGGCCTGAAGTAAGTGTTTCCTATGGGCAAGGCACTAAAAAAGGCAGACACACATGAGCAGTACACATTTTGCCCCACCTTTATCAGTCAGGGTCTCAGAAACGTGTCTTCGACACCTTCACATCAACTGACTCACACCTCCTAACAGCCTAACCTCAGTCCCTCTGAAGCAAGGCCCAGAAGCAGTCAGTCACTCATCTCCATCCAGCCTCTGCTCCCAGCTTTTCAGCCTGAGGGATGGGTTGTCTCCCCTCTAGACTATAAAGTTCTGGGGGGTAGGGGCTGTCTTTAGACTCTTTTTGTATCCCTGTGCCTGGCATACAGTAGGCACGTAATAAATGTTTGCTACGAAGAGAACAGAGGCAAGGTAGTCTTCAGAAGGTGACAGCAGCTTGGGATGGGACTGAAAAAACCTCTTGCAGAGGGTGAAACCTTGAGGGAAACTGAGGCTGATGTAAAGAGGCAGCCTATGGAAAGAAGTTAGCAAGGAGGCCAAGGGCTGGATCACAGAGTACATGGAAACACAGGAAGGAGTCCGGTACAGAAGGGCTCTGAACGCCAGAGAGGAAATCTGAGAGAATCTCTGTGGTTTCCAGAGCTCTGGCTGCAATTTGGAGGATGCAAGAGACTAGAGCCAGGAATACAAATTATGGAATTTCCACAACAGTCTGGGTGAGAGGCCAGAAGTATCTGAACTGAGATGGTGACAATGCTGTAGAGTAAGGAGGGTGCAGAGATAGACCAGGAGGGGGTGAGGGTTCTGAGACAGACCAGGAGGAGGGGGGAGGGTGCTGAGATAGACCAGGAGGAGGGGGGAGGGTGCTGAGATGGACCAGGAGGGGGGGAGGGTGCTGAGACAGAGCAGGACAGGAGGAGGGTGCTGAGATAAGACCAGGAGGAGGGGGGAGGGTGCTGAGATGGACCAGGAGGGGGGGGAGGGTGCTGAGAAGGACCAGGAGGAGGAGGGATGGTGCTGAGATAGACCAGGAGGAAGGGAGGGTGCTGAGATAGACCACAGTGATCCAACTGTTCCAAATCTTGATGTTCTTGTCCAGGTAAAAGAATAGGGCACAGTGGCTGAACCTGAGTTTTCACCAGTGCAGGGAACTTCTGGAGGAAGAAATCCCTACTAGGAGCCTTCACCCTTAGAGAGCTGCCCAGAATCACACAGCCAGCATGGGCCAATGAAGACTCAGAAGAATCCATGTCTTTCTGCCTTCAAGGTCAGTTCTCCGTCCACTAATTAGTGCTGCCTCTCACCCAATCAGACAAACAATACAATTTCATTCAGAACACAACACAAGGCTGCTGCTAGAACCCAAAGATAACAGCATGTTTCTGTTTCAGTTTACACACAGCATTATCTACACTGTGCCAGGCTTTACAATGAGTATCTCGTTCAATCCATACCCGCTTGGAAGGTGCCATTACTACCCCCATTTTACAGAGGAGGAAACTGAGGGAAACAGGGTGACTTGCCCAGGGTTGCACAGCTAGTATGTGTTTGAATTCGGGTCATCCTGACTTCAGGTAGATTTAATTGTAGCAAAAGGCCATCTGTTTACAAGACCGGAACTTCAGAAAAATAAAGGCTCCTGAGTAATCGGGACTCTTTGTGCAGGGGACCTTACTGCCTGCAGCCTCAAGCTTCCCAAGTAACCAAGAAACAGCAAAGAAACCCAAAGAAAAGAGGTGTGGAAAAGTCTGCTCCCTTCCCCAAACCTTTCTGTCATCAGGAGCTCCTCTAGTCACAGCTGTCTCTGAGCAGAAACCAATCGGTATGGGAAGGAGAGAGGCCCAGCAGCTGAGGGGGTGCAGACTGAGAGGAAAGGCAGGAGTGTGCAGGCAAATGCTTCAGACGCTCAAAACCCCACCGTACACTCATGAAGCAGAGCACCCGTCATGGGGGTGGCTCTGGGGCAGCTGGGGAGTGAAGACAGCAAGTCTGCATCCCCCATTCATGGCACAGTGGCTCTGTATGAAGGGGCATGGCAAGGTGCCCATAAAGGAATCTCAGCTAAGTCAGGAAGGAGAGGCAGATGACCCTTGGCAGAATCCCCCGAAGAGCAGGCCCACTCTGGCGAGAACAGGGGAGTAAACTACAGAGGCTTGGCTGGGACAAAGGGCTGGAATCAAAGAAGAAGCTTTTAGTCTGGGCCAGGTACCATACTCAGCAGGGAGTAAACAGAGGGAAAAGGCCTCCTGCCAAAGACGGCCCTTGAGTCTTGAAGAGAACCTGGGATTCTAAAAGGCCCTAGTGAGAAGGTCCAGCCCTCGGGTAGGACAGTCAGCAAGAGGCAAGAGATGGAGCCTGAGGGCAAGACATATCAAGTGCCCAGGACTCCTGAGTACCACCTGATGGCTGACTGGACACAGAGTCTGGGAACAAAGCTTAGCAATGAGTGACAATAAGGATACCATGGGTGGAGAACCCTTGATAGTAGCAGAAAGCCTTGGAGGTGAAAGTTCAGAAGGGGAGAAAGGTTGAGGGAGAAACATGTGGAGCTGAAGAGGCTTACAGGGTACAACCAACAGCCCAAAGCAGAAGGGACTGTAAGAAACAGAAGTATCCACACGTCTCCCTATCTACATTTCAGGGCAGCACAAAATCTGTACAGAAAAATGACTGCGATAAACCATGACAATTTAAAATTTGTCCAAAATACTTTTCCCAAGGCAGGAAAGCACTGACTATTTGAGAGGCGTTTCTCACCTTCTCTTAATCTTCTCCTTCCCCGAGGGCACATTTGTCCATCCCTATTGCCCTATCTGCCAAAGACCTGGCAGAGGCCTCTGGACACCGAATCCCAAGCGTCCCTCTCTGGAGCACAGCCCACATGCCTGCTCACAGTCTAAGTCTGCTGAGTTCTCTGTCCACTGTAATTCGTTTGTTATTACAGAAGGAAAATCCCTGAGATCGGGGAGTACTTCACTGTGAGCCGCAGAAAGCATCCCTAGGATCATTTGGGCATTTCCCCTTCATTTACTAGGAGCAGAAGGGATTCTAGGATCAGTGATACATGCAGTATGCCAGAGGATCAGGGTTCAAAACCCAGCTGAGCTCACAACCACCTGCCCAACCTGAGGTAAGTCACTTCAAGCCTCAGTTTCCTCTTCTTCAAAACAAAGGGGCAGGGGAAGATGTCTGATCAGGGTTCCCATGGCCTGTGAAGTTCCAGACCCCTCAATTAGTAAGTGATCTAGCTTTTGTTAGCTTCTCTGTGAACTGCAGGCCCAATGGACGCCCATCCCTCATTACCGTCTTTGCCCCACTGCACCTCTGGGAGCGCTCCCCACCTGGAGCACCCTTCTCCACTTCTGCCCCCTCCACCATCAAACCTCCCAAGGTGACCTCCCAAACCCAGTCACTGCCAAACTTATTCCAAGAATAGTCTCTGCTACTTTCCCCCCCAGCCTTTTACAATCGGCTGTGCCTTCAATGCTCCACAGAGCCTGCTCTCAACAGGATCACCAATGCCTTCCCTTCAGATCCTGTGTGAGCTCTGCACCAAAAGCTGGGCTCTGTCCTCAACTCTCCCCCCAGCCTAATCAAAGCCAAATTTCTCCTCCAGCTCTCTTCAACAGACAGAGCATCCACTCTGATGGCTTCAACCACCACTTCCATGTAAATGGCTCCCCAAACTGGGTGTCCAGTCCTGCATTTTGGGTGCTTGCTTCGTCTTCTACCTGGCATACCACAAACTCATTAAGTTCCGACCAAAACCCATCATCTTCACCAGGAAAAAAAAACCTTCCTTCTGACTTCCGTATTTCTCTTAACAAACTACTTATCACTACTACTAGGCCTATGCCCCAAAGACATTTTTAAACAGAAGAAAAAGACTCATCCAAACAAAAATATTTATAGCAGCTTTTCGTATTAGCAAAGAAACTGGATAAATTATGGTCTGGGACATCATGGAATACTATTATGCATTAAGAAAAAGGGACACCCAGGAAGACGTATGAAAACAACAGGCATGTGTAAAAACAAACAACCTTTCTGGGCCTAAGAATTGTCATCAATTCAATGACAAATCAGATCGAGACTGATGATGGGGTGCGCTTCCCATCTCCTGCCAGGCAGGCGACAGACTCAAGATGCAGAATGAGACAGCCATTTCTGGACACGATCAGTGCAGGATTCAGTTTTGTTTGATCACTCAGATTTCTTACAAGGCTTTTGTTTTTCTTCATTGTTTTTTTTCCACGGGGATGAAGGGAGAGAAGAAATGGGGGTGGGGGAAGAAAATCAATTTCTAGGCATTAAAAAAAATTATTTTCTTAAGAAAAATTTTATAAAATTTTTATTTTATGAAATATATAAAATAATATTAAATAATAATAATAAAATAAAATTATAAAATTCTATTGACTTCAAAAATATTCAGTTAATTTTTTTTTAAATCAACATTAACTCTGTTAGAAAGTCCTGACCTCTCCAAATCATCTTTAACTTTCTGTTCTCATTCAGTATCCAAACTCAAATAGGACACAGTGAATTGGAGGGAGAAAAAAAAACCTTGTTAAATGCAAAAATGGAAAAAGTCAAACAAAGCGTCAAGTACTACCTAGTCTCTCTCTAGGATATCTGGCTCTTCTCCACTTCTGCCACAACCATCAGGTTCAAGTCTTCAGTTAGGGGTCCTTTATGACTCCCTCCATTATCCTACACACTTGACTACATTTACCTCTTAAAATAAGTGTAATCAGGTGTCTTCAAGAGAGCCCAGACTCCTCAGTCAAGCATTCAAGCCTTACCCAACCCCATTTTCCCACCTGATGACACAGCCAATAGGGGGCATACGTCCTGTCCTCGTGCTGATCCCACCTGGCAGCCATCAGCTCACGCATCACCACTCGCACCTTGGCGCTTTCCATGCTGTACAAGACTGAATGGGATATCTCGACTCTAAGGAACCGAGGTACATTTTGGAACTACCACTGCCACCACTCCTGCCTTTTGTTTCATTTATTTATTTATTTTTGGTTTTCAACATTCATTTTTTATAAGATTTAGAGTTCCAAATCCTCCTCCTCCCTTGCCCAAGACGGGCATGCAATCTGATATAGACTATACATGTGTAGCCATGTTACGTATAACTCCACATTAGTCATGTTGTGAAAGAAGAGACAGACCAAAAGGAAAAACCAAAAAATGAAAAGTGAAAACGGTCTACTTTGATGCGCATTCAGACTCCAGAGTTCTTTCTCTGGGTGTGGAGAGCATTTCCCACAGTTAAGTGTTCCGGAACTATCTTAGATCATCGCCCTGCTGAGAAGAGCTAAGACTACCCAAGCCGGTTGTCACACACGGTTCTGCTCGCTTCCCTCAGCATCACTTCATGGAGGTCTTTCCAGGTTTTTCTGGAGTCTGCCTGCTCATCGTTTCTTACAGAACAACAGTATTCCATTACATTCATATGCTACAACTTGCTCAGCCTTTCTCCAATAGATAGGCAGTCCCTCAATTTCCAACTCTTTGAACTGGCTTGCATTTGCAAAGGCTTTACTTATATTATTTTAGGACTTTTAATTCAGCTGATCCCATTCGATAGATGGAGAAACTGAGGTACAGAAAAGTTAAGTGACTTGCCCAGGGTCACAGAGCTAGTGTCTTCCTGATTCCAAGCCCTGCATTCTAACCTCTGCACCACCTGTCTTTAAAATCCCTTGTTTTTATGCTCAAAGGGCTATAAGACTGTGCACACCCTTTGGTCCAGGAATACCACTACAAAGCCAGTATTCCAAAGACATTCAAAAAAGGGGAAAGGACCTATTTACACAGAAATATTTATTGCAGCTCTTTTTGTGGTGGCTAAAATTGGAAATCAAAGGGATTCCCATCAAGTGGGGAATGACTGAATAAACTGTGGAATATGATTGGGATGGAATATTACTGTGCTTTAAGAAGTGACAAGCAGGATGGTTTCAGAAAAAACTGGAAAGACTTCCATGAACTGATTGATGCACAGGAAGTGAAGAGAACCAGGAGAACACTGTACACAGTAACAGAAATATTATGCAATGACCGACTTTGTTAGATTTGACTCTTCTCAGCAAGGCTTCAATCCAAGAAAATCCCAAAGGACTCATAATGAAGGTACCATCCTCCTCTACAGAGAAAGGACTGAGACTGCCTGAAGAGGCTGAAGTAGGCTGGTTTTCACTTTCTTTCATTTTTATTCTTCTATTCGAGTCTTCTTGTACAAACTCACTAAAATGGAAATGTTTTACCTGATTTCACATGTATAACCTATACCAGACTGCTTACTGTCTCAGGGAGTGGGGAGGAGAAGAAGGGAGGGATAAAATTTGGAACTCAAAACTTTAAATAAAAATATTAAAAAACTGAAAATAAAGTAAAATCCCTTGTTTTCCTAATGCCACTTATCATCCTCCTTCTACTGAGAGGGTGCTTGCTGGCTTTGGCATCAGGAGTCCACATTCAAACCCCATTTGTTGCCCCTGCCTGAGTGGCCTTGGACAAGTCACTTCACCTCTAAGCCTCAGCCTCCTAATCTGTAAAATGGCCTCCGCAGTGCCTTATAACTCGAGATCAGTGGAACCACCTATCTTTTCTCTCTCCCTGACAGATTTTAGGCTCCCTGACAGCAGGGTCAACAGACTGTAACTGGTGCACTTGAAGCGTAATCTACACAGTGGGAAGGATGATGTCATGGACAAAGCCAAGTAGCAAGACTGCCTTGGGATGGCTAAGTAGACCTTTTACCTGTGCATTCACTGGTGATTGCCCCCAACAGCTTCCCGGGGTCACTTGGCCAGACTCCAGGCCTGGCTCTCTGGGCACAGCGGCCCCTCCAGCAGTCCCGGTGAGTTCCTCTAAGTCACACTAGTCTTGTTCAGCACTTCCACTCTCCATGCAGCTGACCCTGAGAGGGACAGAGTGCTTCCATTGTACACAGGAGTAAAATCGAGGCATGGGGCAGCAAACTGACTTGCCAAGATCCCAGATGGAGGATGAAGGAAAGAGGCGGCATTTGATCAAAGCTCAGAGAATCCAGAGGGAGTCCCAAAAGAGGCAGTTTGGCCTGGAAAGATCAGCAGGACTGGGACAGAAGACAGGCCCAGCAAGTCTGGGCTGGGGCACAATGGGCCAGATGGGGATACGAGGCCAAGAGTGACCTCTCTCACGAGCCTGGCCGGGGAGAAGTAAGCGCCCTTTAGAATTCATGTGCCCTTTGGCCCAAGGATTTAGGAGAGATGCCTGCCTGCTCTTCTTCAACACAGCAGGCTGGCGGTTACTTTGGACCATGAATACTTTTGTTGCTACATGTTTTTCAGAACACTGAGAGCAGTTCTTTAGTCATATGGTCCCATCCACCAGCAAAATGGTGCCCATCTAGTTTTCCCAGAAGACTAAGGTGGCTGGAACAGGAAGGGGCTTTTTAAAGGCCCTTCAGGATGGGTCAGAGACTAGTGGACTAACCAGGCTACATAACCAGGTGCTCATGGAAGAAACGAGGCCCTAAAATGCCCCAAGAGAGGCATCTCTACCCAAATGAATAACACTGAAGAAAAGAAAGGATGCAGAATTGCTTTCCCCTACTTCCACCTTGACTCCCCCTTTGTAAAAGACAAGTGCTCACCCCTGCCTCTAGAAGAAAAAATCCAGAAAGAGTATCTTATGTCGGGAATCAGCCCAAAGCAGGGAGTCAATGAATGAGTGCAGCGTTGGAAAAAACAACCCTCAAAAGTAGCAGTGTTCAAAGGATGGCCTCCACCAAGCAGAGACCATGTTTTCTAAAGCTGCTTTCCTATTCAAAAATGAGAGACAAGGTGGATGGATTGTGGAAAGATGTTCCTCCTGAGAACTCCAAGACTCTCTGCTCTTTCCCTTAACACAGATCACACTGATAAGAGAAAACATGACTGCCCAAGGCATGAGGAGGCCATATGACTGAAGGCAGGAATCAGAAAAGGCTCCACTGCCACCAGACCTCAGAGCAGGATCCCTTGGGGCATGTTTACATCTGGCAGATGGCCTCTGGCTCAAGGGGATCTGTGGGTGGGAAAGCAACATGGGATACTGAACTCCCCAAAGCCTTTTTGTCCTGCTAAGTCTCTACAGCTCTGACCTATAACTCTGTAGTCCATTTCTGGAATGGCCATCAATGCTGCCAAAATGTGCACAGTTACACAAGACCTTAGGGATCTTGTCTTACAGGGGGAACCCAGCTGATCCAAAGTCACTCCCAGAAGCTAATGTTAATGAAAAGCCTCTAATTCAAGGCTCCTGATCCTACATGTTCATGACGCTGCTTTTCATTGGGGGTGTTCTGTGGTGGTGGTTCTGGATCAGATACTATGCTAAAAAAAGAAATGTAAGAAATACCTTCCAAATGGTCTTCCCATCAGGATCAATAATTCTCCTTCACTGGAGACATACTCCAAAAATGCCTGATGATGTGATGGGTATCACAGGAAGAAAAAACCACCAATATGTCACAATTTTTTTTGGAAGTACAATTATAACTGAAGAGCCACCATCACACCTAGGTTAGCAGACGACGAGATAACATTTTCCCCTAAAACCTGATTTCAGTTTACTATCCTTTAATTTTCACTAAACTTGGTACATCTTTCCCAAGTCTCCAATATGTATACATTTCTACATTTCTCTTTCAAGACAGAAAATTCTACTCTGTCCCTACACATTATCCCAAGTGGTCTCTCTCCTACCCTAGGGAGGTTAGCATAATTATTAACCAAAATTTAACTAAAAGACACCTTTAAAAAGGTAAATAATTCAATGAAATAGTAGTAGATTAATTTGGGAAAAAACTAACCACACAATCATTTTAAAGAAAAGATCTTTTATGAAGAAAGGATATAGAAATTAAGGAATAGATTCAGCAGAAATTCATTTTCTCCTCTCATCCTCTGGAAATTAGCATAACCCTTTCTTAAGGCCTGTGAAATTTGTGAATATCTCACAATATCTGGCCCAGTTACAATTATTAATAGAAGATCTTTACATTTTGAAGAGCAATAATGTTTAAAAAAAAATAAGGCCCTAATTTACCTCTAATTAGCAAAGATTACATTAGAATCATTCTCCATCTCCAACTGGGCCCCAAACCAAACCCTACAAACATATCAACAATCTCACAGTTTCATATTTATATAAAATTTAAAGGGGAAAAACCTCACATGTACAAATAACACTGAAATACTACTACTACGATGAGGTTAATAAAAGAACAGCACTGGCATCCCCCATAATCACACTACAAATTTAAGACTGTCATGTCCGACAAGATGGATTTTAAGTCAGACAAGAAGAATGCATGTTTAATCTGATATATGGATTATATCAGCAACACTCATGTTGCAAAAATTCTGTGCTCCACCTGGAATTACTTTCAGTCAAGAGAATTAAAGCTCAATTAGGAAAGCTTCATTGTGATGCTATAAACATTAGCTCCAGAAGTCACAGTGTGCATAAGTTCTGTCACACCAGAGAGAATGTGCACATTTTACCTCATTCCAAGTGGTCTATTATCTATGACAACTTGTGGCTGCCAGAAACCCTTCCATCCCATAATTACTTTATCTATTTACACAAAGCAAAGTCCAGCTCATCTGCACAGACACCTATGATATTTCAGTATAAAGGACAAAATTTATGGAAACTTGTGAGCTTAAATATGCAGAATTCTTACTTAAAGGATGTCCCAGGCAGGGAACAGTCTAATAGGTTCATAAGGCAGGTAAAATTATGTAATTATAAAAATCACAAAAACCTCTCAAAAGAGTAAAATGTCTTTTACAAAATTTTAAATCTATACATCTACTTATATATATAGAAAGAACTTCACATTAATAATTAAAACCTTATTTATACAAGGAAATGTCATTGAAAAGACAAAGATTAAGCAAAAACCTTTTAAAGTTCTATTTCAGTTCAGAACTATAAATAAGAAAATTTTTAAAAGGCTGCCAAGAATGCCAAGGCTCTCTACCTCAGCTTGATGATGAATGCCAAAGAGCCTGCTGCCCTTTCTAGAGAACGGCAGTCAGGCACAAACAAATCCGTAACTTTCAATCATTGGGCACTTTAATAAATAAAGGTAGATGACCAGTTTTTAATTGGTTTAAGTGTCTTCTCTTCATCAGAAAACATACAAAACCAGTGTTTGAACATTCTTTCCTCCTTCAGAGACTCATCACATATCAAAATGAGGTCAGCTACATGGATATTCCTTTCAGACTACATGTTATAAGTATTTCAAGATATTATTTGTCATGGGAATAAGAGCGGAAAGAGGAGAGGCCTTTGGCGTGATCACCAAGATAATGCTCTCCTCCTCGGAGGCTCTAATGGAAACCCTATAGCCTAGGTGGATGGGAGGGATGGCAAAGCAAGCAGAATTCATGGTTACCATGGTTACACATACTCTTTGTTGTGTTTCAATGCCACATGATCTGACTCAAAGTAATACACGTCAGGTTCCTCCTCGTCCTCCTCAGGGGCTCGCAGGGCAGCGTTCTCTTTGGCAGGCGCCACATACCCAGGAGGGAGCCTGGCCTCTGGGGGTGGCGATCCAGGGTCACAGCTCGTCCCCTTTGCAGCCTGAGAAGCATCCTCAGAGTCTGTGGGAGAACCGTTGACATTAACACTAACAGTGACACTCTTTTCTGCTGGACTAAGATGGGTCTCCTCCATTTGTCCATTTTCTCTATAAGGAGAGTTATTTTTTGTGGGACTACCTCTGCTTGGGGCAGCCCTCCGGGGTGAAGTTCTCAATGTGTAGCGGTGCTCTTGGGGTTCGGACAAAGAGGTCATTGGAGCAGGAACACAGTCCAGGGCAGAAGTGGGGGCAGGCTCTCCTGAAAGGGGAGCCCTGGCATGACTAGCCCCACTGGCGCTGCTCGAGTTCTCGTGACACAGTTGCTCACGGGAGGCACTATCTCCTACCACATCGACTTCCTCCTCTGAATCCCTTAAAGACGGCTGAATTTCAGGAAAGGGCACTGGAGCTGGCTCAGGAGTCAGCTCCTTCGTGGGCTCCTGGCCCAAGCAGGCAGCTCCTATGCTGTGGTCCTCCAACTTGACCTGCACTTGTGAATTTGTGCAAGGCACATTATGGTCTACAATGCTCTCTCCTTTCCTACTCTCCAGCAAATCAGAATCCCCATTTTCAGCTAGCAGGTGGTCCTGCAGCAGACAGGAACCAGGACTGTTCTGTTTGGGGCTCCCGTCAAGCTGACGGTCATCACAGTGCGGAAGAGCAGAGTCACTGTCACCAAGCCCATTCAAAGCCTGAAAGCCTGTGATCTCTTCCTCTACAGAAGGGTTTGGGGAGCCTTCCCTGCTGGCATTCACCTTTTTAATTTCCCTTTTCTCACAATCATCCAGTAGAAGGCATCGACAAGCTCGTTTAGCCCCTTGGGAATCAGCACCATTGTCCACTGTGGAGCGCTGCCGCTCAGGTGAGCCCTCCTTGTCGGCTTTGGTAGGGGACTCTTCCTCTGAGCTGCTCAGGGCCTCAGAGCGGAGAGTGCGCTTTAGTCGCTTGAAGATAGGGGAAGCTGTTTCGGCAGGCCTCCTCTCACAGTTTTCCACAGCGTGTCTCTCGGCATTATCCTTTTCTGAAGAAGAAAGTCCTCTTTTCCTCGGACTTACCCACAGCTCTCGAGTACCTGGCAGTCTTGGGTCAGCGACTCTGGTGCTGCTGGCCCCTTTCTGAGTTTGCACAGACTCTGGTCTCTTCTTTGGTGATCTTGAGCGCACTTGACAATGGGGAGATCCTTCTTCAGGGTGAGCAATACTGCGATTCCTTAAAGTTCTACCACAAAAAGTTTCATCCAAGCCGTTTAACCCCACTGTTGATCTTGTGACACGAGTAGATCGAGAAGCAGCCATACTATGGCAAATCCCTACATTACGGTCATCCTGATCCACTCATTGGGCAACCTTCAAAAACGTAAACAAAATAATGAGAAAAAGGTCATAGTTAATATATCCACAAAGATCATATTTAAAGTTCTAACTTTTTAATGGAAGTTCAACTAACATTAAATTATCAGAAAAATCCCTCAGTATTTCCAAGGAGATCTACATAGGCACTACGCTGACAAGTGTTCCCTAAAAAGTTGTTGAGGTTTTTTAATGATAAAGTTAGACATTATTCCAGACTAGTTTTACCATCATCTTGAGCTTATACGATAAATTTTGTTCTTCTAAAATTTTGAAATCAGTTTTCATCTGTCCTCATATTCCTGGTAGGTATGCTCTTTTCAATTCTCCCTTACTAAAAATGAGTTACAAGTCAAATCCCACTACAACAAACTCCCATGCGACATCTAAAATAGGGTTCTTTCCAATGGAATTTTGTTGCAATTAAGGGGTTAGAAATCACATTCCTAACCTACAGTGGTTAGACACAGAATTATAACTTCTGCCTCTGCAATGGGATAGAAAATCAGTAAGTGAGTTAAGTTGTCCAAAGATAATGAAGACAAACTCTCTGAATCAGTCTGATTTCAAGTTACAATAAAAACATTCACTCTCTGTCCCTTTCCTATCTTAACTTCTTGGATCTCTGGGGTGCCAAGGTTGTTCTGGTTTGGGCCAGGGTTTGGTTCAGTCCTACTTTTCCTGGGAAGGGCATTGGGACATTTGAGGGAGGCAGTGGCAGAAGCCAATGTCTGGAGGGTCTGTCTAGGACCACTGCCCTATGGGATAGAACAGCTCACCCCATCCTTTCTTCTGTAAGATTTTTACATGGTACAACTGCAGAGGGCAAGCTCCCCTTCCCCTACAAAGTAACTTTCAATGACTGACCAAAGGACTGTGGCAAAACTGCCTCTGGAGCCCAAAGAACCAAGGATCAATCAATCAACATTTATTAAGAACCTACTATGGACCAGGCACTATGCTAAGTGCTAAGTTGTTCTATGATGCAAATGGAATCCCAGGAGAGCCCTGTGATAAAGTGATAAAGGCACATACAGACGTTTTAAACTTTTTGTCATAAAGTATGGTTTGCACTTTTCATTAATGTTTTCTCTGTACTGGAAATACAGAAGCATCACTCTCCTGTCAGAAATGGCAGCACCTCTGTTCATTACAGAGAAGCTCATTGTAAACAGACCATAGTCACTGTTACCTTACACAGGACACAGAAAGAGATGGTAAATAAGGTAAACCTTTCATTGCTGTGGTGTTTATTATAACGGCATCCGACTTGTAGTTCTCTTTTAATGTCTAAAGAGGTGATGGCAAAATTATGATCTATTTTTTTCCCATTCAAAACCCTAACAGTAAATTTCAGCTTCATCAAACAAGAAATTATGATAAACCAGAAATTTCTTTTCATCTTTTCAAAAGAAGAGGGGGAAGGAGGAAATGGAGAACAACATTCAAAACAAAACAAGATCATATTCTTCATAAGTTCATGGATAAGACACTTTGATCTGAAAGTGATAGATATTAGAAAATATTAAAAGAAAGAAGATACAAAGGAAATACAGCATTGAACGTAAGCTTCAACTACAGAAGTCACATCACTCTCAAAGGCAAATATTCACAAACAACACGGACAATTCTATACTGTTCAAACACTCCTGGCTGTAATTCTGCAAAGTCACGTAAGAGTAGCTAGCTCATTCCTTACATTTTTAAACTAATGCTAATACATGTCAAAGATCCAAATGATCCTAAGCTTCAAATTATAGATTTGAACAAATGACTGCCTTGCCAATCATCTGAGCTGGAAAGAATTTCTATGGTCACACTGCCTCAGAGATACAATATTCCAGATGCGAAAAACAGATCACTAGTAGTCCAAATACACAGGTAAGCTTCTAACCTGAATTCTAGATCCCAATTCAGATGATGCTCTGCCACAAATTCTGCTAGACTCTGATGCAAGGCATTTTTATTTCTTAACCACTTCAAATTCAGGAATACATCTAAATATTAGATACTATGTACCATAGTCCTTCTTGGCCACTATTTACTAACACTGATTCAAAGAAAGGTTTTAAACTAAATACTGTCCTCCAAAGGCTAAAAATGCTCCTATTCTCATTAACTAGAATGAACTCTAAGTGTTCTCCAAACACAGAAACAGTATCTCGTTAGTACTTGCAACAGTCAACGAACTGTTCCACTCTACGTTGTCTTGCCTTATTACAAGGCTTCCTTCAATCTGGGTTTCATTCAGATTTTAGATCTCAATCATGTGTTGACTGCTATTAAAGAGGTTACAATAAAGTTAGGAAGTGACATCAGGGCCAGAAGAGGTCTCCACTGAAACGTCTATGCCAATCACATGTAAATTATGTACCAAAGATCTAAAAGTTAGCTTTTAGTTAACAAAATATTTTAACAATATCCCTCCAGTTAATTCTTCTTTCACTTTCACTCTCCTGACCTCACCAAAAACACATGGATAAGGAATGTAAGGTCACATCTACATTCCATGGTGGCAAGGGCCAAGTGCAAGTATCTCAATCCCCTAAGGGTCTAAGCTCCATCCTTCACCACTGAGGGCTCCTATATCACGACTGGTCAAGCCCCACAAGTTCGGCAGGCTAGGTAGAAGAGCTGGCAAAGCTCTTTGTGAGGACTGAGAAACATCTGGCATTAAGGTACAGGATAGGTCAAGCTCAGCCCAACTTCCAAGAATGAGAAAAGAGCACCGGGGCAGAAGGCTGCCCATGCTCTTACAGGAAGACCAGTATCCCTAAGGAACTAGAAACACTACAGCACCAGGCCACAGTCAGGACCATTACCTGGCAAAGGAGACACAGGACAGATTCAGACTGAAGCTCTTTGCTGGTAAAACTAAGGGAAGGATATCTGACACAGAGACAAATCCCAAATTTCCACCTTGCTATGGAACACATCTCACCAAAGAATTAGCCTGTGAAGTTTGGGTCTACCCCTCAGCCATTAGAAAATGGCTCCCACTTTTTTATTCTAAGTTGTTCAATACCTCTCCCTAAAGCTACAGTCTATTCTTGCCTTTCTCAGATCTAGAAACAGTTCCAAAACTCTCAGGAAGTATTCCTCACTATCTCCATCTGTTTCCAATCCCAACTCTCTCGATGACTGACTCTAGCCTACAAGGTAGATTTTCAAGTGAAATGGAAACATGTTGATTCCAGGCTCCTGTAACCAGTACCAAGATTATCAGCAGATGGAGGCAGGAAGAACATGGTAAAAATTTGCTGAAATAGAGAACAGTTGCCAAAAATCACAACTGCAAGGCAATTAAAAAAAAATTGTCTTAGACAGTGCTCTTGGTAGACTCTCTGAAACCTCAAGAGGCATCTGGTGAATAAAAGCTAAAAGACAGAACCTGGAGCTGCTTTAATTCCCATTCCGAGATCCCCCAAAGTGATACTGATTATTAATCTTGGTATAGGGGGACTGAAAATAGATTCAATGTGATTATCCGTGCTGAATTGTATCAAAGGACAACCTTTGCCAGTGTAGCAATCTAGGAAACCTACCTGCATCGAGGAAACATGAAACAGTGGAAAGGAAGGAGGGTTTGGAGTAGACTGGTGGGCAACACAATCTTTAAGTTAATGAAAAGCCAGATGACACCAATTTATGAAAATGAAGAAGTTCAGAATAATTATTCCACTGGAAAATAAACTCAAACCCTAGGAACAACATGAAGACTACATTTCTTGCACCATTCTCAGGCTGAACTATATGTTCACCTACATTATCTATAAGGAAAAACCAAAAAGAATTATTTTTCTGAGCATCTACCTCTGCGATTCAAATCACACAGCAGGGAATTCCATCTACCAACAAAGTATGGACACTTGTTTTTGTTTTATTTCAAGGAACTACTCCCCCCCTCCCTACTAACAATTACTGTAGCATATCAAAAGCAGAACACAGCAGCCCCTGCAATGGATTTGGCTAGGGCTAGAAGCTCTCTACTCTCAGAAAAAGAAATTACTTAAAAATCGCCTAGTCATTACAGTGTTAAACAATCAAAATGATCATGAATTTACATTTCTACAATTCACTTATCACTTTCTCCATAAAGGAGAGAACTGAGAAGTTCCCATGTCTCATATCTACTAATATGATGTTCTTCAGTAATTCATAAGACATATAGATAACTTACCTGTACAACCAAAGAGCTATCATTTGGGGGAAAAACATCACTTTGGAGAGCTTTTTTGCTATACTGAAGAATTTCGATCCATAACAGAATAAACTTGCCATTTCAGCTAAAAGGCAATTAGAACCTCTCAGGTTCTTTTATTGAAAAAAGAAATCAACTGAAAACATGTCAGCCAATGCCCCGGTAAGGGGTATGAGAAATCTGTCCACAAGATGAGCTCTTCAGAAAATTATACAAAGTTAAGGTGTACACATGATTTCAAGGACATGGGATCACCTGTAAGCGACCACTAATCTCAAGAATGCTAAACAACAGATTATACAATCATTTACTCAGAAACCAACAAACCCCTAAACAAAGATGGTCATGTAAGGTCACCTTACAACAGCTTCCTACGTGGATCTGAGTGAGGTCACTTTCAGTCAAATAATCATTATTCCAAGATCAGAACATACCAGGGTACACAGGTCACTTAGAGGCCATTAATGGCTACTCCAAGATCAAAATGGACCTTCTTTCAAATAACTGCCGGAAAAGCAACATTTTTTTAAGAACTGGAAATGATGATTCCATCACGAGATAAAGAAACACAGACAGGAGAATCCAAGTAGGGAGGGTCTGAACCGGACAGTCACAGAGAGAAACCCACAAACAGACTAACAGACGCTCCAGAACCACAGACTTGGATTCAAAGTCGAATGTGGCCATTGATGAATGTGAAGTTCAGTGGGCCTCATGTTTTAGCCGATAAAAAGAGGGCTAAGATCTCTTCCTGCTCTATAAAGATGACCCTGTAGTGGCAAAGGGGTCATCTAAACAACATTCTCAATCGAGAGCTGTCCTCCTTGGCTTATCTCCTCTAGGACTTCTATCACCAATTTACAGATGACTTGATGCTGAGAAGGAAAGTGACTACACACAAGTCTAAATCATTAATCAGTGTAACCTGTTGACTGACTGAGATTGACAAGATAAAATTTAATCCAGGTGAACCTAATAGTCCTGTACTGACTTTCAAAACCAACCATACACATCTAGAAAGACATGGGGTGTCTTTCCTTCCTATGGAACCCCTTGGGAGCCAACACCTTGAGTGTCAACTCATGAGTTCACTAGGGAGGAAACTCCTTGTACCAATGGAGCTGACAACGGTGCTGCCTAGGTTGAGTTAATTTCCCTGCTCCAATCACTACATGGCAGAGACATGGGCATCAGCACAGCCTGAGGCAAGGCTTGTTCTCTATCTACACCACCCTACACCAAGATGATGACATGGTACATGATATGATGTAATGTGAAAGGGAACTTAAAAAGGATATTGTCCAAAGCATTGGGTGCAGAGAGGCTGGCTACAGCCTCCTCTGGTTGCACCACATCACTCACTAGGGGGCGCCAGTGTCCAGGGAGTCAGGGGACCTGGCTTTGAATTGACCCTTTGGATACTTGTTAGCTGAGTGACCCTAGGCAAGTCAGTCACTTAACCTGTCTACCAAATGGGGATAACAGCAGCTCCTACCTGCCAGAGTTGCTGTGAGGATAAGATGAGATCCTATTTATAAAACTGCTGGTGCACAGTAGGCCCTACACCCTTCCCCTGCTTCCCATCAAAAGCTCAACCATCTCAAAATCAAGGCATAAAAGAAGTGGGTAAGGAACAGGAACAGAAGTCTGAAAAAAGACAACATGGTCACGACCACAGCCGAGAAGCACTGGGAAGGAATGGGTGGCCATGCAGAATGGAAATCTAGACACAGGGCAGAGGAAGGCCGCACAGAGAGGGTCTGGCTTCCACACCCTGGATCCAGCTGGGACTGGGGAAGGGCCTCCTGCTCCAAGTACAGTTCAAACAACAGACCCATCTTTATGATTCTCACAGCCCTCTGGAAAGCCTCCACCTGCAAGGTTTTCAGAGGCTCAAGGAGAGTCAAATCTCCACCAACAGGAATACTGTCTACAATTCACTTTCAAGAGAAGCAAATTAATGAGCCAGGCTATCAGCAGAGAGGATGTCTGCCAGGGACAGCCTGGGAGCCTCACCTCACAAACAAATGCTTTACTCCACTGGTCTTTCTTCTCTCTAAGGTAAGGAAGGAAGATGTTTTAGAAAGATTTTCAAAATGTATTAAGAATAAAGAGGTTTTTCTGAGTAATTCATTTAATCAGGAAAGTCAATCAATGGGAGAGGGGGAAAGGGAGACACATGGACATTTCCTGAAGAATTGGGTTGATTAGAGTTGAAATTTCTGATTTCTTTGAATGTCATTCTTTTCAGAGGTAGAATTCTATTATATGACAGCAAAGGGGAGAAAAATGGTCTACCATGAGATCTCAGGGCATACACCAGGAGAATTAAGGAAAGTCATTCCTTTTAAAAGCTGGTCGATACAATTACCATTTCCCTCACACAGGAAAGAGAATTCTGTTTAAGCTCTAAGAGCTCAAAACGTGTTCATTTTAAGCCTAGAGCTCAAAACGTGTCCTCGCTTCATTACCTAACCAACCAATGTATTGCTAACGGAGCTAAGGAGGAAGGAATTGGGACTGAAAACCTGGCTCCTCACCAAACTGCCCTGAAACCAGCTAGAAACTCTCAGCAAGAAAAGTCTTAGGCAGTTAAGGTGTCTAGCTATGAAAACTCTAGTGGCATCTAAGCTAAGTTAATACTGGGAAAAAAAGAGCCAGTCTTTCAAAAAGATAGCCCAGACCAAATGTATTGCGGGGGGACAGTGAGAGGCCTCACTCCATTTCACCTCTGGAGAAGAAAGGACTTAGTCCTTCCCACTGTCTCTCCCAGGACCTGAGGACCAAGGGAAAACCTTCAGTCCCCATTCTAGCATCCTGCCTCAGCTCAACAACATTCTCAACCGAAAAGGTCCTCCACACTTATGTTCATTACATACAGTTGGCTCAGGATTCTCAATTAATCATTTCTACTAATGAAGCCCAGAGGGCATTCGAAGTCCTATTTTTCTTACCTTTGACAAGTGCCTCGCTTAGAACATGACTTCCAGACTTCTGTATTTATCTGTATCATCACTGTCAATGTCCATTTTACTAGACTGACACTTCAGATTCTTAATTATTTATGGGGTTATAGTAGCACAGCTCGATATCTGTGAAGGAAAATCACAATGCCATTAATAAAAGTGTCATTTTACAATGATTTGTAGAGAAAATAATCATGGTACTTAACTTTGAAAAACTTAACAAACATGAATTTTTGTCTTCGTATCTGAGCTGCTCAGAAATAAAATAAAGTGAATTAGAAATGTACTTTCAAAGGCCCTCTCACAAATAACACATGCACAAATTTTTGTAGCTCAGTGAATCTGGAGGAGAAAACACCTTTTAAAAATATTCCAAACTTTCCTTTCTGGCCTCTAATGCAGACAGGCATTTTATTTATTTTTTTTAAATAGAGGCAGCAGCAGATTGCAATTATCCCCCATTTCAAATTGATCACACCTCCTATCTCTTGTAAAGTCAAGTGGACAATCACTGATTATTACCACATGCCAAGCAATGTGCTGAGCAGTGAGAAGAAAACAAGCTCCAACTCTCAGGTAGGAACAAGATCTACACAGAGCAGACTGGGGAAAACATCAGAGGAAAAGTGTAAAGATTAAGCAGAATTAGCAAAGGCTTCCTACCCGTGGGGGGATCAGAAGGAAGTCAGAGATGAACAGGAAGAACCCTATAAAGCAATGTCAGAGTAAAAAGCAATCACATTTTATGCAAGAAATCTTGTGAGTTTATGCTATCCTTTCAAAAGCCCATTAAAAAATGTATTATGTGTATGCTTAGCTGTTGGGAAGGAAGAGAGAACGGGAGCAAATTACCACTCCACGGTCACTTGGAGGTTATCTTTTTTAAGTGTTATAAAGAAAGAGGCAGTAAGGCAGAGTGCAAGAGGGCAACCTGCAACCTCCAGGTCACACGTGATCTTCTAGGTCCTTGGGTGTGGCTTTTTGACTGAGTCCTTGTTTCATAAAGCAAATCCTTTTGTTAAAGGGATTTATTCTGTGAATTTTGCACTCAGTCCAGGGTTGCCTTTGAGGACCTAGAGGGCCTCATGTGACTTTGGGGATGCAGGATCCCCACCTCTGGCATAGTGGATAACAACAAGTCTGCAAAAAACATGGGTTCAGGTCCAATGACTGCATGCCTCTGGGCATGGCACAATCTCTCAATGCTCCAGTCACCTCTCTAAAATGACAAACTGTAGTAGAATTTGATCTGTGGCATTTCCCCAATATGAAATCACAATATGGATGAAATAAGCAAGCAAGATGCCATCTCCCACCCCCAGAACAGGAAACAATTGATTTTTTCATAATTCTTGGAATTTCTAAGTGATTTTTGTCTTCCTCAATGGAACATACCTTCAAAATTATTTACAGAAATAAATGGAAAAGAAGTTTGATTTACCAATTGAAATATACCTGAATAAGTGGAATTTGGGATCTTCAAGATCATCTATTCCAATCTATTTATTTTTCAGTTGAGGTAAGTGAGGTTCAAGAGAAGCTGGCTGATCCAGGGCCACTGGGGTAACAAACGGGAGGGGGGGGTCAAAGCTCCGATTCTGGAGGAGTTCCTTCCAGAACAGCCCAGCGTACTCACGGAACTGGCTCAATGTTACCTTTCCTATCCTCACTAAGAGAGCAAGTAAAGTACCTGCCACTGATGCGAGTGATTCACCAAAGGGTTTTGCAAACAAATACTCGGCCACCATGGCAAATGGCACCCCCCCTTCACAGAGGAGAAAGGGAAGTGACACAAGTTCATCTACATAAAAAGCGAAGTCAATGGAGTTGAGCCAAGCACAGGGCACTTGAATGTGCTCCGTGACTGACTTGGGAGACGTTCTGCCCAGTCTTCTCCGTATAAATGAGTGGGATCACAATTAAAAGGCAGTGACATTTGTGTTCCAGACAGTCATGTCCAACTCTTCATGACCCCTTTTGGGTTCTCTTGGTTTCTCTGGAGTGGTCTGCCATTTCCTTCTCCAGCTCATTTTTACAAATGAGGAAACTGAGGCAAGTAGGGTTAAGTGACCTGCCCAGCTAAGGCCACACAAATCCTGCTGCTTATTTATAAATCTAGGTATTCCTAAATTCCTTTTAAGAGGTCTCCATGGTTCCTAGAACTAGTGGTGAAGCTAAACCAGCCAAAACCTGTTCCAGATTTCATCACCATGCATTTCAAACACAAGCACACGGATGGAATGCTAAACACAGCCTTCCAGAGCAGGTCCAAAACCCGTTAATGGTGCTGTTTCACTTCAGTCAGAAAAAAAAAAAGCTACCTATATTTCCCAAATCCTTAAAAATTCCTGCATTTTCTAGAAACAGCAAAAAGCCAGCCATTCCAGCCCCATCCCTCACAGCCTCCTGGTTTGTTCCTTCCCACAGAGCTCCCCTTGTTCCCATAGACTAATAAAAGTCATTGGCTATTCAAACATTCCAAAAGTCAATCCAAGAACCATTCTTCACTGCAAAGAATGACTTTTCTTAACAGTCAGACTCTAACACTGGTACTTCTGTGTTAGACTTGAAGAGTCAGATTTGTGTTAACACGATACGTAAAATGAGTAAAAACCCCAGTGTGACCGTCTCCAAGTAAGAGAGAAGAGTTACAAGTAATGCAAAAAGTATTTATAGATAAATGAAACCATGAAAATAATTTCTAAAAGTTGTCACAAGGAACTTGAATAGTTAACAAACTCTACCACACTACTGGCAACAACTGAAGAGTTTAAAAGAAAATTGCAAATTATAAGGAAACTTGAAGACCTAATGTCCTTTAAGAAAAGCTTCGCCAATGTTTATGCAGCAGTAACCTAGAGGGCCAGTAAAGAAACAGACACCTCAACTAGGAAAAGGTTGGGGGGTGTGGGGGAAATGTTTATTTTTGTTTCTATGGACCTCAAAGAAACCTCACAAGTCTATCTGGGAAACAGGTACAGAGTATAAATAGGTAACACAAATACCTCTCGGAAAACGTTGCTGAATTTGGAGTGAAAAAACCTGGGTTCAAATTAAAGTTGTTTATAAGTTGTGACATAAAGTAGCTTATGAGTTGTGACAAAGTACAGAAACTAGGTAACACAGAGGATAGAGTGACAGCCCTTGAGTCAGGAGGACCCTCAGACACTTACCATCCATGTGACCCTGGGCAATTCACTTCACCCCCTTTGCCTCAGAATCCTTATCTGTAAAATGAGTTGGAGAAGAAAATGGCAAACTGCTCCAGCATCTCTGCCAAGAACGGGGTCACCAAGAGCTGAACACAAATGAACACCAAAGGTACCCCTGGGAGAACACTGGCCACTTTCATCCCATGTGCTGCCCCCTCCAGACTAGGTTCTCAAGTGTCCATTCCACCTTCCTCTCTCAGAAGCTCCATCCCCTCATTCCTCACCTGGCTGAACTCCTGCCACCATAATAAGCCTTCCTCCACCCCACCCCACCCCACCATTTTGGATGTCGTGTGTGTGTGTGTGTGTGTGTGTGTGTGTGTGTGTGTGTCCTTTGTTGCTAAAGAAGATCATGCCATCAGAGAAATGATGACATGACTTGCATTTGACTTTGTTTTGAGTGAGGGAGGGCTGTACAGGTCACCAGCCTCACTTCCCCTCCAGGGCCATCCCTGGAGATTTGAACTCAGGTCCTCCTGACTCCTGTACTGGTGCTCTGTCCACTGCATGTTCAAATTTCCCCTCAGACACTTGACATTCACTAGATGTGTGACCTTGGGCAAGTCACTTAATCCCAACTGCCTCATCCTGAGGCATCTCCAGTCATCCTGAGGAATATCAGATGGTTCTGGAGGAGAAATGAGGCTGCACAGCCCTCCCTCACTCAAAACGAAGTCAAATGCAAGTCATGTCATCATTGCTCTGATGGCATGAAGGACGAACACACATGCAGATATGGATGTAATGTTCCCATGGACTGTCTCTGCCTGGTTTTGCATCATCAGTGGTTAAGCTCAGTACTTGACACTGAGAAGACCCTTAATATTTACTGACTTCCTACTGCCAGCCCAGGTAATCTTCACACCTAAACATATCCCAACCCTGCTTTGACTTCCTAAGGATAATAACAGTGCCCATTTTGAAAGCACCTACTACACACCAAGAGCTGTGGTATTTATTTATCATCTGAAACTCACAACAACCCTGGGGGTAGGCACTAAATATTACTGTCCATCTTACAGCTGAGAAAATGGAGACAAAGAAGTTAAGTGACTTGTCCAAGCTTACACAGTCAGTAAGTGTGTGGGGTTGCATCAGAACTTGTCTTCCTGATTCCAGTCCAGTGCTCCATGCGCTGTCATGGCCACTCTCAAAGCCCCCTTCCTATCCAAGGAGCCTCTGCAAGGTCACTGCACCCCAGGGTCAACCCCAGGTTTACCTCCTTCTAAAGCCCTCACTGCATTCTGAGCCAGCTCCCCATTCTGCTTTCCTCATTCTCCAATATGAAACTAACTGGGGAACTCACCCCACCTCAGACCATTCCCTCCCCATCCCCATTAGAGGGCAGGACACTTAGCACTGCCGCTGGTCCTTGACTCTGACTCCACAGGTCCAAAAGGGAGCCGGAGATTTGTAGCCATAGTTAAGGAGATAGACTGGATGCATCCAGCACAGCAGGGAATCATGTGTGTAGAAAGATGATGAAATCCCCAAATGAGCCCCTAGGGAACCATGCGGGCCCCGTGCATGAGCATGATACGGGGGGCATCGAGAAGCCCCACAAAGGGCAGCAAAGGAAGGCCAGTCAGGACAGCTGGCAGACGTAGCAATGAAAAGATCCTGGTTAGCTTGACGGAGAACATTTAGATCGGAAATGCCAAACTCTGGGGCCACGGCACTCCTGAGCGGAGGAGAACAATTAAAATGCATCACAAAAGAAGACAACACAGATCAGGCTCTTGGGAGGTTTTTTACTAAGTCAGTATGTTCCACTTCTCTTTGAAATGTAAAGAAACAAAGTGAAGCAAGAGTACAGACAGTTAACGGAGGAGGAATGAGTTAGGGCACAGTATCCCAGCCCCACCTCTCTGACCAAGCTGCTGAGCCCAGCTGCCTTTGCTCTCTGGTCTCCCAAGCTGATTCACCTCCACATTATAAGAAACTAAGGCTTCATTTGGATGCCAAGGAAAGACAAGGAGGCGGGCAGCTCCCCAGGGACCGACTTAAAGGTGGTGCACAATCAGAATGTGCTCAACCACTGAGAAAGACAGTCCCAAGAAACACCATGAAGTCCCGAACACTGAAGTCTCCACTGTGGCTGCCCAATAGACAAGAAAACTCAAGTTACTCAAAGGTTACTCCTGCCAACACTAGAGTAAGACGTGAACCAGATTTAAAATGTAATTGGAAAATATTTTTAACAAATTAAAATACAAGAAGACATAAAAAACTTTAATACATGGCTCCAGAGAATGTTTCCTGGCCCCCAATTCTATCTGAATTTGACACCACTACTGTACATCTTTTATTTATACACATATATATATACATATATATTTACATTTTTCTACAGATATTTTACATACAGCACATCCCAAACTGACCTCATTATCTTTCCCCTCCCAAATCCTCACTTCCAAACCTCCCTACCACTGTCTCCCAGTTCCTCCGCCTCACACCGAGAAGTCCTCCTGGCCTCACATCCAAGCTGTCACCAAGGCCTGCTGATTTCACCTTTAGAGCATCCTCTAGATCCTTTAGAATATCCTCTCCACTCTTCTCCCACCCTGTTACCACTATGAGGCAGGCCCACCATCACTGTTTCACCCTTGAACTACTCCAATGGCTATGGGGGTCTGCCTGCTCTCAAGGCTCTCCCCACTCCAGCCCATCCTCCATTTGGCAACCAAAGGGACCTTTCTAAAGTGCAGGTCTGATCACATCACCCCTCCCCACAATAAACTCTAGCACCTCCCTCTGACGTCCAAGGCCCAATCTCCACTGACCCTTACTGCCTTTGTAGTGTGTTTTAGGATTCAGTGATGCTGGCCTTCTCGAAGCTCTTCACACAAGACACTCCATCTCAAGACTGGCTGTCCCAGATGCCTGAAATTCTTTCCTTTCTCCAAGAAACCTTCCCCAGTCCTCTTTAGGATGAGTGCCTTCCAGCTGCAATGATCTCCAAAGTAGTCTCCAGAGTTGTCCAAATGTGGCCTATGCCATTAGATTGGGGTTCCTTGGGGACAGGGCCCATTCTAGCCTTTCTTTGAACCCCCAGGCTCAGCCCTGCATCTCGATGCAACACATTTGGCCTAACCTCGACTGGTTTGTCCAGGCTGTATTGGACCCCACGTCCACCTGACTTCAAGTCCAAAAATCTCCCCAAAAAGGGAAAAGGGGAAGGAGGTCTCAGGAAGTAAGGTAACAGCTTTTGATCTCCTCCACTTTTCCAGTTAATGCTAGGAGGGTGCAAATGAACCAACTATTTCTAAAGTAGGTCAACAGTGCCTCCCAGCATTTAGGGCTAGCAAATTAAAGGACAGAAGGGCATTAACTCAGGCACAGCAAGGTAAAGTGCATTTCAAATCTGGCCTCACCACACCAGAAAGTCTTAACTCTGCCTCAGTTTCTTCATCTGTAAAATGATCTGGAGAAGGAAATGGCAGACCAGTCCAGGATCTCAGCCAAGAGAATTGGCTCGACATGACTGAAACGCCACCACTAAGGCTTGCTTGAAGGAGTCCTAGTAACTCAAATCACTTCTCCTAAGGAGCCTTCCATTCAGTTCTAGGCACCACAGTTTAAGACACTAATAAACCAGACAGTGCTTGTTTCCTCTGTATATTCCTGAAAAATCAGGGGAACGCCATGGGTGGGACCCCTGTGGCACCCTAGCAGGAAGACAAGAATGAATTGATAAGCAGGCACGGCGGGACTGCAGCCTGCATCTCCAAGAGAACACTCATGTCAATGAGAAAACAGAACACATATGAAAACACTTGACTTAGTCCCTGTTCTCATCACCCTAAGAGTTGGCATTTGTTCAGCAGGCACACAGGCACTGCACTAAGCACTTTTTATACACATTTCCTTTGATTTTCACAACCACCATGGCAGGTAGGAGTAATTAGAATCTCCACTTTACAGATGAGAAAATTGAGGCAGACAGTGATGAAGTGATTTGCTTGTGGTCACTAGCTAGAAGATATCTGGGGCCACATTTGAACTCAGGCCGTCCTGGCTCCATTTAATCCTTCACTAAAGCCCCACTACAAAGGTTAGGTCAAGGCAGCCTCATCTTGTCTGGAAAGCCTGGTGACCTCAGGCCCTGCAGAGAAAGTAGCACTGTCACTCACTCCCATGTCAGTGACTGGAAGTGCTATGGGTCCTCCCTCCATCTCAGGAGACAGCCAAGATCAGTCTGGCTACTCTGACTCCTTGGGAGAACCTCAACAAGTGACTCAGCAGCCTACAAATGAGCAAGTGAGATCCCTGCCTGCCCCAAGAAGGCCAAGACCAAAGGGGAAGAAGGACGGAATGTAGTCTTGTTTTATCAATGCTTACTTACGCTTCACTGGGAAATGGGGGCGACCTGGGCCCTCAAACCCTATCTAAGATTAGAAGAAAAATCTTCCACATCATTCATTATGATTGTCAAGTAGGAAAAACTACAGGAAGATGTGGTTCTAAGTTTTCCAGCCTGGGAAGGCAGGCTAGCAGGAAGGTGGGTAGGTAGGAAAGAAAGGACTTAGTGAGCTACAAGCAGCACAGTGGATAGAGCACCAGACCCAGAGCCAAGAAGACTCATCTTCCTGAGTTCAAATCTGGCCTCATACACTTGCCAGCTATGTAACCCCGGGCAAGTCACTTCACCACATCTGCCTTAGTCTCCTCATGCATAAAATGAGCTGGAGAAGGAAATGGCGAGCCACTCCAGGATCTCCACCAAGAAAACCCAAATGGGGTCATCAAGTGTCAGATATAATCGAAAGGACTAAACAGCAAAAAGTAGTAAGTTGACCTTCCCCAAACGCTGTTCCTCAGTGTACCTTAATTCTCCAAAGTAACAGTATTGAAAGTTAAAGAACTCTCGTTATATACCCCTAAAACACTGCACTAGCTGTCAGAAAACCTAGCACTAAGGAGTTAGAAGGCCTATGGGGCCTCAGCATCTCCTCTAGAATGGGAAGGGCTATGACAAGATTGCCAAGGACTTTCGTGACTCAAAATGCTACATGGGATCCTGTAAGTCTGACCTGAAGCCCTCAAACAACTGCCAAGGTAATAACCCTATACAAAGCAGGCTTTTACCTCTCCAGCACCCACCACCCCAGGGGACAAGGAGTCCCCAAAGAAGCCCCAGACAAATGCAAACTTAAAAATCTGCTCTACTTCTATTCACATAATCTCACAAATCACAAAAGAAAAAGGTCCCTTTTTCTTCAAGCATTACACTACACATTCTCATTTTGTAACTCTGGGAATTCCCATTGTAAATCATTAACTTAATTTTATGCAGACCAAAACACACTCTGCAAATAAGTCAATATTTGTCCTCAGTGGCAGCAACCTGCTAATTACTAACACCAGCAAGGAGAGTGAATCAGAGCAGCAAGCTCTTGGTAGACAGTGGAGCGCACTCAGTGACTCCTCTCAGGAGTCCTTCTGGTCAGTGAATCAGGGCAGAGGGCTCTGGTTCCAAGTAGCTGTCCAAACTGAAAACCTGAGAGACCATGTCTCTTCTAGCCAGAGTGAGGCACATGTGCGTGCGCACATACACACACACACACACGCATGCCCATGCCCCCAATAATGTACACACACACACGCATGCACATACCCCCAATAATGTACACACACACACACGCATATACACGCACACACACACACGCATGCACATGCCCCCAATAATGTACACACACACACGCATGCACATACCCCCAATAATGTACACACACACACACGCATATACACGCACACACACACACGCATGCACATGCCCCCACTGATGTACACACACGTATACGCATGCACATGCCCCCAATAATGTACACACACATGCACACACATACACGCATGCACATGCCCCAATAATGTACACACACACACATGCACACACATACACGCATGCACATGCCCCCAGTAATGTACACACACACATGCACACACACACGCATGCACATGCCCCCACTAATGTACACACACACATGCACACGCATACACGCATGCACATGCCCCCAATAATGTACACACACACATACACGCATGCACATGCCCCCAATAATGTACACACACACACGTATACGCATACACACACATGCACACACATACACGCATGCACCCACCCCCAATGATGCACACACATGCATACGCATGCATGCACACACACGCATGCACACACACGCATGCACATGCCCCCAGTAATGTACACACATACACACATGCATATACCCCCAGTAATGTACACACACATGCACACACACGCATGCACATGCCCCCACTAATGTACACACACACGTATACGCATACACACGCATGCACACACACACGCATGCACATGCCCCCACTGATGTACACACACACACGTATATGCATACACACACATGCACATGCCCCCACTAATGTACACACACACGCACACACATACACGCATGTAGATGCCCCCACTAATGTACACACACACGTATACGCATACGCACACATGCACACACACACGCATGCACATGCCCCCACTGATGTACACACACACACACGTATACGCATACACACACATGCACACACATACACGCATGCACATGCCCCCAATAATGTACACGCATACACACACATGCACACACATACACGCATGCACCCACCCCCCAATGATGCACACACACGCATACGCTTGCATGCACACACACACACACACACACACACAGCCCTGATGATGCTCCAGCAGCCATATCAATCTTGCCCAGTTTTGATTTAGGTCTTCTCTATGCATTATGGAAATCACTAGGCCTAACTCATAACCAACAGCACCCGGTAAAAACACTCACCTCAGGAAGAATTTGCATTCTCAGTGCCCATCTCAAATCCCAAACCCAACCCTAAAATCCAAAGCCAAGTTACTACTGCCAGATATCTCCCAAGAGAGCTTGAGATTCCTTTCTGCAAAAGCCTCTGACCCAGAATTATTTCTCCTCACTTAAACCCCGCTTTGCCACCAAGACCTGACCGGAGGAGCTAAGTATGAGGAGTCCTACATCATCCATACTCCAGAGTACTGAACTGCACCAAAAGTCACTGAAAACCCCTCTCCATCACAGAAGTCATATATGTGTGCTCCTTTGCAGATGGTACAAATGCCAGATGTTGCTATTATTAAACGTATCTTCAAACAAACCCCAGAGAAAAGACAAGGCCTCCTCTTGTTCCAGTCACTAACATGGGGACAAGTTAGAGCCATGCACAAAAACTATCTGAGTAGGATTAGGACTAGCGGAAGTCTCCAGCTGGAATTCAGAACTAATGTCTCTCTTGAATTCTCAATACCTTCAACACTATAAACATCATGAGTCAGCTGGATGGCACAGTGCAACTGAAGTCCAGAAGTCTGGAGCTGAAATTCATTGGTCAAGTCACTTTCTAATCCGTAAAATGGTCATCATCCTAGCCCCCTACCACCAGGACTGCTGTGAGGATCAAAGGAGGTAAGAGTTGCAAAACACTACCATGCTGTTTCTGGAATAGTGGAGCCCTCTAAGCTCTTTACATGTCAGCTGGGTTTTTTTCAGGTAGCTATCACATCTTTGCTGTGGGGATCTCTCAGTACCAATGCAGATCAGTCACTCGGCAATTTCTGGCTTTCAAGACAGGGGGCCCTGAGAGGTTTAGGGACCTGCCCTGGGTCCCACAGCCAGTATGTCAGAAGCAAGAAGGGAATTCAGTTCTTCTTGGTTCTGAGACCAGCTCTCTCTAACCTTCAAGCCCATTTATACATTGGTCTGCCTAGAAAACCGTAGGGAAGCAGCAAAGACAGGGACAATTCACAGCTTCACAAAGTGGCAAACTGTAACATCAATCATCAGAAATCAACAGCATTTCATAAAATAGCAATATCTAAGTAGCAATAATAAAAACTACAAAATAAACATTTAAAAATAAAAATCTGCTAAAGCATTCAAAATACTTGGAAATTTTCAAATTACAAAGTGCTCCTTCAATAAAGAACCCAAAGAGCTGGAGGACCTCTGTCATCCCTTCTCTCTGATTTTTCAATCTCTCCCTTTTAACAGCCTTGTTCTCCACTGCCTTCAAATATGCCCATGCCTCCCTTATCCTGAAAAAGCCTTCACCTCATCCTTTCCTAGATCTCTTCTGCCATCTATGCCACAATTCCTTGAAAAGACCATCCACAGTCAGAGTTTTCACTTTCCTCTCACTCTTTTCTAAATCCTTTACAGACTAGTTTAGGATCTTATGCTTTCCGAAGTTACCAAATTATCTTCATGGTCAAACGCAATGGCCTTTTCTCCATCCTCATTTTCCTTGACCTCTCTGCTGTCTCATGTTGTTGATCACTCTCTCCTCCTGGATACTTTCTTCTCTCTAGATTTTCAGTACACCCTCTCTCCTGGTTCTCCTCCTAGCTCTCTGATCACTCCTTCTCAGTCTCCTTTACCAGATCTTCATTCAGATCATGTCCTCTAACCTGGGTAGGTGTCCCTCAGGGTTCGGTTTGGAGTCAATTCTATACTTCCTCACTTGGTGATCTCATCAGTTCCCACAGATTTAATTACCAAAAACTTTCAAACCAACCTGTACTGCCCCAAACACTCTGCTGACCTCCAACCTCCCATCTCAAAATTTCTTTCAGACACCTCCAACTGAATGGTGAGAAGACATCTTAAACTCACTATGTCCAAAACAAACTCATTACTTTTGTCCCAAAGCTCTCTCTGTCTCCTACCTTCTCTATTACTGTCAAAGGCACTCCCATTCTTCCAGTCCCTCAGGCTCCCAACCTGGGAGTCATCCTGGATTCCTTATTGTCTCTCATCCCCCAGGTCCAATATGGTGCCAGGGCCTGTCAATTTCACTTCTGTAGCATCTCTCCAATATGTCTCTGCTCCTCTTATACTGTCACCACCTTGGTGCAAGTGCCCACCACCTCAAACTTAAGACTATTGCAATGGCTGCTGGGGGGAGGGGGTGTCTGCCTGTCTCAAGTCTCTCCCTTCACTCGAATCTATCCTCCATTCAACCACTAAAGTGATTTTCTTAAAGTACAGGAATGACCATGTCACCCCTCCCCATTCAATAAATTCCAGGGGCTCCCTATGTCCTCTAGAAGCAAATACATAATGCTGTTTAACATTTAAAGCCCCTCATAACCCAGCCCCCTCCTAACTTTCTAATCTTCTTACACATGACTCTCCAACATGTATGCTTTAATCCAATGACTTCACTTCCTAGCTGTTTCATGAATAAGACTCTCCATCTCTGGGCTCCAGGAATTCTCTCTGGCTATCTCTATCTGCGTGGAACAAAATTATGCACCATCTCACACCATCTCAATAGAATGTAAACTCGTTCAGCTTGAATTTGCTGACACTCCCAGTTTATAACACACCCCAAACCTATCATCTTTTTCAGACAATCTGTTAACTCTCTCCTATTCAATAAGCTCTGGCAGTGCATAAGGGGGCTGGCATGAGAGGACAGTAGTGAGTTTAGAGACAGAGGACAGTTTCTATTCAGACCTTAACCAAGCCAGCCACTTACAGGGGAGCCTGGCTGAACTCTCAGAGCCTCACTCCCTTCATCTCTTAAGTACAGAGGCTCTAATTTGATGATACTAAAAGCATACTAGAGACCCACAAAGGAGAGAAAGGAGGTTGGAGGGAGGGGGTGGTCTTTCATACTCTATGGTCACATCTGCCTGAATCACAGAGATTTTAACTTAAATCAAACACCTGCAGCCTCTAGAAATTTACTCCTACTGTGCTCTTATTGTCTAGGGAGTTACAATCTCCTAACAGAGCTGGTCTACAAATCCCATCTGTTCTCAACACTGCCTTTTAACCCTTAGCCTTAAACAGTCATCAAGGCACAACAAATTCCAAGTATTTCCCACCAGATATTCCCAACGAGAAAAAATTGTATCTCAATCAAATGTTTACAAGTCCTTATCAACAGCACTATGCTAAGACTCTGTTAACAGTATTCCAAACACTATTCCAAAGTACAAGGGGTGGTTTCAGCTCAAAGGCTCTCTCTCTTCTCTTCTCTCTCTCTCTCTCTCTCTCTCTCTCTCTCTCTCTCTCTCTCTCTCTCTCTCTCTCTCTCTCTCTCTCTCTCTCTCTCTCTCTCTCACACACACACACACACACACAAACTGATGCCCAATCATTTGTCAGGAATATTAGAGAGGGGATGGACTTCAGCCCACCACAGAGATGCGTGAATCCTTCAGTGAACTTCTCTCAAGTTTTCTAGAATTAGCTGTTTGGATTGCTTAAAGGAAGGCATGCAGAAGTTTGCAACATGAGATAACAGAAGCTTGCATTTACCCAGAACTTAAAGGTTCTTTATACGTATTCTCACCTTTTTCCTTCACTACAACCTTTGCAGAGAGGCGCTATTATTATCCTCATTTTTAGGATGAAGAAAACAAGGCCATCTGAGGTTAAGTGACTGCCCCAAAGTCATAAAACTAAAATGTCTGAAGCCTAATCGGAATTTCATCAATTTCTGACAAGTGTCCTGTTGAAAAATCCAGCACAATCCTAAAGTCTAGTGACTTCACACTGCAGTATTCTCATACTCCAATTGTCTTCACAACTCAAAGAACCTTAAAAGAAATGTCCAGATGAAATTTCAATCCATTTGAAAGAAAGTACAGTGGACACAGCTGAGAAAAGAAAAAACATCAAAAGTAATAAAATACAAAATGGCAGCTCCTGTTGAAGGAGAAATCATTGCATATACTTCTGCTGAAGAACTACATGGAAACAAGCACAATTTCTAGTGACTTTTTCCTGAGTTGCTGACTCAGTCAGAAGCTACGTAAAACGTGGCCTATTTTCATCTCATTGCCAAAGCAGGCTAGCTGACAAAAAGCATCACTGCTACTCACATAAAGTTCAAGTCACAAGGAGAAAAGCTACATATCACCCAACCTTCAGACATCTGAAGCAATCTGTTTTCTGAAGTGACCAGTTTCCCTTTTATATTTAAAAGTGAATTCTACACCAAAGTAAGGCTAACTGTAGACTGTTCTTCTAATTCCTTATCAAATATCATTTTAGCTGTTTTAATGTTACTAATACAAGATAATACTAGGGGCCAGAGTGAAGATGGTGGAGTAAAAGCAGGGACTTTCTAGAGCTCTCCCCGCAAACCCAGTCAAATACCTGCAAAAAAATGACTCTAAACAAATTCTGGAGCTGCAGAACCCACAGAATGACAGGGAGAAGCAAACCTCCAACCCAAGATGCCTGGAAAGTCAAAGGGAAGTGTCTATCATGCCATGCTGGGAGCAGAGTATAATCCAGTGTGGGCTGCACCATCACCTCTGGGACCTGAACAGGCCTGACCTGGGGGAAATGAATCTCTGGCACCTGAGGTGGTTTCCAGACTTCATAAATCCAAAATGCCACAGACATATTGGAAGATCAGTGGAAAAAACCTGTCAGATCTATGTGAGAGAGTAGAGTGGTCTGGCCTCAGTTCCAGGGTGATAGAGGGGCTGGAGGAGTCTGCAGCAGTCGCAGAAGCAACAAGGGCAGCGGTTGTTTCTCAAGCTCCAGACCCACATATTTCGGGGGAATTAAGCAGCTGACAGTACACCAACTGCCCTGCCTCCCAGCCCCACTGGAAGCAGAGAATTACCTTGACAAAGAGATCAAAAGTCAAGTAAATAGCTGGGGAAATGAGTAAAAACCAGAAAAAGAATCAGCCTATAGAATCTTACTTTGGTGACAAGGAAGGCCAAAGTACATAAACAGAAGAAGGCAACGAAGTCAAAGCTCTTCCATCCAAAGCCTCCAAGAAAAATATGAACGGGTCTCAGGTCATGGAAGAATTGAAAAAGGATTTTGAAAATCAAGTAAGAGAAATAAAGAAAAAATTAGGAAGAGAAATAAGAGTGATGCAAGAAAATCATGAAAAACAAGTCAACTGCTTGCTAAATGGGATGCAAAAAAATGCTAAAGAAAATAACACCTTAAAAAATAGACTAACCAAAATGGCAAAGGAGATCCAAAAAGCCAATAAGGAGAAGAATGCCTTTAAAACAGAATTGGCCAGATGGAAAAGGAGGCCAAAAGCTCACTGAAGAAAATAAGTCCCTAAAGATTAGAGTGGAGCCCATGGAAGCCAATGACTTTTTATGAAAAAAATCAAGAAACTATAAAACACAACCAAAGGAATGAATAAACAGCAACTTGAAATATCTCACTGGAAAAACAACTGACCTAGAAAACAGATTCAGGAGAGACAATTTAAAAATTATTAAAAATTATTAAAGTCATGATCAAAAAACACAGAAACCATCTTTCAAGAAATTATCATGGAAAACTCTACTGATATTCTAGAACCAGAGAGCAAAACAACTATTAAAAGAATTCACCAACTGCCTCCTGAAAAAGATCCCAAAAGGAAAGCTCCTAGGAATATTGTAGCCAAATCCCAGAGCTCCCGGGTCAAGGAGAAAATACTGCAAGCAGCCAGAATCAAACAATTCTAGTATTGTGGAAATACAATCAGGATAACACAAGATCTAGCAGCTTCTACATTAAGGTATCACAGGGCTTAGAATATGATATTCCAGAAGTCAAAGGAACTAGGATTAAAATCAAGAATCACTTACCCAGCAAAAAAATACTTCAGGGAAGAAAATGGTCATTCAATGAAACAGCATTTCTTTCAAGCATTCTTGATGAAAACACCAGAGCTGAATAGAAAATTTGACTTTCAAATGCAAAAACCAAGAGAAGCATGAAAAGGTAAACAGGAAAGAGAAATCAGAAGGGACTTGCTAAAGTTGAACTGTTTACATTCCTATATGGAAAGATAATATTTGTAACTCCTGAGATTTTTCTCAGTATTAGGGTAGTTGAAGGGATAATATACATATAGATAGAGGGCACAGCGTAAGTTGAATAGGAAGGGATGATATCTAAAAAAAAAAGATTAAGGCATGAGAGAAAGGAAGAAATAGAATGGGGTAAATATCTCTCATATAAAAGAGGCAAGAAAAAGCTTTTTCAATGGAGGGGAAGAGGAGGGTGGTAAGAGAGAAAGAGTGAAGCTTACTCTCATCACATTTGGTTTAAGGAGGGAACAACATGCACACTCAATTTGGCACGAAAATCTATCTTACACTACAGGAAAATAGGAGGAAGGGATAAGCTGGGGGTGGGAGGGATGATAGAAGGGAGGGCAAATGGGAGAAGGGGGTAATTAGAAGTAAACACTCTTGGGGAGGGACAAGGTCTAAAGAGAGAACACAATAAATGGGGGACAGGATAGGATGGAGGGAAATATAGTCTTTCACAACATAATTGTTAAGGAAGTGTTTTGTATGACCACATACGGAAAACCCATATTGAATTGCTTGCCTTCTCAGTGCAGATGGGTAGGGAAGGAGGAAGGGAAGCTGGAATTCAAAGTTTTGAAAATAAATGCTAAAAATTGTTTTTATATGCTACTGGGAAATCCTGCCCTACCAGAAAATAGAGGGGTGGAGATAAGAGGAGGGAGGGATGTAATAGAAGGGAGGGCAGATTAGGGGAAGGGGTAATCAGAATGCACAGTGTACTGGGGTGGGGAAAGGGGAGAGATGGAGAGAAAATTTGGAACTCAAAATCTTGTGGAAGTGAGTGCTGAAAACTAAAAATAAATTAAGAAGAAAAGAAAAGAAAGGATGATACTATATTTCATTTACCTCAGCCATTTATTCCATTGGCCTGCATCTACTTAATCTAGATTATCACATGTAAAATGAATTTATCAACTTGCAAATAGTTGAATCTGATGTCTTTCTCCAAAGAAATAGTTTTCTTTTTCAGCTAGAGAAAAGCATCCCAGCAGATGTAAGTCTAAATCTGGGAATCACATCAAAATCCAAAGATTTCAGCAGAAATTAGCACAACCAGACAGAGCCTCTGTTATGTTCAGAATATCAAAACCACACCGGATTCCCAGGAAGGCCTTTCAGAGTGTAGAAACGGGCCATCCAGCTGAGGAGGAAATGTACAAATGCATATGCCAAATGTTTAATCCGTTCAAAACTACAAAAGAGCAGGGCCCCCAGAAGCCTTCCGAAATGACACCCTTCCCTGGAGAGGAAGAGATGAGCCCATATCAAGGAAACATCAAGGAGAGCAAGAACTTGCGACTGGTAAGAAAGCAAATTCATTTGCAGGAACAGAAGGTCTAGAACACCAAGACCAATACTGAAAAAAGGTAGGAAATGAAGGGAAATGGCACATCCAAATCTCAAGCTATGTTATAAAGTAGCAGTCAGCAAAAGCAGCTGTTACTAGTTAAAAAATTTAATCAATGTGAAACTCAATAACTCAATATTCAATAAATCTGGTAACATGAATTACCTAGGAAAGAATTCCCAATTTGAAATTGGGGAAATTGAAAAACAGTCCTGAGGAAATTAGACTAAAGCCAACATCTTACATCATATTTCACAAAAATTCAAAATGGATGATCACACTTTTTAAAAGTTTTGAATAAAGGCAAATTGTATATTTTCACAGCTCAGTAGGTAATAAATTCTTAACTAAAGAAAAGACAGAGGCAATTAGAAAAGAAAAACAAAATCTTGACATACAAAAGCTTTCTAATAACCAAATTAATGGAGCAAAAAAAGACCTATAGCACAGAGGAAAACAAATTCAAAAATCATTGGACTATATGAACATCATAATCAAAAGAAAAAGAGGCACAGTCATCCTATTCCAAAAAACCCTCAAAGAACACCGCCACATCTTTCAGAAACAAAGGGCAAAGTAGAACTAGAAAGAATCCACTGGTCACCATCTGAAATTCCAAAATGAAAAGTCCTAGGATATCACAACTAAAATCCAGCGTTTCCAGGTGAAAGAAAAAATGCTGCAAAGAAAGAAAGAATTCAAGCACCCAGAGGCACAGAAAGGGTCATGCAGGATTTTGCTGACACCACTATAAAGAAGCAAAAAGCTTGGAATATGATATGGCAATGGCAAAGGTAAAGGATATGGGCTTACACCCAGGAATAATTTACCCAGCAAAACTGAGTATGTTACAGGAGAAAAATAGACCTTTAATGAAATAAAGGATAAAAGTCCAAAAGAGCTGAAAAGAAACTCTGAAGTCCAAACACAGGGATCAAGAAAAACAGAAAATAGAAAAGATGAATGAACAATGAAATGATAAACTGTTTACAATCTTCATGTTCCCTCTGAGCCCTATCAAACAGGGCCAAAGAAGGAAGAGTCAAGGCCTGGGACAGGACTGGCAAAGGAGGGGAAGAGAAATTGGGGGGTTAGGAAAGGTGTTAAGGAAAATTCTCTTACATATTGAGGGTACAACAGTAGAAGTCTATACATACAAGCAGGAGGGGGTCAGGGGAGCAGCTGACACTGCAACCTCACTCTTATCTGAATTGGTGAAAAAAAAAATACACACAGACTTGAGTACAGGAATATATTTTGTTTAACAGGGAAAGACAAGGGAGATGAGGAATTAGAGGGAAGGTAGATTAAGGAAGGAATTAGCCCTAAACAAAACAAAGTCTAAGGATCTACAAAAGCATAACTCTTTTTGAAGTCAATAGTCAATATCAATAAATATATTAAGCATTTACTTATGTGCCAGGCACTGGGCTACTAGCTGGGAATATAAACAGGAAAAAAAAAAGCCAGCCCCTATATTCATGTGGGGGTGGAGGGGGGCAATGGGACACAGGGAAGGAGGATCCCCCCAACTACTGTCCCACCTCCCAAACTGTGAAGGTGTGATGCTTGTAGAACCCAAGCAGACCAGCTGCTGGAAATGAAAGGATCCGAGATTCTGAATCCTCTAGGAAAGGGAGGCTCTTGGAGGAGATGGTGTAGAAGAACTAGGGCTTGGAGGGGGGACACTTAAGTCTATAGAATCACAGAATATCAGTGTCAAAAAAGAACACAGCCATCCCTCGGCCCTTACCAGTCTATGAGACATTTCTTGCTATTTTTAATTCAAATAACTGACATATATCACTGAAAATTTTCATCCCTCCTCATTAGTATCTTCTGAAAATAGGAAACAAGCTGTATCATTCAATTGTTGACAGAAATGCTGGAAATGGCCAAACACCACTACCAGCACACCATCAGCAACCCTCCTTCCAGGCTCAGGTTAAGCTATTAATCAAATACTCTCTATGTATTAGTTGTTCAAAACTAGTCATAAGTCCACCTGACCATAAAATCCTCAGTTCACATTTTTCCACTTTGACTATAAAGATATCATGAAATAACTTAGAAAAATCCATACTAGATTATTAAATACGTTGCCAAAATTTATCTATACAGTATTTTTACTGAATTCTCTTCATCTATCAGTCTTAAAACTCTTTCAAAAGAAAAGAATGAAAGGAATTTGGAATGAATTCAGTAAAAACAATGCTGGCTCTTAGTAATCAATTGCTTTCTTAAACACATTTATATATAAACACATTCAAAAACTTTTGCCAAAAATCACTTTTTGTTCCTTGGTCACTCGTTTCCAGAACCCACTTTTTAGCCATCTTTTGGGGGGAAAACAATTCAGCCAAGTTCAGTCCCCCTAGCAACTCTTCTGTTTACCATTTCTCAAAAATCACTAAAATCAAGTTCACAAAGCCACCTGTAAATTCTTGCAGTCCCTGACCAGGGGCTGGAGGCCATTTAAAGGGTTCGCACATCGCTCATTAACCTTGGGTTTCATTCAAATTCCTTAGCCCTTCCCAGTCTGAAAACCATAATCTATAAAACCAAAACCACCACACTAGCAGTCCCTCCGCTCAGCATCATCTGCTCACACTACAGAAGCCATCAGTGAGCCGACACCACTCTGCCTTCTGCCCCAAACGTAGCAAAATCAAGGCCTACTCCACTTGGCCAGGACTTTTCCTTCAAGGTCACAATTCTCCAATGACTCTAACCAAAGCGACAGTCTGACCCAAATGGCCAATGATTTTGATTCTGGTGAAGCTGGTTCCCAAGGTTCCCCTTTGTATCAAAAGTAATGACTCAGTTAATGGATCCATTCTCTGAATTCACGCCCCGATGACAGGTGCCCATCACTCATAAAAACAACCACTTGGGTCTGAAAAAGCCTAAAAAGGAGGGCACCACCTTGCTGTCTGCAAGACCATCAGTAAGGCTGTAATAACAGCACTGCCACTGACTTCTCACCTCCAATCAGAGAATAATCACAAACCTTTAAAGCTTCTACCCTGAATCAAGCCAAAACTTTCACTATTTTTCAAGAGTTCTTTTTTAAGAAGTTCTCTTTTTAAGAGTTCTATTTAGAGGTTAACTTTGCTCCTATCATGTTCTTCCTGCATACACCTCTTCCTCTCACTGTTTCTCATCAAAAACTGGATCAGGATATTAATGTATAATATTTATAGGAGAAAAATGTCCTATTAGAACTTCCATTCATTAAAAAACAAAAAATATGACAAAAAAAGGATGAGTTATAGTTAATATTTGCTGTTTTAAAGTAGTAAAATATTGAGCCTCAGAAAATGACTAGATGGAAAAATAGCATAAATCCATAAAGTTATTTTTGAAGTCCAAAATATTCCACAGTATGATCATTTTAACTTGATTTTTCAATATTCAAAAAATAACTTAAAAAAAACCACACTACCATTGCAAAATCTAACATAAAAGGCAGATTACATTACAAATATCTTTCTTGAGTCTTGTCCACGCCCTGAGAAGAGTATCAATGGAACACAGTCTCTCCCACTCTACCTTGCTCTCACCATGTGACCAGCTTGTCTTCTTTGGCTCCCATTTTTCTCTGATGACCTTTCAGGCTACACTTATGCCCAATGACCTGTTCCAAATGTGCTGCAGCATTGCCCTCTGGCCTTCAGAGACATTAGTGTTCTGGGCTTCACAGTCACACCTGAGAAGGTATTCATGATGACAAAATAAAAATTTTGGATTAAATTGTCACACAAATGGAAAATAATTATGTATTATCATAAATGTGGAAGTATATTGTGCTCAGTCCTAGTTTGATTACATAAAATGTAAAAGCTTTTGCAAGAATAAAATCAACGAAGTTAGAATAAGAGAAACTATCACAGGAGTCATTTTTCAATAGTTAAGTAATCAAAAGACACGATTCTCTAAAGAACTGCAAAGCAAAAATTAAAATTTGGATAGTCCAAGTCACTGAAAGGAAAAAATGTAAATTAAAAAGAATCTGAGCTTTATCCTTACACCTTGCAAATGATCAAAGATGACAAAAAACAGAAAGAGTCAATGCAGAATGCCTGTGGGAAAATAGAAACTTTAATATATGCTGGTGGAACTGTGAAGTGGGCTAACAAGTTTGTACCTAAATTTGGAATTATGTAAAAAAAAGAAGTTATTTCACTACTCAGACCTCGGAATCAGGCATCTCATTATTGGCTATCCACCCCATAAGTCAGTCAAATGCAAATACAAAGATTCCATCAAAGGCAGGTAGGTGGCAATGGAGGCAGAAAGACCTGAATTCAAATTTGACCTTACTAGGTAACTTTGTGACCCTGGTCAAGTCACTCAACTGCTTTCTCCCTCAGCTTCTTCTCCTGTAAAATGGAGGTGATAACTACAGCTACTCCCCAGGGATGTGAGGACACAATGAGATGATATTCCTAAGGCACTACAGAAATGCTAGCTAGGATTATTATTAAACACTAAAATACTCCTAGCAGGCACTCCTGGGAGCAAAGAAGTAGGAACAAAATGGGTGCCTACTGCCTGGGGGAATGGCTGAAATCTGTGATGCACAAATACAGCAGAATATTATTTGGCAGCAGGAAACAACTGACACGATGAATATAGTGACACATGAGACAATATAAACTGATGCTAAAAGAAGCAAAACCAAAGGACACACAAAATGCTGGCCATCATGCAGATGAGACTGTTACTAAAGGGTTGGAGCAAGGCCTCTTTTCCAGAAATGACTGACATAAAAACAAAAGACATCAACAAAATGTGGGTTTGTTTGTTTGTTTTTAACTATGGACAAAGAGGCCTTTGTTTTACTTAGGTGTACTTACTATCAAGTTGTTACTAACATCCTGAACCAGCTGGTATCATCCAAAATACACATCTTCAGAATGTCAAAGGGGGTGAACTGTGGTGCCTTGAAATTTTTGTAAATAAAGGAAATCTTGACAGAAGAGAAAATTTTCCAAACAGAAATCTCAAATCGCATCCAGTTCCAAGCCCAGTGCAGTACAGCGGGGACACAGATACAATGGAGCGATAGTTCACCCAAAGAGATGATGGCTACAAGGAGAGAATTATGGAAAGTCTGGTATAAAAGAGCAAAGGGAAGTCAATGGGCAGAGTAAGAAAAACAACACACATAGGGCTAAGACAACACAGGAAATTCCCAAAGAAAGAATGCCCATCAATTCACAGTCTTGTGAAAACAGCTCTGCTGAACTTTGACCTTCCTCATGACTCCCATGGGTGGGGGTCTGAAGCATGCTGCTGTGACGGGATCTGACCAGTCTAGAAGAGTTGCTGCAACTAGTGGAGCCCCAAAGAAATTTTTAAAGGAGATGAAAACAACACACATGTGGAGATACATTCTAAGGAGCTCTCTGGGACCCAGAATAAGAATGGAAATGACAAAAAGGGGAAGTTTCAGAAAAAACAAAGACAAGTTGGATGAATTCTAGCCAATATGGCGGCTAGAACAAGACAGAAATCTTGTTCCCATGGAGATACACCAACAGAAACCTAAAATTCACTACAGACCAAATAATGACCAAGAAATCCAATGATTTGGATTTCTCCAGGAAGTGACTTCATCCACAGCAGAAGTAAAAAACAAAAATCATCCAGAAACCCAGACTAAATCAGGAAGAGTCCCCAGGAAAGCCAGCAGACCCATAACTTTACGAGAGTTAGATTTGACTCCTACAAAAAGCTCTGTATCTCAAGCTAGAAGAAGGGTTCCTGTCCTGGGCTAAGGATCTTGAAAAGCAATGCTACGGAGCAGCTCCTGCGGGCACTGAGGTTGCCAAATGTCCTGAGATGCCAGAAGGTCCTGAAGATCCAGCAGTTCTAACCTCAGGCCATAGAAGGATCCAAGGCAAGAACAAAGGGAACCTACCATCCTACCCCAAGACACATCAAGGAGAAGAGTCTGTCTGAGTCAAAGCCTCAATTGAGGAACTATGCCTACAGAAATGAGAAAATCAAAGAAGATACCAACCAGTATAAAAAAATCATTGTCAATATAAAAATCCCCAAAAGGAGCAAATAACTCACTAATAACCACAAAAAAATGATACCAAGGGGATGGTGGAAGAGGATTTTCCACCAAAACTATATGAATGAAGAAATGAAGCAAGAGATAAAAAATTAAAATAAAAACTTTGGATAAAAGAACTGGAAAGAACCTTAGAATAAAAGGTGGTAAACCTTGTCCAAAAATTAGAAACCCTAAAAACTAGAATAGATCAAACAGAAATCTATGAAATATTACAACATGATCAAAA
The DNA here is from genome assembly GCA_023548195.1 of Bettongia penicillata ogilbyi. Lineage (NCBI taxonomy): Eukaryota > Metazoa > Chordata > Mammalia > Diprotodontia > Potoroidae > Bettongia > Bettongia penicillata. The sequence continues at coordinate 198,315 of JAJHZJ010000159.1, forward strand.
GTTCAAGAAAAAAAGGAAAAGAAAAGGTAAGTTACATCAAGAAATTACATAAAAAAAATCATTGGAGTTCTTGAAAATCATGATATATTAAAAAAAACAAACTGGTACTATATTTTAAGAAATCATAAATAAAAAATAACCAGACCTATTAGAAGCAGACAGAGTAGATCTCAAAGTGAAGATGAAAAGATCCACTGATCAACCCATGAAAAGTCCCAGAAATGTCAATGCAAAAATCCATAGTTCCCATATCAAAGACAAAATATAGCAAGTATCCAAAAAGAAGCAGCTTAAGTACAAAGGAACCACAGTCAGAATTACACAAGACTTAGCAGCTTCTACCATAAACCATGAGAGCCTGGAAAACAATTTCACCAAAGACAAAAAGAACAGGCTAACAACCAAGAAATAAATTAATCTGCATAACTGAGTAACAGGTGGACCTGCAGAGAATATAGAACTTTCAAGCACTTCTAATGAAGAGACTAGGAACTGTAAAATGCTAACATAGGGACCAAATGAATGCATTTATGTAGGAAGGTAAATGTATTTGAGCACCTGAAAGGGGCCACAAAATGCTGTTGTTGTCACATCCTAATAGGGAAAAAAAAATGTCCCTTCAGAACCTTAATGTTTTCTAAGGTTACCAAGAGAATTAAAGAAAGCTGAAAATCAGAGGACATGGGGGTGAACTAAGTCTGCAACTGGAAGGTTTGTAAAAGGACCACATTAATATGGAAATGAAGAAGGTGGCAGAACTTGCTGTTTCTGATCCTCAAGAGGCATGTAAGGAAAAAGACACAAATCCAGAGGGGGAAGGAATAGGGGAAGAGGACATCAGACAAATTTCACTCTTAACTCAAAGGGACAGAAGAGTGAACACACATTTAAGATGCTGACTGGAAAACCCAAGTGGTGATTTCTTCTGTGCAAGGAATGCTAAGTTTGGAGCTTTGAAGAGTTCAAGAGAGAAAGCTTTAAGGGATCTCTGGAAAAGGCAAGAAAGGAAGCTTTAAGAGTCAACTGCATAGTGGAGGTGGTAGTTAGAGGCACAGGAATAAAAGAGACTGTCAGAGAGTAAAGAGAGAGAAAAGGACCAAAGACAGTTGTTGGGGGAAGAGTCATAACAGGTAAGCAGGAAGCTGCATAGTCAGCCAAAGACACAAAGGAAGAAAACTATCAGGGAGTAGGGCATCATTGAAGCAGAAAGTGAAAAATGATCAGCTAGGAGAGGGTGGTCAACAGTATTCAAAAGTGATGGAGGATAAAGTCTCAATGGAAAAAGGTCAGGGAATTGGGCAGTGAGAAGGTCAGCAATTACACTAAAACTCCTTTTAAGGGTGATTATCTATGCGTAGACACCCTCACCAATCAAATTAATATGGAAAATTATCAAAAAGTCATGCATGTCTATTTCATACAATACTTTCAAAACAGGAGCTAAACATGTATTAAAAATATTGCAATGATGCTAACATTTAAAGGAGAAAAATATTGCTTTAGTTAATTAGACCTTGTACTTCACAATATGTAATACAGCATAAGCATAATGTCAAATTAAATACTGGAGTCCAGGAGGAAAGCAAAAAAAAAATAAAACCTAAACACATTAATTGATTCTAAATCGATTAACTGGATCTAAAGTCCAAAAAGACTCATTACTAACCCTTTTTCTTTATAACCAATCTCAACTGCTTTTGAAAATTATTTCATCTAAAATAAGAACGTATCTTTGCTGTTCCTCAAAAATTTGGGAGATGGAATATTTTGTTTGTGAGTAAAGGAAGAAGACTGGGAGTCAAGAAAGTAACTTTAGAAACCAGGGTAAAGTTTGCAAGGGCTTGAGGCCCAAGCACCAGAAGTCAATTCTAGGACAAAAGGAACCCTAAAATATATAAACTGACTTTACATATTTGCAAATGTAAAATATTAGAAACAGAATTTCCCATTTTGATGCTTCCCTCCAAATCCAGTAATTCCCAAATAAGAATTGAACTATTTAGGGTTAAAGTCTAAAAACTGCAGAAAGATTTAAATGGACTTGATAATGAATTGTATAAAGGATAAGAACGAGATAAAAATAATGCCAACATGTCAAAATTGAGAGATGAGGCACATGACAGCACACGAACAGTTAAATCACAACGAGGCTCAAGCACTGATGGAAAGAAACTCAATCTTGGACCGCACTGGGATATACCTACATTGCAGGGTCAGCAAGGAGGCTAAGAGGCTCATGGTACACCTAGTTGCACGAAAAATATGATATTTAGAAACAAGAGGTGGTCAACTCAAAAAGGTTTCACTTAACCTAGACATTCCCCTAAATTATCATTCAAGGCCTCCTCCCTTTCACAGCCTAAGTAAAACCATCAACATTCCTCTGCTCTGGCTAAGGTCACCAATGACCTCTTGGTCACTAAATACAGTGTTTTTCTTAGTCCACAGTCATGACCTTTCTGCATCCATCTCCTCTATTAAATGAACTCATAATCAACCACACAGAAGAACGCTCTAAATCACTAATATCAAGAGAAATGCAAATCCAAACAACCTCTAAGTTTCACTTCCCACCCTTCAGACTGGCCAAGATGACACCAAAAGCGCTCTCCTTCACAGGATCTCTCCCTAAGCACACTGCTCCCTAATCCTGGGGATAGTGAAGCGCAGTCTTTCAACCTGTTTCTCTTTTCTCTATACCCTCTAGGATTAGGGACTCTTAAGTCCCAAACTTGTTATTTTAAATATTTTGATAATTGCATTTCACTAGAATTGGATTCCTTTTCTTTCCCTTACCTCTGACTGGAATGAGTGAAGAGCTCCTCTCTCATCCTTCTCCTACTGAAGGAAGGCAAGCAGGGCATTCAGCCCATCATTTCCCACTCTGTGACTTATCCTTCCCCAGATATTCCTGCTGCTTGGGTGCCCCAAGCCTCAGTTTCTTGCCCCCCCCCCCACAAGAGCCCCATAAGGGCTGGGTCCATTTTAGGCTTCTCTTTGTATTCCCAGCACTTAGTTCAGTATCCGGCACATAGTGGGTGCTTAATAAATGTTTACTGACTCTTTTATTTAATGCATTTAAAACCAATTCTAAGAAGTTCATAAGGGCAGCTAGGGAGTATAACAGAGAAACCTAAGTTCAAATTCAGCCTCAGACACTTACTAGCTGTGTGACTCCAGGCAAGTCACTTACCCCTGTTTGCCTCAGCTTCCTTATCTGTAAAATGAGCTGTAGAAGGAAATGGCAAACCACTTGGCAAGAAAATCCCAAATGGGGCCACAGAGTCAGAGAGGCCTGAAACAACTGAACCAACAAAGTTACCTATATAGTGCTTTAAGGTTGGTTAAGCCCTTTACATGCATTATCTCATTTGGTAGATTCTGTAGGAATTACTTTTTCCATTTACAAATGAGGAAACAGAGGCTTTAAGAGATTAAGCCATTTCAATCAACATTTCTTAAGCTCCTACAATGGGGTGGGGGTGGGGGCCCTGGGCTAAGCACTGAGGATACAAAAAGAGCCAAAAGACAGGCCCTGCCCCCAAGCAGCTCACAATCTAATCATCTGCCCAGAAGCACACACAAAATAATTTAATTTTATCCAGGGCATATACCAAGCATGTACTATATAAGAAACACATTCAAGAAAAGGACACAAAAACAAACTGGAAAAGAGTCCCACCTTCAAGGAGGCTCCAATCTACCCCATTCCAAAGACAACCCTATGCTGCCTCTTCCCTGGAGATGGCAAGATGCCCAGAAGTTTGTCTGTAGATGGCATCGTGCTCATGTTATCCAGCCCCAACAGATGGCAGAAGCTCCTCAATGAGATGGGGGAAATGAGGATTCCAGAGCTGATTGCTAAAGGGGTAGTTTGTGAAAATCTGGAAAGTAATCAGTGATCACAGAAAGCCAGCCAAAAGTCATCAAAAATGGGCTGTGCATGTGAAACTGATTTCTTTTTCCAACAATTACCAGAGTGGCAGATGAGAGTAATGATGGCACTAGCTACATGTTAGCTACATGTTAGCCCAACACATGAAAAAGTTCTTCACGATCAACTCATAGGAAATATGGAGAGATTGGGTCTAAACGTGGCAGAATTAGATGGAATCAAACTGCAAGACTTTGGTGGAGCAGTTCAGAAAATGGCCCTTGTCCCTGCCCCGTGGTATTAATAACATTTTCACTACTGACTTGGATAAAGATACAGAAAACATGTTTAGTGAATTTGCGGAAAACTCCAAACTGGGAGGGATGCTAGTGTACTCAAGGACAAAGTCAAGTTCCAAAAGGATCCTGACAGGCTGGAATCTTAGACCCAATCTAATCAGAGGAAATTTAACAGGACTAAAAGTTCTAATCGGGATTACAAAAACAAGTTTGAGAAGTATAAGATGGGAGAAATCCATTGGGAGCGTCGGGTCTGCGGCACCCTCTGCAAGATCAATTATGCTCCAATAATGCAGCCACTACAGAAACGTTGAGGCAGAATCCAAGTCAAGAGAAGGGTAACTGTACTCAGTCTAGTTCAGACCTTTTCTGGAGTAATGAGTTCAACTCTAAGCACCACATCTTAGGAAAGCTGCTTCTAAGTGGAAGTATGCAAATAGCCACTAGGAGGGGATATGGCCTCAAGATCACGCCAGAGGATGCCCTGATCAGGAACCCAGGAAGGGGATGCTTCCCCTAGAAAAATGGCCTCTGAGGTCCCTTTCCAGCCAGATTTGGATTCTTCTTGGGAGATAACCTCGTCAAAACTGAGACTATGAAGCTAGGTGAACAGACATCTTGTACAGATAACGGAGGTGGGTAATAAATCAGACCAAGAACTGAAGAGGAGGGAGAAGGAAGAGGAGACTGCATGGCTCTTCATGCCTCAAAGAGAACCCCACCTGCACTGAGAATCACCCATGCACCAAGAGCTGTCTCTGACACAAAGCCGGCAGCAAGAACTTAACCTCCCATGGCCTCTCCAGAGTGGGCATTTCCTTGACTTAGCAGGGGAGGTTTCCTCAAAAGGACTTAGTCATACTACTTACTGAAACCTCCGCTCCTCTCCAAACCCCAATTCTTGTCGGGTTCTCTAGGGCTGCATGTTGTATCATCTCCAAGGAATCACCGAGTAGCAGCCTTAGAACTGAGAGGATCACCAAGGTCATGGATGCAGAGCTGGAAGGCATGGGAAGTCACAGAGAAGGAAATAATTTAAGCTCAAGGCAGTTTTAAAAGTAGACACGGCAGAGCCTCCAGGATTGGAATCCAGTTCCCTCTGACTTCCAAATCTTGCATTCTTTCCACGGAATAACTAAATTGGCAGGTCATCCAGAGGGCAACGGAGAAATATGAAGATGGTTCCTGAAGGGATAACCTGCAGTCCTTTGTTGTTCACTTGTGTCTGATTCTTCATGATCTCACTGGGGTTTTCTTGGCAAAGACCCTGGAGTGTGCACCATTTTCTTCTCCAGCCCATTTTATAGATGAAGAAACTGAGGCAAACAAGGTTAAGTGATTCGCCCAGAGTCACATAGCTAATAAATGTCTGAGGCCAGATTTGAACTCACGAAGATGAATCTCCCTGGTTCCAAGGTCAGCGCTTTATCCACTGTACCACCTAGTTGCCACTTGCCAACCACAAGAAAAAAATAAATGAAAAACTATTGAAGATGCATGACAGGAAAGGGAGGTAGACTCACATTCATGTAGCATGTCAGTAACAGAAAAGTACCCACTCTCATGTGAAGAGACCTAGAATTAGATTCTCCAACACACAGGCCAGCACCCTCTAGATAGTTCCTGAGGAGACAGAAAGCACAGGCTGAAAAGGCATGGATAGGTGGATGGATGGACACTCTCCACCATGAAAAAAGTGTCAAAGAAGCCAGCCCTCCCAAAGAGGCTCCCTGGGAGGACGGCCATGGTTATCAACCATCCCGGGCTGCGGTGAAGACCTATGGTGAAGCTACTATCTCTCGACACTTTCCTTCATCCATTCAAAGACAGTAAGTCCAATCTACCTTCCACCAACAGGGCTTCAAAGCTTGGAGATGACCTGACAGAGGCAACAAGCAGTGAACAGTGCCTAATGTTTCTTCACATGCCAGGAGTTATGCTAAGCACTCGAGAAACAGAAAGGCAAGAAACGGGCCCTATTCACATGGGGACCATGCAAACAACCAAGTCTAAACAAAGCACAGACAGGATACACTGGGAATGATCAACAGAGGGAAGGCACTGACATTCAAAGGCTCAAGAAAAGTTTGCTTTCTCAGCTGGGACTCAGAAAGGAAGCCAAGAGCAGGCGATGATGAGGACAGCACTCTATGCATGGGGGACAGTTTGCAGGAACCAGAAGGAGGCCAGTGCCACTGGCTCCCAGAGTACCAGTGGAAGACTGGCAAAGCCAGGGAAGGGAGGGAGTGTTAGATTACAAAAGGCTTTGAATGCCAAAGATTTTTTGTATTTAATCCTGGATGTGAGAGGGAGCCAGTGAAGTTCATTGCACTGAGGAGGAACATGGTCAAACCTACAGTTACATATCATAATTTGTCCAAGAAAAGACATGATTTTTCCTTAAATTCAGTAGGCAGAAAAACAATCAGGCTGAGAATAACAGGGAAACTCAATCTATTTTTTGGACCATGTCCCAAAAAGCTTAAGTATTTTTTAAGAAGCAAGGCTGGAAACGAACTCAAAAGTGGAGCCACCCCCAGTCTCATTTCACTAGGGCACCCAAATGTCCCCCAAGGCAGTGTCTCCCAGTCACAGTTACCCTACTGAGGTGAACTCCACTGAGGGAAGAGAGCTACCAGTCATTCCCCAACAGCCCCTCCCTGGGTTCCCCCAGCACTTTCTAGTCTGCTGGCCTCCTCATCTCTGGCCATCCTTCTCAGACCTCCAGCCTCTGCCTGAGAGGCCCAGAGCCAAACTGCATTGCCACGTGGTCATGACCCCAACCCCAGTCTAGCTCCCTCTTAATAGGGGTCTCTCCCCATTAGAAGGCGAGCTCCCTGAACACAGGGAAAATCTCTTGGGGCTGAATTTGCAAGCACAGGGCTTGGAAAGGGTTTGACATTGAATAAGCACCTAATTCGTTATTTATGGTCAAAAAGTAAATGGCTAAGACTTGGGCAGCAGAAAAGATGTGATGAGTCCAGGTAAACCCATAAGAAGGGAAAAATGCCTAAAGGAAGTGTGGTTTCTCTCCCCATTTCTCCACTGTCTCCCACACCACTGGCTGCTGCAATGGTCCTGGTTTGGAGTCACTCCCCTCTCTAGGCCCAGCTCACACAAGCTACCTAACAAGCAAAAGTCTGTCATTCCCCTCAAGAAGCTCCAAGAGTGCTCTGGGAAAGGGAAACAGCACTTACACAGTACTACTGGGTGCCAGGCACTGTGCACTTATACAGCACCTACCAGGCACCAGGCACTATGCTAGACACTTTCTACAACTCTGACCTCATTGGCTAGGGATCCTAGAAGCCCATAAAGTGCCCCTTCCCCACCTGGTTCGGCTCTGCTTTTTATCTTCCCACACTCTCCATTCCAGTCCAACTAACCGCTGGGCCCTATACCTGCCTCCTCACCTTTGGCCAGGTCATCACACAGGCCTGGAATGCCATCCCTCATCATTCACTCCCAGCTCTTGGTATCCCTGGCTCCCTTCCAGGCCCAACTCAAGCAGCACCTCCTCCAAGCAGCCCTTCCCAATACCCCAAGGTTGGCATTCCCTTCACACCAAGAAATGATTTATCTGTGTACACTTCGTTTTCACTCAGCAGAACACAATAAAAGAGAGAAAAGCTGAACAGTCAACATACAAAGAAGCAATGGATTCTCATACCAAAGAGGGCTGTTTGAATCCAGAGAGCAAGGCTAAGAGGGTCAGACAGAAGGAAAGGTGTCTGAAGGCGAATCGGGCCACATCATCCTGAGCAATTAAAGGGTCTCTGAGAGGGGAGGCGTGCCTGCACAAACTCAGGAAGAATCACAGCCACCAAATTTCAGAGGATGCATAGTCTCATTTATTCCTCATATATAGCAGGTAACTAGCAGAATAAACAAAGAATTCCCACGTATTTCAGCTGTAACTTATTTCTCTGACATCATTCAATGAAGTGGTTTGACAGAAACGAATTTTCCAGATGACAGCGGAAAGTTATTCTTCAGCAGTAGAAACTCAAACATTTGTTCTTTAATGATATTGTATCCTTCCCAGACTTCTCTGAAAATAACCTATTCTTAGCTCTGGGTTCTGATGACCATAATCTAGCAGAGGGAGCTTAGCTTTCAGCTAGTGCAATCCTTATTTCAGAGCTGAGCAAGCCGTGATCGCTAGATTAAGTGATTAACCAAGATAATACAGTTATTTCCACATCGACTGTTGTACTACACCGTAAGGCCACAGTGTGTCCCTGAATAATGATGCTTTCATAAATTCATGTGTCTACTCAAAAAAAAAAAGTGCATAGCACCGAAGGTAAAAACAAAAAATAAAAAGAGTCTCTGTGCTCAAGGAGTCTCCACTCTACTACAGGGAAATAAGAGGCTGCCAGGAATACATGACTATTCGCTGGTGAAGGCGAGAAGCCCCCTCATGAAGGAAAATGCTGACCCTGACCCGTGCACACTTTCCCTTCTGGATTTCCCAGCAAACCCCCTCTTCAAACACCTCAAGGGATGCTACAATGCAAGCCTCCCTCCCCAGCCCCCCCAGCAATGTGCAGACTTGCATAACAGCTCCACCCTGGTTCAGATACTCCATTTAATGAGGAAGCACAAGAGCGTCTCCTGCATCGGCATTCCTCACCCCCGTCTCCTCTTCCCGCTGGTTTTCCTGACAATGCTCTCTGGTGCTTCTGCCACTCTGCACACTCCATCACCGAGTCACATTCAAAAACTAGCCCTACGTGTCCCCCACAGCTCTGTCCTGGACCCTCTTTGCTTCAGCGATCAACAGCTCCCCTAGATTGAATTTTCTTCTCTTTTTTGATAATTCTGTGGGCCTGAACCTCCCTCCTGACCTCCAAAAGTCTGTTAGATATCTTCACCCGGACACCTCAGATACCTCAAACTCAGCATTTCCAAAATGAGCTCAGCCCCTTTCCCCATAAGACCTCCCCCCTTTCCTAACTTCTCTATCGCTGTGGAGAGTACCAATATCATCCCATTTCCTTCACCATCACTACTTATCCAGCACTCAAAGAAGCCAGGAAACCCTGGAAGTGGCAACCCCTGACAGTCATCATTCTCAACTGCTACCCACAGGGCAGGCAAACCCCTTTAGATGAAGCAGCAAGGTACTCGAACCACTCTCAATCATCCTGGCCATCATCTTTCCTAAGACCCTGAAGTCTGTGGAAGAGCAAGGCTTCCAGTCAAGTGCCCACAGCCATCATCCGAAGAATGCCACCCCTGTGGAGACTCAGTCCAGCAAACTGCTCCCACAAGTGCTACAGCCACAGATATGCAGACCCAGAAAAGAAAGTCCCTGACTCTGCCCAACAGCGGAGATGGCATTAAAGATACAGCATCAATGCCCACTTTGCCACTGCACTCTAAGAACCCACCTGACTTGCAGCTAAAACCTTCCCTATGTGGTAGCTCCCACATGTGAATTCTCACTCCTGGAAAGCAGGGCCTGACTTTTCTATTTATATTCCTAGCACAATTCTTTGCACAAAGCACTTAGAAAATGCTTTATTCATCTCCCACATCCAACAGTGGTCAAACCTTGTGAATTCCACCTTTTCTTTGACAATGACATCATCTCACCTCTGGACTTTCTTCAGTAGGGAAGGTGAAAGAACCTCTTATATACAGGCCCTGTGCCACATACTTTACGCAGCTCTCATTTAATCATTACAACAATCCTGGGAGGTAGGTGATTTTTTATTATCCTCATTTTACAGATGAGGAATCTAAGGCCCAGGTCAGAGGCCAGATCTGAGCTCAAGTCTCCTTGACTCCAGGTAACAGGGCCACAGAGCTGCCTCAAGCAGGCAAAAAGCCAAAAAGTCTCTCCCCACTTCAGTCCATTTTCAGAAATGAAGCACAGGCCTGACCCTGTCACCCTCCCCCCTCACTCAATAAACTCCAATGGCTCCCATCACCTCCAAGATCAAAGACAAAAGCTTCTGCCTGGTCCCTTCCACATACTCTGCCACTGGCCTCCTGGCTGCTCCTCCAACAAGACCCTGTTCACTGACTGTCTACCAGGCCTGGAGTTCTCTCTCCTAGCATCCTGACCTGGCTTCCTTCGAGTTTCTGCTTTCTCCAAGAAACCACTGCCAGGCCTCCTTAATCTCTGTGCCTTCCCTTTGAGATGATCTCCAATTTAGCATGGGTGTCTGTCTTGTTTTTATGAGGCTGTTGGCATGTTCTTACCCATCAGACTGTGAACTCCTTGAAAACAGACTTATTTTGTCTTTCTTTGTATCTGAAGCACTTAAGGACAGTGCCTGGCACACAGTAGGTACTTAATAAAAGCTGGTTCATTTGACTTCAAGAAAAAAGTGGTTAGAATTTTTTAAAATTCTCTTTAAAAAGTACAAAACACCTACGAATAGGTAGGCACTTACAACAGGAAATCAATCTCAAGACAAGTGAGCATCTTTTACAAGAGAACCACAGCACAGGTCCTTGGGTTTTCGGCTACCCATCCCCTCTGTAATACTTGTGACACTGGGAGTTAAACCCTCTCTAAGTCAGCTGCCTAACTTTAAGGTTGAGGAAGTAATGCATTCATTTTAATTCTGCTGAGTCCCACTTTTTTCAACTTCTTTGGAAAACATTTTCACAAGCAGTTAACTTCCTGGCCAAAGAAGGCGACCAGATTAAATTTGAGTCTCACACCTGCACTGAGCCAGCCCTGCTAGTCTCCACTCCTCCTACAGGGGAGACATCCTGAGATCCTGAGGCAATGAGACACCCACAAGCAGCCACCTCCAAACTTTAGAGGTAAGAAGACACCGATTCCTTCAAGCTCACAAGAGGAGAGAAAATCTTCATTTTTTCCATAACAAGAACAGCACTGGAGTCAAGAAAGCTGGCTAGAATCTGGCTCGGTTACTTTATGACCTTGGATAAGTCACCAGGCCTCAGTTTCTGCAAACAAAAAATGCATGGTTGGAATAAATGGAGTCATCTCAAAGGTTCCTTCTACCTTTAAAACCTAAGATACTGTAACCCCCTCTACCTTTAAGATGCCGTAACCCCCTCTACCTCTTCAAGCCCTAGAGAAGAGTGCAGGATTCTCACCTGCTGGCTGCTAGCAGTGACATAAGAAGAAGATCAGGGAAAACGATGACCACAGCTTCCAGCCTGGTGGCCTGGGGAGGAAAACAGGACAGAGTCCATACAAATTATCCACTTTTATACAGTTCTTTGTCTCCCAGTCCAAGAGGTTTAAAACTTCTGGAAGAATAACATAGGAGAACTCAGTAAGATAAATGTCCAGCCTAGCAAGCAATCTTTTCAAGTCACCAAGTGTCCTTTCAATAGGAAACAGCAATGGAAATTCAATCCATACAAACTACACTGCTCCTCCTCCCCTTCCAACAGTACACTTAAAAAAATAATCTTTTTTAAACAATTCTGCTAAAAGAAGTCAGTGACCTTTAGCAGGCTACGCTAAGGAGACAATTCTTAGTCCCAAAGAATAGCCTCCCGAATAGCCTTTGGAAGGAAAGGAGCATGTTTCTTGAAAGAGTTCTGACGGTGTGAAATACATGTCCATCTAGACCAGAGGAAGCCTATTAAGGTTGAATGGCATTCCCAGAAGCTAATCTATAACTAAGTTTCAAACCCTAACCACATTTATCCTTGTCTCTAAAAAAAAGTTCAGCTTCAGGACACAACCTACACGAAACTTGGACAACTCTCAAGTTAGTCACTTTTTGCAGAAGTGTTGGGGAGTTTTTGCAAACAAGTCTCTATAACATTAGAAAAAAAGAAGAAAAATCACCTCATGCATATTCTAATTTTGGTTTCTGAAGCTGGATTTCTTCTGGTAAGCCGAGTCAGCTTCAGAAATCACACCTCCAAATTCCCACCAGACTCTTCTACTTTCTGACGCCATCCCTAGGTTACTCGGTAACTCTAGGGCAACGTTTCTACAATGTTTCCCACACCTCTGTCTTTCCTCAGATGTCAGTCTGGGATACAAAGTCTCAGAAAAGCATATCAACTCGGGGTGAACCTTAAAAAAGAGCGCTCGCGAAATGATGATGGCTAAGAACTATTAGTTCTATGTCCCTACACAGGTGAACATACATCGAGCCAACACTTTACAACTTTTCCAACAACTTTAAAGAATAGGAGGAACTCAAAAGCTTCTAGATAAACTCATGTTCTCCTCCTAAAGGGCAAGCTTCAAGCCACAAAATAACTGTATTTCTTCAGATACATGTAAAGACAAAGGAAAGAAGAAGGGAGGGGAGGCCAGGCTAGCTTGAGACTTCCTAAAATTCCCAAACAGCTATACTGGATTAGACCATTTGAAATGGCTCTTCATTTTAGAAATGATTAGGAATTGCCAAATTGAAAGTGATCGAGAGACTCCTGAGGTGGATCTATCCTGAGGCTCAGGATCGGGTCTCCCAGGTTAGCAGGGTGCCCACCCGAGACCTGATCCGGGCCACTTGGCAGGCGGCAGGGCTGGGGATGAGGAGGAGCTGCGGCCTCACCTTACATTTCTGGGTGAAAGAAGGCAAGGTCCCATTGGCCTGGACGCGGACCCCAAACACCGGGCGTTCCCCAATTTGCAAAAGTTCCTTCTCCAACACGTGCCAGCCCTGCCAGTCCGCCCAGGCGACGGGCGCCGAAACGCGCTCCCGGCCCAGAACCCGGCGGACCGCCTGCCTCAGTTTCCCCATCCGGACGCGGTGGCAACACTCCGAGGGCATGACACGCGCGGCCCCCCGCAGCCCCGGCACCCGGCAGGCGCCACCTAAAGGCAGGCAGCCCCTCGAACCCGCGCCCACGGGCGCTCGCAGGGCACGTGGGAGGAGCTACCCCCCCGCAGGTGAAGGGTGCCGCGGGGGCGGGGAGTCCCGCGGGGAGGGGGAGGGGTCGCCGTGCCCAGGGCCCCACCCGCACCCCCGCCACTTGCCTGCTCCGAGGAGTCGCGGCTCCCCAGGCCCCGGGAGCGCCAATAGCGCCGCCGTCCAGGGCCCCACTTTCGGCCGGCCCCCTCCCGCGAGAGCCGCGCGGTCTCGCGAGGCCGCCTAGTCCCGGGGAGTCTCGCGAGGACGGGTCGGGGCCAACATGGCCGCCTGAGCACGCCTTCTGAACGGGAACTGTTCGTCACGGGGGAGGCAGCAGCGGGAGCTGGGGCTGGGGAGGGGAGGGGGGCAGGATGCGCACGACTCGGCCGCGCGGCGGCTTAGGAGAACTTCAACCCCCAAGTTTCACGTCAAACCGACCGGGCTCCAGACCGGTCACGTGGGCGTCAGCGACCCGCGTGCATGTCACGTGGGCCGTAGCCCAGCCAGCGCCGAGCGCGGCGGCGCAAGCTTGTGCGCGCGCACCCCGCCCCACGTGGGGGCATCGCCACTCACAGCCGTGGCCCCCGCCCCTCTTCCCTATCCTCCGCCCTCCCCTCCCGGGATCCAACGCGCCGCAGAATCCGGGTCCCGCAGCCCCTCCCCCTCCCTTCCTCGCACTCCCCCGCCCGCCACGTGCCCCCAGCGGCCCCGGGGCTCACCTCGGGCGCCGCCGAGCCGACCGGAGAGAGCGGCCGGCGGGCGGCCCGTGGCCGAGAGGGAGGCCACCCCCGCCGCCCCCGGAAGCTCGGCCGGCCGCCTCCCCGCGGCCCCTGCGCGCCAGCCCGCCCGCCCGGCGGCGCTTCCAGGTGGGCCCGCCTCCCGCTTCTGCCACTTCCCGCTGCCGCCCCCGTGCCTTCTTCCGGCCCCTCCCTTCTCCGCCTTCTCCCCCCTCTCCTCTTTTCCCTTCCCCCCTCCTGGCTCCTCGGGTTCGAATCCCGGCGCTCCCCGCCAGCCCCACCTGATTAATAATGGAGGTCATAATCATTTATAATCATAATAATAACGGGAAGCAGCTGGCTCTGCGGATCCAGTCGGCTCGACCTTAGTAAGCGCCCGCTATGTTCCCAGCCCTGTCCCCAGGACCATGAAAATCACAGGTAGAGACTCAGTCCTATCCTTAAATTAAATGACTTTGGCATTGGGGATGCCAAAGAGCCCTCCCCCCCCCTCAGGCAGCTTACATTCTACCGCGGGGCTTTTAGAGAGCACCACGAAACACTGGGTCCGGAAGACCTTCCAATGCCTGCCCAGGATGAAAACAGCTCCCCCTCCCCCCGCTTAAGATCCCGGTGAAGAGCTTGGCCGCTGTCGCCGGGGAAACAGGCTGGGAAATAGATACAAAGTAACTTCCTAGGCTCGCTCATTTCCTCCCTGTCCGCTACTTTGTAATCACCTGGAGAGCTGGAGCAGCCGCTGCCTCTATGGACAGCTCTGGCCCCGGGAGCCCGGCACCCGCACCGCTGCCTCTAGAACTCAGAAGAACTCCGAACTGAGCTTTGCAGAACAGCAAGTTGGCCCAAACACCGCACAAATGGGTCTGCTTTACTGGGGGCCGGACTCCGCAGTAACGCTTTGACAGTAGATACAACGAGTGGGCCCGGCCACTATGCCCAGGACCCAGAGCAGGGCTCACGTCCCGCCCCCCGCCTCCCCGACAGGCTGGTTGGTGAAGCCCCAGGTCCTCTCTTCAGAATGTTATTTAAATGCATAAAATAAAATACTTTGCATAATAAAGGAAACCATTGGCAGTAAGAAACAGTTAACAAAATTTTTTTAAAAACGAATTAATATCCCTCAGCTTGAGAACTCGTTCCCTAAAACCGAAGATCAGCGCATTACGCTAGGAACATTCAAACACCCTCCCCAAAGCCAATCAAGGATTCCAGAAATACAGCCTTCCCAAAGCAGCCGAGTACTGTGTCGCTGGGATTTGTATTGGATGTTTGGAAGTTTGGGTTTTTTTTCAGGCATGTGAGTAAGTGGAGATGTGGGTAGGTGTCTTTAATACTACTAAAAAAAAATTACTGCCAAGTTGAAATGTTTTCTCATATTTTTCTTAGTTGAAGGGTTACTGAATGTCCACGGGAACAGTTGTCTATTCAGCAGACCTGGGAACATGGAAAGGATTCAGTGTTCCCTTTTAGACCAGGGGGTAGGGAAGAATTCTTACCCAAGCAGGAGAAAAGTCAGCAAAAAAGAAAAAAAATTCGAACTGGAGGTGCAGAAAATTAAAAAATTTTTGCCACCAATAAAATCACTGCAGCTAGAATTTTACTAGTGGTCTGGTGGGGAAATTTTATTAAGAATTGCATCGGAATGTAAAAAGCACAGTGTGAAAAACCCATCCATGTACTGTAACCAAAAGCCTTGACACTGTGGGTCCAGGCTACCATGCCAGATGCATCCCAAAATCCCCCCCCCCCCCATTACATGCCTGCTGTTTCCTCAGTACAGTACTTGATGCCTCACTTTTCGCCTTTACATGGGATTGGGTTGTAAATTCCTTGAGCGACTATCCTCTGCCTGTTTTGGGGTTCCAGAACACAGTGCTTGACACATAGGAGGTGCTTTCTAATTGTTTATGGTCTGACAGGCCAGCTTGCCATGGGGTCTGGAATGCTCTCAGTTCTCACCTTCATTCTCTGGGGCATCCCACTCCCCTTTCCCTTAATGCTGCTCCTTATGTGAGAAGTTTAATGATTTTGTCTAAGTGTTGATGCTCCCTTCCTCCCCCCCAAAAAAGGCATTTGTATTTCCTGTGTATGTTGGGAGGTGGGGGTGGCATTTACTCTTCTAGGTACACAGAGTTTTCTCCAAAGGTAAGCTTCTTGAAGATAAGTATTGTTCCTTGTCTCCATAGCCCCAGGCCCTGGCACGGAACCTCATCTCAGTTTGGGTTCGATGAATCTTGAACTGAATTCCTAAATTAACATGTGAGCAAAAGAGATGGACAATACTACAAATCACTAATAAAAAAACACAAAGTACAATAATGCTACATGGTCACTATATACTGACCCTAACCCTAAATGCCAATTGGCAAGGATGAAAAATCCCTGACATAGTGAAATGTTGAAGAGTCCACAAGTGAACTAATGCACTGCAGGTGGAGTTGGGAATCTGGTCCAAGCAGTCTAGAGAAAAGTGATTCAACTCTGGATGTCTGAGCCATCATTCCACATACCCCAGGGAAGCAGGTGCTGGAAATCAAGGATCCACCCATACTCAAATAGTCCTAGGATTTGCTCCTTGATAGCAGCAAAGCCTTGAAAAGAGGGGGCCAGCTGACTGGGGGAAAATAATAATGTTAATAATGATGATGGTGATAGCTAACATATAGTGCCTACTGTGTGCCAAGCACTACAAGGCGCCCTTTAGGATTATCATTGAATCCAGGCTCAGCACTCCACCCACTGCTCCACCTAACAACTTCCAATAAATGGATGATGCTGCAAGAAATGAGCAAAATTGGGGATAAGAGGAATTTGGAGAAATAGCCATGGGAAGAATTACATGAAATGAGTCAGAATCAATAAAGCAGAATCCAATGACTGCAGGAACATGAATGAAGGCAACATGGGCAGGATTCAGATTATCTGCAGGCTAATATTGACTCCAGAAAACTACTGGTGGAAAACCCTTCTGTCCTTTAACTAGAGAGATGCTGGGTCACAGGCATTGAACCAACTGTTACACGCAGTCTCACTGGGCAGGGGGGAGGGTTGCTGGGAGTGACTGTCATGCAAAAATAAGATAAAATATGAGAGAAGAATAGAGATGGAGCTGATATGGTCCCATTCAGATACAAAGGATAGTCTTGTACACTGGTATCTCAGTTACAGGGACTTGGGCAGCCAGGACCCAGAGTCAGGAAAGACTAATTTGGGGGCCTCAAGGGGGCGCCATGGTGCACACAACACAGAACCTGGAGTCAGGAAGGTTTAATTCCTTATGAGGTGTCTTGGGGACACAGCAATGCACAGAACCTGGATGTGGAGTAACAAAAGGCCAATTCCTTGTGAGGCCCCTACCTAGGCGGGCCCACAAGCACAGAGCACTGGAGCTGGTGTTCAAGCTGGGTGACCCCTGGTAAATCACTCCACCCTGTTTGCCTCAGTTTCCTCATCTGTAAAATGAACTGGAGAGGAAAATGGCAAACTACTCCAGGATCTCTGCCAAGAAAACCCCAAAAGGGGTCATGATTGCAACAACAGAACAACTGAAAAATGGAGACCACAACAGCACCTACCTCTCTGGGTTGTTGTGAAGCACTTAGCGCGGTGCCTGGCACATAGTAGGCATTTAATAAATTTCCCCTTTTGTTTCCAGAAGATATTCAGGTTGATTTACTAATGGCACTAGATGAAGGCCTCTCAAAGGCCAAGATGTTAGCCCACAGTGAGACAAAAGCAGGAGTCTTGGAGCTCAGGCCCCTCTGTGGTTGTCTCCTTCAGTTTTGCAGCAGAGAGATTTAATGAAACTTGTAACCCTATCATCCTCTCTCTGGTAAGACAAGGATAAACTGTGTCCCAGTGCATCCTCTTTGTTGACAGAAGTAGCCAAGTTTGTGTTGATTGTTACATAGAAGTAATTTCATACTTTTTGTTCCTTTATGCATTGTATTTGATTTTCAACCACAAACTGTAACTGTTTCCTCCAACTCCTTACTACACAAATGGATTTGTGCCAATCAATTGCTACAGTTTGAACGCTCAGCCTAACAGAGTGCTGGACTGCTACCCTTGCAACATTTAATAACTCTGTGATCTTTAGCATCTTATTTCAAGTCTCAGTTTTCTGATGTATGAAATAGAGATAATACCTACAGATAACATATGTAAATGCATTTGCAAAATTTAAAGTACTACATAAATGCTATTATTTCATCTATAAAAAGTGGGGCAAACTTTATTTATTTTGTCAAATAGGCTCCTTTGACAATTTTTAAACATGACGAAGTTCTCTTTATGATCAGATATGCTGATTCAGCTCTTTTGAGAATAATAAGAGAATCAAAATAAGTTATGTTCCATCTGATAAAGGCATTAATAATATTAAATGCTTCAAATATTTGATAATAATGCTACTAGCAAATTACTAGTGATATACAAACCTGAGCACAAATACCTGAGACCCTGAGTAGCATTATATTGGGATATATATTCAGTGAAGAAATTTATTTCTCAGAGGGGGAGAGAAGCACAGTAGAGACTATGGAGAGGACAAAACACAGAAATGGAGGCCAGAGAGAGGATTCTGGGAAGATGGAGACTAAATTACCTAATCTCAAAGAATGAGTAGGTTAAAGAACAAGTCACAGAAATAATAATGTTATTAACGAGAATGACAATAATGAGACAATGTACCACTATCTATGGGATACCACAAAAGCTGTTATCAGTAGAAAATGTATCTCTCTAAATGTTTACATCAGTAAAATAGAAGAGATCAATGAGTTGGGTATACACTTTTAAAATCCAGAAAAAGAAGAAATTTAAAATCCCCAATTAAATACCAAACTGGAAATCCTAAAAATTAAAGGTGAGATGTAAGGAACTGAATATAAGAAGATCATTGAATCAACAAACAAAGCTAGGAGTTGGTTTGATGGGGAAAATCATTGGTTAATATGATTTTTAAAAGTAAAGAAAATCAAATCACTAGTATCAAAAATGGAAGGAGTGAATATACCACAAATGAAGATACAGTCCAAACAATTATTAGGAGTTATTTTGCCCAATTATATGACAATAAGTTTTTGTGAATTTAAGTGATTTTAAATGTGAATTAAGTGGATTTTATGAATTTAAGTGAAATGGAAGAATACTTGCAAGAAATATGAACTGCCCAGATTAACAGAAGAGAAAATACAGTATTAAATAAAACTTTTAGAAAAAGAAACTAAATAGGACATAAATGAGCTTCCTAAGGAAAAAACATCAAGACCAGATATATTTATGAGGAAATTCTACCAAACATTTAGAGATCAACTAACTCCAATATTTTATTTGGAATAATTAGTAAAAAGAGTCCTACCAAAGTCCTTTTATGAAATAAATATTGCAGTGATACCTAAACCAGAAAGAACAAAAATAGAGAAAGAAAATTGTAGGCCAATTTCACTAGTAAATATGGATGCAAAAATCCTAAATGAAACACTAGTTGTGACCTCAAGGCAAGTTCTCCCCCACCACCACCACCCCAGCAGGCTAGGAAAATACAGGATGTCCCAAAGATTATACAATATGACCTAATGGGATTGATAACAAGAATGCAGGAATGATTTAATCTAAGGAAAACTATTAACATAATGGATTATAGCAATAACAAAAGTAACAAAGATCATGTGATTATATCAGTAGATGCAGAAAAAAAGCTTTTGACAAACTCCAACACCCATACCTATTAAAAACACTTGAAAGCCTATAGGTATAAATGGGCTTTTCCATAAAATGATAAGAAGCATATAACTGACATTGTCAGCAAGCATTATTTGTAACAGAAATAAGCTAGAAGCCTTCCCAGTAGAATCAGGGGTGAAATAAAGATACCCATTATCACCAATATTATTCAATATTGTATCGAAATTCTAGCAATAGTGATGAGAAGAAAAATAAATTGAAGGACTCCAAATGGGCAATGAAGTAATAAAACTATCTCTTTTTGCAAAAGATAAGAGGATATACTTGGAAAATCCTAGAGTAGGGGTAGGGAACCTGTGGCCTCAAGGCCACATAGGACCCTCTGAGTTCTGGGGTATGACCTTTTGACTGACTCTTAAGTTTTGCAGAACAAATCTTTTTATCAAGGGGATTTGTTCTGTGAAGTGTGGATTCAGCCAAAGGGCCACACTTGAGGACCTAGAGGGCCATATGTGGCCTTGAGGCTGCAGGTTCCCCATCCCTGTCATAGAGATTCAACTAAAAAGCTAGTTGAAACAATAATTTTTGCAAAGTAGCAGGATATAAAATAAACTCACGTAAATTGTCAACATTTCTATATATCAGCAACAAAACCCTGCAAGAAGAGATAATAAGAGATGGCCACCCCAATTGATAAATGGTCAAATGGTATGAACAGACAGTTTTCAGAGGAATAAATTAAAGCTATCTATAGTCATATGAAAAAATACTCTAAATCGCTATTAATTAGAGAGAAGCAAATCAAAACAACTCTGAGATACCACATCACACCTATCAGATTAGCTAAGATGACAAAACAATATGATGAAAACGTTGGAGAAGATGTGGAAGAGTTGGAACATTAATTCATCGTTGGTGGAGCTGTAAGCTGATCCAACCATTCTGGAGAGCAATTTGGAACTATGCCCAAAGGGCTACAAATATGTGCATACCCTTTGACCCAGCAATATCACTTCCAGGACTGCATCCCCAAGAGATCATAAAAATGGGAAAAGGGTCCTACATGTACAAAAATATTTATAACAACACTCTTTGTGGTGACCCTAAACTGGAAATCAAGAGGATGCCCATCAATTGAGGAATGACTGAATAAATTGTGACATATGAATGTAATGGAATATTATTGTGCTATAAGAAATGATGAACAGGAAGACTTCAGAGAGTCCTGGAAAGACTTATATGATCTGATACTGAATGAAAGGAGCAGAACCAGGAGAACTTTGTACACAGCAGCAACCACAGTGTGTGAGGAATTTTTGTGGTAGACTTAATACTTCATTGCAATGTAAGGACTTCAAAAATTTCCAATGTTCTCTTAAGGCAAATACCTTCCACATCCAGAGAAAGAACTATGGAATTTAATCACAGAATGTAGCAGAACATTTTCTTTTGTGTTGTGTTTTGTTTTGTTTTATGGTTTCTCTCATTCATTTTAAATCTTCTATTCAACATGATTAAGGTGAAAATGTATTTAATAGGAATGTATGTGCAGAACCTATATAAAATTGTATGGAGTGGGGAGGGAGGGGAACAAAAATGCAAGTTATATGGACGTGATGGTAGAACACTGAAAACAAAATAATAAAAAATTTTTAAAAAGATATAGTCCATTTAAAGTAAATGTAGACAGCATAAATTACCTGGGAGTGTACCTGTCAAGACAAACCCAGGACCTAGAACAACATAATTTTTTAAAAATCACTTTTTATGCAAATAAAGTCAGATTTAAATAACTGGAAAAATATTCATTGTTCATGGGTGGACGTAGCCAATATAATAAAAATGACAGTTCTACCTAAACTAATCTACTTATTCAATACCATCCTGATTAAATTATGAAAAGAATATTTTGTGCTAGAAAAAATAATAACCTTCATTTAGAATAACAAAAGGTCAAGACTATCAAAGGAATTAATGAGGGGGAACAGGAAGGAAAGGAACAAGGTCTAGCAGGACCAGATCTTAGACTGGATTATAAAGTGGTGATTATCACAACTCTCTGGTACTGGCAAAAAAAAAAAAATACAAAGGATCAATGTAATAGAGGACAATACACAGTAGCAAACGATTATAACAACTTTGTGTTGGAGAAATGTAAAGATTTCAGATCTGGGGATAAGAATTCATTATTTGGTTAAAAAAATCATTGGGGAAAACTGGAAAGCAGTCTGTCACAAACTAGGTATAGACCAATATCTTAAACCATTTGCCAAGATAAAGTTAAAATAGATACGAGATATCATAAGTAAATTAGAAGAACATGGAACATATTATCTATAAGACTTATGGACAAAAAAATTTATGAATAAACAAGAGAGAGAGAGCATAGTGAGATAGAAAATGGATAATTTTGATTATATTGAGTTAAAAAGCATACAAATAAAACCAATGTAGCCAATATTAAAAGGAAAGTAGAAAACTGGGGGGAAATTTTTATAGACCATTTCTCAGAGAAAGATCTCATTTCTCAAACATACAGAGAACTTTGTCAAATTTATCAGAATATGAGTCATTCCCCAACTGATAAATAGTCAAAGGATATGAATGAGCAGTTTGAGGGGGAATAAATCAAAACTATATATGATCCTATAAAAATACTCTAAATCTTTTTTTATTCTTTTTTCTTTTTATTCATTTTAAACTTAAAGACAAAGAGAAAGAATATTTCCATGTACACAGCACACCATAAGAAGAGTCAATATAAAACCATGAGTTTCCATTTCACGCTATTTTTTTAAAAACAATCCTATGTAATAAACCCTACATATCATTTTCAAAGCTGCCCTGCTGTTCTATGTTTCCTTCTAAGTTCACTTTTGTTCTCTGTTGTTTATTTTTATATTTTTTCTCCCTCCCTTCCCACCTTGCCCTAAAGAAGGCTACATTAGACATACATGTATGTATGGGTGTATACATGTGTATTATGTATACATATACATATCCACATACATATTATATGTGTGTGTGTGTATTCTGAATGCAAGCTGTATCTTCCTTCATAGGTCCTTTGTAGTCAATCTCAGAATCAATAACACTCGAAATGACTTAGTTGTTCCAAGTTGTTCTTCGAACACTATAGATGTTCTTTCCCTTTTTTCCCTGATTAACTTAAGTAATAGACCTTGTAGTGGCATATCTGGCCAAAGGGCACAGGCAGTTTAATAACTCTTTGAGTATAATTCCAGAGAACTCCAGATGAACCAAAGTCTCTGCAAGCAGCCAGGAGAGAGACCTTTACATATAAAGGAAAGGAAATTCGAATAAGACCATTTTGCAATCATTAGAAATCACGAGGGGTAGATTCTATTTCCTACCTCCAAAACTCAGAGCAGAAGAGAGAGGGGCTCAGAGGTCAGGAACGGAAGGACTCTTGGAGAAAGAAAAGGAGGGGGCCGTTGGCCAGGCAATATGAGTCTAAAAAAAAGGCAACTGATAAATTCAGATATGGATTGTGTAACTCTATCCTGTATTTGCTGTAAAAACCCAGCTCTCTTATCGGTCTCCAAATGAAGGAGTTCCTAAGTCCCAAAGTTCAGTCTTTCTGTTTCAGAGTAAGATGCCAAAGGTTTAGGCTTTCCCACAAACTCTGAGCTAGAGTTTCAAAGTACAATTCTCTCATAAAACACTCTACTCTATGGGGATTGTTATCTCAGCAGCACCACCTACAAATCACTCCTGCCGAGGCACGTCCACACAAATTCAGTCTCAGAAAGTTCGTGGCATTTGTGTCATCCTTGAGAAGTGTCCCATCATTAGCCTCATCCTTGCCAATTCAAAAGGTGCCTTATCTCACTCTCAGGCTCCAATGAGCCTACATCCTTGCTTCTCTATCAATGACCTTGGGATGCAGCTCTCATACATTTCACAAAAGTATTCCTTAGAGACAGAGGGGATGACCTTGACCCCATGTTGCTGAGGTAGCCGCTGACCCCTTTATTAATTGGCATGACACTAAAAAACTGTTATCTTGCTTGGAGAAGCATGCCTTGGTTTATCTTTTTTGTTAAATTTCACTCCAGACAAAATAATTGACAACTTAAATAAACTGGCAAGTAAAACATATTAGTGAAGCAAATAGGAGGTTAATCTGAAAAGGAAAAGGATTTGTGGTTTGATTCTAAGGTTGCTACTAAGACTAAGAAGGAAGCCGGGTGTGGCTGGCATGTTCCGAAGGAGTGTCAAATGAACTTGGAGGTGAGATGTAAACTACACATAGCTACAAAACTCCAGGCTGAGAATTCAAGTCAGCATTGTAGAGCCGGCACCATTTTGCAGTGATTTGCCTCAAGACCACAATCTGGTCTTTGTTGCCTGCTCCAGCCAACTGGCACCAAGTTCGAATGTGTCTCCCTTCCTGAGCAGAAGGTGATGAAGGTGGGGAACTCTTTTCTCAGTACTGCCTGAAAAGGACAAAGAAGTAGAGGATCCCAGTGGGAAAAAAGACAAAGGGTCTGAAGTGGCAGGAGCAGGAGAGGAAGAACATACTGAACCCAAGAAGAAGGTAAGGAAAAGGTGCTATGGACTTAGAACTCAAATAACCCGATGGAGGAAACTCTTCCTGTAGAGGAGCAAGCTAGCTACCTGAGAACAAAGCAGCTACTATCCTCCAAGCAGCAATCACCTATAGCAATCACCTATAAGAAACTATCTCCTAAGGGACAGACGAAGAAGAATGGAGGTGCTTGGTAAGTCCCTGCTCAGAGATACTGAGCCAGCTGTTGGTTGATCTGATCCTGGCAAATGAATGAACAATGAATGAAAAACATTTTAAGTTCTTTCACCATATCCAAGACCTGTCCCAACAAGATCTAACAGATAGCCACCTAAGGTTTATCAAAACAGATAGTTACTACTCCTGGCAATTTATGTAGCATAAATGATACTGCTAAAAAGAACCTAAAAAATATTACCAAAGGTTGTGAAACATTACCAGAGTCCCCCATGTTGTGTCTTCCTCTCATTGAAAACAAGATATGGAAGAAATAGTTTGATTTGGGACATTAACAGATATTTAATGTGATGGTATCTGAAAATGGAATTTGGATTTCTAAATAGCTTGAAATATAAGAATGAAAGATGCATGGGCAGAAAGGAAGGACGCCCAACCAAGCCCAGAAAGAATGGTTTTGTCTGGTAGCTTGCAAAGGTAATTAAAAAACTTTAAAGTCAAAAGAATTCTGACTCCATCACCCACCCACCTCCACCCTCACCAGACTGCTGTCTCACCCCCTTTCCTTTATCTCATGTCTCCCCCTGTCTACTGGCTTCTTTGTTGGTGTCTCCAAAATGGCCATGTGGCCCCCATCCTTTTAAAAAAAAAACAATGCTCACTTGATCCTGCCGTACCTGCTAGCCAGTCAGTGGCCCACAGGTCTGTCTCCCTTCACAGATAGTGTTTCTTAAGAAAGGTATGCAGAATGGGACTTGTGTTTTTTAATCTGACCGATGTAGAAATTTGTTTTGCTTGTAACAGTGACTGACCTGGCTCCTCAGAGCCAGCTGTTCCCTGGGATCCCTCCCCTAGGATTCTCCTTATCCTTAAAGTGTTTGGGGTTGTTTGGTTCCCGCCATTGACTTATGCCCCCACTCATTCCTTCCATTTTAGAGGCTTAAGCGCCCCAGTTGCATCTAACCACTTCAGAATCAGATTGCTTTTTACAGAGTAAGATTCAGTTCTAATGGATAGTAAGATCAAACACATAAATATTCCCCTCTGTGTGGGGGCATGATGGCAGAGAAGAGGAAGGGACTCATAAGAGCCAAGGCAGAAGCCCCTGGGCTTGTGTACTGACCCCCTAGTCTCTCTGGGCTTTTCCGCTGGGCTGGCAGCTCCAAGAGTGCCCTGGCTTCAGCTCCCAGGCCTGGAACCCTACTGACTGCACCTAGAACTGGAAAAATATTTGGACTTCCTTGGAGTCGCCATGAAGGCTCCAAGCCCCATTACATCTGGCTGTGCATGTCTGTATGAGAGTTTTGTTTTTCTTTTTTCTACTTTTGCTTTCTTCTACAAAGATCAAACATGGGCATCTTGGCATCAGGCCATGGCAGCCAGGGCCAGCATGTGCCATGTCATATCTGGATTCAGAGAAGGTCCTCTCTGAAGCATCTCATGAATGCTGTCTCCTCCTGGGTCTCTGTTTACCCTTTAAACCATTCCACATCACACTAACTAACCATGGGTGTCCACTGAGGTTCCATCCTGGACTATCCTCTCTTTGATCTCATGAGCCACTCTGGGGTCAGATAGCATCTCTGGGCAGCTGCAACATCTCTCTGCTGAGCTACAGTCCCTGTAAAACTGACTAACCTGGCCCACACCACCTGGATTCCCTACATCCTCCAGGACTCTCTGGTATCAATTCCCCTCCTCCTTGCACCACCTTAGTCTATGGAGGAGGAAGGAGGATTGGGTTCATAGTATGGCTCAGTTCCCACTTCAGAACACCTTCAGGCGAGTTCTAGTCACCTGGCTTCTCAGGGCTCCCTTGCCAAGCTGGCCAGTCACAACATCCTTCCTGGAATCCTGGCTCCAAGGTCACCATTGCTCAAACTCTCAGGGGTGGTGGGGCTGGTGAGGATCACCCCTGGCCCCTGAAACTGACATTTGAAGGAAAAATGACAGAACAAAAACCCATGTGCCCAGGCCTGTTTCTTGGAGTGGGGTAAAACAAAGTCTTTCCCCAGTCCCTGTTTCAGTTCATGATGCCCATGCTGTGAGAAAACAGGGATCTACACCCTCTGGATACAGTAGGAAAGAGTTTGACCCAGGAAGAGAGCATTGTAGCAATTCAAAGGATTCTGCACCTGCCCATGTGCTTAGTGTCAGGATCTGGGGATGCCAGGCAAGCCCCCTGACGACGTTTAAGAATCACATTCCCATCTGCACCTCAAACTCAGCCAAGCCAGAATGTAACTCATTACCTTGTCCTCCTTCCCCTCCCTTTCCCCAACTTCCCCAGCACTGAGGAAGGTACCACCATCCTCCTATCCACCCAGGCACACAAGCTTGCTCTATTATCCTTGACTCCTCATTCTCACTCAACATGACTGAGGTTCCATTGCCAAATCTTGTCCCTTCTACCTCTCCAGAATCCCCTGTAAATGGCCCTCTCTCCACTTCCACAACTTCTCAGAACTTCTCACCAGGACCATTAGAAGAGACTTTGCTCTCCCCACTCTGATCAAGAGCACAAGCTGCCACATCCCTTCCCCCATCACCTCGAGGGTCAAATGTAAACCTTTCTTCGGCCCTTAAAGCATCTCCTCCTTCTCTAGTCTTGGCCTTGATTCTTCTCTGGGAACTCTAAGTACCTTTCCATCAAGTCATTCCAATTTGACCTCCCCCCCCTGACATGACATCTCACCAGGCTGGCCCCAGATCTACAACATTTTCCCTTCTCCCTTCCACCTCTGGGTTTATCTTGCTTCCTTCAAACTCCAAAACAATCTCAGCTACAGAATGCCTTTTCTGGTCCTCCCATTTCCCCTACCCCTCAGAAGCCCTGAAGAAAAGAAACCAGGCTTTTTACTTTCCTTTTCTCATTTAGCACATTAGCCTGACACATTTCTGTAAATATTCAATCACTTTCAGTCATGTTTGACTCTGTGACCTCATTTGAGGTTTTCTTGGCAAAGATACTGGAGTGGTTTGCCATTTCCTTCACCAACTCATTTTACAGATGAGGAAACTGAGGCAAAGAGGGTTAAGTGACTTGCCCAGGGTCACACAGCCAGGAAGCATCTGAGGCTAGATTTGACCTCAGGAAGCTGTCTTCCTGACTCCAGACCCAACATTCTATCCACTACATCACTTAGCTGCCCAAGTCTAACACATAGTAAACCCTTAATAATGCTTACTGACTAATCCCTGATTTCATCTTTTACTCTAAGTGGCTTGAATCCAATATTCATTTTAGATGTGTCCTTCATCTACAGCCTGGATAAAATGCCAGGAAAGCGGTATAAAATTCTAGAGATGAGCAAACATAGAACAGTGAAAGAGTACATGTATTTCCCACTTTGTAGCATCAGAAAAGGAACAGAGAAAATGACAGGGCAGTATCACTTATTTATGAAGCACCTACAGTGCTCCAGGGGCCCCTCCACTCTTATAGGAGACTAGCACAAAGGCAGGCAGACACTTATTAAGAGTTCACTATGTACCAGGCGAGATGCTGAGAGAACAAATACAAACCAGGATGGTCCCTGCCCTCCTAATGGGGTAAGACCGAACACACAAGAGCAAGGGGTCCAGGAGGGGATCTGGGGCAGGGATGGAAAGGGCAGTCTTGATGGGAAAGTGGGAATATTGCTGTTTGCAGAGCTAGATGGGGAAGGGATCTCTGTTGGAGAGAGGGAGGGCTGGATTCCAGTGAGATAAGAGCATGAGTCAAATATATTTGTTACATGGGGAAGTCCTGTTCTTAGGCGTGTGTCCCCGGTAGACAATCCCATGGAGTTTTTATGACAGTGTCTCATCTCTGATTTACAGATGTGAGTGTGTACATGCAAAACCGATCCAGGGTGATATGGTAGAGTCACTCACAGCCATGAAGCTGGCCATGGAAGTGACCAGGGGATCTTTCTTGAATCATTGTTTCATTTTCAATCACTCACTAACTGTTATAAAGCACCTACTGCATCACAGGTATTGTGCTAAGTGCCAGAGATTTGAAAAGAGACAAAAGACAGACCCGGTCTTACGATCTAATGTGGGAGACAACATGCAAGCCAATATGGGCAAAACAGCTCTGTACCAGATAAATAGGAAGTAATTAATGGAGGCCTTGGGGAAGGCTTCCTGTAGAAGAGGGAGTTTGGGCTGGATCTTAAAGAAACGAAGGAGGTCAGTGGTCAGAGTGGGAGGGAGAGCATCGAGGCCTGGGGGACAGCCAGAGAGAATACCAAGCTGAGAGGTGGAGGGTCTTGTTTGTAGAACAGCCAGGAGGGCAGTATCACCGAGTCAGAGCAGGTGGTGGGGAATGAGGGCTAAGAGGGCTGGAAAATGAGAAGGCTGGGTTCGGAAGGGCTTTGAATGGTAAACAAAGCAGTTTGCTGCTGGGGGCCCTAGGGAGCCTCTGGAATTTATTGAATAGGGGTGCTATGTTGAGACCGGGCTAAGTTTTGAGCCTATACAGACCAAGCGGATGTGATAGAAACCTGGCTCTGGGAGCGTGGGCTAGAACTTTATGCTACAAAAGTAAAAAGGGAGGAAAAAGAAACACCTTGTCACAAATATTCCTTGTCACAAATATTCCATAATCAAGCAAAACAAATTCCCATCTTGTCCATGACTGAAAATAAAGATGAGCTGATTCAAGGAAATTTTGGCCCAAGGGAAAGATGGGCCAATAGGCAGATGAGAAAGGGAAGGAGAAGTGGGGCCAAGTCTAAATTCAATAAGGAAGGTGCATGGAACATAGTCTGGAAACAGCATCAAAGGAGAAGTCCAGAGGTATCAGAGGCCATTTCAGGGTGAAGGAGGGCACCCAATCTGATCTGAATGACTCAGAAGGGAGGCCCAGAGGGCAAGAGGACAGGGCTTGAGGTGAGAAATCGAAGGGGAAGAGTGAGTTAAGAAGTGAGAGGTCAAAGACCTACAGAGCACATAGAACCCTTATATCAGAACCGCACATGGTGAACACCAAATAACCCATAAAAACTAAATCAATCTTATCAGCCATGTGGAAACTATCCGAGTCAGACATATTTGTACCATACAGTCAGATCAGGAGTTGCCAGTACTATATGTGTTAGATGGAGATGATGATGGTGATGAGGAAGAGGAGGATGGGAGCACAGAGATGATGTCCAAAGAAGACAGAGCAAAGGACTTTATCAAGAAAGATTTGACAAGAGGAGGGGTGATTAGAATCAGAGTAACACCGAAGGACATGGAAAAGTCAGGCAAAGGCGGAGATGGCCTCCTGTCCATTGAATGGCCCACCTGTAGCAAACCCATGGGAAAACAGGTACAACAGCCCCTCCCAGGGTGGACAGGCTTGATGGGAGAATGCCCCTCCCCCCAGCAGGTGAGAAGTCATCTGGAACAATGAAAGAATTTGATGTTTAAATTTATTTTATTGCTATCTTTTGTTCGTATCATCACTTCCATTTCCCTCTTACCAGAGACTGATGCCAGCTTAAAGAGGGAAAACGATTCAGCAAAACTAGCTACCACATTGAAAAGGTTTGGTATAATCCACACCCCTCATCCCCCAGTTCTGCAAAGAAATGAAGAAAGGAGGTCTTCTTGGGGGCCAGTCTTGGGCATCACCATTTCACAGCATTCAGTACTGATGGTTTGGGTGTTTTTCCATTTCCATCACTGTGGTCAGGAGCCACTGCTTTCATTCATTCATCCAAGTTTTCCACTACTTCTCAGTCTCCATCTTCATCATTTCCTAGAGGTCTGGGGTCTCTTCTTAGCTACAAGTGTTGTTTCCACACCCAACTAAAATCGAAAGTGGAGGTCTGGAAAAGAGTCACATAGACCTCACAGGCCCAGATAGACTACCTGGCTGGAAGGGCAACCAGATGAATGCCACGACAAATCCCTCAAAGTGCTTGGCATCTGCTCTCCAGCTCACAAGGGTGGGGAGGGAGTAGCTTCGCCACTTCCCCTTCCACCTGGGGCCCTTCCCTCATCGGGGCTTCTTCCCAGGAACACCATTTTGGGAGGGCCTAAGAGCAGCCAGCCTTCCCTTCTTCAGACTCTAGAAGCCAAGCAGAGAGAATGTGCAGAGCAGAGGGGTGAAGGGTCATGTGTGTGGAACAGTGTGGAGGCTAGGACCCCCGATCAGAGGGTACATGGTGGGGAGTTAGGAGTGTGAAGACTGAGAAGAGAGGACGGCTTAGAGCCTTTTGTATTCGTTCATGGGAAATCTCAGAAATGTTTGGCTTCTAGCCTACACCAGCTTAGAACTTTCTCAGTGATGTCCTACTGGCATTGAGGGTGGCAGAGACAGGTGGAAAGAGACAACTCCGGCCTGCTAAACACGAATTGTCAATTCCTTTAAAGTCAGTATCCTTGAAACCTACAAACATATAAGGAAACCAGTTTTTATTATTATTTGCACTGCTTCGCCCTTATTTTGGAGGCCAAAACCCTCCTATTTTAGATTTACACTTATGCATGTTTCTCTCTACATTGTTTTATAGACAATAATTAGTTTGGCCTGAGGGTCAGTCTTGGAGTCAGGATGACCTCGTTCCAAGTCTCGTTGGCCACAGTCCTAACTGTGCATGGCCCTGAGGAACCGCTTTGGGTCAGCTCGGTGTGCCAGACAAAGCAGCAGCAAGCAGCAGCCTGGCTTCGGGACGGGAAGCCCTCGCCTGGGGCTTCCTGCACTGACGAAACCATAGGTGCCAAAACCGAATGAAAAAGCCACCCACCTCATCAGCTTGAAAGGCTGGCCCAGTGGGATTACACAGCCAAGAGGAGCAGGACTCCAGCTCCTCCTCGAACACATGGCATGTGACCACGAGCAGGTCACACTCACCTTTACATGTCCCAGCAATTCTTAGATAGTCAATTCTGGATCCATGTGCCTGGGAAGAGATTCCATATGGAGCGTTCCTGCAGCTCCAGATCCACTCCTCTCACTGCCTTCCCCCACACACCCCAAAAAAGAGATTTAAAAAATAACTTTTATTAAATTGGAGTTAAAAGGGAAAACAACCAACTAGCTTTCTGGTAACTACTACTAACTGTCACTGCCAGAGAAACAGCCTCTCTGGACCTGTTAGCTGTCCTGAAGATGTAGCCAATGGGTTTGCCCACCTAGCAGAAGAAGGAATGTTGCTGCGCTAGCCAGAACACAATTATTTTCAAATGAGTGTCACAAAGCAGGTGCAGTGAAGCAAAAATGGAGGAGGGAAAGACATTCAGTATGGCAACCTTTGAGAGAGCAGTTGTAGTCAAGCACATGGCTTCTTAGGCACTGCAGTGCCCAAAAAAGGGCGGGGACCATTTTTAAAGGAAGTTGGAGGATGGGAGGTGGGTAACACTGGGTAGTCAGAAGATCTAGTTAGGTGTAAGTAGACTTGGAACAGGGAGGTGTGCTGGAGATTTTGGTGTGAGTGCTACTGAGGCAGCCTGGGGTCATGGACAGAGAACTGGACTTGGTCAAGAAGACTTGAATACAGGTCCTGCCAGCCCATGCCCATGCTGGCAGTGTGGGTGAGTCACTTGGGGCAGATGAACTGTCTTCAGGTCCCGAGAGAACTTCTGGGTGGACCTGTGGAAAACCAGTGAAATAAGGTAAAAAATGATAAATGGGACAACACATCAGGTCCCTCATCCTCAGGAAAACTTACATCTGAGTACAGGTCACAAATTGAGTGAGCAATCAATCCATTAGGTTAAAGAATAAGTGAGTATCCCTAAGGCACATTAGCGACAATAACATGGACATTTGGAAGTGACTGAGAAACAGAGAAAACAAGGATTCTGGAGAAGGGACAAGGAGAAAACCTGGGGCTCATCAGGCAAGGTTTCTGCACAGGATGCTCATTCTGTGACAGGTCAGGGAGTGATCATACTTGGAGGGGAAAGGGAGAAAAGGGAGACTTGTCACAGGGGAGACACAGCTTTGGCACTTAGAGGCCAGGCTGTGCTCGGCAGGAAGTCTGGCAAACATTTCATGCTTCCCCCGTGAAACATGGGAGAATGTGGCCTTTGTGTTAATGACATGGATTCTGAACCAGACCAGTGGTGCAGCAGGAGGGCAGGCCTCCAAGATAATGTGGAAAGTGGCAGGCCCTGCGACACCACATGCTTTAGTGACATCTCTACCAATGGCCTGATAAAGGTAGGGAGGGACAGCCAACAGTGGGTGTCCTGATGGATCTATCAAAGTGAAACCCAGCAGGAGTTCTTCACGTCTTCACAAAAATGGGTGGATCTGATCTGGAAAGGATGCTGGCTTAACAGTCACAAATCAGCAAGGTCTGCTTGTTGCATCCCCAGCACCTGGGAGACCCTTTGCAACTGTGCACTGAGGAGAGCTTCCAGGAACAGAGAGCTGACTTTTGCCCTCAACAATCCCCTCTCAAATGCTGCATGTTTCAGGGGAAGCTCCAATTTAGGAAGGGCACTAACCCTAACTGGGGATATTTCATTTGGAGAAGACTCGGGGACACTCAACAGCCCTGAAATTTCTGAAGCTCTGACCCTGAAGAAGTCACTGGTCACTTTCGTTCCCTTCTCAGAGGTCTTCCAATGGAGGTGGGAAGGCCTCTCTCTCACAGCTTTGGGGAAATCTGCTTAGGGTCTCCCACCCTTGCCCTCCTCACTCTTTTCTCTTCTCATGCCCAAGGGCCTTGTGCCAAGTACAATCCCCCCGGGAACAGTCACAAATCTTCAAAGACTGTTTTTAAAAATTACTTTATTGAGCTGGTTCAGAACATTGCTTGAGCCGTAGCAGCAACAAGTGGTCCCTCCCCCACCCCTGACCAGCGCCATCCGACTTTCGCAGGTAGTCATGCTGCAGAGAGTGGAGCAGAATATTATTCAGAAGGCATGTCGATGCGTTTGACAAAAGCTTCTGCAGGCGCTCTGCAGGGTGGTCAGGGTGATGGATGCATATTACAGACTACATGCTCTCAAAAGAAAAGTACCTAAAACTCGCGAGAGATATTACAGCCACCGACACCAATGAAATGTTTTCTGTAAGGATCAACATTTTAACATTGACAACGTACAAGCGATAATGACATCTGCCAACAAATCCATCTGAACCAGTGGCATACTTGATCCATCCAAATGAGAAAGTATGGCTGAGGCTTTCGTGGCCTACACCGTTCTGTACTGCAGTGCCAAAAAAAGGAAGGGGACTTTTCCTGAGTTTGGGGAAATTCACTCAAATCCTGCAGGCCCAACCTGATCAATATAGAAGGGCCCTACAGAGTCCATTCCCACAGGTGCCCTTGGTGGAGCACTCCACATGGGGTCAGAATTACGGGATAAGGATTTGAAAAACATTTTAAAAGTCATTTTATTTTACAAGTCTACAAAGGATACTATTGGTTTACATGTCGTAAAAAAGATCAATGACCTACTGTCCACTGATTGAACAATCTCAAGACACAGAGCTTGTCTCTTTCAAAACGTGACCTTTGAAAGATTTCACAGTAAATTATTTAGCATTAAATGTGTCACCTGTAGTAAATTCCAAGTTGAGACATACTCATCCACAACTGTAATGCCCAGTGAGGAGGAAGAAAGGGGGGAAGGTAAAAAAGCAAAAAAATAAACATGCTTTCAGGAATGGTTTTTGCTTTGTGCAAGTGGGAAGGATTCCCCATGGATGTCATGATCCGCTCTGTTGAGGTCAGAGAGCCCGAGTCTCTACTTCAATCTTCTCCTCCATTTGCTGCACATCTGGGTCGACAGGGGCGACAGGTGGGCGCAAGATAACCTCTGGTCCTCCACCATAGATGGACTGAAGGAAATTCCATGTTTCTTCAGAAATCTGCCCTGAATCTGCCCCTGGGAAAGGAGCACCCACAAAGTCATGGTATTAGGTGTCATCAAGCCCTGCCCTGTCTACAGACAGAAGCTAACCTGCAAACCACCCCAAAGGGTCTCCAAGCTAGGCTCCCCCACACTTCAGGCAAGTACAACCCAAGAAGTCAGTGAGAAAAAGGGAGGTAGGGGAGGGCCCACATCTACTGAAAACAGAAAAAAAAAATCACAGAGGGCAAAGAAGGTTTTGATCCCCCTCCTTGTTCAACACTTTCCACCTGCATTCTGACCCCATTCTGTCCCCAAAGTGTCCAATCCTCTACAGAGGGGAGATGAAATTGCTCTGCAGATAATGCTCATCTAGTACTTCTCACTCCATCTTGAAGAAAGGCTAGAGAACAGAGGCTAACAGAAGCTCTGACTCTTGAAGACAGTGTCCATCCACTTGTCTGTCCATCCATCCAGTCATTCAACTTTCCATCTATCCAACTATCTGTCTGTCCATCCATCCAACCTTCCTTCCTCCCATCCAACCAACCTTTACCCAACCTTCCTTCCATCTGTCCTTCCTTCCTTCCATCCATCCAACCTTTTCGCAACCTTCCTTCCTACCTTTACTCAATCTTCCTTCCTCCCATCCAACCAACATTTACCCAACCTTCCTTCCATCCATCCATCCAACCTTTTCTCAACCTTCCAACCTTCCTTCCTTCCTTCCTTCCTTCCTTCCTTCCTTCCATGCTTCCCTCTGTCCATCTACCATCCCACGAGGTCTGTTAGCCTGGGAACAGGGATCCACCCCTCTGACCTCATTTTGAAGTAGCCTTTCTCCTTACTGAAATGTCCTGACTTTCTAATAAATAACACCCACAACCGTGAAATAAGGCAGGGGCGAGTAAGAAGCCCAACTCAGGTAAGCATGCATGCATTGCTCGGCTTACCTTGTTTGAGGATGACGCTACCACCCTTGCTGATGGCAATCTTAGTGTTATCAATGGGGCCAGGGGGATCTAGGGCAGCAGAGGGAAAAAGGTCAAATGTGATGGTCACAAACACAGCAGATCTGTACTAGATTAGCTGCAATCATGTGGTTGAAGTCTATGTGACCTCAATTCTGACCTCCCTGGCCTGCGCTGCCCACAGGGAACGTGGGACAAATGCTAGAAGGGGCATCAAGGCAGGGGAGCAGTGAGTGCATGCACCACCACTTTCTCACCAGCTCTGTGAGGTCAGGAGGGGTGGGGGTGGGGGAAGGCTTTGAACCCAACAGGGGTCCCAGAGCAAAGAAGCAGAAGCCTTCTTGAGCTGTGGCACTGGGAACATACCAGGTTCTAAGGTGAAGGAAGCAGGTGTTTCAGGAGTCGTAACGAAGACACTACTGTCATTAATGGGAGCACTGATGGTGGACCCAAGGCTGGAAGGCACATCCAGCACTGTCAGGGCCTGGAGGTTCAGAGCTAAGACAGGAGCTGTGTCCATGGACTCCAAAGACTCCATCATTCTTTCACCTGACTCAAGCTCCATGGCTCAAACAGGGTCTACACAAGTTCAACATGGGACTTGATGGAAACCTGAGACCCCCAGAGGGCTTGGCAGGACTGCCTGGTAGGGGAGGCTCCTGCTTAGTTACTGCGGAATGAGAAATGAGGGAAGCAGAGGGCCAGGAAGAGGCTGAGGGGGTCAGGGAAAGGGCAGCCCTCCCTTCGTTTAGGATCTAGCCAGATGATTCCAAGTGTGTGTCACAGACAGCAGACCGTTTTAAAATCCCAAATTACTAAAAAAACCAACCTGCTAGACATGCATGGGCACTAGATGGAGGAGACAAGAATCTTGGGGACTTGGGAGCCAAGCAACCCCAAATCGTCACTCAGGGAGGCTGAAGGAGCTCAGCTCCTGACTGAACTAACTCTGAACATCGAGGTAGACTTGAGTCCTGAAAACCTCAAGGCAGAAGTTTCCCCCTTTATTCTGGAGAAGCAGCCCCTGCAAGGGGCCCAGACAGGTCTTGTTGCTGCTTCAGAGGGACCCTGCCTGGACAGGATATCCTTCCAGGGGGAGCTCCTCCTCTGGACCAAGGGCCATGGGCTCTCCCCTGGGACAGTCTCCTTGGCCTTTCCTCAGGACTATCCTAGGCTCACAGGGTCTTTTCCTGAATGCCCATTGGGCAGCTGTTCCTCCTATGTGATCACACCCATTACATTCATGTCCCCCATTGATGGGCACCTGCTCCATCCCCAGGTTTGACAAGGTGCCTCCTTCCTCTCTCTGACCCCCCGATCAAGTTCACATCTGGATACATGGGCTACTTTTTGCTCGTCCAACACTCATTGGCTGGGACTCAGTGACTTGGGCTGCCCAGAAGTCCTCTCCAAGGGTAGTTAACTCAGACCTTTGACCTGCCACCATCTGCCACCTCATGGAGCAGCCTTGCAATGCTGTAGGACAAGGGCCCCCTGGCTCTCAGACTTCTGGATAACAAAGCTCAGAACTAAGGAGACCAAAGGGAATTCTGAGGGGATCTGAGGGACGGCATCTCCCCAGTCACTCACCTCCATCTTTCCCTTTCACAAACCCTTCCCATTCTCTGAACCACTGCATGCTAATGCAGAAAAATGCAGCCGGTGACTCCTCCTCCTGGAAGGCCCGGTTCAGCTGGAAGGGAGAAACAAGGAGGCTCCAGAGGCCACCCCCTCCCATCTCACCTGAGCCCCAGCCCTCCCTACTCCTCCAGCCTCCTCCTTGTCCACTTCTTGGCTCAGGATCCTTAGTCTCCCTCCCTTCCTGGCCACTGACACACAGTGCTGCTCATCCCCAACAACCCCAAATGCCAGTCCCCTTTTCCAGTCTCAAGGTGTGACCAAGGATCTGTGCTGGCCTCCCTCCAATGCCGGCCTCACTCTCCCCCCAGATACTTCCCTCCTTCAGACTCCTTTCTCTCATAGATGGTATCCATCCCCATCCTCCATGTCATCCAGATCCACAGGCCCCTGCCTTCCCCACAAATCCTACCCATCAACAGTTATCACCATTTCTGCCTTCCACCCTCTCCCCTGCCCTGGAGTAGACCCTCCTCTGCTCATGCCTAGAACATGGCGAAGGCTACTAGGGGATTTGCCACCACCACAGTCTGTCCCTTGACAAGTGGCAGGTCTAAGCATCTCCCCCCACCTCCACCCCTACTCTACCACTTCCTGACTGTCCAGCCTCTCCCACTGAGCCTGTGTCTTTGTCAGCGAAAAGACAAGACTAGACCTATTCTCAAGAACCTGGAATCTGCCCCAGCCGTTCAAATGGCAAGAGCTTAATACATGAACTGAAGTGAAGTTATCACTAAAAATCATTCCCCAAAAGCTGGGTTAAATGTGGTTCACTACTAGGAGCATTTATGAAGCTCTTCCAGATGCGCCTGGAGCTGTGTCTCTCAAAGGCAAGGCATGTCCCACTGTCCCATCACAGTCTCAGATGGGAAGATGGAGGAGGCCCCCAAACAAGCTAATGGACACTGGGGATGGAGGCAGGCATGCCCCTATCCCCAGCCCAAGGGCCTCTGGGATGTGGTGAGCAGGGGGCAGGACAGTGGCTTGGCTCAGGTGGCAGATCCTCCCTTAGTAGGTCAGCTGGGATTCTGAAGAAAGGCTAGCCTCTGAATGCCCCCATGTATGCCAAGGAAGCCCCAACTCAGCAGCTTTCTCATGGTGACATAACAGCTCCAATCTCATGGGTGAAAAGGCCAGCGTGGGAACCAGTGCAGGACAGCTGGGGTGCAGGAGGGGAGGTGACCAGGGCAGGGCCCCTATAGTCTCCTCCTATGCTCTCCTCTGGTCTTTTCCATGTTTAGCTTTCTAAGTAAACACCAACTGTTCATCTAAACTAAGCCACAGACTCTGGCTTGGGAGAAACGGGGTGAGAGATGAGGGCACCCTTACCCGAACAAATGTGTCCAGCTCCATCTTCCTTCTTTTCTCCACTTTCTCTGCTTCTATCTGACAGGTGTGACACACATACAGGTGGTTGACAGCCGGTCCTCCCCCGTACCTGGACCACGAGGGACGGCACCGTTAACACCTGTGAAACACCCCCTCCAGGTCTGTTCAACCTGCCCTTGACACCTCCATCACAGCTCTGTCACTTGAATGCTCCAACTTCCATCAGAGGGAAGACATCCTCGAGGTCCACCAGGCCCAGTGAGGGGATGCTTGCCCCAAACGGAGCCCCAACAACCTGGGGCAGGGTAGCTTCTGCCTCATGTCCACCCCATGACTGTGGCAGCTATTGCCCCTGTTTGCAGTGGATCCTTCCCAGGTCTAAAACTCCCACCTGTCCCTTTAGGGAGCATAGGAGCACAGGCTTTAAGACCAGGCAAATGGGCCAATATGGGATGTCACACATGTGACCTCAGCCACACTGGTATGGCTGCCTCTGTGACACATGAGACAAAGTCAGATTCTCTGCTCTGGGAGATGCCTCATTTTCATTCTGTATCATGATTTTGATGAAAATTCCTGAAAATATCAAATTATGGAAATTTCAATATGCAATATGGAAATTGTGGAAATTTGGAAAATATGCAAATAAACTTTCCAAAAATAGCTATCCTACTTCATAATAAGGCAACTAAAGAGGAATGTTCTGGACACTCTCCTAATCTTTCTTTGGGTCTGCACTGAATCAAGGGGCTTAAGGCTGGGCCTGAGAGACAAAAGAAGAAAAGAAACTGACTGTGTGCTCACCGCTTACTCCCCTTCCCTGCCCCCGTTTCCCCTCTCCTTTCTCTTTCCACCCCCTCCCCTTCTCTTCCCCTCTTGCCACCCTCCCCCATCTGTTTGTGGTCAGTCACCCCTCATTCCTCGATGACCATGATCTGTCAGACTACAAGGAGAAGGAGGGAGGGTACCTGCTGTACAGATTATCCCAGATATTCTGAGGAAGCATCACCACGAGGTCCTCGATGTAGCCAGCTTTGTGTGGGGGGACACCTGAGAGGAAGGGGAGAGCACCCCTAGTCATCAGAGGGCCTCGACACACAGGGACGTTGGCAGGGGCCCAGCTGGGCCAAGGTGGGCAGGGCCCCCAGAGAGTCCTCCCCCCATCCACCCCAACCTTTCACCTCCATGAATACAGAGGAAGTCATGGTTGGAGATGGGGCCAGGCTCGGCAAAGGTCTTGAATTTGTTGAGCCACTGCCGCGAGATGTAGAATTGAAGAAGACTCGGCTCCATCATGTTCAGCAGGTTGGACACACGCCTCCTCTCCTTCTGTGCTTCCTCACTGCTTTTCCTGGGAAGGACAGATGCATTTCCTGAATGTGGGATTGCGCCAGTCTCCTGACTGAGGCCTAGCCACCCTGAACCTAAGTCTCCTCCTCTCCAAAATGACCAGGATACAAGCCCAACCCAGACTAAGATCTGACCTGTGCCTCATGGGCCACCTGCCTCAGTTTCCTCATCTGTAAAATGAGGATGACAGGAGCTCTGACAAATATCAACGTGCATGAAAGTGCACCCTAGGCACCTCTCTCTCCCACCCTCTGCGCTGCCCTCTTCACAAATGCACCCTCTGACCCTTTGGGTGGACCCCCCAAAGACACAAAAGGGAGAAGGACCCCCCCCCAAGAGAATTCTCAGCAGTCCCTGCACATCCACCAGGGGACATCAGATGTTCAAGATACCCACAGAGCCCCAGCCAGTGTGGACACCACCATGCCAAGGGATCCAGGGGAGAAGCCTTTCTACAGCAGCCCCACCCTGAAAGAGAATGGGATGGATGTGCCCACTGGTCTGGTATAGGAAAGACGTGCACATGCATGCACTTGTGCAATAGGTGTGTGCACACACTCAGATACATACGTGTGCACAGAGGTGGCCTCAGCAGCCTCCGCTCAATGGGGCCTTCCCAGCAGGGGCAACCTGGGGACCCAAGGCCTCGGGCACTTGGGCTTACCATTCCCTTAAACCATCGAAGGGCATTTGGTGATGGAGCATCACAGACCCAAAAGGGGAGGGGACCACTGAGGATGCCCCAGGAATGGCTAGGGAAAGAGAGGGGCTGGTATCACACTTATCTTATCTAGATAAGTCACTTCACCACTGCCTGCCTCAGTGTCCTCTGTAACATGGGGGCCTGGCACATAGCAGTCACTTAATAAAAGCTTGAGGCAGCCTGCTTCTCCCCCTTCCAGGGGTGACAGTGATGGAAACATGCCAGGAGTCTGGGCCCCTTGAGGAGGGCTGTCCTCTTCAAAGTGCTCTCCGGCTCACTCACTGTGCTAGAGATGTCCCTAAGGATACCACCGACACAGGAGAGCCACCAGCCTCTTTCAGACTCCTGATCCCTGTTCCCCTCCACGACCCACACCAGGGTAGCTCCCGAGGGCTTTGTCTTTGTATTTCCAGCAAGCACTAAGGAGTCCAGCCCCAGTGATGCTCTTGATGGTGGCTGGCCAGGGTGACTGGTTGCCATGACCAAAGATGTCACTGCCAAGTGGCCCATGTAGGGTTAGTGCAGGCGAGTCTCTCAGAGGGCACTGTTTTCCTACCTATAGAAAAGCACATAAGCTTCTGCGTTCTGCACAGTTGCTTCCGAGACTTCGGTAACGCTCTGATCATCAAACTCGTACCACCGGGTATTGAGATTATTGCGGCAGTAGGCAATATAGTGTCCGCCTGAAAGGGTCACGGGAAAAGCAGGTTAGTACACATAAGTGTGAGAGCCAGTGGGGGCGCAAGTGGAGACCCCTTTCCCCCCATGACCCAGCTTTGTCACATGTCCATTTCTGTTGGGCGAGTCTCTGAAAGTCAAGAGCAGGCTGCCCAGTGCCTCTTGGACCAGAGCTCATGGTTTACTGGGACAGATGGCCAAGGCAGGGGAAGGGGTGGTGGCACCAGCTCCCATCTGGGATTCACCTGGTGCCCAGTGCCAGAATGACTCAGGATGGGTCGGGTGCTGCAGGCGTCCTAGCAGACGCCTGTCTGAGCTCCCCCTCTAGCACTCTGGCATGAAGACGTTGGTGGTCACTCTTTCCCTCCAGGTGCTTGTCTCCAGCGGGGATCACTCTCTATTCCCCCATCTCTGCCTCTCTCTGTGCCTTTCCCCTCCCACTTCTGTCTCTCTCTTTCCCCCTCACTCCATCTCTCCCTCCCCTGGCTCTCCTTCCCTCTCCTTCTTTCCACCTTTCCCTCCCCCCGTCTTTCCTCCCATTCTCTCTGTCCCCCTCTCCTACCCCCCTGTCTCTTCCTCCATTCCCCACTCTTTCTCTCTGGAGCTGAAAGATGCCTCAGTTTATCTGTGGGCAAAGGGACAGAGCCACTCCTGTGGTTGAAGTGGGGGATATCGTGTGTCTGCCTCTGACCAGGCCCAGAAGATGCTGAACATGGTGATCCTGCTTTCATGGGTAGGATGACTTCTGAATGTCTCTGTATGCTGAGAATGTTGCGGTCTCCTAGCCTAGAAGCAAGTTCCCATTTTGGTCCCTGGCCTCTCCCATGGCCTCTCCACTCTGCTCATAGCACCCGACATCTTCCCAGGCTTCCACTCATGATCTCCAGCCAGTCTGCTGTGCCTTGGCTACACCAATGTCTCGGCCCCTGACCCACACTGGGTATCTTCACATGGCCTCCTCCCCTTTCCAGGACTGCCTTGCTCTTCTTGAAGCATTCCTAGTATTCAGCATGGGGCCAGGCATATCCCTCGTGCCTAATACACGAGCCACGACTCCCTCGACCATGCCTGTGTATTGGGTGGGTGTCAGTGTCTGACATGCTGTGAGGCCCCTCAACAGAGCTGGGTTGGGGCATGCCCAGGAGGTCATGACCCCTGCTATCTCTACAAGCAGACCAGAAGTGTTCCCAGAGCACCAGAGACAGGGCTTGTAAGGAGTGGGGCGGGGTTCTGATCACGCCATGGAACCCAAGAACAGGCAGGACCTCGGACAGGTCCCCATTCCTGCCTGGGCACAGTTCTCAGGGAAGGTTGCAGGCCACAGTATCTGGTCCAGAAAACCATAAGATTGCAGATAGGCTGAGATCCTGGAGACCATCTAATGAAAGCAGTTTTCTTTACTCCCAATGAGCAAATTAAACATGGAGACTGATGATTTTTCTAAGGTAGGTCCTTCTTTCATTTCAGGTGGTTCCTGGTAAGGCAGCTAAACTTGCGGCAGCCACATGCAATAACATTTTCGTTTTTGGTTTGTTCTGTATAAGTGCACTGCAGCATGAACAGTGCGATCCTTTGTAAAGCAGGCCCCACCTCATTGGTTGAAACATTAAAACATGAGTGTGAAAATCTCTAGGAGCAGAATGGGAGCTGCCATTCCACACAACACAGGCCGATGATGGCTGGACATGCTTTCGCAGGCCGCAGACTACCTCTCAGCCGGTGAGGCTTTGATGACCCGATTCACATGTGGGCCCATCACACCCTCGTCAAAAACACTCAAGATGCATCAAAGCCCATGTACTCACTGCTCGCGGTTCCATGGTGACAGATGACTGACAACAGGTCGTAGGTCACGATCTGGGCAGGGCTATCCTTAGCAAGGAATGGCTGAAGATCAAGGCCCTCCAGAGGAAAAGACACGTGGGTGCTGATTTTGGTAGAAAACATGAGCTCATGCCTGAACCTCTTCAGGTGGATGCATAAGATCTGCAAGGGAGCCGATGAGCCAAGTTACCTAGCGGTTACACACCAGCTGGCTGCCTGTGTGTGGGGGTGGGGCGTCGCAGAGAATCCACCTTCCAATTAAAAGGTGCAGCATGTGGCAGAGGGTGTGGTAAGCAGACC
This sequence comes from Bettongia penicillata ogilbyi, assembly GCA_023548195.1. Taxonomy (NCBI): domain Eukaryota; kingdom Metazoa; phylum Chordata; class Mammalia; order Diprotodontia; family Potoroidae; genus Bettongia; species Bettongia penicillata. The sequence continues at coordinate 241,031 of JAJHZJ010000159.1, forward strand.
AGGCAGATTCCCCCCTTCCCTGACCCCCCCAAGACTGGCTACCACGGGAGGAACCAAATCAGAAATGCATCACCCACCTCAGGAAACTTCTGCACCTTACAGAACTTCACTCCATTCCTTAATCTGAATAGAGAAGGGGAAACCAGATTAGGAAAGACCCACGTACAGAGCAAGGTCCAAGGCTCCACTGTTCAGGCCAGGGGAGGGGAGAGGCAGCCTGAAGCTACCTCACAGCCTGTCAGTGCAGGGCTGGACTGGGGGTGTCATCTAACCAATGGGCTGCCCCACCTCCCTGCCAGGATACTGGGGGTGCAGGACCAAGACTAGTTGAGGTCACTGATCCTTGGGGCCCCACGCCTCCTGGTCTCCCACCCTGGGGACCCTTTGCCTATGTGCTCATGCCAAAGTTCCTTGATCTCCTGAAAACTTGGCACTGGCCTGCCTCATAAGCCAGGGACTTGGAACTCACCCACCCACCTGCCCCTAGACCTGGGGCCTTTGCTGAGGGCAACAAAGGGCTTCTTCCACTTACTTTTTGCATCTTTCACAACTGTACATGTTGTCACCTGTAGACAGAAAAGCCTTGAACATCTCCGCAAAATTAAATCCACTCCTTTTATAACACAGGGTAAATGGCAAGTTATTCCAGCCTCTTCCATACCCATTTTATGGATGGAGCCTGTGCAGCTTCTGAGGCCAGGGCACAGAAAAACCACAGGGAGATCACATAGTCCAGGAACCCATCCTAGGGTGTGTGCTAGGAAAGGCCAAAGCCCACCTCTGCCTGGGGGGCCCCTATTGTCTAACTATCTAGAAGCACTTCACCATGCTCACCTTTAAGGAGGGAGAAAGGATGAAACAACTCCACCCAAGAATCCAGTCTGTGTCAGAGACACAGACCCCCCCAGTCTAGGAGATGAGGGAGGGAGCAGTGGGGCAGGTGGAGGAGGGTTAGAATCACAGAGGAAGTCATCCCGGAGGTGATGGGGGCTTGGAAGCAGGCTGCTAGGGGGTAGGGGTCTACACACAGGACCACTCGCCTGCAAGAAGGAGTACAGCACATGTTGGACCCCTTACTTGCTGGATGGGAAATTAAACTTTACATGCTTTCCCCTCAGAGAGAGTAGAACTAGAAGCCATGGGCAGAGAGACATTAGACTGGCTCAAAGGAAAATAACCCTTGGCTGAGAAGAAGCTGTTGGGTTAAGCAGGTCTGTGTTAGATCAGCCTTGGAGGCAACTCCTGAGATTCTGTGACTAGGGAAAGAAGGGGGAGCTCCTGGTAAGCTTCCAGGTGACCCCTGCTGTCTCCATGAGGACCCCAAGGGTCAGCACTGGGAACAGGGACAGAAGCCACACTATCAGAAATGGGGGGCAGTGAAGAGGCAGAGAAATGAAATCTGAACTGCCTTGTAGCCAAGAAACTCCAAGGGAAGCAGTGGTGGTGGCTGCTGTTGGGGGCAGAGACAAGAATGCAAGTCTCAACCCAGAAGGAGGGGATATGGAAAGGGACATGAGAGCGAGGGAGACAACTAACCCCCATAAGAAGGAACGAGAAATGTTTTTAGTGCTAAGGATGAGATCTGAAAAACGTCCATGACTGCTTCCCTAAAAAAGATGTTGCTTCATTTCCCAAATTTCAGCAAAGCCTTGCAGTTTAAATAACACAGAGCAAAGACAAGGCACAGCGGCATTTGCCAGACAGGAGCAGAACAGATCACCAGAGGCTGGGTCAGGTGAGGGCCCCTTCACACCTGACCCCAGATTGCATCTTTGATCTAACAGTTAGCAAAGCAACACACAAAAGGCTGAGAAAGATGACTCTGCATCACCCCTCCCTCCTGAAAACTCAGCCATCTGAGGAAGGGATCCATCCACCCCCCAGATCAAAGGCTACTTGCACTGACATCCCCTATTACAAATGGGAGGAAGTTGCCTTACCTTTGAGCTCATCTCGGGCGAAAAAGGCAGCGAGACAATCTTGCAAGGTCACTACTGGGCCCCAAAACCAGCTAGGGACACAGGAGACAACAAACCTGGAAAGTCATTGACAGAAAAAGAAGGGCCAGCAAGTGTGGTGCTGGTCATGCAGAAACAAGAGGGGCCCCGGACATAGTCTATGGCCAATAAGGGTGAACATACCTGCGCAAGTACTCCACAAGCAGGGCAATCCAGCCTTGGGGCGCATACGCCTCCCCACAGGAGCCTGCCTTCACCATGGAGGTTGGGTGGCTCGCTGAGTGCAGCCGAGCCAGGTCCTCCTTGCCAGGGATGGGCAGGGACAGGTCCTGAAAGGTCTCGAGCGTCACTGACACCTGCAGCGGCAAAATGCAGCACAGGATCCCACCAGGCTTCCCTCACCAATGGCTCTTTTGTGGCGAGCTGCCAGGGAGTGCCAATGGACTTGCTCCTTGGGGCCAAGTCCCACACAGAGCCCCATTTTCTGGAGCCGCAGCCCTGCCTGAGAAGCCTTAGCTGTGCCATACCAGGCCTGCCCCAGCAAAGGGCAAGCCCAGAGAATCTCCAGCATTGAGAAAATCCCTGCACAGAGCAACTTGATCGTTCTGGCCTAGTGATCGGTGCTGGGCTTGAGTCAGCCAGGTCGGAGCTCCAACAATACCTCTGGATCAGTTCACCTTCTCAGCCATGGTGGGTGCCAGTCTGGCCGGGTACTGAGTACTCCCACACAGGAACTTCCTTGTTAAGGAGGTGTCGGGGTCTGGGCACGTCCCCTTGCTCTCATGGCCAACTATGCAAACTGAGCAGCTTCACACTCAAACAGTGCACATGTTCCGCACCAAAGCCTTTCCTTCCCCAAGGCTGCCATGAAGGCTTTATGGGCTCTTCTGCTAGAGCCCTCATCCCCCTGGCTTTGGCCAAGAGATCTTGGCCTACTCTTTGTCAGTGCTCATTTTGATGCTATTTTCTTTTCTCTGGCTCTAGTATTACTTCTAGAGCCACAGAAAAGAGTAGTCACCCGCATCTTTGGCCTTGGCAGCTTCATTAGCAGAGATAATAAGTGCTGCTAAGAGTGTGTGATTTTGTGGCTGTCGTGATTTGTCATGTTACTTTCCCTAATCCTGAACAATCCTCCTGTATCTATCTCAAACATGTTTCTCATCTGCTGCCCTCTTACATAAAATTTCTCCATCATGCTGTTCTCTGCATTGTTCATAGTTCTCTTTTTCTACTTATCCTTACCTGGTTTAGAGAGGAGGACTCAGTTTTCTAAAAAAAGATGAACAGAATATCATCTTTGTTTCTGAAAGAAGCCTACACCATACAGAGATCATGTTTTCCATACTGGAATTGGTTTGAAACTCTCCTGAACAATCTCTAGGGCTGTAAAATTGAGGATTTTTCACTATTCCATTCAAGTCAGGTTTGTTATAAAGACTCTTATTACCATTTTTACACCAGGGTGTATGTGCATGTGTGCGCACACACATGCATGCATGCACGCACACACACACACCATGGGCACACACATATACCATACATGGACACACACAAGTACAGGTACGCACATACATGTTAGTGTTCCCCTCAGCACTTTCTAATTGGGTTTGTATTTTGACTAATATTATGAAAACTTCCTAATTCCTGGAGTGTATACAACAACATTCACCATCTTTTCATGTGAAATTCTTAAGTCTGTTAATCTTGTGAATGTTCCCTAATGGATACACGGTTGGGTTGGTCCATTCAGTATCATTCTCTCTGGTCAGAGGGGAATTTAAAGCACTTATTCTCTAGGGGGAAAGTTTTCCTATTAAAAATAAGAGGGGCTCACACCTGGAGCTGAGACAGTTCTGTATGTGTGTCTGGCACCTCTTCCATTTCCTGATGTTACTGAGTGACCAGTTAAGCAGTCACAGGGGCAAACAATATGGCAACCAAGAAAAGGTCCACAGGCCTGCTTGGCCAGATCAGGAATGCCCCATGGCTTCAAGGATGAAGGAGGCAAAGTACCCTGTGAAGAACGCAACAAACTTCAACCTTAGCTCTCCTCTCACTCTCCATGGGACTGTGGGAAAAATAAGGTAGTATGACAGTGCACAAAGCACTGGGCCCAGAGTCAGGAAGACCTGAGCTCAAATCCAGCCTCAGACATTCACCAGCTTTGTAATCCTGGTCAAGTCATTTAACTGCTGCCTGCCCCAATGTTGGATATTGTTAGATTGAATGATTTTTAAAGACTTAAGCCAAGTGTAAAAATGAATCCAATTTCAAGAGGTCAATCACTACATGCCTCAGTTCAGACAGGAAACTGTCAAATTCATAAATTATGTTAAAATATGAACATCTGACTTAAATGTAGCAACTCGTACTATCAGGGGCACATAATGAGCATCCTTACAGGAGGAACAGGAGGAAGCCTGCCCTGCAGGGGAGTCTCTCTGGAAGGAAGGGGAGGGCAGCCACCACCAGGTTCAAGCCTTACCCCCATCCCCACCCCTCATGACAGCAGTGCCAGGCACAGGTTCCTAGATGGCCCCAACCCGTTAATGCTCTTCAAGGAGGGGCCATCCACAGCACTCACCCGATCACAAGTCAGACACTGCACCGAGCTCACGATTGTCCCATCAAAGATGTCTGAAATGACGCTCCGGTATCTCTTCTGCTGCTTTTTCCTCTTCGGAGATGAGGCCGGCAGGGCTATGGGACAGAGAGGAGAGGTAACCATCCATGTCAGCACCTTTCACACAACCCTTCTCAAACCAAGAGCCTCCCTTTTGGGAAAAGGCTGAATTACGGCCGTGGACACACAGAGGTGCCATCCATGAGAGGAGGTTATAAACAGACGCCCAAAACAGTTGACACACATGGGCTGTTGTCCCAGCTCTGCCACCAACTTGATCACGAGGGGGAGCCACTGAACAAAGCACAGGGCCTGGCCTAACCTATTCACTAGCTGTGAGACCTTGGGCAAGGCCCATGCTGGCTGCCTGCCTCAATTCTCCCACTCGTAAAATGAGTATAACAACAGGGTGCCCTTGAGGATCCAATGAGATGTGTTTGCAGAGTGCACTCTGGAAATGATGGCCTTTATGAACCAGCAGATTAACCTTGGACACCTCCCCTCACTAAGCTCTCCGTGTCTAAGTGCCCTCATGGTGAGACAATGTGGGCTCTGACGGGGCTGGAGCAGACAGCCACTGAGGTCATCTGAGGCACCAAAGGTCACATGCATTTATTCAGCACTTAGCATGTGCCAGGTGGCAAATGATCTCACCAGATGCACATGCCATCCCACTTTATAGATGAGGGCATTGAGGCAGACAGGGTATAAATGACCTGCCTGGGGACACATAGCACATAGGAGGTCTCCTGACTCCAGATCTGGTGCTCTGTGCCCTGTGGCACCCCCTAGCTGTTGGTGCAACATGTTAAAAGTCAGCATTTCTATAGATCTTGAATACAGTGACTTGGCCAATGAATGTTTACCTCTTTTGTGGCCAGAGACTGCACCTGGCCACAGGGAGCCTGATTTGGGAGGGCTGGAAGACAAACGTGGATTGCCTCCTTCACCTGATGGGAGGTGGTCATTCAAGTGATTCTCGGGGGCATGTTCTGGAAACAGCAAATATTTGTGTTAGAAGCAAATTGGCAAGTCTCCAGAAAAGGAGGAAAGGTTTCAGGGGCTGATCCAGGGAAGAACCACAAAATAACAAGGAGGAAATCATGACACAGCCCCTCAAAAACCACTTTTCTCTAAAGCTCAGGCAAATCTTTTAGAGGTCACTCACTGAGAGGGCTCAAGTCAAGCCTGAGATCAGTGCCTTGCTTGGTCATGGGCCAGATGTGTCCTGCCTCCTGCATCCAAGAGAGATATAATGGGAGGAGGTGGAAGGAGAGGGGAAGTGGGGAGGGAGGAGTCAGGCAGAAAAGGCATCCCCCAGGTCTGAGCACCTGCCATCACCTTGGGTGACCCAAAGCCCATTCCTGGATGGAATCACTCGTGTTGTGAAGCATTCCAAGGTCGCTGGGAAGAGGGATATAACATGAGTGGGTCATTTGAGGGACCAGCCTACAGTGAGCTTGTGTTGAGCCAAGCAGGCAACAGCACTCGAGGGGGTCTGAGGCTCAGGGGAATGCAGTGGCACACAACATCAAGCAAGGTGTTGGGTGCTCACCAGGGCCAAAGGCTGACGCACAGAAGCCCAGTCCCTGCTCAAAGCTGCTCCAAGAGGAGTCACTGAGCCTAGATCCAGACAGGGAGGCAAGGCTGGAACCCTCTCCAGGGTCTCTCCATGGGTCTTGGTCAGCACAAGGATGCAGATGGGCAGGCAAATCCAGAGACAAGTGCACATGGGATTGCTGCCCCCAGGGACACATGGGTCCCTGAGTCTGAGATCTCAGATTTCTTTTAACCACACAATGGCTCTCACTGAACATTCCACCCCTCCCCAAATTCATTCAAAGAGGTAACTCTGAGCATGCATACATCTGTGAAATGTTACCCTGCAGTAAGCTGTCTCTGTACAGTGCCCCTGCAGCACCTCCTGTTCCAGCCACCAAGTTATTGCGCCACTCCCTTCATCTGTCCAGGCCCCAGGGAAGAACCCCATTGGTGCTCACCTGAAAGCCGGCTGTGTATCTGCACCTTGACAGTTTCTTGGCTGTTTAAAATGTCTGCCATCTCTGACAAAGTGTCTATGTCTTTCTCCAAGTCATCCTCAGGACTCTTGGGGTTTGCCTTGTTACACAGAGCTTTCTCTTTTGCCATCCCAAGGCTAGGGTTGTTCTCATCCTCCTGGATTAACATGGCAGTCTCGGTGTGGTCTTCTATCAGACCACGGGAGCCCATCTCGTTCTCGGTTTTGTCACTGCTCCCACACGACTCATGCGACTGGAAGTCCATCTCCGATGGGCTCTTCTCCTCCTCCAAGCTCTCCTCACCCAGCCCAGGAGGAGCCCCATCCTCAATCTCCATGACCTGCTCTTTGAGCTCCTCATGAAGCAAGTCCATTAAACATCGGAGGAATTCCTGGGCATCCTGGATAGGAAGAGTAGAGAAGTGTGAGGTCAGATTTCGGGAAATTGCGCTTTTCCACTTATTGCCTGGAAGTCACTTTAAGTTGTCATCTATTTCCTCATCTGTAAAATGGGCAGGATAATCCTAGTAGCCTCTCCACTCTGAGCTGTTGTGAGGACCCACTGAACAAACCTCATGGCTCTGTACAAATGCTCAGCAGCAGCACCAGTTTCTATGGGCCTTGTTCTAAAATCTCTGACCCTGTGGCACAGTCTTAACTACTAAAGCCAAACATGGACTCCCATAAAACCCCTCTGTCATTCCCCATGATGACCTGGAGGGGAACTGGGGCTCCTGACGGCTAAGTCAGCTCTGGCTGCCCTAGAGTGCGGGGCGCTCCTGAGGTCAGCCGCACTCAGTGGTGCCTGATGAAGATCCCTGTCCAAGGAATGTCCATACTCCAACCCTACGGTGCCTGGCACACAGTAAATGCTTAATAAATGTTGACTGAGACCACCACTTCAGTGATAAATAACACTGGAGGCAAAGTGGATGCTCCTCAGTGCATCTGGAAGATTTCTGAACACACATGGGTGTGTATAGATTATCAGATCTATTTTTGCCCTAGTTTTCCAAAGGGAGGAGAGGTCACTTCTGGAACAATAGAGGAAGGTGGGATTGTACACCAATTCTTGATTGGAAAAACCACCAGGCTCAGAAATGTCTTAAGAAATCACAAAAACTCCCCTTTGGGTTGGCTCCATGCCCAGTCATGAGGTCTCATGAATTCTTCATGCTCCTACTGCCCTGTCTTCTGATGCTTACAGACTTGGGGAAAAACATCAAGTTGCCTACTAATCACCCGTCCTCTTGGTCCTGAAGCCTCAAGCTATTCCTACTTCAGGACCACTTTGTTTACATAATACCCTGGATCCAACCCTCAGTAGACCCAAAGAATTATTTTGGTGACCTTGAAAACCAAAGGCCAAACTGCAGAGACTCATTGTTAACACACTTTTCCCACAAAAATACTGCCAACCACGACTTGTGACGAAGTCAGTTCAAGCTTCTATCACCAGATAAAATTCAGTGAGGACCAACTTACCTGTTGGGAATAACCTCGAAATGCTGGGTTGACAGTTTTAATTCCTTGAAACAAATTAGTTGGAACAACAGATCCAGGCCTGGGGAGGGAAAGAAAACATTCAGAAATGGCAATATCGCTGAGATGTGCAGTTTCCATCTTAGCCATTTGTAAAAATATTGTAAAACAGAGACGTTAAGAAAAGGATGCAAGGACATGCTCAACAGTGATCCTTATCAATGAGCAAAACAAAATGCTGCCACAGCCTGAATTCTATCTTCTTCCTAAGATGGAACGCTGCTGGATGGGTTTTGGATGAAGCCCTGGAAATCTTTTCTTATATAAAACCAGAAGTCAGGAACAAACAGAGGTCACTAGGGAGTGACAACGCTCCTCTGCTGCCTTTAAAGGACATCAGTCCAGGCCTAAGTCTGGTCTCTCACACCCCAGACCTCCTTAGATACAGACGTAGACACAGACACACACCCAACAACCAAGACATCTATTCTGTGCTGGGGCCCCCTAGGACCTGCTGTTTCCATGCCAGAACTCCAGGAAAACCCCCTACAAACACCACAAAGAAGGTTAATTTGTGGTTTTCTGAGCCACTGGGCCACAGGGCAAGGAAGGACAGTCTTGCTCCCTGAGGCTTCTCTTTTTTTTCAGATCACTGGAAAAAATAAGAATACATATTTTTGAATCAGCAAGATGCGAATGGGACCCTATTTCCTACCCATGAGTGACATATGTCAAAGGGTCCAAAGGGATGACCTTTGCCAGCCCACGGCTGATGCACACCACCCAAGGACCAGTGACCAGTGCTCCTCACAAGGCAAGATTGCCACTATCTACAGCTGTGGAGCACTGTCTTGGGGCAGCATCCCACCATCGCTTTCTGGATCCTGCAGGTGTTAAGCTTTAACCTCTCCTGTGACCAGTGCCAGCAGGAAGCAGGTTTGCTTTTGCAATGACTTTAGAATCAGCCTTCTCTTGTGGGAGAGTGGATGGGAGCCAACTCTTCTCCCCTGGGGGTTGGGCAATCTGTAGACCTCCTTAGGCCTTGGGGAAAGAGAACTCACAGTCACAGTCCCTTCGGAAATCATTGAGGGCCTGGGGTCTGGAGTGTTCTCTATTTTCATCACAGAGGTATCTTTTTTTTTTAAAAAAAAAAAAAAAAAACAACCAAAAAACCATACTATCAATATTCATTTTTCAAAAGATTTGGAGTTCCAAATCCTTCTCCTCCCTTGTCCAAGATGGCATGCAATCTGATATAGGCTATACATGTGCAGCCATATTAAACATAATTCCATAGTAGTCATGTTGTGAAAGACAAAACAGACCAAAAGGGAAAAACCAAAAAATAAAAAAGTGAAAATAGTCTGCTTTGGTCTGCATTCGGACTCCACAATTCTTTGTCTGGATGTAGGTGGCACCTACCATCATAACATGTTCTTTGGGATTGTCTTGGATCACTGAACTGCTAAGAAAAGCTAAGTCTATCAAAGTTAATCCTCACACACTGTGGCTGTCACTGTGTACAGTGTTCTCCTGGTTTTGCTCCTTTCACTCAGCATCAGTTCATATAAGTCTTTCCAAGTTTTTCTGAAGTCCACCCACTCATTATTTCTTATAGTATGACGGCACTGCATTACATGCATATACCACAACTTGTTCAATTGATGGGACTCCCCTCAATTTCCAGGTCTTGGTTATCACAAAAAGAGCTGTTACAAATATTTTTGTACATGTGGGTCCTTTTCTCATTTTTATGATCTCTTTGGGATACAGACCTAGCAGTGGTATTGCTAGGTCAAAGGGTATGCAGTTTTCTAGCCCTTTGGGCATAGTTTCAAATTGATCTCTAGAGTGGCTGGATCAGTTCACAACTCCACCAACAAAGCATTGGTGTCCCAATTTTCCTACATCTTCTCCAACACAGAGGAATCATTTTTGACAATGCTTGCCCTAAGTTAAGAGGTTCTCCTGACAGCACGTGTGCTTGAAAAAATTCCAGCTCCTGCCAGGTGTGTGTGTTTGTCCCCTGTACTGTCCACAGTACAATCATTGTGATTCCCTACTCTCTCCCTGGAATGAGATCATGCCATCCTTGTTCTGGCTTCAATGCCATGATGGTCTATCAGTCAAGGTCACAGCTCTGTGGGGAGGATATCAAATTCATTATGTCTCCTGCTATCCTCCTTCCTCAACACAAATGCTTGTCCCTAACAAGCCATTAGAAAGGCAATACTCAAACAGGCCCTCAGTCTATGAGGCCCCTCAGTGTTTCTGAGTCCAGCTGGAAAGGAATGAAGACTATCAGAATTGGTGCCTCAAAGACCGGCTCTCTTTAAAGAAGGCCTCCTGCTCATTAACAAAGACCTGAGACTATGCATATTATTGAGGGTCGGGCCCTGAACCTGAGGTGTTACTCTGAGGGAGGAGGATCATCTCTCAGGGAAGAGTGTGTGTGATTCATTCAACAGCCCAGCTGGCTCCCAGAGACCTTCTCCAGGTATGTCTGTCCCAAAAACTACACTGTGAATAAAATATGCAGGTTACCATACACCAAAACCAGGGCCACCCTCATTTGTCTGACCACATTATATACTTAACATCTTTATACCAAAAATGGAACTAATCGAGTTTTCTTCATGAGAAATGTATCTGATGTGCATTTGCTCTCATGGGAACTGAAGGCATGGAAGAGGTCTACTCAACACCAAAGGTAGTACAAAGATTGAAGAGCTTGGGAACTCCCTGTGAGCAATCCAGTCTGCGGTCCAGCCATCCCTCTGCTCCTGGCTTCCTGTAAATTCTGCAGGAGACCGTCTCTGGTCCTCCATATCTGTTGATGGAGTGATGCCCATCTGCTTTCCTTCCCTTTCTGGTCTCACTTTACCAGCCTGCCAGGCCCACACAGCCCTGATGGTCAAGGTTAATAACACAGCAGGGCCTGATCCCCAATGCCACATCGCTCTGCTATTTTTTGAATCAAGCAAGATTGGAATCCTTACACCTGGTCCATGACTGACAGCCACATGGGCCATTAGGAGACCCTGGCTGAGATCCAGCCAGTTCACCTCCAACTTGATTCATGCACTGATGGTCTTGTTCATCACAGGGTGCACTGACCTCATCAGCTCTCTTTGGAATGACCGTGTGTAATTGGAGCAATGTCCAGAGAAAGACTGTCCTGGAAAACTCCTCTCGTGGTCTTTGGCACATCATCCACTGATGATGTGCACTGGCATGGACAGAGCCCTGAGGTCACACAGGCTCTCCCAGACCAATCCAAGCTTAGGCTGTCTGCACCTCACACCAAATAACAAGACTACACTGCCATACAGCTCGTCAAAAGCCACTGACACCAACTGAAGCCTAGACAAGGCGTGTGCTCACCCCCCAGGTTCCGTTGTAAGGGAGCATCTGTGCTGCAAACTGACCTTCCTTCAGTTACCAAACATGCCACTGCCTCGCCCCAGGATAGCCCAAGGAGGACAGGAGGCCCATGGAGAGTCAGCCAGAACACACGCTCCAGACAGTCAGAAGGTAGTCTCCTCAGCTTGGACAAGGCAGCAGAATGAGCCTCCAGCGGCCCTCGGGAGACGTTTGACTTGATGTCAAGCAACAGAGAAATCAGACATGGGAAACCTGATGCTTGGTGTAGCTCTCCTCACCCGATGATCACAATGACCATGAGTGTGTTATATACCACCCCACCAAGGTCACGCTGACCGCAAGGGCAAGTTTTACCTCCCAAAGGTCACAGTGAACACAAGTGTGGATTATACACCCCCAAAAAAGTCATACTGACCATGAGAGTGGGTTATACTCCCCCAAGATCACAGCGACAAGCGTGGGTCACCCTCCACTCAACCTACCACAGTTAAAGACATAGCCTGACAGAATCTTGCCTCCAAGCACATACCTGTTTCTGTGCCAGAGCTCTGTCATGAGCTTAAGATAGCTCTTACAGATGGCAGGCTTCCTCTCCGTCCGGGCCAGGCCTCCGCAGTCTAGAAAGAACTGGGTCAATGGCGGGCTAATGTAAAGGGAGACAGCAGAGAAAAGTTAACACAAACAGCTCCCAGTCTACAACATAGACCACCATGCACTGCCTGCCAGCTCCCCACCAGCATCCAGCCAGGCCCACTGGCTCCTCCACCCCAGCATCCAGCCTGGCCCATCGGCTCCTCCACCCAGCATCCAGCTGGGCTTGCTGGCTCCTCCCCCCCATCATCCAGCCTGGCCCACCAGCTCCTCTCCCCAGCACCCAGCCAGGACCGCTGGCTCCTCCCCCCAGCACCTAGCCAGGCCCGCCAGCTCCACCCCACTAGTGTCCAGCTCAGTCTGCCGGCTGCCCCTCACAGGGCCTAGAGCTGCCTTCTGCCTCTCTCTGGGTCTCCAGCACTTAGCATGGTGCTTGGTACATAGGAGGTAACAGACTAGCTGCAGCAGGATGAGGATGACACAATATCTCTTCCCACCTGAGCCCCACTTTGGGTCCCCTAAAGGTCAGTGGCGTCAGGCCTTGAGGCTGTCTCTCCAGTTCTGAGAGCACTCTCTCTCTCTCTCTCTCTCTCTCTCACTTATCCTACAGATTCCTCTCGCTACTGAAGATGGAGCACAGGAGGTCCAGCTCTCCACTCACCAATTAGAAAGAGCCTGCAAAGCGGCGTTCATATAGCAAGTGTTGCCAATGTTTTTCAGACCCGTGAGACCTGTCAGATAAAAAAAACAACATAGCATTTAGGACATTCTATTGGACAAGCCTGGACACAGGCAGGCAGCAGCCACATGCCAGATTCAGGGGGACAGGAGCCACCACTGAGACTAGACTGGATGGGACCCTCTAGCCTCCCTTCACAGCCTGGTGGTTACCATGCCCTCTTTCTCATCCTGGATTCTCTCCACAAACCACATGCTAACATGCCCCATGAGCCATCGCCCCCGCCATGGCTTCCCTTGCGTCTTCTGTCCCATATGGCTTGGGTCCAGTCCTATCCACCTCCTTCCCTGTTGTCTCTAATCCCTCTCAAGTCATCACAAGGTGCAGTCCTTTCCCCTCCTCTGTTGAAGTGGTTGCCAAAGCTAGAAGCCTTTTATCTGACCACCCTTGGCCCCCTACAGCCTCCTGAGCTGGACGGCCTCCCCTCCCTTGGCTTCAGACACATACTTTTCTTGACCTCTGCCTGCCTCCTGGTCTCATCTGTGAGATGGGTGGTCATAAGCCCTTTGTAAACTCTTCCATGCTACACAAAGGCACCCACTATAGGTGCTCCTTTTGCCTCCTTCTCTAGCAGAAGCTGGACATCCTTCACAGCTCTGTTCTGGGTGCCCCCCCACCTTCACCTCCCCACCCAAGGCAGTCCAAGCTCCAATCCCCAACTTTCCAGAGCATGGCCCAAACCAGATGAAGACGTCCCTGGGAGGTAGGTCACAAACTGAATGGGATATACTAGCATTCCACAGGGACCCTTGTGTCCACCTGAGTGGCACCCATTTCTATAGGCACTGGACACCAGGGCTTCAAGGCTGTCTCTCCCCACCTCGCATGTCAGACTTGGCATGGCCAGAGCTGAGTTTTCTCCAAACCAATCTCCCCTTGGGACTTGGCCCTCTCTCCTCCTCAAATCCAAGGGCCTCACCCATTTCTCACATGCCTTCCCTAAGAGAAGGCAAAGAACAGAAAAACCTGGCCAAGTGGAAAGAGAGCCAGGAAGAGCCGGATGAGGTCCTCCCTTTCCTTCGCACTGGCAGGGGAAGCTGAGGCAGCCTCCTGAGCCACCCTCTAGGGCAGAATGAGGAGGAACAGCCCAAGAAAAAGGGGACCAACAGACCCTGAGGAGAGAAAGAGAAGGAAGGGAGGAGGTGGCCAGGGATACCGAATGCTGAGCTGGAGAGAGTTCACCAGGCCCAGTGTAGTGATGATGAGGGCTCAGAGGAGCTCACTGGTGGCTCCAACCCTGAAGACACAGAGAAATTCTCTAGATCTGGGAGACCGAGCAAGGAGGTGGGAGACCCTGAAGGAAGGGGCCCACAAGCATAGGTACTGCGGGAGACATCAGTTAGGAGCAAGGGAGTGCATGGCAAGAGTCTGCAGGGGCTGGGCTGCCAAGGACAGTCTAGAGGGTCACAGCAGGTGGAGGGGAGGAGCTACAGCTCTGTGCCTACTGGACCTGTTTTCCTAAGATGACCTTGGACTGGAAAGACTAAAACTGAAATACCTGAGACCCCATCAAATCTACGCCCCTCCTTTGACACAAAGATGAGGAAATAGAGACAGGGTCTGCAGTAGGATGTGATCTTGGGCCTTCCTGCCACCAGGCCCAGCACTCCATCCACTCGCTGCTGTCTGCCAAGCACAGAATGCCCAGCGGTCCTCGGAAGGCTGGGGTTTTTGGTCAAGGTGAACAGCAAGAAATGAAAAGAGCTATCGGTTGTGAGGCAGTTGAAGATGAAGCAGCAAAGTCTCTCCCCCAGCTGACACCCAGCATGCTCTGGACAGAGCTGACCTAGAGTGACCTGGGATCTCTGGGCTCCCTGACTCCTGGCCATTTCTCTTTACGGATACTCCTGCAAATGTCCATCATGTCCACCCAGCATCCTCTGGTTCATCTCAAACAAAACTCTTCAACAGTGTCTGAGGGAAAAGTTACATCCACAGACTAAATGAATCACTCACTATGAGCGAAATTTATAAGGAAACCGAGGAAAATCCAACCAAAAACCTTGCAGAGAACAGGAGACAAGAGGAAACTGGAAGTGACCAATGACACCCAAATGCACCCAGCACAGTACCACAGCGCTAAAGCAAGGTCAGAGAAATCTCCAATTTCGACAACAGCAAACTCATAGGCCCAAAAAATGACTGCATGACCAGACACATTCTTCATCAAAGGAGCCCCATCAGGGTCAAGCACTCAGTTACCGGCCGTTTCAAGCCCAGCCAAGCTGGTCAGGGTGTAAATGGGAGAGAATTCACAAGATGTCTGCAAGGAACCTGGAGGCTGCATCCACAAGGAGTCCAGGTGGCCACCATCCATGAGGAACCTGGGCAGCCACATTCCCAATGGCAGCCACATGGACCATGAGGAGCCTAGAAGGCTGACTCTGTGAAGAGCTTGGGCAGCCACATCTGCCAGGAGCCCAGGAGGCTGCATCCACAAGGAGACCTAGCAGAAGCAGCAGTGAGGAGCACCAGGTGGCTCCATCCAAGACACCCATCTCTCTTGTGTCTCCTGAATGATGGAATGGCCAACAGCAGCTTGACAGAGCTCATGCAGGGCCCAAGATAGACACCCAGCTCTGCCCCAGCCCTGCCTCAGTGAATATACTGCTACCCTGTGGTCCAGGAGCCACCTAAATTACATGGGGATGCAGAGAGCAGATACAAAGCAACCAACCACAGCCCCTGAAATGTCCTGATTTCTGCCTCCACAGGCTCCCTCCCATGCCTGCTTCTTTCCTCCTTGGTGACATACATGTTTATTGAAGAAACTGTGTCTCCTCCTGTGTCTGGCATCCCTCTCCTCTGAAAGGACATGGCAACACCTGGCTGATTCCTTGTAAAGTCCTTCCACCTTCAGGAGCCCTTTGTCTACAGAGTTGCCAATACCACATCGTGTCCCTTTCCTTCATCCACATCAGGCCATGCAGTCTTATTTCTGGGACTGCAACAGTCTTTTGCCCCATTCACGCAGAGACCACCATGGATCTGGACACCCGTCCCTTTGTATTCCAGCCCATTCTTTTCTATTCCTTTTACTAGATGTTCTGTTTCTGCCATCAGTATTAAGAAAACTGCTTTGCACATGAAGACTTCTTCTCCATCACACTCCACTAGCCCTGGGTCTGATCTATTCCTACGCACATCTTCCTTCACTCCTCCTTTGTCTGTTCTGGATCAGAGTGAACTTCACCAGATGCCCACTCACCCCATCTCTTCCTCCATGTTTATGAACTCCACCATCACCCTTTCCTTTTACCATTCCTTCTCTTGTCCCTCTAAACCCTCACAACAGAACCAGCCCAATCCTAGGTCCTCAGTTTTTCTTAAGACCTCAGAAGACATTAAGGTTCTCAAAGGACATTTGTCTCCTCCTTTAGAAAGCTAGTACTGCGTCATTCTACAACCCATTCTAATCCATCAAATTTCCTTTTCAGGTCTCTAGTGTTTGCCTTTTAAAATCGCTACTTAGCTCCAGTGTCTTCATCAGAAATGTTTGAAAGTCTTCTACTCCTTTAAAAATCCAAGTCCCTCCCATGGCAAGATAAATTATGCTTAGTAGTAAACCCATCCTTTCGGAAACTGTATTCCAAGATCTCCCCTCATTACAGATACAAACTGCCAAGTCTTGTGTGATTCTGACTGCAACTACTTTGTACTCAAACTTCTTTCTGGACACCTGTTGTGGTATTTGTTCTTTGACATAGTAGCATAGGATTTTGGCTGTGACATTCCTGCAATTTTGTCTTTGGGGTTCCTCTCAGGAGGAGACCCATTTTTTCCTCTGAATTTCTGTTGGCAGATGCTATAAAGTTAATCAGACCCTCTCAAGATCTATAATCATTTTATATACTGTTTGGCACCTTGTGTGGTCCCAAATTGGGGCTTTTTGCCAGGGTCAGGCTTTGTCCCTCTGCTTCCCATATGAGCAGAGGATCAACTCTCCTGAGCTTCAGAATCTTTAGGACCCTCCCTGGATGCTGCAGACAGAGTGTCAGGGATTTCAGAGTCCCAATGCTTAAAGTGTGAGAATGTGAGACCTTCTAGGCCACATCAGTCCCTGATGTCAACCCGCTTCCCACCCCTGGGCTCTCTTGGAGAGACCTCAGCTCTGGAGGCCTCCAGTGGCAAGCTTGTCTCATTGTCCAGGGGCATTTCAGTCCTGAGGTGGAAGAAATCACTAGTTTTTCCTCAAGTGGGTTTGTGTAGACAGCTACAGTGAACAGGAAACCCAAGGGCAGGAACATATGTGGGCCAGTGAGATCACAGTCAAAGGAAATATGGCCACATACTAATGTCACCTAGGTAGTAGCGCATTTTCATTTGTTAACTATTTCTCAAATGGCATTTTCATCTGATTTTGCCTGACCCCTCTGACGTAGGCCATATGGCATTCATGTGACACAACACTGCTTTTCACAGCCAGGCCCTTCCCACCCAGCCATGAGCATGGTGCCACTTGGCCATCCTACCACAGAGCTGTGAACTGCTCTTTTCCCTTTTGAAGATGGTCAGAACTCCCTAAGAAACAGGAGAGAAATGGTGATGGAGCCCCCTGAATTACCTCTTGCCTTCAGCTCATCCTCTTCCTCCACATCTCTGTCCAGATCATCAAAGACTGCAGCCAGAAGAGTCTTGAGGGTTGGGTGAGGCACCTTAAAGTCCTTGCTCCAAGAAAACCAAAAAGAGACATGTATTATATCTTACCTGATGTCAGCAGCCATGCAGAGACTGCACACTCCAAGCCCAGCAGGGTTCCTCCAACATTCCTGAAGGGCCTCATCTGGCATGACAATAGCATAGAGGAAGTTCCTGAAGTCTCAACCCAACGAGGACAAGTTCAAAGAAACTGGGCCACCTGGTGGCTGCCTGAGGTCACAAGGGTCATTGCCAGGCTTGGTTCCAGCCATAGTAATTCCCAGAGACCAACTGCTAAGTCCCAGAGTAGGGAGGGTAGGCACCAGTGGACAGAGGAGTCACACTATTGAATCCATGGACCCCTGAGGCACAAATCTGATCACAGTTGGAAAATGCCTGGTGAGACAGGAGCAAAACCCGTAGGGACTGCCTTAGAACAAAGGGAGAGGAAGGGGCCCCCGAAAGGTCATTCAGAACAGGCAGTGGGCTCCAGGATGCCTGGGAAGGACTCAGACCAATGGAGAGCTTCACCCTCAATGCTGTGAGACCCTGTGAACATGGCCAGGTCTTGCTTTAGCCCACAGTAATACATATGGAGAATCTTCACACCCAGCAGAGACCTCAAAGCCACAAGACCCATGCTTGGGCAATCCTATCCAGGCACATCAATAAACATCTGGAGCACTGACCACACCCAAGCAGGCCCTCCTCTGTAGCAGGGGGCTTATGGCCCAAAGCCATGTCCGGGGCACAGAAGCAGGATTTCAGTGGCCAGTGATACTTTGGACAGGTACTGGGCCAGGACTAGAGCAAGGGGAGACCTGGGTTCCAATCCAGCCACTGTGCATTCTAATTCATTGTAGCACCCTGAGTCAGTCACTCTGGGCGTCAGTTTCCCTATCTAAAGTACTTGTCTCATAAAATGGGTGTGAGAGTTGAGTGAGAATGCAAGCCAAGTGTGACCCTGAGGTCACTTCAAAAAGGTTCCTAGTGTATGAAAAGGGAGCACTGATCACAGCTCTCCAGAAAGGCAGTGTGTGTTGACTCCTGGGCCAGACACGAAAGTGAAGACTGTGGGGAAAGCCAAATGCTCTTTTAATAGTGGAGTAATCCAGATGTCTGAGAGGACCCTGGGCTGTGAGGGAGTCTGGAGGCCTGCTGCCAATGGCCTGGGACAAACCAAGCTGCCACAACAGACCCCAAACTCTCTCCTTGTTGCCTGACAGATAAGGGAAGCAAACAATTTGTCTGCAAGCACAAGGCTCATCAGTAGAAGAGCTGGGTGGAAAATCCAGGTCTCATGAGTTCATGTCAGAGGCAAAACCCACAGAAAAGCATTTTGGTGGCTCTGTGTGCAAGCAGACGGCATCTCACCGTGGCTTTGCACAACACCAAGTACACAGCATGACTAAACTGATGAAATCTTTTTAAAACACCTAGGATAAACATCTCCTGTCTTTCAAGATGAGACAAAATCTTGAGATGCAGGCTGGTTGAGAGGCGGCCACATTCTCCCCTTCCTGCAGCCATTGTGGAGGGTGAGCAGAATCTCTGTGCCCACCTAGCCCACGAGATGGCTGGGACTCAGCTCTTTTTGTTCCAAGGACTTTAATTAAAACTGCTTTTTTTCTCTTAGATGTATGCATCTAATGATAATGTGTTCTAGAAGTACATGCCAGGTATTTCTTCAGGGAAAGAAACAAAGAGCATCATGCAGCCTCAGGAGGTGGGCACCACAAGGCCAGCATGACATGCCCAATGCCAAGGGAGAGTCTACACGCCCACTGTTAGTGCATGAGGAGCCACCCACATCTCTTAACAGCCAAACCCAACGTCCTTTCTCAATCCTCCTCCTTCTTAATCCTCTGACACCATCCAAGGGAAGCCACCATGCCCACAGCGCTGGGCCCAGAGTCAGGAAGACCTGAGTCCAAATCTGGTCTCAGCCACTTCTCTGAGTGTGAGCCTGACCAGCACCCTCCAGATCTCAGCTGGCATAATGCCTGGCACACAGCAGGCTTTCTACAAAGGTTTGTTGCTTGCCTTCCCACCCCCCGCTTCCCATTAGACCGTGAGTACCTCGAGGGCTGGGATGGGCTCAGCCTGGTGCGAAATAAAAGCCTGGCACCATGACTTGTCTGACATTCAGTTTCATTTGTAGAAAAAGGTCAAGTTCCCTGAAGTACACATGCCCCACCACCACACGGTAGCCCTGTTCGCACACAACAGTGATCCAGACCACCGCTTAGCCCCTTGGTACACCAGAGGGCATGTACACCTGCCCATGGCCATAGAGTAGGCAGCACCCTGCCCTCACCTTCCATATTCCCTCTCTAAGTGACCACACCTACAAGGACTGTTCTTGGACCCACCTGGACGCTGTTTTCTGGGGCTACAGGCAGCGGCCTTGTCATCTGTGGCAGGGAAGCAGGCGCTCCGAACTTCCTCTCCAGGAAAACTTCTTTGGTGCAGGCATAACACCAAACCCTCAGGGTGGTGAGGTTCACGGTGAGATAGTGCTTCGTCTCCTGTGAAATTTAGGGCAGAAACACCAATTAGGGCACCAAAGCATCAGCTCCCCTGCCTCTGGGGCCCCATCAATGTCCTAGAAACTCCTCAGCCTAGGGCTCACAGCATGGGTCAAACCTCTGGACAAGTCATTGGGGGTGACATGGGGGAAATAAAAGGCCAGAGAGTCAAGCCCTCCCTGCAGTCACCCAGGCCTAACATCGGCCTGGGGACCCCAAGGCATGGAGGGGACTCTAAGGGGACACTGCCGGGGGTGGGGGGCAGGGCTGCCAAAGGAATTTTGGGCAGATGGAGGGAAGCCAAGGCAGAGAGGGGGAGGGCAAGTGGGGTCATTGTGTGGTATAGACAAGGACGAAAAGGCTAAACCAACCAGGAGCAGGTGAACATCAGCCTTTTCCCCTTAGGTGGCTCAGTGGATAGAAGGCCAGGCTGGACTCAGCAAGATCTGCGTTCAAACCCAACCTCAAACTGATTAGCTGGGTGACCCTGAGTGAGTCACTTCTCCTCTGCCTGCCTCAGTTTCCCCAACTGTAAAATGGGGATAACAAAAGCCCCCATTTCGCAGGGTTGTCATGAGCATAGAAGGAGATATTTGTGACAAGCTTCAGGGAGAGCCTGGCCCAGAACAAGCTACCCCTTCCCCTCCCCTTCCCCAAAAGGGCTTTTCCTAAAGGACAAGTCTGAGTACATCAGCCCCCCCTCCCCATCATCATTCCCACTTTCCAGAGGCACTAACATGACCGTTCCAGAATCCCACAGCTGAACTCAGGGCTTTGTGACATGGAGCTCAGCAATCAATCCACTAGGGATCAGACAAATGTCTCCACTGCGCCCTGAAAGCTCTTGACAGCCAGACTCTACTCACATGCGTGCACACACATACATGTACACATGCTGGCCTGTCACATCTGTGTCACCACCCTGCCACCCCATGCATGCCTGGCTTGTGTCAAAGGGATGGCCCCTTCGGTAGGAAGCTTGTGCTGGCTGGTACATACAGAGACACCACTAGGGGGCAAACTCCTGGAGAGAAGAGCCTGGGCTTGCTCTCCCTTGTACCCCTGGCACTTTGAGAGGCCTGGCACATGTAGTGCATCTAGTGCCTTCTGACTGAGCAGAGTGGGCAGACTAGTGGCATGTGGGGTGCAGTGACCAGATGGGAGGTGGGGCTGATGGATTACTGGGGCTCAGGACTCCTGAGCTGCAGGGGATTCAGATGATCCTGTCTCTGCACTAATGCCCTCATTCCCAAGGCAGTGAGGCCTAAGTGGGAGGGCCCCACCAGGAGGGCCTGGGATAGAAACAGAACAGGGGAGGGCAAGGAAGGAACACTTAGGGATCTAATCATAGCCTACATCCTATATCCCTGAGATACCCTGATACATGGAATGGAGAAGGACCAAAAGGTCCAGGATTCAGGTAGGAGAGCTGAAACCTTGGAGAAATGATGTGCTAAGACCAGGAAGGGGCCACTCAAAGGGCCCCCCTGGAAGAAACACTGCACCCCAGGCTCCAGAGACCTCCCTGGTTCTGTCCCTTCCCAGGCACTAGCTGATGGTCAAGTTGGGGGCTCAGAGCTAGCCCGAGGTCCTTTCTTTGACATCCCTTCAGAGCTCCTGACTAAAAGCTTCCCTTAAAAGGAATCAAAAAGAAGCCAAAGTTCCAATGTAAAGATGCAACACAACACAGATTAGTCAAAGTCTAGGGAGATTTATGAAAATCTCATTTACATCAACAGCTTCTGCTGCAAACTCAAAGCTAAAACCAAGAGAAAAAGATGAAATGCAAATCTGTGAGCTCCCTCACCAGCCAGTCCCTGACAGCATCAATCTTCTCTGGGGTCTCCCTGGAATTTCCTGATCACTTAAACTCTTTGGGGGACAACAAAGCATCGACTGAAGGTCTTTTGTAATTCCTTGAGCCTAATCCATGACTCCAAACTCCTAGTTCATTAACCTGAAAAGTGGCCAATCTATAAACAGCTAACAAGCCATGCTGGCCTTGGAGCAGATCAGGGGCATCAGGCAACAGAATCTACCCCAAAGGAAATCTCTCAGAGGAGAGTCCCCCCAGTAAGGAGGCAGCAAACTGTCTAAGGAGAGGGACCAGCCCACAGTGGCTGAGGCCATGGCTGGGGGCTGAGGTCTTCGAAGCACCTCTGCCCCCTCAGGCCAGGACAGGGTCACAGACAGAAGGGACTGAGTGCATGGACCCAAAGAAGGCATCATAGTAGAAACGTGGCCATACCTTGGTATCCAGACTGAAGATGACATGGAGGACAGGAGCTGGGCTAGCCAGAGCAGGAGGAGGGAGGACTGGGGAGAGGGCTGGCCTCAGCATCAAGAAAACCAGCCCACACCCCTAACTCTTGGCAGCTATCAGACTCACTCTGGATCCCAGACCTGCTTGTGTTCTGCGTGGCCCCGGAGGAACGACCAGAGGCTGGTCTGGCAGGTTACAAAGGCCCTCCAAGGTCAACCAGGGTGCCCCAGGTTGTGGCAGACAGATGGGACGCCTGTCCCATGAAGGAGTTTCTCACAAGTCAACCCTCAGGGCTTTCTTTAGATCCTTCCCCCAAGCTAATGGGACCCTAATCCTATAGTCACCCATCACTCAACTGAGAATTCCAACATCCCAGAATTCATGGATGACCAGGACAGCATGTCCCTGCCCACACTTTGACAAGAAACATTCATTTGTAAAGGGTGAGGGGGATGCACCTACCTGAGAGTGAATAGTACTATGGTCGACATAGGATTCACCACAGCCAACATATGAACATTGGTTCTGTAGAGAAACAGAAAGTGAGTGAAATGCCTGGCAGCCAAACTATCCTTCACTTTGGATCGCCTCAGCTCTTCACTGAGAGGGGGTCCTCGAATTAAGAAAAAAACGCCTCCGATTTCTAGCTAGAAAGTGTCCAGTGTCTAATCAACAGCATGGTGATGAGTGTTACCATAAAGGCAAATGGATAAAAGTCACAAAGCAGACTATCATACGTTCATTTCAAACTGTTTCTAGACATACATACATAGTCAGACATACATTTAAAGCAAATATTTACATTATTACACACTTTCCTGTAGTCTTTTAAACACATTTGTCTTTACAAATTAATTTTTCTAGCTATAATCATCTTTATAAAATTCTGTCCAAAATGCCTTGCACCATCATATTAAACACTTGAAGAGGTCAGACATCACAAACTTAGTTAAGCATCTCAAGAAAATGCTCGGACAGGGTCGCCCACGTACCTCTAGACAGGCCCAGAGATTCGGTCCTCTGACTTTGCAGTCCTGACAAGTGCCCTGTGAACAGAGACAGACTTTTTAAGAAACATTTCACAGCCACCTTTGTTCCTGACACACTTCAGTATGATAAGAGGATGCAGTTAAGCCTTAGTGGAACAGGAGCAGATGATGCAGCAGGTGCCAGGAGACTGGAGGCTAAGCCCCAGCTGCCAGATGCACAGTCCTGAGCAACTAACAGGAAGAATTCTTTCTCCTCTGGGCCTCTCAAGGTATTAGGAGACCCCTCATTTTCCAGTGTTGGGTTAGACTCTGGCTCAGAGCAAATTCTCCAAGTCTAGCAACAGTGAAAATCAGACCCTTCCTCTGCCTTGGTTTCCATTGGAGTCACCAATACTGCATGTTCATGATCCACTTACTTAACCTCTATCTTCTGGTATCCTGCTGTGTAACAATGATTGCCAGCACTTGGTAAGCACATACTGTGTGCCAGGTCCAATCCTTATCTCATTCAATTCCCACAATCGCGCTGGGAGGGAGGCGCCATCACGATGTCCACGAAGGAAGCTGTGACTCCAGATGCTGACAATGTCAAGTCTTAAGTTAAAGTCTTCAAAGGGCTTTCCTCCTAAGAGTCCCTGGCATAATACATCCTGGTACAATGCAGCCTGGTGTAATGAAGCCTGGCATTTAACTCCCTGGAGGCTGCCCCCATTTACAGAGGAGGACACAGCATCATGAAGTGGTTTGCAGGGTTTGAGTATCAGAGCACAGTCAGAGGATCCCTCAGTCACAGGTTCTTTCCATGATGCCACCCTCAAGACTGCTGGTTCCCATCTCATCCTGCTACTTGCTAAACTCATGGCCCCTCAAAGGTGCCCCCAGAGCATCCTGTGCTAGACACACTCAGAAGACATCCAAGTTGTCCTTTCCCCTGCCCCAACTGTCTCAGTGACCCTCTGGGAGGAGATCAGAATGACCACTTGTCTTGTCCCCAGTCACCCCATTGGCCACCACACTGGCCTCCAGAACTGTCAGAGCACTCCAAGGTGTGGGGATACCTGCAGGGCAGCATCACTGTCTCAGTTCAGATTCTTCCTAAGGAAGCTCACGCACAGAGGCAGCCTCAGGAGATCCACCTGTGAGCCATCCCCATCTCATATTACTTCATGGCTCACAAGAGGACCAGAGTCCTGCACACACAGAGAATTCCACTGGGGGCCTCCCCTCTTCCCTTACCTTTACAAAAATGTCAATGAATCAAGCTGATCTCCACACACACGTGTGCGCTTGCACATACAATCCATTTTTCTTTTATTTATCAATTATAATTCTATACTTCAGGCTAATTCTCTTTCCGTAACAGTCCAATCCCAAAACAACTTCACTGCCTCTGGACCACACCCCTGCCATTGCATCATGCCAGCATCAGACATGTTTTAAATCATGGAGCTAGGACAATTACTGAAGTAAAAAAACAATCGGTAAAGCATACATATCTGATTCTAACAAAATCACCTTAACTTCATTCCCATTTGGCTAAAATCTGAGTTTTTTCCAATCCGGATCTGGAGGCTTGGTTTTTCTTGAAACTTTTCTTAACAGTCATTTCCATGACTCATGTGAGTACAGACTGATAGACATATGGCTCTGTCTTGGAAAACTATCAATGAAAAAATTGAAAAATGACCACATACACTGTCAAGTTTCAGCCACACACTTGGTCATTAACAATGACATTAACAAGCCTGGAAGTACATTAACTGATTTGAGGCAAATATTGAAGTCACAAAAATGTAGAGCTTACAAGAGATTTCTGTATCAAGTTTTCTTTCGTTATTTCACCCACTGACTCCAAATGTGGACAGTCACTGCTGAGGGCTGGCATTTCAACGGTGGGCATTTCTTTATATCCCGGAACTTTCAGGGCAAGATAATATCTACATAACAGGATAAAAAAAACAAAACAGAAAATACAAATTAGGGAGATGCCTCATGCCCACAGCAGGCAACAGTACAAATAAAATGAAAACTCATTCAAATTCACCCTGCATTTAACTAAAAAGCGGTTTTTTGTGTGTTTAGCCACAAAACTGGTGAACTAGCCAGTAAGACTGATCTGAACTCCTTATGAAGTGCTGGAATGCTCGTTTAGCATCACCAGGTGCAGGACTGGCCCCTTTCCTCCTCCTTTTCCTCTCCTTTTTCAAAGATTTACAAAAGACAGAAGAGCAAATGAAATTCAGCGAATTTTGAAGTCGATGCTCATTATCACCTCTTGAAAGGATTTCATCTCAGAAAGAAGAAAAAGGGAGCTGTTCTCAAAAGCCCAGAAAGGCAGCCGGTGCAGGGCTAAGCAGGCCGGAGAAAGGCCTAAGTGCAAGGCCTTCCTCAGACACATACGACCAGGTGATCCTGGAAGTGGTCTTACCTCTCTAGGTCCCAGGCAACTGGCTGTGACTCTGAGCTATAAAGAAAGGGTTGCCAATCTGCATTAGAGGAGATTTGGGTTTTGGTTTTTCTATCAGACTGTTCTATGAAAAAAATCAATTAAAAATATTAAAATGAAAGGTGAAAGAAAGAAAGCCATTTGCATATCCTCAATGCATGGATTTACTGAGGTTTTTAAAAAATATTATTAACAATAACAATATCTAGCAATAATATAATGCTTTAATGTTTGGAAAGCACCACACATCTATCTCCATTCCCTGTGAGGTAGGTGTTACTATGATTCCCATTTTACATATGAGGAAACTGAGGCAGGCAATATTTAAGAGGCCACATTTGAATTTGGTCTTCCCAGCTCCCTTACTGTGAATCAGCTTCTGGAGGTTGGAACACAGTCTTCTATAGAAGCAACCAATCAATCAACATTTATCAAGCACCAACTTACACATGCCAGACAGTAGGCGAAGGGACCCCCTCCATGCCAGGGATCAGAGAAACCCGACAAAACTGGAGCAGTCCCTACCTTCAAGAAGCTTATATTTCAGCAAAGAAACCATGTCCGTGCAAGACTCTGTGTGATCTAAAAACGAGGTGACGGGAGGAGGGAGAGGGGCCCCTACCAATGAGGGGAAGTCTGAACAAGAGAGCAACAAGAGTCTGGGAGGGAGCTGAGGAGCCCAGTATGGTGCAACCTTAACTTTACAGACACTTGCTGAAGCTGTTTCTGCCCAAGTAAGGTAACCCATAATGCCCTTGCTTGTCTTCCTGATGATAAGCTCATTCTTCCAAAGGGTGATGGGGGAACTACAGAGGAGAAGCCCACTACGGCCTGGAGCCCTTGGATGGGGCAGGAAGAAGCCAGGGCTAACATGGCTGGCACCCTGGACTCATGGGAGGAGGGGCAGGGGGAGAGCTCTTCTGTCTTTCTGATAGTTTTTTGGCTGTGCTCCCCTTCTACAATCATCCCAGGCTTCTCTGAAACCAGTCCCTTCACCCTTTTAAGGGCACACCACAATTGTTCATCAGTCCCCAGCAGATGAGCACCCTCAAGGACTCCAGGTCTTTGCCAGAACTAAAAGAACAGCTGTAGTTTTGGACAACCCAGTTTCTCTGATCTCTTTATAGTTAGAGACTAGCAGGGGCATCCGTCGGTCAAAGGGGACGCACAATTTTTTAACTCTGAATAGTTTTGGACTGCTTTCCAGAATGGTGGGACTAATTCATAGCTTCACCAATAGTACATTTCAGAGGTAGTACTGGAACCAAGAAGACCTGAGTTCAAATCTTGCCTCAGATTCCTCAACCATCTATCTCTGGGTCAGTCACTTAATGGCCCTTTGCCCAGTTTCCCCAACTGTAAAATGAGGAACACAACAGGACCTTCCTCCCAGAGTTGTGAGGATCAAATGAGATAACACATGTAAAGGGCTCAGTGGAGTACCTAGCACATCGTAGGTACTTAATACTTAGTCCCTTACCCTTCCCTATTTTCCACAGACCCTACAACATACCACTTCCTTCTTCTGTTAACCTTGCCAGTTTAGTAGGTGTGAGATGGAACCTCAGAGAGGCTGTAATTTCCACTGCTTTCATTATTAGTGATTTGAAGCATTTCATATGGATATTAGTCATGTGGATTTCTTCTTTTGAAAACCACCTGCTCTTGATGCAAAATGCCATCCGCATGCAGAGAAAGAACTACAGAGTTGAAAATCAGAATGAAGTAGTCTATTTTCTATTTTGCTATGTTCTGTTTTTTTCTCATGGTTTCTCCCATTTCTTTTAATTCTTCTATGCAACATGACTAATATGAAAATGTGCTTAATAAGAATGTATGTGTAGAACCCATATAAGATTGCATGGCATCATGGGTAAGGAGACAGGAGAGAAGGGGAGAAAAATTTAAAACTTATGCAAGGGATTGTTGAAAACTGAACACAAATGAATTAATGAACAAAAAAGAAACTGCCTGTTCAGATTCTTTGATCATTTGTCAGATGAGGAGAAGTTCTTCCTCTTATACATCCTGGAGAAGAGACTTTTAGCAGTGAAACTGCCTGTAAAGACTTTTTTTCCCAATTACTTTCTTCCATTTTCATTTTAGCTGCATTTGGTTTGTTTGTGTAAAAGTTTTTTAATTTTTTGTAATCAAGGGAGGAGTCAAAATGGCGGAGTAGAAAGACTCATGTATGCTAGCTCCGAATCCACAGCCCATAAATTTCCTGTAAAAAGAACTCCCCACAAATTCTGGATCAGTGGAACCCGCCCAGAAACACAGTGGAAGAGATTTCCGTTCCAGAGAGCCCTGGAAAGTCGTCCCCAGGGGTCCGTCGCGCTCCGGACAGCGGAGCCCACCCCTGCGCTGCCCTGGCCGCACGGCCCCAGAGGAGCAGATCCGAGCAGCCTTCAGGAACGGAACCTCCAGCAGCCGCGAAGCCTCCACCCGCAGGCGCTCCAGGTCAGTGAGAGAGACATCTGGGCTGGCCAAGAGGGGAGCAGGGTGGCTCCGTGGCTCAGGCCCCCTCGGGAGGCAGCGGCAGAGGGAGCAGCAGAGGCAGTGGCAGCAGCCCAGCACTCCCGGAGCAGACAGGAGCTCAGGGCCATTACTGAAGATCTCTGCATAAGCCCCCTGAGGGAACTGAACCTGGGAGGCGGCCCTGCCCCCACCCAAGCACCAGAACTTAAGCTCACTTTGAATAGCAGCCGCTCGCACTGCAGAAAGCCCTGAGGTTGGGGAGCAGCATTTGAATCTCAGACCCCAAGCACTAGTTGGGCGGATCTAGGCAAGGGTAGAGAGGATTCTCAGAAGTCTCAGAAGTCAAGTAACTGGCTGAGAAAATGCCCAGAAAAGGGAAAAAAAAATAAGACCATAGAGAGCTATTTTCTTGGGGGACAGATGTTCCCGCCTAACCCCATTTATCCCCTCCCCCCCACCCCAATACACCAAGCATTCTAATTTTCCCTATCACCAGTCTGCCCTCTCTTCTATCATCCCTCCCTTCTCTTCTCCCCATCTTCTCTTTTGTTCTGTAGGGCCAGATGACTTTCTATTCCCCATTGACTGTATTTCTTATTTCCTAGTAGCAACAACAATACTAAACAGTTGTTCCTAAAACTATGAGTTCCAAATTCTCCCCATCCCTCCCTCCCCATCCATTCCCTTTGGGAAGGCAGGCAATTAAAATACAGGCCATATCTGTGTAGTTTTGCAAATGACCGATAATAGTCATGTTGTGTAAGACTAACTGTATTTCCCTCCATCCTATCCTGCCCCCCATTGTTTCTATTCTGTCTTTTGATCCTGTCCCTCCCCGAGTGTTGACTTCAAATTGCTCCCTCCTCCCATTGCCCTCCCTTCCATCATCCCCCCCACCCTGCTTATCTCCTTCTCCCCCATTTTCCTGTATTGTAAGATAGGTTTTCATACCAAAATGAGTGTGCATTTTATTCCTTCCTTTAGTCGAATGTGATGAGGGTAAACATCATGTTTTTTCTTAGCTCTCCTCTTTTTCCCTCCACTAAAAAGTCTCCTGCTTGCCTCTAGAATGAGATATAATTTACCCCATTCCATTTCACCCTCTTTCCTCCCACTACATTTCTCTCTCATCAGATATGGTCCCATCCTATTCAATTAACTCTCTGCTCTCTGTCTCTGTATGTGCGTGCATGTGTGTATGTGGTGTACGCGCACATGTGTGTCCGTGTGTGTGTGTGTGTGTGTGTGTGTGTGTGTGTGTGTGTGGTCCCACCAACTACCCAGATACTGAAAAGTTTTAAGAGTTACAAATATTGTCTTTCCATGTAGGAATGTAACAAATAGTTCACCTTTGGTAAGTCCCTTATGACTTCTCTTTGCTGTTTACTTTTTCATGTTTCTTCTCATTCTTGTGTTTGAAAGTCAAATTTTCTTTTCAGCTCTGGTCTTTTCATCAAGAATGCTTGAAAGTCCTCTATTTCATTGAAAGACCATATTTTCCCCTGAAGCATTATACTCAGTTTTGCTGGGTAGGTGATTCTTGGTTTCAGTCCTAGTTCCTTTGACTTCTGGAATATCCTATTCCACGCCCTTCAATCCCTTAATGTAGAAGCTGCTAGATCTTGTGTTATCCTGATTGTATTTCCACAATACTGGAATTGTTTCTTTCTAGCTGCTTACAATATTTTCTCCTTGACCTGGGAATTCTGGAATTTGGCCACAATGTTCCTAGGAGTTTCTCTTTTTGGATCTCTTTCAGGTGGTGATCAATGGATTCCTTCTATACTTATTTTGCCCTCTGGTTCTAGAATATCAGGGAAGTTTTCCTTGATAATTTCATGGAAGATGATGTCTAGGCTCTTTTTTTGATCATGACTTTCAGGTAGTCCCATGATTTTTCAATTGTCTTTCCTGGATCTATTTTCCAGGTCAGTTGTTTTTCCCATGAGATATTTCACATTCTCTTCAATTTTTTCATTCTTTTGGTTTTGTTTGGTGATTTCTTGGTTTCTCAGAAAGTCATTAGACTCCATCTGTTCCATTCTAATTTTGAGAGAATTATTTACTTCAGTGAGCTTTTGAACCTCTTTTTCCATTTGGCTAATTCTGCTTTTGAAAGCATTCTTCTCCTCATTGGCTTTTTGAACCTCTTTTGCCAATTGAGTTAGCCTATTTTTCAAGGTGTTATTTTCTTCAGCATTTTTTTGGGTCTCCTTTAGCAAGGTATTGACCCGTTTTTCATGCTTTTCTTGCATCTCTCTCATTTCTGTTCCCAGTTTTTCCTCCACCTGTCTAACTTGATTTTCAAAATCCTTTTTGAGCTCTTCCATGGCCTGAGCCCACCGGACATCCCCCTGGGATGTCTGGGATAGAGAGGCCCTGACCTCCACGTCTTTCCCTGATGGCAAGCATTGTACTTCCTCATCAGAAATGAAGGGAGGAAGGAACATCTCTTCCCCAAGAAAGCAGCTCTCTAAGGTCTTATTTTTCTTCCCTTTTCTGGGCATTTTCTCAGCCAGTTACTTGACTTCTGAGAATCCTCTCCACCCTTGCCTAGATCCGCCCAACTAGTGCTTGGGGTCTGAGATTCAAATGCTGCTCCCCAACCTCAGGGCTTTCTGCAGTGCGAGCGGCTGCTATTCAAAGTGAGCTTAAGTTCTGGTGCTTGGGTGGGGGCAGGGCCGCCTCCCAGGTTCAGTTCCCTCAGGGGGCTTATGCAGAGATCTTCAGTAATGGCCCTGAGCTCCTGTCTGCTCCGGGAGTGCTGGGCTGCTGCCACTGCCTCTGCTGCCACTGCCTCTGCTGCTCCCTCTGCTGCTGCCTCCCGAGGGGGCCTGAGCCACGGAGCCACCCTGCTCCCCTCTTGGCCAGCCCAGATGTCTCTCTCACTGACCTGGAGCGCCTGCGGGTGGAGGGACCTTCGCGGCTGCTGGAGGTTCCGTTCCTGAAGGCTGCTCGGATCTGCTCCTCTGGGGCCGTGCGGCCAGGGCAGCGCAGGGGTGGGCTCTGCTGTCCGGAGCGCGACGGACCCCTGGGGACGACTTTCCAGGGCTCTCTGGAACGGAAATCTCTTCCACTGTGTTTCTGGGCGGGTTCCACTGATCCAGAATTTGTGGGGAGTTCTTTTTACAGGAAATTTATGGGCTGTGGATTCGGAGCTAGCATACATGAGTCTTTCTACTCCACCATCTTGGCTCCTCCCCCCGGCATTTCTTATACATTGGGTTGAATCAAATTTTTGTTTTATGGGTTGAACCTGGGCTGCCTAACAGAAGACAGTGGGGAAACGGGAAAAGTCTGGAGAAAGGCCAACCACACCCCAGGTAGATTTTTCTACTCAAGGGTGATGGGTAGCCATACAAATACTATTAATGAGAAAGTGGAAATGGGGTGAGAGCTACCCTGCAGTGAGGGCCACCCGAGACCCTCAAAATGGCATGCACAGTTGGAGGTCTCCAGGAGGATAAGGCCATTATCTGCCATTATCAGGTCCCACAACACACTAACCACCATCAACCAGATCCCTCTGGTTGTGTTCCCAAGCAGGCTCTCTCCATAATCCCCTTTCTCCTCAGACCTGGCTCACTGTTCTGACTACAGACCAAGGTACTGCAGTATAAATGTTACAGGCCTGGCTGAGATCACAGGATCATAGCTGGGAGGGAACTCGGCCATACCTGAAAGGAATCCCCCCAGCACATGCTTACTAAGTGGTCATTCCATCTCTGCTCAAGGGCTGCTACCCACCACATGCCAAAACAGAGAGCCAGTCCTGGGAATCAGAAAGTCTCTGCTGACATGAAGCCTATGAGAACACAGATCCAGTTCTGCCTCCTTGGGCAGGGAGCCTTAGCCTTTTCTGTCTCTCAGACCTCTGAGCAGGCTGATGGACCCATCCCCATGAAGACTGAGAGCTCATGGACGGCAGGGGCTGCCTTTGCTTCTTTTTGCATCTTAGCACTTAGCATACAACAGATGTCTAATAAATGGTTACTGACTGACACCTCAGAAAAAAGAATTTCTTTGAATCCACAATTAAGGAAAATACTAGAGGGGGGAAAAGTGAAGCTTACTCTCTCCACATATGGCTTAAGGATGGAATAAGATGCTCATTAAATCTGGTATAAAAATCTATCTTACACTACAGGAAAGTAGGGGAGGAGGTAACAAATGGGGTGAGGGAATGATAGAAGGGAGGGCAAATGGGAGAAGGGAGTAACTAGAAATAAACACTTTTGGTGAGGGACAAGGTCAAATGAGGGAATAAAAAAATAAGAGGGGATAGAGTAGGATACAGGGCAATATAGTTAGTATTATACAGCATTATTATTATGGAAGTCTTTTGCAAATGACACATATTTAGTCTGTATTGAATTGCTTGCCTTCTCAGTGGGGATGGGGAGGGATGGAGGGAGAGAAGTTGGAATTCAAGGTATTAGCAACAAAAGTTGATAATTATTATTGCATATAACCAGGAACTAAGAAACACAGGTAATGGGGTATAGAAATTTATCTTGCCTTACAAGAGAGAAGATGGGGATAAGGGGAGGGTGGGGTGTGATAGAAGGGAGTGTACACTTAGGGAAGGGCTAATCAGAATGCAAGGTATTAGGGGCTGGGGGGAGGGGAGAGATGGGGAGAAAAATTGGACATGTTACAAAGTGATGTAAAAGCAATTAGTATTAAAACAATTGACTGAATTAATTACTGAAATTAAATCAGAAACATCTTTAGTTTGGGGAAAAGAATTTTAGTCTAAGTTTCCTAGAGGCAGGTAACCTCAGATAAAATTTGGCACTGATGGAAAAGTTATGGTTTTAATGGTAAATTTGATTTTACAATTGCTATTTAAGCAGGAACTAGAACATGTATAGAAAGGCATGTAAGCCACCTAAGACTTGCCTCAAAAGATGCTCCTTAGCCAAAGTGAAATTACAGTCATATCTGAAACCTGGTTATTGGAACTTGCTATTTTAAGATTTTATGGGACTATTAACTGACTGTTCTTCTGAGTCTAACTCCAGGCATGGATAGCCAAGAAAGGCGGTCTGAGCCTCCAATCCACGATGCCAGTAAGCCTGTGAGATGCTACTATGAACTGAAAAAGGTGATCTCATGGGAAGGGTGGGAGAGCAGCTGTTCAGCCTGGGCTGAGGTAGGATTCTCCTGACTCAATTTCCCCACTGACACTTGGCAGACTTTAAGCCTGACTGAATGTAAGCTGACAATCTACTCCTGCCTGGAATTGACACGAAGTTGGGGAGATATTGTATCCCTGCAATGTCCCTACTCTTGGAGGCAATTTCCTATAGTCAAAAGGTTTGTAAGCTTAATACCAGATCCATTAAATTATAGATTGTTGGTAGGGGAACATCTGAGGTTAAGTCTAAAATTAAGCTATTAGGCATAGGACTTTAGACCAACAACAGTAAGTTAGGGTCCTTTAATTCTGAGTAACAGTGTGGAGACAATTAGGTCAAGGGCTTGTGAAGCC
Organism: Bettongia penicillata ogilbyi; assembly: GCA_023548195.1. NCBI lineage: Eukaryota > Metazoa > Chordata > Mammalia > Diprotodontia > Potoroidae > Bettongia > Bettongia penicillata. The sequence goes on from JAJHZJ010000159.1 coordinate 274,661, forward strand.
CTTGACCTAAAAAACACATCCATTCTCTCTTCCACGGGGGGATCATTCATACTCTGGGGTGGGGGAAGGGAGAGATTATCAACATCCCTGTTCCTTCCATTGATCACCACGAGCCTGGCACTCAAGGCTCTTGCCCATGCCAGGTGCTGCCCTTTTCTGAGCTCAGTAAGCATTTATAAAGCATCTACTACATGCCACCAGGCACTGAGGGAACAAAAAACAAAACCAAGTGGTCTCTGGCTTCCAACAGCTGCCTGTGGGGTAGGGAGAGAAATAGGTCCATCAGCTATTTTCATACAAAATATATAAAAGGTCATTTCAAGGGTGGAAGAGCACGCTCAGGCTGGGCTCTGACAGTCACTGGGGTTTCTAAGATCTCAGGGTGAGGGACCCAGAACTGATCACATGTGACCTACCAGAGCAGAGGACAAGCAGTTGGCCTATCACTATATCCTTGAGTCTGGAAGGCTACCTTCTCACCCTACTGACTCCCAGAGAGCAGTGATAGCAGCTGCTCACCTGACCCCCTGCCATTTCTGTACTTGTGAAGTTAATCTTGGGACCTAGTGTAAGATCTTTGAAAGGAGACTTTTCTCCTTTCTGGAAGCCCAGGTGAATGCAAAGAATCCTATTCTTGGTCCCTGGGACAATGAGGAGGCAGGAACATTACAGGCACATTATGGGAACAGTTGTTTAGAAAGCCTGGGCTCGAAAACACAAGCCTAACTTTGAAAGGACGATCAGTTTCAGCCCAACATGTTGGACTTCAGGCACAAAGCTTGGAAATGATCCACTGGCCAGTGTGAGCCAGACTGGCAAAACTTCCGCACAGCTCCTCCAAGACAAGGCAAGCCTCCCTTCCTCGGGTGCCTCTCTGCACATCTCGACAACCAAATCCCAGAGTGGCGCCAACTGTGTGCCTCAGGAAAACAAAGAGTGGCCTTCTAACTCAGTCTTTTTCACATTCAGGCTTGCCTTTAATGAGGCTCACCCTGCTTCAAACCTGCCCTTGTCCAGCAGAGCTTAAGAGGATTCTGGGCATCTCAGAGTCCACAATGACAAGGTCTCTGATGCTTGTTATAAAGAGTTAGAGCAAAGGCTGAAGATTCATGGCTCCCCTCCCCTAGCTGGGGATGGTCCCAGTCTCAAATGAAGGAGCCCAGCACAGGCCTCACCTGAGTCAGCCTGCATGAATTAGGTACCTGCTAAGAGCTGAGGGAACAATGAAAAAGAAGAGCCAGTCCCTTCCCTTAAGGAGCTTACAATCAGATGTGGGGAAGACCACACACAAAAGGTAATGGAAAGGCAGGCTGAGCGGGGCCTAGGAGGGCTCAGGAGGGACTGGGAGAGATGAGGAGATGTGTGAATTGAGCCCCATCTCCCAGTTAGGTCAGAAGGGCAGGGTGAAGAGGGGCTGTCTTGGCAGCATCTTACAAAGAAGACAGAGGGTGTCCTGGATCCTGACCAGGGCAATGGCGTGAAAAGTAGATGGCATGTGTTTAGGAAAGATTTCAGGCCCTACCATGGGAAGTCCTGGCATCCAGGAAATCACAGGACCTCTATTCTGCCCCTGCTGCTGTCCTGAGGGCAGGAGTCATTTCTCTTTCATCACTGTATCTCTGAGGCCTGGCAGGGTCCTGGGCACTGAGGAAGGATTTAATAAATACATGCTGACTGGGGACGGTGGAGGTGCCCCACCAGTTTCTTCTTCACTTAGGTGATGCACACAAAGCTTGTAGTCCCTAAAGTTGACCTAAAAGAAGAGAAGTGAGGAACTGTAGCTCAGGCTACCTCCTGAAGAAAGGCCATGGGGTGCCCAGTTTGGATTGAGAGCCAAGGAGAGACAGGGACAAACACACTCCAACAATCTGTCACCAGAGTGGGCTCTACCTCCCCCAAGAAGATGCCCTTCTATTGGGGCCTCCATACAAGACGACAAGACGCACACACAGTCTTCAGGAAGCATTGATGTCCATCAACCTTGGGGCCAGAGAGAATGAAATACTCATTAATACCTAAGTGCCAGGGACCAGAGTGGGCAGAGAGAACCTACAGCATGAAGAAGGCCTCCCTAAGAGGGGTCACTGAGGCAAAGGCCTGAGGATCCCCAGGATAGAGGGGAAGAGAAGAGCATGCCAGGCATGGAGGGCAGCCTGTAAAATGGAACGAGCTGAAGGAGGCTACTGCTGGGCCTGGAGTTGGGAAGACCTGAGCTCAAATCCAATCTCCTGGCCAGGTCTGCCTCAGTTTTCCTGTCAATAAAATGGTGATAATAAAGCCCTCGCTTTAGCATGTTGTGGTAAGGAAGAAATGAGAAAAGGAAGATGTAAAGTGCTTTGCTATCCTTAAAGCACTGTGTAATATGCTTTGGGGTCAAGGTACTGGTAGCCCTTATTACTATGCCCTATGGAAGAGTGAGCAGGTCAAACTTTGGCTGGAATCTTAAATACATGTGAAAATACCCTGGAAAAGGGGGCACAGTCAAACAATGCCAAGCAGAGATGTGGGCACTTGCCCCTAATGATGAAAGGGAACCACTGAGCCTTCTGAAAAACGGAAGGGTCTGATTGTCAGCTGGTTTTCCCCACCCTCGGGTCTAACAGGGTCAGCCCTTCCCCCCAAACCTGCCCCCCACTGCCAAACTAGGCAATCCTGGATCTGGAGCACATGAAAAGGTCCTTGGGCAAGAACTGGAGTAAGCAAAGCACAGAAGTGAGCATTATGGGCATTTCCACTGAGCTGTGACCCCATTAGCAGACCCCAGACATGAAAGCAGAGTCTCACTGCAATGGGGTTGGGGTTTAGGTCAGCCCCGCTTATCTGAGCTGCCCCCTTTCTGCCTCTGCTGCTTCTCATTCGGGAGGAAGCATCAAAAACTAGAGCAAAACAAGCTGTGAAACTCTTGTGTGTGATCCACCCAGGCAGACAGCAGCACAAAGTGCAGAACCCCAGGAGGAAGAAGGAAGGAAAACTCTGATTTTCAGTGTCATGAAGAAAACGCAGCACTGGACTGGTCCTAAACGTCACCAGTCACCAAAAAAGGCCATCTGCCTGATCACGCCAAGAGATAGGAATGTCTGCCCACCCAAGAGGGGCTTCCAGTCACAGTCACATAGCCACCAAGCCACCAGCAAGTGCTTGACGATAAAGCATCCACTCTGTGCTTGGCACTGTGTGCACACAATGAGAGAAGTCAACTTTACCCAAGAATCATTATTCAAACTTCCCAATATGAAATGGTCCCCTGGACTTTGGTTCAGTCTGTCCTGACAGGAGACAGGTGACACAGGCATACGTCCCCAAAGTGCTACTACTCTGTGAGCTCACAGGGAACACACCCTTAAATCATGGGAGAAGAATTAAATAAAAAGTAACTGACACCTGTCTTCTCCTGAAGAGAATGCAGACTTGTAAGAGCTTTGCTAGATTCCCAGTGATCCCACCAAGGAGCTGTTCCAATTCTCCGCTGCCTAGAGAAAAGCACATTAAAACGAGGTTACTGGCAATTTACAACGATCAAAAAAAAAATTGGCGGCCGAGGCTAGGAGCCATCAGTGGGCCCCATCAGTCCTAAGAGACCATGGAGAGAAGATGATGGAGAAAAGCCCGAATGGCGCACATCTAGCCACAAGAGCTGGCTCTTCTGAGTGTCACTGACTGGGCATATCTTCATATGGCATGGAACAGGGCAGTCTGGGAAGCATCTAGCTGGAATCTCCATCCCAGAGGAGGAGCCGGGGCAGAGCTGGGGAGGACAGAGTCACAGAGGGCTCACTAGCAGCCTTCCAACAGCCAAGACATCTTCCATTTGGACACAAAGGAAAAGAATTGTACTCTGCCAAATGCCAGGGGTCTTCTGGAGACTTTCCACCTGTCTCTATGCATTTATTCTTGTTGTTTTCATTCCAATAAGGGTAGTAAAATATCTCTAAGGAGAGACTGGATAACCCCCTTGTTGTCCAGAGAATTCAGCTCCTCAGGGGCTTTGTTGCCAATTTCAGGATTCCATATGGTGGGAAGGGACAAAAGCAAAGCTGATTTCTGGGGTATCTTAGTGGTGCAGATGCCAAAGCAGACCTGTCCAGACCACTGCTCTAGAAGTCACTTGTGTAACATGTCACTTGCAAAGATTTGATCCTCACCACCCTGGAAGATAGGTGCTATTACTGTCCCCACCTCACAGGTGAGGAAACTGAGGCAAACTGGGTGAAATGACTTGGCTCAGGCTCACACAGCTACCACGTGTTTGGGGTCAGAGGTGATCTCCCTGACCCTAAACACCATGGCGCCCCCAGACACCCCAGGCTTTGCATACTTGGTTCATGCTTTCATCGACCCAACTCCTCCATAGAGGGCTGTAATTCCATCAGTTGTAAAGACATTTAAAACATCTCCTAGAGTCTGCGTTGTTTCTTAGGGGGAGAACTGTGCCCTGGACTTGTGATTTAATTAGGAGAGAACTGCCCAGAGGCCCTCCGGAAGCATACAGCAGACAGGAGGCTTGGCCCCAGCCCTTCCAGAATCCAAAACAATGCAGCTCATAATCCCTTCCGTTACACAGCAAATTCAAGTTCGTAGAAACATGTTTCTGAACTGCTTTTCCACAACTAGTGTGAGCTGCAGGGACTGGGGAATGAGAGCCTGTGACTTCCCAGCCAGGCCCTAGGATCTGCCCCAGTCATCTATCTCTTCAGCTCTTCCACTTCCTGACTTTCTTGGAGAATCTGACCATGGCTACAGTAGAGGCCCCATGTTCAAGGCTAAGGGGACAGAGGTGTCCCACTCTCTGTTTCACTCTTCACATTCCTCTGCACTCCCCCCTTTTCTAGCCTTTTTATATGAAAATGATTATTGAAGCTAAACTTGAAAATGATTTTTTGAAAAGAAAACCTATTCTTATTAAGAAAATTGTCCTTCATGGCTTCAGAAAAACCTGGGAAGACTTATATGAACACATGCAAATCGAAGTTAGCAGCATCACAAGTTAGCGACTGTGAAAGACTCCATTACTGGACAGAGGCAATCCCAAAAAGGCTCTCATCCTCCACAGATGGATGGACTCTAAGTGCAGATCAAAGCACACTTGTTTTTTTAACTTGATTTCTTATTCTGTGTATGTGTACATGTGTTTTCTTTTATACCATGGCTAACATAGAAATGTGCTTTGCAGGAGCTCAGTGTATAATCAAAATAAAATTGCTTGCTTCTCAAGGAGGAAGAAGGGGTGGGAGAGAGAGGAAAAGAATTTGAGACTCGAAATTTTTAAAAGTGATTGTTAAAATTTTTTTACATGTAATTGGGGAATATTTGATGACAAAAATAAAAGTAATTTTTAAAAAAACACAAAATTGTTCTTCACATTAGACCTGTGCCCTCCTCCCTGGAAATTGTCTTTTTTTAATTCCTCTTTACATAGTTTATGTTTGATTTTCCATATCAATGCTTTTTCTCCCAATTACATTATAAGTTCCCTGGAGGGAAGGAGGGTTGATTTGTCTTTGTCTTTATCCCCAGCGCCCAGGACAAGGCCTGACAGGGGGGATGCTTCACGCTTTTCAATAGAAGCCAACCGGGGGGATCTTCATTACCCACAGCCCCTAGAGCCAATCATCACTCCCAAGATATTCAGGCAATCGTCCTGAAACACTTATGCACTTCTGTCACTCCTTCAGTGACTACCCCAGCCTCCTCTTCTCCTCAAACAACGCACCCCAAACTTGGCCTGCAGAGCCTGAAGCCACCAGAGGAGACTTCTCTCAGTTCTCCCATCCCTCCTCCTGGCCTGCTGGATGGAGACCTGCATTCAAATCCTGCCTGACTCAGCCAAGGTGGCTGGTGCAGGACTCACCTGAAACTCCCTCTTTCCCCTCCATGTTGCCCTTCTCCCCCTCAGTCTCCCCTTCTTACCTAGTCCACCCTTTTCATCTCCTCAGCATCCCTCTGTCTGAGATGGACCTGACCTCTCCCCTTCTCAATGATCGTGGGCTCCTTCTGAGAGGACAGGCTGAGCTGGAGCCTAAGCCAGCCACCAAGCCTTTGTCTGGGGCTGCTTCTCCTGAGGACTCTCTGTTCTGATTAAGGCCAAACCTCCAAGCCTTTGAAAGAGTGTGAGCAACAGGCGCTGCTTCTGCCAGAGGCTGCCCAGGAAGTGTGCCCAGGCGGGTGGTCACCCCGGCCACAGGTGGGCCCAGGACTGGCCACCCAGGACTGGCCATCCCGGCCACAGCAGACTGACCGGGCCTGAGCCATGGCTCTGGCCAGACTGACTCTGGCGGCGCCTCCACAAACAGCAGACTGACCACAGGAGTCCAAGCATTAAGCACCTACTGTCTACAGTCTCACACGCTCCACCTGCCATCCGGCTCGAACCCTGGTCACTGACCCCCAGGCCCTCCCCGAGGCCCAGCTCGGCCCGGTATTCCTTTGGAGGTGACCGGTGGGGGAACAAGCTGCCCGGGGCCCCCCGCCTCGGGGGGGTCCGCTGGGCCCTCCCTCCCTCCTGCCCCTCCTGGCCCCGCGGGCTCTCACTGCTGCCCGGCATTCAGGGCCCCGCGCCCGGCGGGGATGGTGGTTGGGTGGGGGAGTCCTATCGGGGACCCACCGCGGCATCTCACCTCCGCCCTCGGGGACACAAGTCGGGCGGACCCTCGGGGCACGCCCCCATCCATCGCGCAGCCACGGCTCCGTTAGGGCCCCGGGACGCCGCCCGGTCCTGGCACACAGCAGGCGCTCAATAAGCGCTCGCGCAGGGCGGGGGCCAGGGCAGGCCGGGCCGCGGGCCTGCAGCGGCTGTCATCTCCCCTCTCCGAGAAGGTGCCTCTGCCCTCCCCCAGGCCCCGCTCACCGGTCACGGTCACGGTCGCTCAGGATCAGCGCCGCGGCAGCGACGGCTCGTCCCACCCGCCGCCGCGGCCCCGCCTCCAGCGCCGGCCACGGCCCACGGCCCACGGCGCGCGGCGGGGCCCACGTCTTCTCTAGGTGCGTTAACCTCCCGCCTCCGCCGCCGCCGCCGCCGCCGCGCCTGCCTCCTTCCGGGGCCGCCGGCCCAGACGCGAACCGCGGGGCGGGGAGGGGAGAGGCGGGGGAGAAGGGGGAGGGGGCGGAGGGAGGAGGGAGGAGAACGGAGGGCGAAGGGCGGGGAAGGGGAGCGAGCCCCGCCCCCGGGCTGGTGGGCAGGCGCGCACGGCCCCGAGGGGAGGAGGGGGGAGGGGAGAAGGGAATGAGCCCCGCCCCCGGGCTGGTGGGCAGGCGCACTGCCCCGAGGGGAGGAGGGGAGAGTGGAGAGGGGAATGAGCCCCGCCCCCGGGCTGGTGGGCAGGCGCGCAGGGCCCCGAGAGGAGGAGGGGGGAGGGGAGAAGGGAATGAGCCCCGCCCCCGGGCAGGTGAGCGGGCGCACTCGCACCGAGGGGAGAAGGGGGGAGGGGAGAGGGGAATGAGCCCCGCCCCCGACTGGTAGGCGGGTGCACTCGGCTAGAGGGAAGGAGGAGGGTTCAGAAGAGGAGAACGAGCCCCGCTCCCCGCAAAAGGGGGCGGGGCTATAAGGGGCAGGGCTCGGGAGGGGCGAGGCATGGAGTCCCGCCCCCTGTCTGGTACCTCTTCCTTCGGTTGATTGTCAGGATATCTTGGGGCTACACTGGGAGCTTCTAGAGGTTAGGGTCCGTCTGCTCCTTTGTTTGGGTCTTCATGATTGACCGCCCTTGAGTCCGTGGGCATTTATTAGGTGCCTGCTGTGTACAGAGCCCTCAGTCCGACTTCCTGGCCTGACTGTGCCCACTTGGGTCCTGGGGACGGGAAAGGGGGGAACTGGACAGCTCAGAGTCCGTCACACCAGGGGATGGATCTCTTTGTCCCATCCCTGCCGTGGTGGTACAGAGAGTAGCGTAGCATTTATGCAGCACTCTGGGGTGAGGTCTTGGTTTGGGGGTGAATTTGGGGAGGCGAATCTGCCAGCTCTTCCCTAGGAGCGTTTCCTGGGAGCCCAGAGCAAGGACAAAGCCTGTGCAAACGGGCATTTATCCCCCCGGATCGCTCCTCTTCCCGGGGGAGAATGTGCTGTGGAACTTTGAGACCAAAGTCACGGCCCATCCATTGGGAAGGGCCTAGCCGCAGGCCCACCCATTGTGGTCCCAGAGGATGCTGCAGTGAGTATCACCCCAGGGCGGGAAGGCAGAGGAGGAGCGGAGATGACCAGCGGTCACTGGAGCCCTGCAGCCCGGGCACTGGAGCCCTGCAGCCCGGGCACTGGGCGACTTCATCAATGTGAGCGCAAAGAATGAACAGTGACCAGAAGACTGCCTCTTGGTGGAGGTCCCCTGGTCTCACACGTGGCTGGAGCTCTCCTCTCCAGCAAAATACTATTTGTCATATGAGATAGCTCTCTGAGAGGGGGAGAGGGAGAGACACGTGGGATACTATGGTGAAGCAAGAAAGAGAAAATAGCCATAGAAACTTATTTTTTAACCCTAAAAAAATACTGCTGGGATGATTTAAGAAAAACCTGGAAAGACTTACATGAAGTGATGCAAACTGAAGCGGGCAGAACCAAGACAACATTGTACACATTAACAGCAACACTGTTGGAAGATACACTAGGATGGGCTTAGCTCAGGAATACAACGATCCAAAACAATTCCAAAGGACTCATGATGAAAAATGCTGTCCACTTTCAGAGAAAGAACTGATGGAGTCTGAATGCAGACCGAAGCAAACTCTTTTTCACTTAATTTTTTCGTGGAGTTTTTTTTTATTGGTCAGTTTTCTAACGACTGACATGGAAATATGCTTTGCATGATTGCACGTGTATAACGTCTACCAAACTGCTCATCTGCTCAGACAGGGGGGAAGAAGACAAGAAGGAAATCTGGAACTCCAAATTTTTTACAATGAATGTTAAAACTTGTCTTTACATTTAATTGGGGGAAAACAAAGTATTATTAAAAAGAAAGAAAAAAGAAAAAAATCTGATACTAAGCTGTGTCCTGAAGTTCTCTCCTCAGTCCTCCAGGCATCAGCTCTGAGCTAGCAGCAAACCTCAGTGCTCAGAGGGGACTTTTTGGGGGAGGTCTGATGCAGGGAGGCCAGTCAGGCCTGGGCTAGGATGATGACATTCCCCCTCAGGGTCCTGGGGCACCCCAAGCCTTGAGGTGTTTTTTTTCCTAAATCTGTTGCCTAGAGCTTCCATTCACTGGGGCTGCATTCAAGAAAGGCTCTCCTTGAGTCTATTGAACGGATTAACTTCAATTAGCTTTGACAAAGGGATATTTACTTTGAAGATACAGCAAGAAGGGAGATGGTAGTTTCCCCTGTACCTCAGGGGAACACTCTCCCCCATCCCAAGGAGAGCGCTCATCCACGGTGAGGTTGCTGCACTGCATGGGTCCCCAGTGCTCACCTCCCTGGCCTCAGCTCCCTGGTCAGTACCTCAAAGCTGCATACACTCTACTTCTGGACCTTCACTGGCTCAGGTCATGTCTTCCTCACCTAGAAGGAATGAGCAAAAACCTACATCTGCCCTCAGGGACCATATGGTTGGGAGAGGTGCAGGACTCAACCTTGGCCCTTGTCTGTCCCCCAGAGGAGACGAACATGAAATCCACCTGGTGCCTTTGGAGTCTGACGCAGCCAAAGTCAGCCCGAAGGGCTCTAGTTCACCTGCTAGGTACGATGCACATTCCTTGTGGGAACAGCATGAGTTGGACACTCCTCTTACACTTGTGAGGACTGGGATCCTTGGCCAGCCTTCCTGTCTTCCAGCTGGCTCAGACCAGAGAGGCCAGTTCCTTTACAGAAAGACAATGGAAGAGTTGACATTTCTTCTTTGTCTGCTAAGAACTCTTTATCAGCTGCACAATAATAAAAAAAAAACAATCCTGATCTATCTAATCTGATGAGTTAATCAAAAAAATTGGCAATGGTGCTTCCCAATTATTCAACTGCAAGCATTGATCTGCTTTGAGAATGAAATGTCCACTCTGCCCAAGTCCTTATAACCTCAAGCACACATCTCTCTTCTATTTTGGAGTCCCAATGGCAGAGATTTTTAACAGAGGAATTTTCTACAGTCAAAACTGAGCAAGGCTCCAGAGATTGGGCAACAAGTCTTTGTTGGCGCTTCATGAAATGGTACAATAGTTCACTGTTGGAGAATCATTTCTTTAAACTACTCATCCCCTCTTTGATCACTCCCTCCAAGGTTTCTCCTTGCCAGCTGGCCAAAGGTGAAATGAACTGAAGTAACTCAAGTAATCTATTAACTGAAGTCATCAAAGAGGCATCTTCGGTTTGACCCTTATCCTAACACATTCAGGGCATGGGAGAAAAGGGAACTGTTCTTAGATAGATCAGTTAGGGGGTCCTGGCTCTTCTCTGGTCCTGGAATTGATGGTTGAGAGAGATGGAGGAGGGTTCTCTTTCAGATTATTCCCAAGGCTTTAGGCAGGATCATTTTAAAGTACTTTCTTAATATTATTAAAAGGTAGGGAGCAAGAGGCAGCTGGTGGCACAATGGAGAGAGCACTGGCCTGGAGTCAGGAAGACCTGAGTTCCAATCCTACCTCTGACACTTGGTACTTAATAACTGTGTGACCCTAGGCAAGTCACTCAACCCCAATTACAGCGGGCCGGGGGAGGGAGAAGAAGAGTTGGTTGGCTGGTGGGTTGTTGTCCTTTGTTCTCAAAGAGAACCCAAATGACATCACTATGTTGGGATTAAGTTACAATGTGTCCACTCCAATTGTAACTGATCAGACCAATAGGAGCTTGGAATGCTCTACCACAGGTCAGACACAAATAGTCCATGTGAACATTCAGAGTGGTGATGTCTCTAAATCTGCACATCTGGTGGGTTTTTTTAGCTACTGCAATTCTGCTTTGCTCATAGAGCACAACACCCTTTCTGATGTGGGCACACCATGCTGGGAGGTCCTGTGATCCTATACTAATGTCTCCCATGTCACACAATCAATTCCAAAGTTCTTGGAAGAGACCTTGAGAGTGTCCTTGTATCACTTCCTCTGACCAAGAATGAACATTTGCCCTGTGGGAGTTCTTCATAAAATAGTCTTTTAGCAAATGTAAGTTTGGCATTTGAACAACTTTTGGCATTCAAACACGTGGCCAGCCCTTTGGAGTTGTACTCTCTGTAGTAGAGTTTGAATGCGTGGCAGCTCAGTTCGGGTAAGGACCTTAGTGACTGGTACCTTATCCTGCCAGGTGATCCTCAGAATCTTGCTAAGACAATTCAAATGGAAGTGATTCAGTTTCCTGGAGTGGCACTGGTAGACTGCCCAGATTTCTCAGACCTACAACAATGAGGTCAGCACAGTGGCTCTGTAGACCTTCAGGTTAGTAGGCAGCCTAATATCTTTTCTCTCCCATACTGTCCTTTGGAGCCTCCCAAACACTGAGCTAGCTCTGGCAATGCGTGCATCAACCTCATTGTCAATATGTACATCCCTGGAAAGTACACTACCAAGGTAAGTGAACCTATCTATCTACAGAATTCAATATTTGTCCATTTGTTGTAACCAATGGTTCCAAGTATGGATGATGAAGTACTGCCTAGTGGAAATGTTTTCTTGGTGTTAATCTTGGGGCCAAAATTAGCACAGGCAGCAGAGAACTGATCCATACTTTGTGGCATCTCAACTTCAGAGGCTGCATTGAATGCGCAATCATCTGCAAACAAAAAGTCAAACACCAGCTCTTCTTCCACCTTAGTCTTGACTTGTAGCCTTCTCAAATTAGATAATTTACAGTCAGTTGGTAGCTGACCTAATGCCACTTTTGTCTTCACTGAAAGCCTCTGACAACACAGCTGCAAACACCATGCTAAAAAGTGTGGAAGCAAGCACACAACCCTGCTTCACTCCATTGGTGATTGGAAAGCACAAGAACATCATCCATTATCCAGAACCCAAGCAAGCACGCTGTCATGGAACTGACATACAGTACTGATGAACAGCTCTAGACAACCTAATTTTAGCCTGAGCTTCCACAAGCCTTCACAACTGACAGCGGTGAAGGCCTTGGTCAGCTCTACAAATGTTGTATACGGACTTCTGTTCTGCTCCTCGCATTTCTCCTGGAGTTGTTGGCAGCAAACACCACAACGACAGTTCCTGGCTCTTTCTGAAGGCACACTGGCTCTCAGGTAGGTGATCAGATAGGAGGACTCTGGGAAGAATTTTGCCAGCAATGACTAAGAAACTCTCCTTCTGTGATTGTCATGGGACAATCTATTTCCTTTACATTTGTAGAGATGGACAATGGAAGCACCCTTGAACTCCTTGGGGATAACCTCCTCTTGCCATATAACCTGGAGAATTTCAGTAAGCTTTTGCATGAACCAGAAAGAGCCTGGAGAGTGGTGGTATTAATAGAAGACTTGGTAGAGATAAGTTATTCACACATTTTATAACAGAAACATCTTTAGCTTTCCTTCCAGCAAAGCGAATGATGACAGAGAGAAGCAGCTTGATGTAGTGCCTAGGAAGGCGGCTTATAACTCAGGAAGACCTGGGTTCAAGTGCTACCTCTGACGCTCACTGTCTTTGTGACCCTGAGTGAGTCACTGAATTAGAGAATCACCCTTAGAAGACTTTCCAAGAGTATAACTTGCAGAGTGCTTGCAAATTCACATTCATATATATTGGCAGAGGGAGTTTCACTCTATAGATAAAACGCCAGGTCTGGTCAAAGGCCCATCCAACCATTTAAGTGTTAAATGTAAGTGGACGGTGTTCCCCCATAAAATGGTAATTTAAATGGGAAGATCTTTTCCATTTATTAATAGGCCCATGTGACTTGCTTGGGTCACATGGAAGTGACTTGGACTTGGCTGAAGGGGTGGAGCAGGAAGGGTGCAACAAGAGCAGCTAGAGTAGAGCTGAGGACAAGGTGGTCAGAGAGCAGTCAGAGCCGGGAAGGAGGTAAGCAAGCAGCCAACTGGCTAGTGTGAGTGAAAGAGCTTGTTTGTGATATGTGTAAGGAAGCTGGTTTGTGGGGTGCCTGGCAGGAGAAGGCTTGGGGATGGTCTTGTTCTCTGCATTGCTCTTGTGTACAGATTCTGTTACTATGATGGATTTGGCTTTCTGTTGTCTGAATTAATGTTTTGGTTCTGTCTTTCATGTGGAGAGTCGGTTGTATTTCACAATTCAGAATTGTGCCAGGATATTCATGGCTACTGTAGGTGCTATGAATATGGCATACAGTTGGAGGGTGGGCTCAAAATCATAACCCCATAATATGCTGTATATAGGAAACATTTTCTGTCAGTCCAAAAGAGGTGCATAACTCTAAACAGTGAACTTAGACTAAATTGTATATCATGCAATAGAGTACTGAGGATAAGGAGTCAAGAAGCCCCAAGTTCAAATCCAGTCTCAGACCCTGGTAAGTCACTTCACCTCTGCCTGCTTCAATTTTCTCAAATGTAAAATGGGTACAATTTTGGTCCCAGAGACAGGACCTGAGTAGGTATCAGGGGGACTGAATCTTGTGCATCTGTGATGGTTTCCAGACTTCATGACCCCAAAACACTAAGGACAAATTGGAAGGCCACTGGAAAAAGCCTGTTGGACTCAGAGTGGGAGAGTGGAGTGCTCTGGCCCCAGACCCAGGGCAGCAGAGTGAGGAGGGGCTGGAGGAACCTGTAGCAACCACAGCAGCAGCAGGGGCAGCAGCAGCGATTGTTTCTAGAGCTCTAGGCCCACAAGTTGTGGGGGAATCAAGCAGCTGACAGTATACTTCCAACCTCCACTGCAAACAGAGATCTACATTGACAAAGAGCTCAAAAGTCAAGTAAATGCCTGGGGAAATGAGCAAAAACAGGAAAAAGAATCAGACTGTAGAATCTCACTTTGGTGATGAGGAAGACCAAAACATGCAAACAAAAGACAGCAAAGTCAAAGGTCCTCCATCCAAAGCCTCCAAGAAAAATATGAATTGGTCTCAGGCCATGGAAGAGTTCAAAAAGGATTTTGAAAGTCAAGTAAGCAAAGTAGAGCAAAAATTGGGAAGAGAAAGGAGAGAGATGCAAGAAAATCATGAAAAACAAGTCAACAGCTTGCTAAAGGAGACCCAAAAAAATGCTGAAGAAAATAACACTTTAAAAAATAGACTAACCCAAATGACAAAATAGATCCAAAAAGCCAATGAAGAGAGAATGCCCTTAAAAGCAGAATTAGCCAGTTGTAAAAGGAGGTCCAAAAGCTCACTGAAGAAAATAATTTCTTAAAGATTAAAATAGAGCAGATGGAAGCTAAAGACTTTATGAAAAATCAAGAAATTAGGAAACAAAGACAAAGGAATGAAAAAATAGCAGACAATGTTGAATGGAATGAAGTTAGTGAAAACTTCTCAGTGCTTAACAAAAGGCTTTTAGTAGATGTTTACGCCTCAGTTTGGATTTCCCAGAAATCATGTGACTTTTGGGAATATGAAACTTAAACACCCCCCTTGGGTTGCCACATCAATGTTCACATCAACATAATGCCTATTGGTTATTCCACTGCTTCCTTATCCCCCATTCATAGGGTAGACTGTTGAGTTTAGATTGTGAACCTGCCTCCCAGCCAATGGGAGTAAAAGACCAGCAGTAAAAGGTGGTATCTGCATTAGAGCTATATAATCTCTATTTTTGCCTTCTGTAATTGCCTCACTCTCCTGACTACTTATCAGAGAGGAGATGCCCTTTCTCATGAGATCATAATAAAATCTTGCTGCTTTGGTTCTACCTTGAGAAATCTCTGATTTTTATTTGATTCAGTGGTCTCTGACCTACACAACGTGAAATATCTGGAAAAGCAATAGATCCAGGAGAGGCAATTTTAAAATTATGGGATTACATGAAAGCTATGATCAAAAAAGAGCCTAGACATCATCTTTCAAGACATTGTCAAAGATAACTGCCCTGATATTCTAGAACCAGAAGGTAAAATAAATATTGAAAGAATCCACCAATTGCCTCCTAAAAGAGATCCCAAAAGGAAAACTCCTAGGAATATTGTGGCCAAATTCCAGAGTTCATAGGTCAGGGAGAAAATATTGCAAGTAGCCAGAAAGAAACAATTCAAGTATTTGGCAAATACAATCAGGATAACACAAGATCTAGCAGCTTCTACATTCAAGGGATTGAAGAGCTTGGAATTTGATATTCCAGAGGTCAAAGGAGCTAGGATTAAAACCAAGAATCACCTGCCCACCAAAACTGAGTATAATACTTCAGGGGAAAAAATGGTCATTCAATGAAATAGAGAACTTTCAAGCATTTTTGATGAAAAGACCAGAGCTAAATAAAAAATTTGACTTTCAACCACAAGAATCAAGAGAAGCATGAAAAGATAAACAGGAAAGAACAATCATAAGGGACCTACTAAAGTTGAACTGTTTACATTTCTACATGAAAAGATAATATTTGTAACTCTTGAGACTTTTCTCAGTATTTGGGTAGTTGGACAGATTTTATATATATATATATATATATATATATATATATATATATATATATATATATATATATATATATAGACAGAGGGCACAGGGTGAGTTGAATAGAAAGGGATGATACCTAAAAAAATAAAATTAAGGGGTGAGAGAATATATTGGGAGGAGAAAGGGAGAAATGGAATGGGGTAAATTATCTCTCATAAAGAAGGCAAGAAAAAGCTTTTTCAGTGGGGGAAGAGGGTGGAGATGAGAGAGAAAAAGTGAACCTTACTCTCATTACATTTGGCTTAAGGAGAGAATAACATGCACACTCAATTTGCTATGAAAATCTATCTTATACTATAGGAAAATAGGGGAGAAGGGGATAAGTGGAGGGAAGGGGGATGATAGAAGGGAGGGCAAATGGGAGGAGGGGATAATTAGAAGTAAACACTTTTGAGGAGGGATAGGATCAAAAGAGAGAATAGAATAAATGGGGGGGGCAGGATAGGATGAAGGGAAATATAGTCTTTCACAACATGGCTTTTATGGAAGTCTTTTGCATAACTACACATGTATAACCTATATTGAACTGCTTGCCTTCTAAGTGGTAATAGGTGGGGAGGGAGGAAGGGAGAGAAGTTGGAACTCAAAGTTTTAAAAACAAATGTTAAAAATTATTTTACATGCATCTGGGAAATAAGATATACAGGCAATGGGGTATAGAAATCTAACTTGCCCTACAAGAAGATAGAGGGGATGGGGATAAGAGAAGGGAGGGCTGTGATAGAAGGGAGAGCAGATTGGAGGAATGGGTGATCAGAACGCATTGCTGGTGTGGGCAGAGGGGAGAGATAGGGAGAAAATTTGGAACTCAACATCTAATGGAAATGAATGTTGAAAACTAAAAATAAATAAATAAAACTTTTAAAAAAAGAAAAAAATAATGGCAGCTCCATCCCATGGTAGTTGTGAGCATGAAATGAAATTATATTTGTAAAGCACTTTGCAAACATTAAAGCGGTCTATAACTACTAGTGCTGGCCAAGATGGCAGATCAAAGGCAGAAATGCAGCTGAACCCTCCCAACATTCCACTCCAAACAACTCTGAAATAACTCCTCACATCAAACTTTGTAGTGGCAAAGCCAACAACAGGTGAAGATGAGACATTTTTCTCACCTAAGAAAATAGGAGGTGGGCAGGAGAGGTCTGTAGCATTAAGAGAGATAAAGATAACATGCATATTGTGCTTAGAAGTTTCATGGATTAAGAAAACCTACCAGTTTGGGATTCTTTTCACTAAATTTGTAAAAATGTCACAAGATTTTATGTCATAATAATAAAATAAAATTATAATGAAATAAAATTGACAGATTTCAGCATAATTTTAACATATTGTTTATGATAAATCCAAAAATCCAAGTAAAAAAAAGTTATAAATCTGAACAATATTGCCAAGATTGTAGAGTATTTATTTGACAGAGCATCCTGACTGTTGAATTCCCAAGGGAAAGAAGGAAAGAGTCATGGCAGAAATGCAGTGCTTCTGCATCTGTCATATCCTTAATTGTCCCCCCAGGGGATCAATATGTCCCTTTGAGGCTGGTGTTCATCTGTGGTGGTAGGAAGAAAAGCCAGCTCAAGGTGTGCTGGTGACACAGTGTGCAATCATTACAAAATGAATCAAGTCAAAACTGAGTATGCTCTAATTAGTAGTGAAGCCAGTGATTTTTTTCTAAAGATGGAATCAGAAAGGGAATTGAATGTGGGAGGGCGAAAAAAGGATAAAGAGAGAGGGAGGGGAAGAAGGGAGAGAAATAGAAAAGGAGGGAGATAGAGAGAGACAGACACACAGAGAGACAGAAAGAAACAGATAGAGAAAGGGGAGGGGGATGGGAGAGAGACAGAGAGGGATAGAGAGACATAGGGACAGAGAAAAAAGGGGAAAGGAGAAAGACAGTGAGATAGAGAGACATAGGGACAGAGAAACAGAGTAAAGGGGAAGGGAGACAGAGAGAGACATAGAGTGACAGAAGGAAACAGAGAGAGAAAGGGTGGAAGGGAGAGAGAGAGAGGGAGAGATAGACATAGGAACAGAGAGAAAAGAAGAAAGAGACAAAGAGCGAGACAGAGAGACACAGGGACAGAATGAAATAGAGAAATGGGGGAAGGGAGACACAGTGAGTGAGATACATAGGAACTGAAAGAAAGAGAGAGAAGGGGAAAAGGAGGGAGAGACAGAGGGAGTGACGTAGAGAGAGACACACACAGAGGGACAGACAAACAGAGAGAGAAAAGAGAGAGAATGAGATAGAGACATAAGGACAGAAGGAAACAGAGAGAGGGGGAATGGTGTGGGAGAGACAGAGAAGGAGTGAGGTAGACATAGGGACAGAGAAACAGAGAGGAAAGGGCAAGGGAGAGAGACAGAGAGTGAGGGAGATAGGGGAACAGAAGGAAGTAGAGAAAGAAGGGAACTGGGCAGGGGAGAGAAAGGAGAGAGCCAAGGCTTGAATCCCATTTATCCCTTAAAAGATCAGGGACTTGACTTCTCTGTGCCATTGGTAAAATGAAGGGGTGGGCTAGATGAACTCTGAGGTACCTTCCATTCCATTGCCCCTCTGCCCCCCAAACTATCATCCTTCCCCCAGCCCCAACTTCCACCCCAGGCCGGGTGTCTAGAGCTCAGCAGGACATTGTCTCTAACTAAGGCCAGGTCAGGTGCCCCCCTGACCAAACAGTCTTTTCATCTTAGTCTTTCTTAGATCATTTCTCAATCTTATTATCCTCACCACCCCTTCACATTCTTAAAAATTATTGAGGACCTTACAGGGCTTTTGTTTATATGGGCAATGGCAAAAAAGGGGGGAACTCAGAGGATGCTCAATAATTGATAGAGGGCTGAGTGACTGTGATGGAGAACCAGGAGTGCTATGAGAAATGCAGAGAGATGGAAAGACTTGGATAAACCAAGGCAGAGCACAGTACACAGAACAAGGAGCACCATTTACACTGTAAACAAACATGTCTGAAGACTTTTATAAACTGATGAAGGATGAAGGGAGCTCCCAAGAAAACACTTTCGCACCCTCACAACAAATCCCTAAAAGCAAATGGGGTGACAGCCCTGTGCAGTGAGGGCTGTGGCCCCCATGCAACATGAAGTGCAGGGGTGGGACTCGGAAAACTGTCAGGAGATATTCAGAACCTCTCTTCTTGAGGGAGACTTGCTTTCCTGCCAAGAGGAGCAGCAGGAGGTTGGGGCCAGAAACCTGGCCACTCTGCTTTCTTCAAAGAGAGAGGAGGTACTGGGTTGGAAAGAAATGTATGTGATGCCATCAATGCGATTAGTCTACAGGATGTCTGAGGTTGAAGCTAATTTCTGATGGCTAGTTTAATATTTGAGGAGGAAGATCCCAAGCTCTCTATCCAAGGTTTGACCCTTTCCCTTCAGATGTCAATTTCACAATGAATGGATCACTTATCAAAGAAAACCCATTTATCCAAGTTGATAGCAAAACAAAAACAAGAGAAAATGCACCAGACATGCAGAGTGAAGGAGCTTTTCGTTGGGAAGTGAGATAACAACTCAACTGAGAGAGTCCTAGACCTTGTCCAAGGGGACACTCTCCAAACTCTCCAGGGTAGCAACTGGGAATAGGGCCATGGTGGAGATGCCCCCCTCCTCTCCTTTTCTTCAGCCACCTGAGGAGTGGACTTTGTCCATCTTCTCTTCAGAAACTGGAAGGCAAGAGCACTGCAGACCCCAAGATAGCTTAGACTTAAGCTCTCTCACCCTCACAAGTGGGGGCGGGGAGGAGCATTGGTCTCCACCAGTCAGGAGAGAGTCCCTGCCCCAGGGCTTACAACAACAGCTGAGAGATGTGATAAGGATGATCTATATAATGACTGTTCCTGATACCAGACAGATGATGCTCCCCCATTGGGTATCCGATGGATAGCAAACATGGTGTCCATTTGTGGAGAGGAGAAAATTTTGGGGGATGAATGAGACATGGGCACAGTTTTGCACACAGTCTTTGGGGGAATCTGTTTTGCTTGACTATGCATATTTGTTAAAAGAAATTTGTTTTCCTTTTTTTCTTCTAATGGAATGGGTGATATGAGGGAGAGAAAATTGATTTCTGTTCATTTAAAAAATAATAAATGGGGTGTCACATATGAGGGCCATGGCCATGACTTTCATATTCTCCCTCAACTGTTTTACCCTGTGACAAGAGACTCCCCTTGAAACAGGAGTAATCAGGAAGCATGGCAGTATAGAAATAAAGCACATGCTTATAATGGAAAACAATGCCCTGATGACCCTGCTGGAAGGGCGATGGCAGGGGACTCTCGGCTCATCGGCCCAGTTTGACAGCTGTGAATTAACTAGATGGACCTTTATTCTTCCTTTGCCCTGAGGAATGAGAGCTGCATTTGAAGACTGTAAGAATGATGTCAGGGAGAGGTAAATATCTGATCATGCCAGCTGTATATGCTTGGGAAATGAGAGATGAGAGCGCTCTGGGAAATGCCAACAGCCAGATGGGGCTGGGAGTGCAGTTAGCCCCAAGTGGGAAGCTGGGATGGGAATCTCTGAGGGGCACGAGGTATTATACTAATAAGTCATTGCCACAAAAGTAGGAATGGAAGAACACATACTCCCTTCTTCCCCTGTTACTAATTTAGAGTAGACCAAGATAAGTTTTGTTCATTTTTTCATGCATTTCTACGGAGGCTGATACCTCTCCCTTCTAATAGTTACAAGACACAGGCAGAAAGAAGAGGGAATCATGCAAAGGCAAGCATCAGGCTACAGAAACATGGTGCTCTCCCCTCCAAATAGTGAACCAACGAGAAAAGCCAATGGAGGATCCAAACCCAATAAGGCTGATTACCGTCAAGGGTTTTTCAGCTGTGTGGGGGTAGAGAAGAGTATCCACAGAGCTCAGGGGTGAGGCAGCAATCACTCTGGCTCATTCTTGTTTCCACTTTCTCTGCCCAAAGGAATGGTCTTGGGGCTGACAGGACAAAGGAAGCAGGCAACAGAAAGTCAACAACCAAGGTAAATAAGGTGATAGTAAGGGAGCACCTAGCTGCTGTGGATGAGCTCAAGTTACCTTGAACCATATTCAAAGTTGACAAGCATTTATTAAGTGCCTACTGTGTGAAGTGCCTTACAATTATTATCTCATCTGTGCCCCACAATTATCCCTGTTTTACAGAGGAGGATACTGAGACAAACAAAGGTTAAGTGACTTGCCCAGTCACCCAACCAGCAAGTGCATACATCAGGGTTTGAATTCAGGTCTTCCTGGACCCTATTCACTGCACCCCTTCTCTGGTTCTAAGCAGAGGTTGGGAGGGCAAAGGAATGGGATGTTTCAGGTCATGAAGGATCAAAGAAGAGATAAGGAGAATTGAGGGAGGGAGAGAGAGCATAAGAGAGGGAGAGAGGGAGATAGAGAAAGAGAGAGAGTTCAACATGATTATAATTTTATCATATTAATTCAGAAAAGGACATTCAGAGTTGAAAATTATGGAGGTGGCAATGGGTGCTGGTAAGCTCCAACACACACAAACCTAACTCTGATCCTCTACAGGTGGCTCACAGAAAAGCTGAGGACCTCAAGGGCCAAGGCATGTGAAGAGACCTTGCCACACACTCTCACGTCCCCAGATGAGAAGCCAGGAGCAGGGTGGGGCAGAAGCCCGGGAGCTCTATGGGGAAGGTCTCTAGCTGGGATGATGCATGTGGACAGGTTGAACTTCTAGGAGATGTCAGAGGGATGAGGCAGATGGAGGCCCCAGGAGCTGGGAGCAGGAACAATACTCTTTCTGGCTGCAAGTGGGGTGGAGGGGGGAAGGGCATGAGGGAAGGAGTGACAGGACTGAGAAGGACTGCCAAAGATTCTGATTCCATCCCATGCTATCAGTTCTTTTTAACTGCCCAGTATGTGTAAGGCACTGACTGTGTGAGGTGTAGGGAAACAGAGACAAAATGGAAAGAATACCTCTTTCTTCCATTCTGCCAGGAGATATAGCACACATAGAAATCAATATAATTCATGGAAAAGTGATATGAGCAAGAACCTTGTGTGGAATAGAGGAAAGACCTGATCCTGGGTCATCCCAAGCAGGGGATGCCTCCTCCTCAGGCCTCAGTTTCCTCATCTGTCAGATATAGCCTCCAAGGTCCCCTCTAGCTCCAAGCCTTCATTCTGTGAACAGACAGAGAGAGGCAATCAGGGAAGACTTCACAGAGGAGGAAGCACCTGAACAAAAATTGTGAAGTCTAGAACTAAGGACAGCATGCTCTAGACATAACATGCGATTTGTGTGGATTGACAAAAATGGGAGATGGCAAGATGAGGGCAACAGTATAAACTATGACTGGGAACATAGCCGGGGACCAAACTGGGAAGGCTTGCAATGCCTGGCTAAGAAGTTTATCTTTTATCCTGCAGACAATGAGGAGCCACTCAGGGTTTTCTGACAGTGGAGTGATTTTGTTGTGTGGAGGAGGAATGGGAGAGGAAAAAGTCGAGAGGCAAGGTGACCAAGTGGGAGTTTGACATAAGGAGGGGCTTTGTTTGTCCTTGATTCCAAGAGAATCAGTGGCTTTGGGGGG
Organism: Bettongia penicillata ogilbyi; assembly: GCA_023548195.1. NCBI lineage: Eukaryota > Metazoa > Chordata > Mammalia > Diprotodontia > Potoroidae > Bettongia > Bettongia penicillata. The sequence continues at coordinate 296,723 of JAJHZJ010000159.1, forward strand.
ACATCCTGACTCGTGTGAATTGGATTGAAGTGAGGCAGAATTGTCAGCCTCATTCTCTCTCGGAGTCATCTAAGTCCTTTGGCAGAACCAAGATCAAGGCAAGGCATCAGGAATTTAGTAAGAGCTTTTGTATGTGAAGCATTGAAGATGGAAATTGCTGTTTATCCTTCTCCCAGACTTGCTCCTTGATGGGCAGCTTTGGTTTTTCACTATTTTCAACTTCTGACTTGTCTGGGTGTTACTTCTGGGCTCTCTTCATTTAGCTGGAGTGCTACTGTACCTAGGCTTGTGCCTAGGTTTGACAGAAGCCTCTCCTATTGGTCTCCCTCAGAGTCTCACTTCTGAGGTTTGTCCTCCAGAGAGGGTATGCAAGTAACTGAGATCCTTTGAGGTCCAACCCCTAAGGAAATTATTCTCAGAGAGGAGGGAGTCAGAAAGTGAGTGATAAGGAAAAGAAGGGGAAATAAAATCTCAGAAAGAAGAAAACTCAAAGACTCTGAATATGAGCAGATAAATCAATAGGAAAAGCATTAATAACAGAAAGAAATGTGGCTTCCCGGAGGAACTTCCAAGCAAGTTCAGGCACTGATGAATAAATGCTACAAAATGAAAGAAAATGATCCAATACTTGGTGAGACAGCGGACCCCATGGAACTGAAGGAGAACATGAAACCACGGCTTGCTGCTCCTGGGTGATTCAATAGGGAAATATAAAGTAGGGACAATAACAGTTCTGCTCCCATGGATGGTGTGGATTTTACAAGCCAAAGAGTGCATCCATTAACTCAGAATAAGACATTTGACATTGGGGTTTTGAGATCATAGGTCTGGAGGTGGAAGGGACCTCAGAAGACATCTCATCCACTGCTGAGGAGGTTAAGTGATGTAGGTCTCAGAAGTGGAACTTGAACCCAGGTCCTCTGATGCCAGAATCAGGGCTCTTTCTACATGTGGTACTACTGATGGGGTGCTTGTGCCCCAATGCTAAAATAGCATTTTTCTTTAAAAATCACATTTCTCCCTAGCCTCAAAACACTATCCCAGGCAGTTTCTCCCCAGCCCAAGGACACAACCTGCCCTAGTAACAACTGTTATCTCCCTTCCTGCTATACTAGCCAGCTGCACCTGTAGAACTGATTAGTTTGAACCAGCTGTACACTGGCTTAACAGGCTGTGTACCGGGTCATAACGACATTTACTGCTCACTGACCAGTCATATGTATCCTAGACTTACACATACCTATACTCCTTTACATTTATCTTGTCTAACAAGACATTGATGAGAACAACCTGGTATTTCTGAGCCAGCCCTGATGGCTAGTTGACTTAGTGATGATCAGGCCTAAAACTACACCTCCAGGTAGCTCCTGCTTGGGCTATTTCCCGATGAATTTTGGGAAAAATTCCTGCGCTTCAGAAACCAAAAGTGCATGTTCCTTTAAGAACTGACCACTCCTTAACCACTCCCTAATCCCACCCCAAAACACCTAGTTAGCATATTTGGTACAAGTGATACTATAGAATATCCTACATAAAATTTCCCTGCACCTCTTTAAGGTTGCAGGTTTCCTAAGAACTCCTACCTGCTGAAAAGTGTAATAAATCTTTACCTTGACTTCAACAAAGCTTGAGTCTGTGAATTCTTCTCCAGACGACCTGCCCCTGGTACCCTGGTCTTTGTAGGGGTCTTACACCCCTTTCTGGCCCTCATCAGTACCATCCTTCTAATCAAACAGTATAACATAAAGTGACAAGAAAAGATCCCAGCCCTCTGCACACATGGGATAGTTCCCTGGGCTACTGGACTACAAGTGCAGGATAGCACTGGGATGCAGAGAAAATGCTGAGAATTTGTGTGACCAGGGTGATGAAGAACCTTGGGTGGCCCTGGATATCGTTGCACCCAAATACCACCTTTTAGTGGCAGCCTTCCCCAACCTCTTCATTCTAGAGCCTTCCCTCTGCTAATCATTTCCTTCCTTCTTGTCTGTCCTGGATGTGGCTCGCTTTGTATATGTGTCCCTATCAGACTGTGAGCTCCTTGAGGGCAGGGACTCTTTTAACTCTTTTTGTGTCCCCAGGGCTCAGCACAGTGCCTGGCATACAGCAGGTGCTTAATAAATAACTCTTTCCTAATTGATGGCTTGAGGCACTGCTCTCCCTAGCTGCATCATCTGCTGGACATGGGATCTCTCCTCTGCTTATCTCTCCATCACCACCAGCAGGTACTGACCCTCCCCAGAGCCCTCCATTCCTCCGGGGCACCATTTGCTGGAGGTGTAGTGGTTGGTAAGCTTGACCTGAGGAAGAGAGGGTGAAAGTCCCTTTAGTGAATAGCTGCGTGCTAAATGTCACCAATGAAAGTCCGTAAAGGTAAGTCCAATGTACAATCTCTATCTGATTGTGTAATGTCTCAGGGTGCGGGGAAGGGAGGGAGGGAGGGATAGGATGTGGAACTCAAAAACTATAAATAGAAATGTTTAAAAATTGAAAAAAAAGTGTCTGTTCTTTCCATGACTTTTCTCCCAGTGCTAACATGATAGACCAAGTCCAAAGTTATTATCTGCTTGGGGTTAGGAAATTCCTTTTGATCCTTGTTAAATTTCGGTCTGTCCCATTTTAGGGAGCCCACCTACTGGAAACCAGATGGCCCGCGGGGCGGGGAGGGAGGGGGAAAGGGGCAAGGAGGAAGAAATCTTCCTGATTGGTGTGCCAATAAAACTAGGGGCAAGAACAGAAGGAGGGGAGGTTAGCTGACAAGGCTCAGCTTTCCCCTGTGCTGCCTTCCTATCTTTGTTCTATGCGTTGAGCCCACAAAACCTCTGCCTGTGGGGCATTCCAGTCAGCATGAAGTACTGGGCCCTCCACACCCTCCCTTCCGCATAGCAGACCAGTGATCCCATCATCCCCATCCTCATCCCACTGAGCAGGCCCATGGGCTCCTATGTGAGAACTGCATGGGTGGGGCTGCAGGCTTCAGCCCCACTGAACAGAGCTCTCCCCAGAGGGGTTATGGTGGCCAGAGGTCAAAAGCAGAGAGGGTTGTGTAGGGGCTAGAAGTGGAAGGAGGGCTTGCATCAATAATGGGGACAGGACCCCCAGTTTCTGTCAATCTGCTTGGGCTGTATTTCTGGAGGTTTCTCACCCTCAATTCCTGAGTGCATTACCTAAGGTCATCATTTGCTGTGGTCTTCTTTTCCATTTCACTGGAACTTGGGAATTTGGAGAATTTGCTGACGGATGACTGATAAGGTGGTTCTGATGCTCCTACGGGCAGACCAAGATTGCTTTGGTCTGAATTCCATTTTCCCTGAGTTTTGGCTCCCCAGGCAGCAGAAGCACACAGCAGGAGTGGGATGGCTCCTTCTAGGTCTCCCCCCTTTTCTGATGGACTTTGGCTGGTCATGGGGTGGGGGTTTGCCCAGCCAGCTTGGCCCAGGGCAGTGAACACTGTGGCTCTCCTTGTCCTGTCTCATCTTCTCCCTACCCCCTAACCAGAATCTACTAGGGGGTAAAAGACTTTTACACAAATGACTTCAAGACTGACATGCTAGATTAGATGCTGAGCCATGCTAGATGTAGAATCAGAAGACCAGGCCTCCCATCCTGGTCCTAGTACTTGTCAGCTGTCTCATTCATTTATCTCTTTTGTCCTCAGTTTCCTCATCTGGAAAATGGACCTGAAAAGATCTCTTCCAGCTCTGTCTCTGATCCACATACTGATCCATGAGGTCACAGAGAACTGTTCTGGTACTTGTACCAAGGTACCTGCCCAGTGACATAAATGCCCACAGCAGGAATTAACAAAACCAGTGCAGGTCTGACCTTGTCTAGCCTACTATCTCCTTGGGCTTTTCAAGTTTGCCTTTCCCATCTTCTGTCACACCGTGCAGCTCCCGGTCCCTGGGTGGCCAGTGGGCTGCTGCAGCTCCCATCTCTGTGCCTTGGCATCCCCTCATTCCCGGAAGGATGAGCTTTTTTGGAGCGCCCCACCTCCCCCCAGCTGCTCCTGGTCCCCTCTACAGCCCCCTTCCGTCGGCTCTTGTACTGATCTTGCACATCCCAATGCCCTCCCTCAGTCCCACCTTAGCATGTCCGTTCCTTGACCTCAGGGCCCTTTCTTTGGGTCTCCAGAGCTGGGGGTGTGCCCAGCACTTGTTATAAGCTTAAGAAATGTGTCCTGGTGTTTGATTGATGGATAAATAAGTGCATGCTGATTGGTTTGTAGAAGCTGGCTGAATTGAACTGAATTGTCCAAAGTGAAGGCAGGGAGTAACATGCACCCTGGACTTGGAATGTCCTTTGTTTCTCGGGGAGACCTTTCAGAGCTGAGCTGGACAGGCCGGACAGCCTCCTTACATTCTGCCTTGCGGCTGGGGCTGCTCTGCCCAGAGTCCCTCACGATCTCCAGGGAACCACGGGCCCAGCCCTTCTCCTCCTGCTCTCTCCTCTCCGGGTTTTTGGGCAGCCCTTCCCTCCCGGTGTCCTGAGGCATCCTCCGCCTCCTCACCATGCCTGCGGGCTGGGTGGGCTCCTCAGCTCCGGGGATGGAACGACCTGCCCTAATCTCCCACCTCCGCCCCAGGGCGCTGGATGTACCCGGTGCTGCCTCGATTCCCCAACCTGTCTCCCATTCGCCCCGGGGCAGGGGCCATTGAGGCCCAGGCGAGGTCCGTGCTTCATTCAGCCGGCGGAGAGACCTTCCTCCAGCGCAGGTCTCACCTCCCACTGCGCAAACCCCCAGGGTCCGTCCTTGGAAGGTGCCCCCGGAGCCCTCCCTGACACACCCTGAGAACGCTCGGGAAGGTTTTGGGGGAGGAGGGTCCGAGGAGGACCTGGGCCAGGATGCAGACCCTGGGCCAGTCACTTCTCCCGGCTTGCCTCAGTTTCCTCCTCTGTAAAACGCGCTGCAGCCGCTCCGGGAGATTAGGACAGGGCAGAGATGACCCACGTGGGAAGAGCACGTGCTGTACACGTTTTACAATTCAGGAAACTGAGGCAAACAGAGCGCCGAGGTGCCTTCGTGACGGAGGGCCTGGCGTCCCGTCCATGGCGCCGCCTGGCGGCCATCTGGGGCGGCGGGGGGGGCCTCCACACAATCGTCACGGCGGGAGCGGCTTCCTTCCCGGCCCGTGTCTTCCGGCTGCCCGTGACCCGGCGACCGTGACCCGGAAGGACTCACCCGGGCGCCCGCCCCTCCCCCCGCCCTCCCTCCCGGCGGCGTCTCCAGGCAGCGGCCTCTGCTCGCGCTCCAGGTACAGGGGAGGGGGTGAGTGGGCGCGGCGCGAGCGGGAGGGGGGAGGGGCGGGGGAGGGGCAGGCGCGAGCCTCCCCGGGGGCCGATCCGGTCCTGGCCAGGCCCAGCCTCGACCCAGCCTCAGTTTTCTCGTCTGTCAAATGGGAGCAGCACCCGACCAGCAGTAGGTGATTAATAAATGCAGCTGGAGGCAGTGCGGGGCGGCGGGGGGGACGGAGGGGGGGAGGAAGGGAGGGAAGGATGCCGTCCTCTGGGCATGCCCAGACGGGGAAACTGAGGCAGGCAGCCCCGGCTGACTTCTTGGAGGGCAGGCTGCATCTGGGAACGTTGGAAGGGCCGGAGGAGAGCCTCCGTGGACCCCCCAGCCCATAAAGGGGAGGTGGGGGCCGCTCCCCAGGACCAGGCACCCCGGGCTGGGCCTTTACCTCTGCCTGCCTCAGTTTCCTCTTGTGTCCTCTTGCACTCGGCCGGCCGAGGCTGCTCCTGGGCCTGCCGTACAGTCGGGGAAACTGAGGCAGGCAGCCCAGACCTCGGCCTTCCGCGCCTTCCTGCAGCAAAGCCGGGACTTGGAGATGGGGGCCGGGCCCCCTTCACTGCCCCCGCCAGAGGGATGGTCAGGCCCCGAGGCACGGCAAGCGCTGAGGAAGCGCACCGAACTGGCTGGCCGAGGTGTGGGGTAGAGGGAGGGGCCGAGGGGGTGGCTCTTCCTGAGGATGTTGGTGGGAGTCAGGACCCACAGATGGATGGGGGGGGCACCGCGGGAGGCTCGAGCTCCAAGGGGGTGTCCCACCTTCTAAAGTTGTCTTAAATTCTATCCCTCGTATTTCAGTCACTTCCCCAACAACTGGGGACACAAGGATGCCCAATGATGATAACAATGCAGACCTCCACATGGGGGGTCTTCCTTTAGAGAACTCTGCTTAGGTTATCGCCAATCTGCAGCTTTTGAAAACTGTGGCAGCCTTGAAGGAGATACTTAATACAGGGGACTGAAATTCACTAGGTTTGTAATCAGATTTCTGTTTGAGCTGGAAAAACTCAAGAAAAATTGCCCAATTGGACTTTGTGGGGAGAAACAAGTAATGATGGCACCTGTCATGTTGAGGTTTTTAAATGTGGAAATGAAGCAGTGTGGAGGAGGGGAAGGTGGACAGGCCTGCAGCCTGAGCCTGTGGCCTGGACCCAGCTTGGCCCTTTTCTGGCCTGCTGAAGCCTGAGGTGCAGAAGCTGCTGTGATGGCATGTGGCCCGTGGTCAGTCTTCTGGGGCTCCCTCCGCACTCTGAGTTTGAAGGGAGGCCTTTTAGGGAGTACTAAGGTACTGGCATCCATGGGGCCTTAGTATGTACAGATGGCCTCACAGGGGTTCTGTTTGCCATCCACCTATTTGGGGGCAGCTTCTGGTGCCCAGCTCAGTACAGGCAGGTAAAGCTGGTGAGTCGGTCCAGACTCCTGAGGTCCACGGTCCTGCCTTGGCTTGAACAGCTGATGCATTTGGGAACCACACAGACCACAAAGCCTGTGTACCCTTGCTCCCTGAGCCAAGACCAACTGGAAGAGAGTTCATCTCTCAGGCTAGGACCTCACACGCTACAACTCAGCTGAGATCCCTGGTCATCACTGGGCTGCCAGAAGAGGCAGCCCAAATAAGTTTGGTTCAGGGTTTGAGGAGGCACTGTAGCTTCATGAATCGCTGTGCCCCACCTGGTCTCCGACTTGCCCTCTGCCTAACATGATTTCATTTCCCCTTTCCCAAAGGCTGGACAGGAGGCATCATGTTAGAGGAAGCCATGAGCCAAGAGCCGCCGTTCTCCCTCAAGTCCACGGTGCTGAGAGTGTTTGACCTCCCACTCTCTTGGTACTACTCCCTGATCCAGGTAAAAAAATGAGCCTCCGGAAGCCGAGTACTGGGAGTGTGTTACTAAGAGAACCGAGGCGTGCATGTGGCTTTTGGGAGTTTCTCTTAAGATGTTTATTCAGGTGATTAGAATCTCTTCCAGCTTGTATGTCCTTTCCTTTTTCTTGGTCACTTGCCTCGGTAAGGACAGGCAGAACCTGGTTAGTTATTCTCCAAGGCCAAGCTCCCTCCTGGAGGCTTCTCTGCCTTCAGGCTGCATGCTGTCTATCCCCGTGTACTGATCTCTATCCATTGATTGGCTCCCCCATTGGCACGAAAGCTCCTCAAGGGAAGAAGGGGCCTCTTTTTGTTTCTTTTGGGTTTTGGTATGCTAGATGCTTAGCACCATGCCCACTGCAGAGTAGCCCCTGATTGGTGGGGAATGTCTTATGCAAAGAGATGGCAAGCATTGAGTCTGAGGGGGCTCCAGGACATCTGCTGAGTCATCTGATGACCCAGGAGTCTGGATTCAGGCTGTGTCTGAGGAGCCACTGTGGCCTCTAGTGCAGCCTTTGCCTGATGCCCTCCAGGGATTTAGCAGGGGAGGCTGGCACCTCCCCAGGTACCACATCTTAGCAAGCTTTTCCTTAGAGCTGACCTACTTACAAAGGACCTCTGTGACTTCTGGTGGAAGACCGAATAAAGGCCTTTGCCTTGCTGGAAGACAAGAGCCACCAGCCCCAGTTGCTAGAGCTGAGCCTCGTGAGGCGTGTGGCTGCACGGACCACAGGGTCTGGCCCACATCCCTCTCATTATACTGTTGGGCTGCCCCCTCACTCTCTGAGTCTTTTCCAGAATAATAGCTGCCATGAGCAAGATTTTAACACATTTTGCTAAAATCTCGGAAGATACATCTGCAACATTCCCTTCTCCACCAGCTTTGTGTGGGATAATGAAAGGGCTCTGTGTTTAGCATCAGAGCACCTGGGCTCTGTTTCCTTCAGCTTTGGGCAATTCCCATCATCATTTTGGATTGATTTAGAGTGGGTCAACCAGTGAGCATGTAGAGTGTCCTTGGTGACCCAGGCACTGGGGCAGGTCCCGAAGACACCAAGACAAATATGAAAGTGATCTTAGCCTGGAGGAGCTGACTTTCTTTGTTCCTAGAAGGATCTGCTCCTTTTATTTGCTGAAAGAAAGGGAAAAAAGGACATTCCCACGAGAGAAGCAACTTGAGACCTTTCTGAGGCCTTGGGAGAAAACAGCTGCTGAATTAATGTAGAGGCCTGGTTGGGACTGAGAAATGGAAGCAAGGTTTGGTTCTGTGGCATAATGCTGAAATGGCCCACAAGATGGCCAGTTTGGATGCCGATGGGCAGGAAATACTGGAAGATGAACAGGTTCCTTCTGACCAAGGTCCCCTCTAGAACTTACATTTCTAAGAAAGGAAACGATGGTTTCTGGGTATCTTAAGGACCATCTGAGTCCTCTGATCTCAAGCATGGACAGGCCACCCCCATGTGTCTCCTCCAGGTCTTTTCAGTCAAATGACTGAGGAAGCTGTCTTTGAAGACTGGTTTTTGAGTTAGTTTGGCCCACCTGTTGAAAATATTACAGTGCTAATAATGTCACATTTGCAGTGTTACTGATTTTAGAGAATGCCCCGGGACATCCAACCACAATGGGTTGCTTGTCTAAGGGTAAACATACAAATTCACCAAGATGTGGAAAAAGCTTTCCTCACCCACTGGCATAGGTGGGAAGGCTTAGAGAAAGAGAAGACAGTTCAGGCTGTGCTGCTAAAATACATACTTTTAGTAATATTTTATTTTTTCCCCAATTATATGTAAAAACAATTTTTAAAATTCTTTTTTGTTTTGAATTTTGAGTTCCAAATTCTATCCCTTTCTCCTTCCGTCCCCTCCCCTGTCTCTGAGATGGTAAAAAAATCTGCTACAGGTTATCCATTTGCAGTCAGGTAAAACATTCCATATTAGTCATTTTGTGCAAGAAGACTCAAAAAAGAGTGAAAAACAGCCTGCTTCAGTCTGTAGTCAGACAATATCTGTTCTTTCTCTGGAGGCAGATAGCATTGCTTCATCACAAGTCCTTTGGGATTATCTTGAATCTTTGTATTACTGAGAAGAGCTAAATCATTCACAGCTGATCACTGTTACAATGTTGCTATTATTGTGTATGATGTTCCTCCTGGTTCTGCTCACTTCCCTCTGTGTCAGTTCATGTAAGTCTTTCAGGTTTTTCTGAAATCATCCTGCTCATTTTTTACAGCACAATAATATGTCATTACATTCATATACCACATCTTGTTCAGCCATTCCCTAATTGATGAAATCCCTTTGATTTCCAATTCTTTGCTACCACAAAAAGAGCTGCTATAAATATTTTTGTACATATCAGTTCTTTTCCTTTTTTTGGATCTCTTTCAGATGTAGACCTAACAGTGATATTGCGGTATCGAAGGGTATGCACGTTTTTATAGCCCTTGGGGCATGGTTCCAAAGCGCTGTCCAGAATGATTGGATCAGTTGACAACTCTGCCAACAATGCATTAGTGTCCTAGTTTTCACACCCTCCAACATTTATCATTTTGCTTTTCTGTCATATTAGCCAATTGGATAGGCTTGAGGTAGTACCTGAGAAGTGTTTTAATTATCTGCTGAATTATTTCAAATACCAATAATGACATTTTATCATATCATTTTAGGCTTGTCTTTAGTTTGATATTCAATATCTTTTTCATTTTTTAAAATTTTGCTTTCTGTAAATACTCATACTTTGTAATAAACTTATATTAAAATATAATTTTTCTTTTTTTCTTTATTAACTTTATTTTCAGTGTTCTACAGTCACTACCATATAACTTAGATTTTTTTCCCCTCCATCTCCCCTCCCTTCCCCTTCCTTCCCTGAGATGGCATACAATTTTATATAGGGTCTACACATACATTCCTGTTAAATACATTTTCACCATAGTCGTGCTGTATAGAAGAATTAAAATGAATGAGAGAAATCATATAAAAAACCAAAATGTAATGCAAAAGAAAATGATCTTCTACATTCTGCAATTGAATTCCATAGTTCTTTCTCTGGATGTGGAAGGCATTTTGCCTTAAAAGACCATTGGGAATTTTTTTAAGTCCTTGCATTGCAATGAAGTTCCAAGTCTACCAGAAAAAACTCTCCCACACTGTGGTCACTGCTGTGCACAAAGTTCTCCTGGTTCTGCTCCTTTCGCTCAGCATCAGATCACATAAGTCTTTCCAGGCCCCTCTGAAGTTTTCCTATTCATCATTTTAGCACAATAGTACTCCATTACATTCATGTACCATAGTTTATTCAGCCATTCCCCAATTGATGGACATCCCCTTGATTACCAGTTTTGGCCACTATAAGGAGTGCTGCTATAAATATTTTTGTACATGTGGGACCCTTTCGCATTTTTATGATCTCTTGGGAAAATACATTTTTCTTAATGTTTATGGTTATATTAGTAAACAAATGAAAACTTATTTTTTAAAATTTTCATTGCATATTTCTATTGGGCTGGAACAGCTGCCATGTTTTACATATAATTGTAACTTCAAATAGTACAAATTAAAATAGTATGATCTTTCACAGGATCTGCTGTTTGTGTTTGTGGGCTGTTGACCTTGCACAGCCCTTCCTCACTCAAAACAAAGTCAAGTGCAAGTCACATCATCATTTCATTTCTCTGATGTCATGGTTTTCTTCGAAAACACAGGATGCACGCAAGGTGATTTTCCACATATAATATGGGTTCCTTGAGGACAAGGACTGTTGTTTCGTTCCTCATCTTTTTTTGTCCTTTTTTTGGTTATTCTAGGATAGTGCCAGGAGCATCGGAGGTGCTTACTAAAAAAGCTTCTTGACTGATGGGTAGGTGTGGCAGTGGGTAGACCCAAAGAAGAGGCTTTACTTGTTCATTAGCGGCTTAGGTTCAACGCTGAGCAGGGTAGGCAGGAGCTAACACACTACCTATGGAACCAGGGGTCAGAAAGGCCTTGGTAGCTTGGTAGTCAGGATGAGTCTAGAAAGGTTTCACAGATTAGGGATAAATGTCAAATCTTACACTTTCATTCAAGAGAATCACATTCATAAGGATGAGAGCAGTTTTTCTGAAAACAAGCTGGCGGTTTTAATGGCTGAGTCAAGTCATGAGATTGTTGAACCTTGTTGCAGGAGTTACTATAACAATAAATATTTCAGAATAGCGTTAAGTTTTGTCAGGAGGGGTTTTTAAAAGTTTGAGTTAATCACAGAAGTACTTAGACAAATAGCTATTCTCCTCTGAACCTTGGAGATGAGAGAAAAGACCAACAACTCTCCAATAAAGGAAAGTTACAGAATTAAAACCAGAATCACCTCCATGTTGTTTGCAGGAAACCTTCTCAACTCAGGACTGAAAGGGATTCCAAAGGAAAGGAGCATCCACACTCTTCATTTTGCTGCCACATCATGGAAGGCACATGTAGCCCTGATGATTTTCATCAAAGATAAATGAGGTTATTCTAAACTGACAGAAAGTTCTGTTCAAGATGAGACTTTGCCTTATGTTACCCTGTGTGCAGCCCTGGGCTGGCCCTCTGTGGGTGGTCACTTTCGTCACCTGACTGGCCCAGCTCCTCCTTGAGCATGCGGCTCCTCAGACATGTTCCCATAGTTGTCCTCATTGGCTGGATGCCTCATTGCACTTGAGGTAAACCACAGTCATCATGCTGAAAAGATTGCAAGATTCATCGCATTAGTGAGAGGCTTTGTAGGAGCAGTATCTTGGTGTCACTGAAAGGGCTTTGCAGTTTCCCAAAGGCCATCTGGATCTGTTCAAGTTAAATGGACTGATGGACCCGGTCAGTGACCGTCCATCCAAATATGTGTGCTATTGAACAACAGCATTCTGCATCTGCTTGATTTTTTCTCTATTAAACTAAGCTTTTTGAATGACTGTAGATCTCATTGAAAAGGCCCTTATGTTTAGGACTTGATGCAGTCAGTACACTGCCTCTGCAATGAACTTTCTTAAACTACTTTTTATTTTTTCAGTTAGCAGAAATCTGCTTCTTTTCTGCACCCTCTTGTCCCCCAAACCCTGCTGATTGAGAGGGAAAGAAAAACAAAACTCCTATTACATGTAGTCAAGCAAGGCAGATTCCCATTGGTCAAGTCTGCCTCCCCAGTGTCATGCTGCTTTATTGGCTCTTTGCCTCTCTCTAAGGAGATGGAAACATCATTATTCCTCTGGGGTCATGGTTAGGCGCCATGTGGGATCAGAGTTCCTGGGTCTTTCAGAGGTCTTTGTCTTTGCCGAGTTGTTGTCACTATGTAAATTGTTTCCCTGGTTCTGTTCACATCACATGACCTCAGTTCAACGGCTTTTCTCAGGTTTCTCTGGATTCATCCCCTTCATCTTTTCTTACAGCACAGTGGTATTCGATCACTTTCATGTACCATAAGTTGTTCAGCCATTGCCCAGTTCATGGGCACCTTTTCAGACTCTATCCTTTGCCCTCTCAGAAAAAGCTACAGAGATTTTTGTACATCCTTAGTTAGAATTTATTTTACTTATGACTAATCCTTCCCCTAATTTACCCTCCCTCTAATTCCCCCTTCTCTCCTTTTCCTCCTATTTCCCTGTCAATTAAAATGTACTTCTGTGCCCAGATCTGTGTGTTTTTCCCACTTTGACCAATTCAGATGAGAGTGAGGTTTAGGGATCAGCTACTACCCCACTCCCTCCTCCTTGTTTGTATAGATTTCTGCTTGTGCACCCTCAGTATGTGAGATAATTATCCCTAAATTCAAGACCTGTGACCACCTCCCCCTCTGTCCTTTGCTGTGTATTCTTCTCCTCTCTTTTCAGTCTTAAGATCATCCATACATAACCTGTGTCTAATTAGACTCCTCCTTCTCTGACCCCTGAGGAAGACAGGCCTCAGGAGGCCCATGGATCACCTCTCTGTGTCCAAATATAAGCCATTTATACCTTCATTCATTCATCTTTTCTGTTTTCTGTTTCTCTTGACTCCTGTGTTTGAACTTCAGAGTTTCTCTCCAGCTCTCTTTGGACTTTTCCCCAGGAATGCCTGGAAGTTCTCTATTTCATTAAAGGTCCATACTCAGGTTACACTCAGTTTTGCTGGATAGGTTATTGTGAGCCCATATTCTTTGCCTTACTTACAAGTTCTTCACTCCTTGATGGTGGTGGCTGCCAAATCCTGTGTGATTATGACACTGACTGCTTGGTACTTGAATTCTCTATTTCTGCCTGCTTGTTGTATTTTTTTCTTTAACCTGGAATCTCTGGATTTGGTTATGACATTCCAGGGAATTTTCATTTGGGCGTTTCTTTCAGGAGGTGATGAGTAGATTCTCTTTCTGCTTTCCCCTCTGGTTCTAAGAGATCTGGACAGGTTTCTTTTAAGATTTCTTGAAACAGGATATTCAGGCACTTTTCTCAGTCATGGTATTCAGATAGTTCAGTTATTTTTTGATGAATAATTTTTAAAAAATAAGTTTTTACTGATATTTTCTGTTTCTTACATTACTATAGTTATCCAAGTCAGGGAACCATCCCAAATGACAAATAATATTTTTTAAAGAGGAAAAAAATCAGCACAACTGGTGGTTATATTTAGGGTTAGGGTTAGATCTAAACCGTGCAATGTGTCCTATGTGTGGTCCCCCCAACCTTGAAGGTGCCTTTTCCTAGCTCTTCACTCAAGCCCTGTTGGAATGTTCTCTTCTCTTCTTGTTATTTACTTTTGATTTTTTGGCAGGTGGTTTTTCTTTCCAGCCACGTTGTTTTCTTGGCCTTGCTTGAGTCTGGTGATTCTGTTTCCCAGCTCAGTTGTTTTCACTCTGAGATACTTCACATTCTCTTCCATCTTCTCAGCCTTTTGATGGTTTTTTCACATTCTCATCTTGCCTGATGGAGTCATTCATTGGCTTCTGTGGGATCCACTTGGATTTTGGGGGAGTTTGTTGCTTGGACTCAGCCTTGTGGGCCAAGCTCTTAACTCCCTTCCCAGCCTTCCTTCCTTAGCTCTTGTTTTACTTTCTAACACTTGAGCATTCTTTTTAAAACTCTCACTTCCTTTCTTCCAGGAATTCTAGTTGGATTTGTGCCCAGGTTGTGTTTTTCTTTGAGGCTTTGCTTGTAGGCGCTTTATTTGCTCATTCCTCCAGCCTCCTTCCTCACCTCGGACTTGATGTTAGGGCCAAGCTCTGTGTGCCTCAGGAGGGATGGTCTGTGCTGTTCCTCTGGCTGCTCTCTTGGAGCTCAGGCTGGGCACCTGCCAGCTGTCAGTGCTCCCAGTGTGCTCTGATCCGAGACAGTCTCACTGCTGCCCTCTGGTGTGAGTTCTGCAAGTCCTGAGCTGGAGGATCACTGGTAGATGCTGCTGGCCTTAGCCCCCATCAGCCAGCGGACCTAGACGCTCCATTCCTGGGTCCACTACCCAGGGCCTGCTTCTGCACTGTGCCCCTGGGTACAGGTCCCCTCCTCTTCCATCTTCCCTTGTGGCAAACATTCCCACATAGTGCCCCTACTAGGAGTCTGGGACCTCCTCTGGCCTGAGGACCAGGACTCTTCCTGTGCTGAGGTGCTCAGTGCATAGTGTGGCCCTGGCCAGACCCCACTGTCTTGTCTCCCTCTGCCAGGCTGGCCTGCAAAAAACACCTCCTTGGGACTTTTTCCTGGGTTTTCCTGTCAGGATTCAGTCTGGTGTGTTTTCTGTTTGTTTGGAGAAATTGGAGGGGGATATGAGCTGCGTAGGGGCAGTGGACATAAGTCAAGATGACTTGAGTTCCAATCCAGCTCCAGACACTTCCTAACAGGGTGAGCCTAGACAGGTTATTGAGCCTCTGCCTGCCCCCATTTCCTCCTCTGTCAAATGAACAGGTGCAACCTGATGATCTCTGGATCTTTAATCAGTGACATGCAGAAGGTGGCATGTGGGTATCTCACCTCTGTCGTGTGACCCTGTTCCATCTGGACTGGCGCTGTACATGTGGAGTGGAGCAGAGGGTCCCTGGAGCACCTCCTTTGGCTCTGGCTCCTGCTTGTCCTGCCCTGAGAGTGAGAACTGTAGTGACAAAAGATTTAAAATAGTCAGTTTGTTACTTTTTTGAATGGGCTGGTGATTTCTTTGTTTCTCCCTTCTAGTCCTTCCCTCCCTCCTTTCTCTCTTTTCCCTCGATCCCTCCGTCCCTCTTACTCTCTCTTTTTTTTTAAAGTTGGCTGTCCCTGACTTGTCTGAGCTGGAGGTATGGGTGTTTCTCAGAGCCCAGTCCCCCTATGGAGCAAGCCTTGGGTCCTTATGCACAGGACCCTCTGTCAGCTTGATGTGCTGCCATTCCTGGGCCAGTCATGCTGGGCCATCCCAGGGAATCTGGAGTCCTCTGTCGCTCTCTCAGTCCTGATTTGGTTCACTTTCAGATCAAGTTTTCTCCGGGGGTCAAGAAGCTGTTTGCAGTGACTGCTGTGAGTGCGGTGTCTGTCCTTTTTCTGGCCCATCACTTTAAAAGAAGACGTGGAAAGAAAAAAAGAAAAGGGTTACCGTGGGAACCCGGGCATCTTGCCCTGGAATGTGCTAAAACAGCAGCGTCTGAAAAAGGTACGTGGGCCGTGAGGCCAGAAATGAGCCTGGAAGGGAAATCCTCACACGCAGGGTGTCTCTGGTGGGGTCTGGGCCTGCGCTTTGGGGAATTCCCAACATGGAAGCTGCCCCTCCTTGCCAGGAGACAGGGCAGCTTGCCTGGCATTGGGATCCCTTCGGGTGGTCCCAGCCGGTCATGATGGTCAGAGGCCAGGCTGGACTCCCAGGCCAGGCCTGCCAGCCCCAGAGTGTGCTGGCTGGCTTGTTTTTTACATGGTCATCAAGGTGGGCATAACCTTCACTGTCTAGTTGTAACTGTGTACACACACACACACACACACACAAATATATGTATATTGTCCTCTTTATTCCAATAGCAAATTCTATCAGCTTTCATAAAATCTCATTACCAATACTTTGGGGTGGCTGGACATTTGGGCATTTTAAAGAATTTTAATATATTTTATTTTTCCCCCAATTACATATTAGAACAATTTGTAACTTTTTTTTCTTTTCAAATATTTATTTATTTATTTAACTTTTTACATTCATTTTCACAAAATTTTAGGTTCCAAAATTTCTCCCCTTTTCTCCCCTCCTCCCACCCCAATACACCAAGCAATCTAATTTTCCCTATCTCCAATCTGCCCTCTCTTCTGTCATCCCTCCCTTCTCTTGTCCCCATCTTCTCTTTTCTCCTGTAGGGCCAGATGACTTTCTATTCCTCATTAACTGTATGTCTTCTTTCCTAGTAGCAACAACAATACTAAACAGTTGTTCCTAAAACTTTGAGTTCCAAATTCTCCCCATCCCTCCCTCCCCCCCCATTCCCTTTGGGAAGGCAGGCAATTCAATATAGGCCCTATCTGTGTAGTTTTGCAAATGACTTCCATGATAGTCCCTAACCCTAACCCTAACTGAATTACCCTCCATCCTATCCTGCCCCTCATTGTTTCTCTTCTGTCTTTTGATCCTGTCCCTCCCCGAGTGTTGACTTCAAATTGCTCCCTCCTCCCATTGCCCTCCCTTACATCATCCCCCGCCTTGCTTATCTCCTTCTCCCCCACTTTCCTATACTGTAAGATAGGTTTTCATACCAAAATGAGTGTGCATTTTATTCCTTCCTTTAGTCAAATGTGATGAGGGTAAACTTCTTGTTTTTTTTTCTCAGCTCTCCTCTTGTTCCCTCCACTAAAAAGTCTCCTACTTGCCTCTTAAATGACATATAATTACCCCATTCCATTTCACCTTCTTTCCTCCCCCTACCTTTCTCTCTCACCATTTACCTTAATTTCTTTTAAGATATGGTCCCATCCTATTCAATTCACTCTGTGCTCTCTGTCTCTGTATGTGTGTGCATGTGTGTATGTGTGTGTGCGTGCATGCGTGTACATGTGTGTGTGTGGTCCCACCAACTACCCAGATACTGAAAAGTTTTAAGAGTTACAAATATTGTCTTTCCATGTAGGAATGTAAACAGTTCACTTATGGTAAGTCCCTTAAGACTTCTCTTTGCTGTTTACTTTTTCATGCTTCTTCTCATTCTTGTGTTTGAAAGTCAAATTTTCTTTTCAGCTCTGGTCTTTTCATCAAGAATGTTTGAAAGTCCTCTGTTTCATTGAAAGACCATATTTTCCCCTGAAGTATTATACTCAGTTTTGCTGGGTAGGTGATTCTTGGTTTCAGTCCTAGTTCCTTTGACTTCTGGAATATCCTGTTCCACGTCCTTCGATCCCTTAATGTAGAAGCTGCTAGATCTTGAGTTATCCTGATTTTATTTCCACAATGCTGGAATTGTTTCTTTCTAGCTGCTTGCAAGATTTTCTCCTTGACCTGGGAGTTCTGGAATTTGGCCACAATGTTCCTAGGAGTTTCTCTTTTTGGATCTCTTTCAGGCGGTGATCAATGGATTCTTTCAATACTTATTTTGCCCTCTGGTTGTAGAATGTCAGGGCAGTTTTCCTCGATAATTTCGTGGAAGATGATATCTAGGCTCTTTTTTTGATCATGACTTTCAGGTAGTCCCATAATTTTTAAATTGTCTCTCCTGGATCTATTTTCCTGGTCAGTTGTTTTTCCCATGAGATATTTCACATTCTCTTCCATTTTTTCATTCTTTTGGATTTGTTTGGTGATTTCTTGGTTTCTCAGAAAGTCATTAGACTCCATCTGTTCCATTCTAATTTTGAGAGAACTATTAAATTCAGTGAGCTTTTGAACCTCTTTTTCCATTTGGCTAATTCTGCTTTTGAAAGCATTCTTCTCCTCATTGGCTTTTTGAACCTCTTTTGCCAATTGAGTGAGCCTATTTTTCAAGGTGTTATTTTCTTCAGCATTTTTTTGGGTCTCCTTAACCAAGGTATTGACCCGTTTTTCATACTTTTCTTGCATCTCTCTCATTTCTGTTCCCAGTTTTTCCTCCACCTGTCTAACTTGATTTTCAAAATCCTTTTTGAGCTCTTCCAAGGCCTGAGCCCCTCTGACATCCCCCTGGGATGTCTGGGATAGAGAGGCCCCGACCTCCACGTCTTTCCCTGATGGCAAGAATATCTCCTCGTCATCAGATCCGAAAGGTGGGATCATTTGCATCTGCTCAAAAAAGCTCTGTATAGTCTTATTTTTCTTCCCTTTTCTGGGCATTTTCCCAGGCAGTTACTTGAATTCTGAGATTCCTGTCCACCCCCACCTAGATCCGCCCAGCTAGTGCTTGGGGTCTGAGATTCAAATGGGCTTTCCGCGGCAGGCGTGGCTTCTATTCAACGTGAGCTTTAGTTCGGGTGCTGGGGTGGGGGGCAGGGCCGCCTCCCAGGCTCAATTCCCTCAGGGGCTTTATGCAGAGAATTTCAGTAATGGAGCGGGTGGGGCAGGGCCGTCTCCTAGGCTCAGCTCCCTCAGGTGGTTTATGCAGAGACCTTCAGTAATGAAGATCCTGCCTGCTCAGGGAGTCCTGGGGGCTGCTGCTGCTGCCTCTGCCTCTGCCGCTTCTTGCCCCTGCCTCTGCCTCCCCCGCTTCCTCCCGAGGGGGCCCAAGCCACGGAGACACCCCGCTCCCCTCTTGGCCAGCCTAGACGTGTCTCTCACTGACCTGTAGAGGCTGTGGGCGGAGGGACCTTCTAGGCCGCTGGAGGTTCCATCCCTGAAGCCTGCTCCGATCTGTTCCTCTCGGCCGCGTGGCCAGGGCAGCGCTGGGGTGAACTCCGCTTTCCGGGGCGCGACGGACCCTGGGGACGGCTCTCCAGGGTTCTCTGGAATGGAAATCTCTTCCACTGTGTTTCTGCACACCCTGCAGTGATCCAGAACTTGTGGGGAGCTCTTCTTACATTAAATCTATGGGCTGTGGGTTCGGAGCTTGCATACGTGAGTCTTTCTACCCCGCCATCTTGACTCCCCCAATTTGTAACTTTTTAGAAAAAGTTTTGAGTTTCAAATTCTCTCCCTTCTCCCACCCTGAGACAGTAAACAGTCCCATATAGGTCACACCTACACAGTCATGCGAACCATTTCCTTTGTAGTCGTCTTGTACAAGAAGACTAGAATGAAAGAAAAGAAACAAAGAAAAAGTGAAAAGCTCCTACTTCAGTCTGTCTTTGCCCATGGCCACTTTTCCTCCTGGAGGCACTGCTGTCCTCCTCTCCTCCTTGGTCTCCTTTGCCCATGTTTCACACCACATGCTTCCTGGCTCCTCATGCTGACCCCATCCCCTCCCCATATGGGCCCATCTGCCCACCTCAATTCTCTGCCCACTTTCTCTGGGAAGCCTGTCCTCTGCTTGGCCATCTGTCTCTCATTTGCCTATCCTCCCCAGGAGCAGAGGCTGTCCTTTGCTTTCCCTGTGTGTGGCCCTGATGCTTGGCCTGAGGCCTGGCCTCTAGGAAGTGCTTCATTCATGTGCTTACCCGGGCAGACATCTGACCCTAACCAGGGAGCCAGTCACAGCAGCCCTCCTGCTTCACTAATCCCTCCCTGTCATCCCTCCTCAGCCCACCTTCTCCATGTTGGATTAATGAAGACACAGGAGCCCTGACCTCACGTGACTCTGTGTATGTTCTTAGGTTCCAGCTGTTCCAGCAGCCGACAGAACCTGACCCTATCTCTGAGTTCAGCTAAAGACAAAGGGTCTCAGTCTGGTGTCTACACCAATGGAGGCCTTTTCAGCAAATACTCAGGCTCCGTCCAGAGCTTAGCCTCAGTGAGTAGAGCTACCTCGTGCTTTCATCTGTTGGGTTTGGACTCAGAGGGGCCTTTTGGCTCTATCCTTCTAGGGACTCACCCCCTTTTGGTGGAGGAATACCTAAGTGTTGCCCCCAGCAGCTGCGTTGGAGTGGGTGGGAGAATGGGAGGATTCCACGTGCGGATGTGCTTCCTTCAAGGGACATGTCAAAGAGGAACTCTTTTGTGTGCCTCGGCTCTTTGAGTGAAACTGTGGTGGAAAAATGAAAATAGCTGAGGAAATAACCCAAGTCATAAGATTTATTAGCAAAACATAGGGAATGGACCCACAGACTCCCCAGCGGGTCCAAAGACCCTGGATACAGATTGAGATATAAGGCCAATTAATGAAAACAACTAATCAGGATATAGAAGTAGGTAATCTGATTTCTCGTTGGAGGAAAGAGTAGGGACTTTCCAAGTTGGGAGGGGGAGAGAGTGAACAGGTACAATTTCCTGAAATTAGGAAAGGAGGTGTCTTCCTCCCTGTAAGTGTCTGTGAATAGGCAGCATGGAGATGGTGACTGACCAGTACGAGGCCAGTTTTCAGAGGAGACATTTGGGCTGCTTGAGATTGCATCAGTCTTTGGATCTGCCTGTGTGTCTGGTTAGCAGAGGGCTGAAATTCAGCAGGAATGAAATGGATGTTATCTTAAGGAAACTCGAAATGTGAGTGCATCGGATGACCCTTTTGTTCCGGGGTGGGAGCTGGCTAGTGTGTCCTCAGGGCCATGGGCCCTTCGTGGAAGCGTTGTGGTGGTTTCTCCCTTGCTACCTGGACCTCAAGGTGGGAGTGGGAGGCAGCCATGTGAGCAGCTGCCTGAATCGTGAGCTTGGAGCCTTCCTTTGACGGAACAAGCAGGGTTGGAAAGCCAGAGTGCAGGTCATTCATGCAGGTGTGGCAGGGGAGGGACTGGCAGGTCACTGGGGAAGGAGACCCTGAGTCAGGAGTTGACTAGCTTGTGTCTAGAAGGGGGCTGCAAGGTTCTGGGCCCAGTCCTTTAGTGGGCTAGATGAAGGCAGGGTGGTGCCCTGCCCTGGAGATAGTGTCTTCTGGAGACATCTGGCATGCCAGGGCAGGCTGATCCATTCTGGCTTCCACTAGGCTTGGTGGGGACCAGATCTGAGGCCTCCAGAGAGTGCAAAGAGGGAGAAGGAGGGGCTGGTTGCTTTGCTGCAGCGAGGGACTTGGCTTATCTTTGGCCTGAGGCAGGACTGGTTGACTCTCTCAGGAGGGGATGGAGGGTAACATCCCAGCAGAACCCTGGGGTAAAGGTCACAGAAACCTCCTAGGAACCTAACCCATCCCTGCTTCTTTACCCACTAGCATCTGTGCCTGTGCACATTATGTTTCCCTAGGCCCAGCTGTCCAAGAATGGGAATCTCAAAGCTCCTCTCCGTTGCCCCTGGGCCAGTTCAGTGGGGCCAAAGCAGCTGCTGTTTGGTTTCCATGAGGGTCTTGGCCTCAGGGCTCAGGACTTCCACCATTAAGTAAGGTCTGCAGGCCTCAAGCTGCTGATGAAATTGACTGCCAATTCCTGGTTGGATGCAAGAGCTGGTCTCGGAATTCCCTGTGAGGACCAACAGCCCCTTTGTTCTCCTTTC
The DNA here is from genome assembly GCA_023548195.1 of Bettongia penicillata ogilbyi. Taxonomy (NCBI): domain Eukaryota; kingdom Metazoa; phylum Chordata; class Mammalia; order Diprotodontia; family Potoroidae; genus Bettongia; species Bettongia penicillata. The sequence continues at coordinate 318,264 of JAJHZJ010000159.1, forward strand.
AGGTCCAGAGTGCCAATTCTGGTCATAGCTGTGCTTGTGGTAATTCCAATTCCTGGGACAAGACAGATGAGGAGGATTTAAAACTGGTCAGCATTCCTGTGACCACTCCCGAAAACCTGTACTTGATGGGTAAGAAGTGCACCCCTGGATTTGTGGGATTTGAAAGGTTGGAATCTAATCTAATATTTATTGTAATCCCGCAAACATGTAGTGTGCCATATAGATTCTGTCATCTTTTATTTTTTCATTTTTAAACTTTAGACTGAAATACTAAAACTTAAATACACAATAAAGAAAAAGAAACATAAACTTAAATATTGAAACAAAAACAAAATATGAAAAGAAAGAAAAGCATGTCACGTGCACAGCAAAATGTAAGAGAGGATTCAAAGTATGAGCCATAAATTTCCATTTCAAGAATGTCTATATAATAAATACTAAGCGTTGTGTTTTCTGAGCTTCCTTGGAAGTTTCCTTTTGTTCTATGTTGTGTGCTGTTTACTTAGTTCTTTTTTCCTGCCCTTCCTCTTCCCCTTTCTGTCCTTACCCCCAGAAGGCTGCAATATATTATATGTTATTTATAAATATGTAAACATAGCTCTATTTATGTAAAGATATATATACACACACATGTATAGATACATACATACGTATATAAACATGTGCTTTCCCTAACAAATTCTGCTCCTGATCTTCTGTGTATCTCTTATTTCATGTTCCTCCTAACTCCTCTACTTTACTTTTACCCACTACCTTGCCCTCCCCCTCCACCCCTGCAGGATCCTTCTCTCCCCTTTCCCTCTAGACATCCCTCCCTTGTCCTGTCCCCTGTCACGTCCCCTTAGCATTTCATTTCTTTCTAAATTTAAAAGACTTTTATACTTTTCTAGGTATATATGAATTGTTCTCTCTTAACTTCATTCCCAATGAACGTGGGTTTCCAGAACTACCAATCCCCCTCTCCCATCTAATTTCTGTATTGGTTCTTCCTCTCCTGCCTCATTTGTATAAGATAATTACTCTTTTTTACTTTTTCCTCAATGGTTTTACTTTTTTAAAGTCATATCATACTCAAGTCTACCCCAGTCTTCTTACAAACTATCCAGTTACTAATAACCATCTTAGACAGTTTGCATTTTCCATACATAAAAGGTGAGCAGTCTGTCCTTACTGGATCTCTTGTAATTGGCCTTTGGTACATACCATATGTTTCACTTGGATCTTGTATGGCAAATCTTCTATTAAACTCAGTTGTTTTTTTTTTAAACAAAGTCCTGAAAGTCTGATAGTTTATTAAATATCCTTTTTTTCATTCAAGACTATGCTTATCTTTGCTGGATGTGATATTTTGGGCCAGTTCTTTTGCTTTGCAGTCTTTTAGGTTTTATGTGATTCTTGTTGGGCGCCACCATATTTAAATTGTTTTTTTCTTGTTGTTTGTAATATTTTATCCTTGAGCTAGGAGTTTCAGAGTTTGACTATAATACTCCTGTGGATTTTCCTCATAGGATCTCTTTCAGGTGGTGATCAGTGGATTTTTTCTATTTCTACTTCCTCCTCTTGTTCTAATCAATACTGCAGGCAAATTGTCTTTATTTCTTCTCTTACTGTATCAAGACTCTTTTTTTTGCTTGTACCTTCTAGGTGGTCCAATTATTCTTATGTTTTCTTTTCTTGATCTATTCTCCAGATCAGTTGTTTTACTTATGGGTTGTTTCACTTTCTATTTTTTCATTCTTTATATTTTGTTTCATTATTTCTTGATCTCTTGTAACTTCACTGGATTCCCTTTGCCCAATTCTGATTTTCAGGGCGTTCTTTCCTTCCTTAAGATTCTAAATCTCCTGTTCCAATTGGTTGACTTTCTTTTCATAATTGTCTTTCATGTTTTTCTTTTTAGTTTTTCTTCAGTCTCTCTCATTTGGTTTTTCAAGTCTTTTTAAAGTTCTGTTAATTCTACTCTTCCTCCTTGGGGTTCTGAGTGTTAAGTTGTCCAGGATCTTAGGGCTCCCATTGTTTTTCAGTGCTCCCAGAGCGGTGTGATTGGTGGCAGTTTTCTCACTGGCCTCCTGGTCAGGGTCCCAACCCTATGAACTCATCCCTGGTTGGATGTTGGAGAGCTAGGGGTCTCTGCAGCTTCAGAGACAGAGCTGTAGATATCTCTTTGGTCTGAGATTGCCACTGTGCTCATTGCCCTGGCAGCTCTGTGCCTGGGATTGTCAGCACTCAGCACACAGTAGGTGCTCCGGGCATACAGTAGGTGCTACATAAATGTTAGTTATAGAGCTATGATTTTGTGATTGTTTAGTTGTTTCAGTTGTGTCCAACTCCTCATGACCCCATTTGGGGTTTCCTTGGCAAGGATGCTGGTGTAGTCTGCCATTTCCTTCTCCAGCTCATTTTACAGATGAGGAAATACAGGCAAACAGGGTGAAGTGACTTGCCCAGGGTCACACAACTAAGTGTTTGAGGCCAGATCTGAACTCGGGTCCTCCTGACTCCAGCCATGGCCCCCCAGCTGCCCCAGTCAGTCTGTAAATGTTTATGAAGTAGCTGTGATGTGCCAGGCACTGTGCGGAGCACTGAGGATAGAGAGAGACGTCTTTCTGCTTAGCTACAGCTCCCTAATGTCATCTGTTTAGTTTATTATAGAAGTATTCATTGGGATTTTCTGTCTCCATTGGCCTATCTGCTTGTTGAGCATCAAGGAGGAGAATTCATGTTTCTAGAGCGTTCAAAACCATCAAGTTCCCTATGCCCTCTGCCGCCGTTCTGTTGTGATCTCTGCTGCCATTGTGCTCTGTGCCTACTTTCCTGGGCTTCTGTCTGCCAGGCATAAGCCTCTTGCTCAGTGAGGCTGGCCTTGGGCAGGGGCACGAGAGGGAGGCTGAACCTGAAACCTTCCCCACATAATCAAACCCGGCCGTGGCAGCTGTGCCCTGACTACCCCTCACTGCCAAAGCCTGGACTGGTGACTCTTGAGACAGTTTGCCTGAGAGGAGCCCAGACCAGCCATTCCTGATTTCTGAATTCTAGAAAAATACAGTTTTGTGTGTTTCAGGGTTTGTAGATTCCCATAGAAGTCTGAAATTACAGAGTAGATATTTTAACTAATCATTTTCCCTTTTTTATAAAGGGACCCCTTGAAAAGGTATAAACTTTGCTTTTTTGATTCTCACCCCACCCCGCTCAGGACACATCAGTCTAGAGCACAGGGCATTCACACTTTCACCCTGCCTGACTCTGTTTTCTCTATCTCCATTTTCAGCTCATCCCCTCTCCCAGGGCTCTGAAGGCTTTCCAAATGACTTTTTGCTCCTTATCTAAAACTTTCCAAAGCATCTCAGCTATTCCTGCTTGAGCAGACCCTTTCCTGCCCCTGGGAGAGACCCAAGACCTGGTCATTAACCCTAAATACACACTGATGTGCGTGTTAGACTTCTTTTAGGTCATTCAGACAAGCCCCAGGGAAGGAGGAGAGAGGCCAAACCTCTTGGCTGCCCGGCCCCTTTGTCATTTTGGGGGCACTTGGAGGTGTCATTTAGCAAACCCAGTCATGATTGAGCTTTTGAGAATTTTAATAGACTTTCCAAACATTGTAAATTTTATTTGTTTAAAAAAATTTTCCCTCCCAATTACATGTTAAAACAATTTAAAAAAAAGTTTTGAGTTCCAGATTCTATCCCTCTTTCCCTCCCTCCCTCTCCTCCCCACTCCCTGAAACAGTAGGCAGTCTGATAGCAAAAACGTCTCCACATTATTCATTTTATACCAGAAAACTCAAAGAAAGAAAGATAGAAAAGAGGGGGAAAAAACCCTGCTTCAGTGTGTATTCAGTCAATAGCAGTTCTTTTCTGGAGGTGGGTGGGTTGTTTGGGATTGTCTTGGATCATCATATTGCTGAGAAGAGCTAAGACATTCACAGTCCTCCATGGTACAGTATTGCTCTTACTGTGTGCAGCGTCCTCCTGGTTCTGTTCACTTTGTGCTGCATCAGTTCATGTAAGTCTTTCCAAGTTTTTCTGATATCATCCTGCCTGTCATTTCTTATAACATAATAATATTCCGTCACAGTCATATACCACATCTTGTTCAGCCATTCCCCAATTTATGGGCATCCCCTCAATTTCCAGTTCTTAACCACCACAAAAAGAGCTGCTATAAATGTTTTTAAGAATTTTAATGGACTTTCCAAACATTGTAAATTTCATTTACTAACCCTAAACTAGGTCTTTTCCCCACTCTCTCCCTCCCTTTTTTAATTTTTTTGGGACATAGACCTAGGAGTGGGATTGGTGGATCAAAGGGTATACACAGTTTTATAGCTCTTTGGACATAGTTCCAAATTGTTCTCCAGAATGGTTGGATCAGTTCACAACTTCACCATTAATGCATTAGTGTCTCAGTTTTCCTTCATCCCTTCCAACATTTGTCATTTTCTATTTCTGTCATATTTACTAATCTGAGGGGTGTGAAGTGGTATCTCAGAGTTGTTTTAATTTGCCTTTCTCTAGTCATTAGTGATTTGAATATTTTTATGTCACTATAGATAGCTTTAATTTCTTTGAAAACAACCCATTGATATTCTTTGATTATCAAATGGGGAATAACTCGTATTCTTATACATTTGATTTAGTTCTCTATATAGTTGAGAAATGAGGCCTTTATCAGAGATAGTTGCTGCAAATTTTTTCCTCAGTTTTCTGCTTTCCTTCTAATTTTGGTTGCATTGGTTTTGTTTGTTGCAAAAAATGGTTTGATTTTATATAATCAGTTATCTGTTTTACATTTCTCAATGCTCTCTATCTTGTTTGGTCCTAAACTCTTCCCTTATCCATAGATCTGACAGATAAACTCAAACATGGTCATTGCTATGTAGGAAGTTTACTTTCTTTAAGAAAGTATGGCCCTGAGATCCGAGAACTTTGGGTCAAGTTCCCGCAGAGACCCCATAGAGGAGAAATGAAAGTTTGAAGTAGTTCTTTAGAGCCACAGTAGTGTGAACTGATGACATTATTGGGAAACTTTCATGATGTCAGCAGAGGTCTGATTGCTCCCTCCTTGCCTGCCTAGGTATGGAGCTGTTTGAGGAGGCCTTGCGTCGCTGGGAGCAGGCACTTACCTTCCGCAGCAGGCAGGCCGAAGATGAAGCCAGCTGCGGTGCCATAAAAATGGGTGCAGGTGATGCCATTGCAGAAGAGAGCATAGAGGTGAGAGGCATCTGAGTCTGATGGATGTGTGCCTACTAAGCTCCAGGCACAAAAGCAAGGATGGCAGCAGCCCCTACCTGGGAGGGCTCACATTGGGGCTCCAGGGCCAGCTGAGGCCTGGGGCTTGTTGGCTTGGACGAGTGAGCCAGAGCTGTAACGGACTCTGAGTGGGAAGGTCTGGGACTCCTCCCTCACACCAGAGCAGGTGGCGATGCCCGCCTGCAGCCCAGATGAGCTCTTGGGGGCGGGGGAGTGAAAGGGGCCACCCCAGGGTGCTCACAAATGATGTTGGGAATAACAGGTAAGGGCAGCTGGGGTGCCACAGTGCACAGAGTCTGGAGTCAGGAGGACCCAAGTTCAAGTCTGGCCTCAGACACTTCTTAGCTGTGTGATGCTGGGCAAGGCACTTCACCTCAGTTGCCTTCCCCTGCACCTGCTAAAGAAAGGAGAGATTAGCAGTTTTAACTAAGGAGGGAGCCTTCTGCACACCATCTCACCTGATGCTCAGACCATTCCTGGATGAGTTCTAGATGAGTTCTTTCCATTTTACAGATGGTTCACTGAGGGGCCTAGGCTCCCCTGCTCAGCTGAGCTGCAGATCTTTCTGACTGCAAGTCCAGTGTCCTTTCTTAGAGGAGCCTAGTGTGACACTGGACAAGTGTGGGTGTTGAAATCCTACCCTGTGGCCCTGGCGGAGCAAGGCTTTGAATGAAGCGATTGACTCAGCACTGCCTGATCACCTGGGACCTGCCGGCTTGTGCCCCTGGCAAACCTTTCATTGGAACCTGTTCTCAGTTAGCTCCTAAATGCCAAATTTGCCTAGAAAACTCTTGTCTCTTGATCTATTAGGAAGCTGAATGAGTGAGCGGGCATTGATGAGATGCCTGCGGGCTAAGTGCTGAAGATTGCCTAGAAAAAGCCAGCCAGCCCTGCTTTAGGAGTCGTTCCCTCTGTCCTTGGGGCAAGTCCCAGAGATACAGTGAGGGCCTCCTGAATCAAAACACTGGAGATGTCCCAGACCCCATGGGCAGGCAGTCTGGGGAAGCTTCCAAATCATGTTTTTAAATGCATAGCCAGGATGGCAAAAGAACTCAATTAAACTGAAAGACAGATAGGCCCCTGAAATCTGTGACCACTCTGTGCCCCTGGCACTCATTTCCCAGAGGAGGGATGCATGGCTCCCCCTTGACCCCTACTGCCACCCACCCCCCAGATTCTGCCATGTGGCCATGACCACACGAGGCCGCTTTGTCTTGTCTGGGCCCATACTGTCCTTGGTTCCTCTTCACCCAGTCCTTTTCCTCTTGTGGCAGGACATCATCAGCGCTGAATTCATCCACAAACTGGAGTCTCTGCTGCAGAGAGCCTACCGCCTGCAGGAGGAATTCGAAGCTACTCTTGGGGCCTCTGATCCTGACTCCCTGGCCAATGACCTCGGTAAGGGGCTGAAGGAAGCCAGCGGCTTCTCCAGGGCACCAAGTCTGTCCCCTTCTGGGTGTTTATTTTCAGGTCTATATTCTCTCCCTGAGCCATGGAAAGGGGAGAAGTATGATCCCCATCAGACAGAGGAAACTGGGCAAATGTTTCCACATTAGCCAGAGAAGTAGAGAAAGAGAAAGAAATGAGGGGATGGCATTTCTAATCATGAGCAGGACCGCAAAGCTTAACTGGTGGTACGGCCAGGAGAGCAGAAGGAAAGGCGGAATTCTTTGAGAGGATGTTTGCTTTTGACTTTACTTTTAAGTGAATATAAGAGAAAGTTTCATTCAGTTAAAAACATTAACTAAATGGTTCCCTCTACCTGCAGGGTGTGCCAGGCTGGGCATGGCAGGTAACCAAGACGAATTTAGCCAGGGTAGGGCAGGAGGGGGGTGCATAGCAGTGCCATCCTCCATGCAGCTCATTGTCCGTTGGGGCACCTTTGCTTTTCCTCACTGACGGGGTATCCGTGAGCCAAGGCCCAGCACAGAGGCAGGGACGTGGATGCCTAGGCCTGGGAGGCCCAAGGACCCTTCTTGGAGAGGGTGGGCAAGGTGCCACATGTTTCCCATCCAATTCCCTGAGGAGTCTGTGTGTATGGGGAGCCCCCCAGGGCCCAGTCGTCGAGTCTAGGCTTGGAAGGGATCCTGCCTACCCAGGCTGTGGCTGGCCCTTCTAGGAGGAGGCCGTTGGCTGTTCTCTGGGGTGATTCTGTGCTGGGAGCCTTCTGTCTGTGCAGCCTTAGTAGGGCAAGAGTGAGCAAAGGGGTGAAGGGCATGCAGAGGAGGAGGAGGTGTGTTACTGGGGAGGGTCATTGGGTTAGAGTCCCCTGAGACTGGATGGTGGAGTCTTATGGGAGGCAGGGCCATGGCAGACATAAGAATGAGCAGGCAATGTGGCCCAGGGCTCTCTCTGTCCCAGAAGTCTTAGTGCTATAGTAGCCTGAAAGACATTGTGTGTGGAGGCAGTGAGGGGGCGCTGCTGTGTGTGAAGCAGCAGGCCCCATCAGGAAGGGCTGCTTTCAAATCCAGCCACAACTAAGTGACCCTGGGCAGGTCACTGACTCTCTGCCATCTGTAAAATGAGGCTCCTTAGAGCCCCTGCCTCACAGGGTAGTCTTGAGGATGGAGTGAGGTCCTCTGTAAAGGAGGGACATCTTGGAGGATGTGTAGGTGTGAGGAGGGAGTGAGGCAAAGACCACTGCTTTGCCATCTGCGGGAAGCCTCTCTTCATCTGCACCTTCCCTCTGACCCTTGCTTCTCATACAGGATTGGTTATATGGTGTGAGGGCCTTGAGGGCAAGGCCTGGCATGTAATGAATGCTTACTGACTGGCTTTTGCGTTGACAGGCTGTAAGGCCTTGGACAAGTGGGCTCAGGCCCCGAGTTCCCCCGCAGTGGCCTCTCTTGGTCTGCTGGGAGCTCTTGTGGACACATGGGGACTGGGATGGGTGCCTGGACCCCATCAGAGTAAGCTACCATGCAGTATCCAGTCTACTTTGGGGGGAAGAACATTATCCCACCTGCTGCTAACGTCATGGATCTGAGCACAGCAGGATCCCACTGGTTTGGTCTCGAATTCTGGTCTTGGGGTGTCCCCAGGACTCAGCTGCTGTCCTCATGCCACCACTGTTGGTCATCCCAGTGGAGTGACTTCTCACTGTCTGAGTCTGGCACTTTCTGAGCCATGCCCTGTTATGGTATCCTTGCCACCCCCTGCTCCACTTGAGATCCTGTCCCTCACTCCCTGCCCTTCCCTGTCTTCGTCCCACTCTGTGACGGAGCGGTGGCCCCCTCTTGTGAGGTTGAGCCATCTCTCGGTGCCCCGGCCCCTTCAGCTCTTCCTTCTCCGCCGCTCTCTTGGCAGGCCCCTTGTGGACTGCTGGCATTGGGGGCCTCGCTCAGGCCTCCTGGGGAGGGGCTTCTTTCTTGCCTGACTTCTCTGGCTTTTCTGTTCCATCCTCGCTTTCTTGGCATCTTCTGGGGGTCTGTCCTAACATCCTCTGAATGCCTGCTGTGTGGCAGGCACTGTGCTAGCCTGCGGGTGACAAAAAGGCCATTTCACTGGCTTCCATTTGTGTGCATCACCTTGGTGGGTCCTTCTTGCCCCACCCTGATTGGGCCTGCCTGGATCAGGGACGGGGGCATTTCTGCTGTCCTCTACACTCCTCCCAGGTCTGAGGGTCCGTGATGTGGGGGCTGAGGGTTGGATGTGAAAACGGGAAGGCCTCAGCAGTCATCTGGGACTCCGTGCCCCTGTGTTGGAGTCACTGTTGCTTTCCTGGAATGGATTTCTACACCTGTTACTGCGATCGGAGAACACACCTTGGATTTATGCTTGGAGTCACTTTGCTCTCAGTTTCCATGAGTGGGAAGATTCCTTTAGCCATGAGCTTCTGAGAGGGAGCTCTTTACTAGTAATGCCCAGAAATGTCAGTGACCTCGCTGGTGTTGTGTTTGCACCCATGATCACCTGGGGATCATCATGAAAAAGCTCTCGCAGAAGTGGGTTTTAGTCTGCCCCAGCACTCCATGTGGATGGAGCCTTCATGGCTCTTTAGCAAGGATTGGCCGGGGCCTGCACATCTTTGGCAGTTGTTTGGTGATTTCTTTAAGTCTTTCCTGGGACTCTTCCCGGCACTGGGACCATGGGCACATTTCTTCATCTATAAAATGGGGATCATGACAGCCCCCACCTCCTAGGGCTGGTGTGAGGATTGGATGGGATTGTTAGCTGTAACACATAGTGCCTGATGCATAGTAGGTACAATGTAAAAACACTAGCAATCGTTATTGTTATCGTAGCAGAATTAGACAGAACTAGAAGCCCAAACTTGTTCCCCCAGGTTGATCACCGCCACTTCCTTTCTTCCTCATGTCCCCCAGGACTCACTGGTGCCCCAAAACAAATCCGTCTCTTTGGTGCCCTTGGTCTGCCCTTTCCTGGAGAGGCTGACCAAGCGGGTACAGCGGTCCGGGGGTTGGGCTGGACTGGGCTCTGAGCATGATGACCACTCTGTGGTTCCAGAGAGGGCTGGAATTCTATTTTCCCTTCTCCTTTGTCCACGAAGCATGTTGAGTGGCCCAAAGGGTCTGAGATATTCTACCCGTGAGAACACATATCCTTTCTGATGGAATGGGGAGTTCTTTCTTCTCACTCAGAGATATGGGTGTTCCCTGTTCACACCTCCCAGCAGGTAAGGAAGGTCAAGCAAATCTGGAATGAAAATTTGAGCCTGAGCCGTGTGCTGGCAGGTGTGGTGGACAGGACATACCTGAGGGCACTCCACCAGGAGCGGTGGGGGGGGGGGGTCGGGTGGGGTGGAGTGAACACTTCTGAAAACACTTTGCATTAGGTTCCTTCTGGAGGACTGAACAGAGAGATTTAACTTCAAAGGATCCTCTGTAACTTGATGAATTAAAAGAAGCTGCTTAAATGAAACTGTTTTGGAGAAATTGGGGCCCATCTCCTGGATGTTTCTCACCAGTCCCTTTCCTTAGGAAAAGACTTGAGTACGGCCCTCCTTCTGGGTAACCGTCACCTGGTGTGATGGGGCCATCTACCTGCAGGACTCCTATAGAGTCTCAAAAAAAACCAAACCAAAACTCAGCCCTGGATTTTTCCATCAGAAAAGCCACTCTTCCCATCCCTCAGCTCAGGAGAAAGCATTGAGCAGCGAGCTTGCACGTGGTAGAACTCACTGGCACACGCCAAAGGCTTGTTTCACAGCTGGAGCCTAGAGATAAGTAGTGACCAGCTACAGCTGTGCAGCTGACTTGTCTCCCCTGCATCTGAGTCTGCCCAGCTGGGCTGCCTTTTTCTGGTAGGGTAAGAGAGTCAAGCTAATATTTAAGCAGGTGGTTAATTGATTGTTTTCAAAATTTCAGCTCTAAATACTGCATTTCAGTCCCTGGCAAAATCTTTTTGGCTTGGCTGTGATTCGAATTTTCCCACACAGCTCCCTTCCTGCTGCTTCCCCACTTCTAGGAGCACATTAAGGCAGTGAGGGACATTCTTCTGGAGATGTGGACAGGTCTCTGCAGCCCCTCCCTCCCTGCCTTTCCCGGGTGTTGGATGCTGTCAAGGGGGCTCCTAAGGACCAGCATGCGCCTCTCTTGTTTTGGAGAAACTGCCAACTAAACCCTGTGTAATAGGGAAGTGTCAGTTGGAGCCTGGTAATGTCCCAGAGTGCACAAGACTCTCCCGTTTGGAGGGGGAGGATGATGGGGGTAGGGGAGGGTCTGCTTGGCTCAGTGACTTGTGAATGAACCTTTCTCCAGAAGCTTAATTCAGGACATATATGTGTACATGGGAGAGATTCAGGGAGAGTCTAATGTTGCTAGGGTCCCAGGAGTGAGGTCCCAGATCCTCCTGATTTTGGCGTGAACCCCAACCCTCTGTTCCTTTCATCTTCTAGTTCCACCATCTTGACTTGGCTTCCTAATTCCTACCTGCTCCAGCTTGGCTTGATCCACCTCCTTCTCCCAAAGAGATCTCAAGGTTGTTTGCTCCTTCCTACTCTTCATGCTGGGGTCCTCACCCTGTGGTGGTCCCCTTGTGTGTGTCTCAGGACAGGAATGCCAGCTGTTAATTTGTATAGTCAGAGGACAGCTGAGGTCTCTGGGAGGTGGTGATACCTATGTGGTCCAAAGATGTGCTCCTAAAAACTCTCCCCACTTGGGTGGTGTCATGGGTTTGGACTCAGGCCCAGACTTTCCTCCCCAACATCAGCCAAGGGATTGAGCTGGTCATACACCATCAAGAACTGGGCCTTCTCATCTTTTTATGTCATTGCTAATGGTCTTGGAGGTGGAAGGGCCCTGCCTGCTTTGGGCTCCAGGCACTGTGTGTGTGTGTGTGTGTGTGTGTGTGTGTGTGTGTGTGTGTGTGGTGTCTTGTCCCTTTTCTTCATGGGCTGGTCTTGAGAGGGAGTGTGACTGGCCACATCCTCATGGAAATGGCTGCCAAAAATGCGGGGGAGGCGGTGTCCAGTGACATTGGAGATGTTGGACAGCTCCAGTCTGAGAATAAACAGGCATCTCTGGAATCTTGGCTTGGCTCTACTGAAGCAAAAATAGACCTGATGCTCTCAGGAGGGCAGAAAATAGACTGCCCAGGGAAGGCAGGTGCAAGCAGCCTCTGAAGGAGAGAAACAGGGTACCGGGACCCTTGTTCTTGTGCTCTTCAAGAAAATTCTGCTTTGGAAAACACTCTTTCATATACACATGTGTGCATGCATACAAATACATGCACATGCACACACACATGCGTATGTGTGCACACACAGCACACACAATATGGAGTTATGGGGGGAAAGCAGGAAAGCTACAGCCCTGTCCATCACCCCTTGAAGCACTCAGTGTGGAACCGAGGAGGGGGATATGGTAGGAATCCTAATGCTCCTCTCCAATTCCATAAGTGAAGGAGAATATTGGCTCTCGCACACAAGCTCAGTGAAGCTTCTGTGACTGACAGATTTTTAAAAAGATTTCTCCTTAAAGTGTAAGGAAGGTTTGTGAAGGGACCATGGCATGGAGGAAAGAACCTGATGGGTCTCTGAGTTAGTTCATCGCTTCCTGAGTCACGAAAGGTGTTGTGAGGGGCCTGGCTTCCCAGAGTGGGCGCCAAACATTCTGCCAGTGAGATCCTACCACAAGTGGTCCAGAAGCCACGCTATGAGGCCATTGGTCCTCTCTGAAAACAAAGGACATACTACCTTCTTGGAGAAAGGGGCGTGTGTAGCTTGTGGGACTGGGGAGAGGAAGAAGCTTAGCAAGGCAGAATCACAGGTGGAGGTGCCAAGGTGAAGGAGGTGGCAGATTGCTGCTGTGGAGGGCTGGTCATGTGTTGGTGGATCCCTGAAGGCCCCGCTACCTCCTGAGATGGTTTCTGGCGCAAATACATCCTTCAAGTTTTCAGGGTTTGGAGTCTTCATCTGTTCCCCACACCGAGGCCCACGTGCAGCTCCGGAAACTTAGAGAGTAGTCTAGGGCACCTGGGAGCTGACGGCCTTGCTCAGGGCCCCCAGCCAGGATGCAGCCAGCAGTCCACTCATCAGCAAGCGTTTGAGGTTTAAGTCCTCGTGTGTGTGTTTGGGATACAGTGAGGAAGCCAAAGCAGCTCCTGTCCTCAAGTGCAGCCTTCTTTCTCCTTGGTCCTCTGGGATCCTGTGCTGGTGAGAGTGTGAGTTGTTCCTGATCTTCTCTCTTTTTCTTGCATGCCTTCCTGTGGTATTCCGTTACGTTCAGCTATCATGAATTGTTCAGCCTTTTCCCAGGTGATCCCTCCACCCCACCCTAGTTTCCCCAGTTTTCTTCACCACTGTACAAAAGAGTGCCATACCTGTTGTTATACATGTTGGACCTTTTCTTTTTTTTATGGGATCTCTTTGGGATATAAGCCTAGTAATGATAGCCCTATATCAAAGTCAGCAAGTGGTCGTGTACATCTGCACTGGTGATACAAATATGAAAAACAAGCTTGAAATCTGATAAGGGAAGACACCCCTCCCAAGAAAGCCAGTGGGTGGGGAACAATGCTACCGTGTTGGAGGAGACATCTGCGCTGGCCCCCTCCTCAGGGAGGAGTTTGTGGTGCCACCATTCCATCAGAAAGGCGTGACGGAGCACAGTGCCTGGCATGTGTGTGTGTGTGGGAGGGGTTGGAGAAGCCAGAGACAGCCGCAGCAGGTACAACCCAGGTGGGACTTTGGGGGTAGGGTGCCAGAATGACTCTATCAAAAGGGTACTAATGTGATTTTTCCTACAGGCTCGCCAACATTTTTCATTTTTCTTTTTGTCAGCTGCGCTAATCTGAGAGCTATGAGATGGAACCTCAAAGCTGCTTTCATTTTGATTTCTCTGTTAGTGATTTGAAGCATTTGGGGGTTCTTCCTTTGAAAACTGCCTGTTGACATCCTTTGACCATTTATTGCTTGGAGAATAGCTCTTGTTTATAAATTTGAATGAGTTCCTCATATATCTTGAAGTGAGACCTTTATCAGAGAAACTTGGGACAAAGCTTTTTTTTCCAATTAAATGATTCCCTTCAAATCTTAACTTATATAATTCAGCTTGTACCCTTTAAAAATGTAATTTTTTTCTTTTCACCTTGAAAAAAATCCACCTTCTCTACCTCCCCTTTCCTTCCTGCCCAAAAGAAAATAAATGATCAAACTTCTACAAGTGCCCCTTGTCAGGGGCTCTGAGTCTGTCGCTTCTCAGTCAGAGGGTGAAGGGGTTTTATCTTTCATCATGGGTCCCATGGAAGCTTGGCTGGTCATTCTGTTGCTAAAAAAAACCATCTCAGCACTGACGTTGTGGATTGGATACCGTCTGTTTCTGGCCTGTCCTTCCTCTCCCCCTCACCCAGAGCTCAGTGACAGATTCTTATCTTTTCTTTCCTCTTAAACCCTTCTTTGTGATCTACCATCCGGGGTTAGTGTTCATTTTGCCGAGGACAAATCTCTTCTTTAATCTACCCTCCCTCTTATTCCCCTTTCCCTCCTGTTTTCTTGGTGAGTGTCATGTATTTCTGTATCCAGTTCAGTGTGTACATACGTATATTCTTCATTCAGTTCAAATGGAAGGGAGTTAGGCTTGGACTTTAATATTCCTTGTTGTCTCATGGAATCATTCATTTATGTTTGGTCTGTTCTAGTTTTCAGGGAGTTTGCTTTTTGGTAAATTTTGCTTCTTATTACAAGTGGTCAATTCATTTTTCAGTTCCTCCTCCCATTGCTCTCATTTGACTGGTAAATTTACCTCCTTTTTTCCAACAGTTTGTTTCTTCCTGAAATTCCAGTTGAACATGTGCCCAAGCTGTGCTTTTCTTTGAACTTTGCTTGTTGATGTTTTAGAGTCCTCTCAAGTGCTTCCTTCTCATCTGATCTCTTTAAGTGGGATCCTCTTTTTGCTTCTTTACTTTTCTCTCTTCTATTTGTGACTTTGGGTTTGTGTTAAGGCTACATGGATACTGCAGCTTCCCTCAGTGCTCCACACCTGGGTCTGTGGGCTAGCACTGGGAGGTCCCCAGCACCACACACCTGGGTCTGTGGGCTAGCACTGGGGAGTGAGCAAAGAACCCTCTTAACTCGAAACCATTTACTTCACCACCTGGTCAGCTCTTAAGCCAAGCTGTCTGAACCTGTCCCCTCTTCCTTGTTGGGGAGTCTGCATGTCTGGTTCCCTACCGGTTACCTTGGGCTGTGACTGACTTCCAAAAATTCACAAAGAATTCTTTCAAAACAGAGATGGGTGGTCCAGGGTTCCACAAGTGTGCAAACCCATTTTCTTTAATGTAACCAATTGTAGTCCCTCAACTCCATGACGATATTCCCAATTCAGATCTTTAGATCTGAGTCTTTGATTAGAAATGGAGGCAGCCATTGACTCCTTGCTCAGAGAGATAAGCCTCAGTTTACTTCTTTGTTAAAAGTCACTTGAGACAAGTAGTTCACCATTTCCTTCTCCAGTGGATTAAGGCAACTTGAAGTTAAATTACTTGCCCAGGGTCACACAGCTGGTGAGTGTCTGAGGCTGGATTGGAACTTAGCTCTTCCTGACTTCAGGGTTAGTGCTCTGCACAGTGCCTCAGTTACTAATCTCTACCCTTGCTCCATCTTTAGCCTGGGCGTTTCACACAGCTTTCTCCCTCTTGTGTAGTATCTCATCTGTACTTTGTTGGTATGTTATCTTCTGTAGGTTGTGAGTTCCTCAAGGGCAGATCTTTTCTTTGTACCCCTGTACTTTGCACCATGGCATACAGAAAGTGCTTAATAAATGCTTATTGGCTTGATTTGACTTGATATCAAGAGAAGACATTTTGGGAGATTTGTAATTTTGGTTTTCACTTACAGAAAGGAAATCCCCCAAAGCTAATTTGTTAGGTCCAATGTAGAGTGTCCCAAAAGTCTTCATTTGGTTTTAAGGTTTGTATTAGGTGATAAGACCAGATATGCCAAACCTTGAAGTAGTCTGTTAACACTCATTTGTCCAGCATGTTCACCTCTTTGGAGACATCCTGATTCTTCTTTCTGAAGCGTAACTCTTAGAAAGACCTGAGTCAAAGTGAGGATGCTGGGTAGATCACCTGAGACTGTGATTTTGCTAGATCTGAAGTTAGGTTCAGAGAGACGACAGATTGGGAGGGTCAGCTTTCTTACATAAAAGTATCATTTATTATGCATTGACTATATGCTGGACCTTGCCCTTTGGGCCCATGGGAAATGGAGCTTAGGACTATCTACTACCAAATAGCTTGTGTCCTCAGACTTTGGCAAAGGCCTGAGTGGTGTGGAAAGGATGCTGGCCTTGGAGTCTGGGTTCCCATGCTACCACTTCCCTACCGTGCTGCTGGGTGTCTGTCCCAAGCATGTGAAGGCTTCCCTTGGTAGAATGGGCAGATGAGAACAATTTGTTCTAATGTCCCTGGAGCTCTGAGAGCAGGCTTAGACATCAGGGACACCAAGGTCGTCCACTGTATCCAGGACCTTTGCCAGTCCCCCTGACTTGACTTTTATCCTGTCTCTGGACCATGATGACTCAGGAAGAGAGAATGAGCCTGATGACTATGCAGCCTTGCCTCGTTGAGATCCAATCCATGCACGAGTTCAGACCTCTGTGATGGTCTTTTGAAAAGAAAGACAAACAAGGAGACAAGTCGGTGGAATGGATCTCACAAATTCTACCATAGTTGACTTCTTCCTTCATCATTCTACTTAACATATTTTATGGTGGAATTATTAGCCAGGTGTATCTGACTAGAGCTGCCTTTTCCCATCTTCTTTCCCCTTGTCATACTTAGGGTCCTTTCTGTTTTCCTTCTTCTGCAAAGCCAACTGTGCTTCTCTCATCTTTCTTTGCTCTTGTGGAACTTGCCTGGACTGAGCACCACCGCTCACTGCTGTCTCCTCAGAGGTCTGGTTTTTCATTGGTAGAGGGTACTATCTGGAAGGTGCCCCAGACATCAGGGCTTACCCAGAGATGTCCAAAATTTTACAAAATGCAGGTCACTCAGGGGCCCCCTAGTTCATTCCTGGATTAGGCTGACCCCCTGTCTCCTCCCTCCTTCCACCTCCACCTAACTTGTGGTCCATCTCTGACTCAGCTGATGAGATCACATTTGGCCAGTTTCCTGATCTAGAGAGAGTTTCTGGGGCAGACCTGCACTCCATCCCTGACTTCAATTACTAGCACACAAGGGTGTTCTTATGGTCACCAAGAGAGCCACAGAGAAGGGCGTGAAGGAGCGCCTCAGAATACTGGCTCTCTTCTTGATTTGGGGATGCTGAAAAAACCGTCCAGTGGCCGGGCACAGTGAAAGGAAGTCTTAGGCCTCTTTGGTCCTCTCACTCATGTTCCCAGGGAAGTAATTTTTTCTTAAAAGGATTGCATTTTATTTTATTTTAATTGAAAATATAAAAGCAAATTATGGTTCAAGTCTTGTCCAGTAGATTTTTTTATCTTTTTTAAAAAAAAGTACACTTGGTAGCCAGCGAGGCCAGCACCCTCCTCCTTTCTGAAGCTGCTTCTTGGCTTGTCTCCAAAATAAATGGAGTTTTTCTCAGCTGCCATTCCAGAAACCTCCCAAGGCCTGGAGTAAGAGTGGTTTGTGGAGGTGTGCCTGACGAGCCACGCTTTCTGGTCCCCATGTTTTTGCCCAATATATGTATACCCGTAGTAACTGATCTGAATGATGCTGGTAGCTGGCTGCCAAGTGCCAATGGTTTCAAATCCAGCAGCTTGTGGGGGAATGTCTCCAGTTAAACTAACACCAGATAAAGAATGTCTGAGTTTCTGTCTGAATAGAGCAAAAGGCACGTGAAGCCAGCATAGCCACAGTCTTCTGTGTGATTAGTGCTCTGACTTAAAGACACTTGTAAAGACACAGAGGTCATCTCAGAAAGCTAAAACCTGCTGTCCCTGTGTGTGTGCGAGTGTGCATGCATGCATGTGTGCGCACATGCACACGTATGACTTTGTGTGGCTACATGGGATAGGTTTGTTTAGAGCAAGACAGGGGCATTTCTATGGATTTTTGAACTTCCAACAGTGGCAGCTGTGTGGGTCTTGTTTGAAATAGACAATGAAAAAAACTACTCTGCTTTTACTCCCAAGGCAAGGATGCTGAAAATGTGCTTTTGAAATGAGTTTGGTTTTTTAAAAGCTCAGACTTGCCTCAGTAACCATGGCTTGGTAGGCATTTGAGGGTGGGATGGGAGATCCTATTTCATCAGTATTCATTCTTAAAATTCCTGTAGTCCATCTGAAAGAAATTCAGATTTCAGCTTAAGATCCCTAGCTCAGAAATGGGGGGAATGGCCCATCCAGTGTCCACCGTTCTCCTCACAGAGCCACTGTGACTTAGAAAGAAAAGAAGGAAGCATTTCATCCCAGTTCAGCTGTGCCATGTAGTATCAGTGCAGATCCACGGAGTGTGAAAACACCTGGGGTTGGACATGGGAATGTTTCCTGCCCAAGCCTGGGTCTCCTGGCACTTGAGTCTGTGGTCCCAGGAAACTTGGAAAGAATGTGTTATTGGGGATGGTTGGGCCCCTGAAGGGAGGTGGGCAAAGTAACTCAGAATTCCAGCTGACTGAGCTCCCCAAGGGCAGAAAATTTAGGAAACATTTGTCTCTCATAGTCAATGCACTGCTTTTGACAGGCTGATGGGGTGACTCCCTTATGACACCTGAGGGATGTCTCAGGGTCCCTGAAGCTTCTTAGGCAGTTTAGGGGGGACTTGGGCTAGGTCTGAGGACCAGGCGGCTTCCACCCTCTTGGTCATGCCTTCTCCCCAGCACTGGTCTCCATCGCGGCTCCCCAGGCCCAGGGATTCCAAGCAGGGTCATACTGGAGGTCACCTGTGCAGCATGGGCCAGTTGGTCTGGATTTGCCTATCCCTTCCCAATGAATGCCCATTACATTAAATGAAGAGCTGTCTCAGGTGTGTGGCCCTGTGAATGAGCAGATGAGTTCCTGGACTTCTCTTTTGGCTTTTTTAGACAAAGACACAGACATCACCGTGAGGGGGAACACAGACGATTTTGGTCTCCGAGACACGCTGAGCATCGCCTCCACAGATTCCTTCGTTTCCGCGACGGAGGTAGGAAGCTGGTCCTTTCTTTGTTTTGGTATCTTTTCCATGGACTGTGTCTACTTTGTTTCAGAGGATACCTCTTCCTGAAGCTTTCCTTACTTGCCTAGACAGGCTCTCCTTTTCCGGATTTCCTAGGAGATCCCAGCTGTTCATTTGGGCTCTGGCCAGTCGTGTTTATCCTGTTCTCCTCCCCTCTCCATCTCTGTTCTCCCAGGGACTTGTTTTCACCCTGGTCCACCATGTTTCTTCCCCTGGCCTATAGAGGAGTTACCAACTTCATGACCAAGTCCCAAGTCTTGGTTGTTTTGATGGAAAAACATTCCTCCCATTGGTCAGGGAAAGAGGGAGGGAAGGAGGAAAGGGACAAGCATTTATTAAGTGCCTGCTGTGTGCCCCAGGCCTCAAGGATTTCCCTGTCTGTGGGGCGAGACACATGCATAACTGAACAAACAAGATGGAGTGCCATGGATTTGAATTTATGAGCAGAGGGAAGGCATGAGACTTGAAAGAGTTGGGAAAAGCTCCCTGTAGAGGGTGGGATCGTGGGGGCACAGATGTGGAGCCAGGGAAAATGTCTGTAGGTGGGGAGATGGGGCAGCCAGGAGACCTTTGTTACCTTCTGGAAGTACATGCTTCAGGGAGAGAGGAGGGCCAGGTTAGGAAGGGCTTGGGACTCCAGACAGACGCCAGACAGTGGGAGATGCTAAAGTTTATTGAGTAGGGGGGTGAGGCAATCAGGCCTCCAAGCAGCTGCTGGGCCAGGAGTGAGGGGAGAAAGGTAGGCATCAGGGTCTGCCATGTTGGAACAGAAAAGGGCATGTAGATGATGTAGAGTGATGAGGGCTGCCCAGAATGGAAGGTGAGAAAACTCTTCATCTAGGACATGCACTGAGGGTGCCCAAAGCTGAACCCGTGTGCTGATTTGCAGCCCAAATAACTACACACTGGAGAGCAACAGAACCAGCTGGACCTTGACATGTAGGGATTCCCCAGCAGCCTCCAATGATACAGGACAACTCCCCAGCAGCCTTCAGTGATGCACAGGGTCTCCCTGGAAGCCTCCAAGGACATGCCGGGACTCCCCAGCAGCCTCTGAAGATGTGGGATGACTCCTTGGCAGCCTCCAAAGATGTGTGGGGACTCTGGCATCATGGATCCAACTTGCACCTTGGCAGCCTCCAAGGACAGGTGGGCATTCCCTGGCAGCCATGTGGGGACTCCTGGCAGCCACATGAGGACTCCCTGGTGGCCTGCGAGGTGGACTGACCCTCCCCTCCCTCTGCACCCTGTGGCACCGTGGTTTCCTTGGACCTGCAGCACATTTCTCCTGGGTCAGCTGTCTGGAGCCAAACAGAACAAGTCTGAACCACTCTCTACCTGGCAATCCAGTTCTCATTTTCCTCCTGTATCTTCTCCCCGTCACGTGCCTGATCTGGACACTCTCTGGTCCCCAGAGCTGAGCCCAGGCCTCCAGCCATGGTAACTTTCCCCTCCCTGGCAGCTGGAGGGCTACCACATCCTGTGGCAGTCCACTAAAGCCCCCAGATCCTTTTCAGAGCAGGCCCCCTACGCTGTGTGACTCAGTGCACTCAGTGTAAGATGCCACATTGAGCCCTCCTGGAGCTTTCTCCTCAGAGCTGGGTCTTTGAGATGCCACTTCAGTTCTTTCTCTAGCTTGGGCTCTTCTGTGCTTTGTCCAGGTCATCCATAACAGTGGTCTGCCTGGAGACCTCCTGCCATGGGGGTCCTCAGTGAGAGTATGTGCTCCCCCTGGCAGGAATCCACAACACAACCTGATAGTTTGACCCCTTTTGTGTGGGGGGCATCCATGGGAAGGGATGTGTGCTGCACGGAGGGATTTTGTGCTAAGGATTGAGAGGCTGTGGCCAGGACTGGTGGCAGTACGAGCATCAGGGGTGCATCCACGCTGTCAACCTGGTTGGAATCTCGGCTCTGCTCAAGTGGGCTTTGGGCCTCCTAGGATATTTGTCTTATGGTACTTTGCCAATGGGTTAGTTCCGTGCATGAAGGCAGTGCGTTCTGTCCCCTCTGGTGCAGGGGCCAAGGTGGATGACTACACACACCTGCGGGCACTCTCCGCTTCCTCTGTGAAGCCAAGTGATTGGGTCTGTCCCTTTGGATGCTGGTTTTGTGGCTTGGATAAAATATTGAAAGATCAACATGACACACATTTTACAGTTGAACATGCTAGCTTGTGAAATGGTCCTTTTACAGAAGACAGATCATTTTAAAGGATAAAGCCAACATAAACTGAGCAAGGAACTGGCACATTGCACAGAGTGCTGGGCCTGGAGTAAAGACTCCTCTTACTGACTTCAAATCTGGCCTCAGACACTTCCTAGCTAGTCACTTTACCCTGTTTGCCTCAGTTTCCTCCTCTGTAAAATGAGCTGGAGAAGAAAATGGCAGACCCTTCCAGGATCTCTGCCAAGAAAACTCCTTAAGGGATCACAAAGAATTGAACAGGACTGACAGGGCTGGACAATAAGAAAGCACAAATTACTATTTCTGCTTAAAAATGAATGGCAAAGTTTTCTATAAGGCTGTTTTGTTAACATCTCTGCCCACATGTCCATCTTTCTTCATCTGCTCTTATGAAGTCAATGGGAATTATGTCAGACATGGGGCCTCCATTTTCTCCTCCGTAAAATGAGGCGGTTCCTTTGAGTCCCCTTCCATCTCATTACCATGTCACCATTTGCCCACTGCCTTTTCAATGATGCCCATGGCAGAGTTGTGGGCATAACAGAAAGCTGAAGTCCTCTATGCCTGGGGTCAGAGCATCGATGCAGCTGTTTCCACGATTGCACCAAGTCCCCCTGACCAGACCAGAAATGAGATCATGATGGACCTCAGTGCTCCCCTCGGAGCTTCTCTGCTTTTTATTAATCTGCTTCTTTAAGTCATTGGATTCATTTTGAGTGCCAAGGTTTCCTTCCTGAGAGCATCTGCTTCCCCTGTGGTAGATCCACAGACAATGGGTACAATGACAGCAGCACAAAATCCGAGAACAGTCTCCTTTTGCAAAGACTCTTAACAGTTATGCTCTAGACTTATATGAACTGATGCTGAGTGAAATGAGCAGAACCAGGAGAACATTCTACCCAGTAACACCCACAGTGTGTGACGACTGTTTTTGATAGACTTAGCCCTTCACAACAATACAAGGACCTCAAACGTTCCCAGAGGACTCTTGATGCAAAGTGCCATCCCTATCCAGAGAAAGAACTATGGAGTCAGAACACAGAGTGAAGCAGGCTATTTTCTCCTTTGTTATGTTTTGTTTTTTTCATGGCAACATGACTGATGTGAAAATGTGTTTAATAAGAATGTATGCGTAGAAGCCATGTAAGATTGCACACCATCTTGGAGAGGGAGGGGGAGAAAAATCGGAGACTTATGGAAATGCTGAAAACAAATAAATTGAATAATAATAATACTAAAGAGTTATGCTCTATTGCATGTTCATTAGAGTGATTCATTCCCCTCAAAACCGGCGTAAAGTAAAAAGAAAATTTTACATGTGGTGTGTCCCTGCTTCTTCCCCTCCACTCGAGCCCTTCCCTCATGCTTGGTCAGGGAGTGGTGACCCTATCTTCTCCAGACAGCTCCAGACAAGTGTGGGCTCTGACAAGTCACCAAGAGGCCAGACATTTACTGAGCTTGTTGGGGAGGGGCCGTGGCTGGTGGAGAGGCTGCCTATCACAGGAAGGGGCAGAGGCATCTTCTGAGGGGCAGCAGTTGCTTTGGCCCAGGACACTTCAGGGATCAGCTGCATCACTCAGCTTCAGAGAGCTCTGAGAGATGCCCTTAGGTCTGTGGGCCCCAAGGGCCAACTTGTGAATGTGTCATGGGAGACGCTTTCCACCCCCATGAAACCACAGGTCCTTGAGGACTTCCCTGGGCAAAACTTGTCTTGCTTTTGATTTTGTCCCATTGTCTCCTTTTACTCGACACATTTTCTGATGGCTAAGCTTCTTGGATTCTTCTTCCTCAGTTGGAATCATTGCTCATGCTCTTTGACAGTTAAGAAGGCGAATGTTCCAAGTCCCAGAGCCAAAGGTACAGCTGCACAGGGTGGCTTGAGCCCCTTGTGGCAAGGAATAGAAAGATGGGGAGGAAAGGCAAGGCGCTCCAGCAGAGCTGACCCAGGCGTCTCTGACTTCTGATGATGAATGCTGCACTCCTGGCTCCTTGTCCAGGGTACTTCTCAATTCCAGGGTCAGATGTATCATCCTTCACCATCTCTGGGGTTCTCTGTCCAGGCCAAAGGTGTGGATTTCTAGATTGTTCCTCGTTACCCCCCAGCACTGACTTGTCTGCTGACAGGCATCCTTCTCAGTTGTTTTCATTTGTATTTCTTGATCCTTAGTGACCTGATGAGTTTTTAACGGTTTGTACTTCTTTGGACGTGCCTGTTGACGATCTTTGGATAACTTGTGTTCGGCTCTTGCCCACTTACCTTTGGGGAATGAGCTGCATTGATTTCATTCCATGGACCCCTTCTTCCCCTGAGGCTTATCTTCGTAGTTTGTAGATAATCCAGCTCAGCCTCTTGGGTCAAGTGTCATTTTGAAATAAAACATGGCTAATGCCAAGTGCTTTATGAGGGGTTTTGACAAAAGTTTTGGGGGAGAGTGTTGGAAATTCTTGTTGGTTTTGCTTCCTTTGCCCAACTTTGTGTGTCCTATAACTAACTGGTCTATCTCTTTAGCTCACAGAACACCGGGAGGGGCGCCATACGTACAGCCTGGACCCTCTCTGCCACTGTCCATTGTATGAAGAAGCCATGCACTTGGTCGAAGAGGGGAAAATTTACTCCAGGGTCCTCAGGTACTGTTTCTGTTTTACTCATGTCTGTGGAAAATGTCATGGTGCTGCATGTGGCTGTGTTTTTGCATTCTTTGCTAAGAACCTTTATGATAATATAGGGAATGAGGGGATTTTGCCTCACTAAATTGACACTAAATTTGCCTCACTTATCAAGACGTTTGTTTCAAGACATCTTGTCTTGACTTTGTTGGTAATGAAGAGACATGTGTTTTTCATCAGCAGCCTGAGCTCAGATCTGGTCTGATTCCAGACACTTAGTAAGTTCTGCCCTGAAAAGAGCTTCATTTTTTGCCCTGGTTTTCCATAGAACTGAAATGTTGGAGTGCCTTGGAGACAGCGACTTTCTTGCCAAACTCCACTGTATCCGACAGGCTTTCCAGGTAAATGGCTTTTCCAGCTCCATCCTGTCCCTGGGCTTAGTGCTGTTCATCCCGGTTTGCTTTCAGAGATCAGAGAGCCTGTGACCCATGGACAGAGTCAGGCAGTAACCTAGCCTAGTCTCCAGCCTCCCCAGCCCATCCTGCCTCGACCCAGCAGTGGCCCATTGGCTACTAGGCCACGTCAGCCTCTCATACTTAGCAGTGGCCTGAGCTCCAGTCCCCACAACTCTGAGACTGGTGCATGTGTGTCTGAGGCACTTCGAAGGTCTTGAGTATGAGCCCAGCCAGGCTTCTGAAGAAGAGGGAGGTCCCCAGCACCAGTCCTCACGAGCTGGGGTGCGTGGTGTTATACTTCTACACTGAGCCCTCGGGTGTGGGTCACTTACTCCCGGACTCTCATTTGGACTTCCCTTTCCTCTTTCCTTCTTATGTCAATCAGTCATTTCAGGTCTTGGGGGGTGGGGGGGGCTCTTGCAGGTCATTCTTTCAGAAACAGCCAACAGGACATTTCTTGCTGAGAGCGGAAGAAAAATTTTATCAGCTTTAATTGTGAAGGCAAGAAAGGTAAACTCTATTTTGTTAATGAAGTTATTATTCAGTCAGAAATTAAAACACATTACAATTCTAGAAGGAGCAAGGATTGTACTAGGGGATTCTAATTGTTTTGTGCCCTTGAGCTTTTGTACGTGCGTGTGTGTGTGTGTGCATGTGTGTGTGACTTAGGCACTAGGTGCCTAGGGTCTCTGCACTCGTTGAAGTTGCTGCTGGCATCATCTTTGGAAAACAAGTGGGAGGGTTGGAGTGAGGATCCCAGAAATTTTGGAATTCAAATTTACTCCCACTCATGTTGGGCCAAGGGGTAGGGTTTGGAGAACCATCTTCTCCGGTATTAGCATCAAGGGATGGGCCAAGATGATAGGCTCTTCCTGGAGTATTGTACGGTTCCTGCTGGCCTGTAGTTGGACCCAGAACTAGCAAAGGTTATTGTCCAATTTCCCTTTCCACCTGTGAGTCCATGGGCCACATAAACTCAGGGGAGCAGTGAAATGCTTATTTCCTTTGGCCTACTCTGCCTTCAACCAAAGGTTGGCTCTTGGAGCAGACCATGTTGTCCACTAGATGGGACCTCAAGAACTTTTTAGCAGTCCCTGTTCCCAGTGGGCCTGAAGCTTGTTTCAGGAAGCATGCTCCGAATTAAAACATGTCATCTTCTTCTTGTTTGCTGATAATATCCTACAGAATCCAAAGAAATTTGAAGATGTTTTTGATGAAATGATCTGTTTTTTAGAGCAAACAGACCACTGGGAGAGCATTGAGGTGGAACTGGCTGCGAGGGGGGTGAGTCTCATCTGTTTTCATTCACTTCCTGCAGCCTCTGAGTCTCCAAAGTCCAAAATGGCCCAGCATCTCCTTGGGAGGTGGAACAGGGTGGGGGTGGGGGAGGGTGGAGGGTGGGGTGAAGAGGGATCCCAAGTCAGCATTTCCTCCTCCTTGATGGTTACTTGTATACCTGATACAAGTTCATTTCTGTCAGTTCATTTCTTTTCATGAGTAGAATCTGGACTCAGTCTTTCTTCCAGTCCAGGTGCTAATAAGTAATTTTGCATGTACATTTTTTCTCCTTTTATGCAGGTGAAAAATCTGAATTTTTATGACATTGTCCTGGACTTTATATTAATGGACTCCTTTGAAGATTTAGAAAACCCACCCACATCCATACAGAACGTAGTCAACAATCGTTGGCTAAACTCCTCCTTTAAAGAAACTGTAAGTGGAGTCTTACTTTCTTTGGGACGTACGTGTGGGTCATAAAAATGGTAAGATCTTAGTCACCAATTCTCTCCAGGCCTTTTTTTAAAAATCAATTTTTTTTTCAATTAACAGACTCTTTTTTCTGTCCTTCAAACTAGTGAGGGACAGTTTTAGAGAAACCTGGGAAAACTTTTATGAGCCAAAGCAGTAAATAAGCAGAATCTACTAATAAGCCATTTGTACTTGGAGATAAAAGTCCATTGTATGATTGGGTGAAAAGGGCCCACTTGATGAGACAGTTCACTTCCTAGGGATTCTGTAGTTAGAGCAAGTGCTAGGACTCTGTAGGTACACAGTACCATGAGAGGCCTGCCCTCTGGGGACAAAGTTGCTCATGGCCCAGCCAAGTTGAAGCCTTAGAAAGAAAGCCATGTATTTTCAGGCACAAGTAGACCCATGGGGGCCAGTAAGAGGGCCTTGTGCGTGCAGACACACAAACTGACTTCAGACCTGTTTACTCTGCGTTTGTCTTGTTTGTGTGGGGCCATGCCCTCTTCACCCACTTCCTGCGCTTGGCTTTCGGGGCTCTGGGTCACCCTCATGCCTCATGCCAGGAGTCAGAGGGGGAGCTTGGTGAGGGATCCTGATGAGGATCTCGGGCCTTGGAGTGGCAACTTACGTGGGTTGTCACTGTCTACCTCTTCCTTAATTGTCTGAATTCTAAAATGTTTATGTTTTAAATTTTTCCTGATTAGTATGATTTTTGTCTCACAAGAGATCATTCTCACCCATTTCTCCAGTTGATAGGGTAGAGTGATCTTAGAGACATAGATGCAGGAACCTGGGCTTGGGATATTCCATTGCATTTTCTAGAAGAAAAAGCTATTTTTCTGCCATTGTGTTATATTTCTTAGGTCCTTATTTGGATAAAACCCAGACTATTTTAAAAATGCCATTTCTTTAGGAAAAACCCCAGATTACATTGTGTCCAGGGTCTTTTATGTGTGTATTTTTAGCTTCTGTTTGGGGAGTTGGATGCAGTTTAGCTCTGAGTGTGAGAGGACCTACAGTCTGCAACTCTAGGGAGCCTTGGCAACAGATGCTGCCCAGTTTTGCTTGCTTGACTCTTGTATTTCATTTTTTTAAAAAGTCTGTTGTTTGAGAATAACACAAGGGAGTGGGAATCGCTTTGTGCCTATCATCGACAGCATGCTAGCTCTGTGAAAGGATAGTCTGGAATTCCATGAAGGAAGACCTCAAAGACTCAGGCTTTTGGCGTTTGCTAAGGGGAAAGGCTTGGAGGCTCCAAAGCAGGGTCCACACACCAGCTTCAACTGGGCCTTTTTTCTTCCCTGTGCATGTCTAGGCTGTGGCTTCCAGCTGCTGGTCAGTGCTCAAGCAGAAGAGGCAGCAGATGAAGGTAAATGCCATTTGTGTGACTGGGGGGATGGGGGAGAGTCTGTTTCTTTTTTCCTTTTTTTTAAAATTATCTCAGTGTCACTATCACATTCTTTTTTTTTTAATTTTTAAAATTAATTTATTTGTTTTCAGTTTTCTACAATCACTTCCATAAATCTTAGATTTTCTCCCACTCTTTCTCCCCTACCTCCCCCCTCCCTACCTGAGATAGCATGCAATCTTACATGGGTTCTACACATACATTCTTACTAAATACATTTTTACCTTAGTCATGTTGCATGGAAGAATTAAAATGAATGGGAGAAACCATAAGAAAATTCCAAACAAAGCACAAGAGAAAATGGGCTGCTTCATTCTGCGTTCCAATCCATAGTCCTTTCTCTGTATTTGAATGGCACTTTGCCTCCAGAGTCCTTTGAGAATGTTTTAGGTCCTTGTATTGCTGTGATTGGTTGAGTCTACCAGAAAAATTTCTCACACACTGTGGTTGTTGCTGTGTATAATGTGTACAATGATCTCCTGGTTCTGCTCCTTTCACTCAGCATCAGTTCATATAAGTCTTTCCAGGCCTCTCTGAAGTCTTCTTGTTCATCATTTCTTATAGCACAATAGTATTCTATTAGGGTCCCGAGGATCTGTGCTTTATGTCGTAGGCTGCCTTCTGGGCCAAATCTTACTAAAGTACATGCTGTGTTCTAATCCCCATAATTGGGGATGCAGAGTAAGGGAAAATGGCACTTCTTACCCTTGAGGAACCTAGACCTTTCTTAGTGCTGCATGCTGTCATTTTCGGCTTTTCCTACCCCAGCTAGCCAGGAAATGATTTCTGTCTTCTTTCTTCTTTAAAATTGGTGCACTGCAATTGTTCATGAGCTCCCTTCATGGTGATCCAGCCCAAGGAAAGTGCTCCTTTGTCACAGATGAAGAGTGAACTGAGGCCCCTCATGAGGACATCAGGAAGGCAATGGCTCCCTCAGCAAAGGAGGCACCTCTAGCCCAAGAGGAAAGACCGCTCTGGGAGGCAGGAGCTCAGCTGGGAAAGGAGGCTGTGCCTGCCTAGCACCAATACAGAAAAGAGGCCTCCAGTCTATCGGAGAACAAGCCCATGCCCAAGAAGGCAGAGATGGACCAAGGGTCACGAATGGCAAGAAAATGAGTCATCTTAGCTGAGGAGCAGGCACTATGGCCCAGGTGGAGAACACTGAGGACAAGGGCCAGAGTCTGCAGAAGTGGGTGATAAAGGGTGGGCAGCAAGAGGAAGGGAGAGAAAGAAGGGGAGAGGAGGAAGAAGCAATGAAAGAAGGAGGTAGGGAGAAGAAGAGGAAGGAGGAGAAGGGGGATGAGGAGGGAGAGGAAGAAGGGGAGGGGACTCGAGCCACCCATTGTGGGACAGAAGTGGGAGCAACTGCAGGCAGATGAAGCCCCTTCAGGCAAAGGCAGGAAAGAAGCTGGTAGTTAACATCCTTGGCACCAGGGTTGAGAACCACCAACCAAGTAGTCCTAGAGAGAAACCCAAACTGACTTCCTGTGGGGATCCTGGTGACTCAGGCACATCAGCCCCTGGTTGTGGTGGTTCACCCTCCCCTGCCCTCCCTTGTCCCTCACCTTGGCAGGACAACCAGGCAGCTGGCCTGGCTCTCCTCCAAGTGTACCGTGTCCCAGCTCAGGGACTTTCTTAGACCCCTTGATGGTGAGTGTTCTCTCCTTCTGGACATCGCACCCCTTCCCCCAGCACCCACACCAGAGGGGGAGTTTCCTGAGGGCAAAGGCTGGTTCTTTCCTTCTTTAATGCCTCAGCTCCCTAGCACTTAGCAGACATGGAACCAGAGGTTCTTGACCCATTGTCCAAAAGCTTTTGTCTTTTTTTCATATTTGGATTAGCTCATCCTATATGATTGCCTCCTTTCAGATCCTGTGCATTTTCAGACATGATTTTGAGCAGGGGTCTCCAGGCTTTACTGTCTGGACTGCCCCAGGGGCCCTCAGTCATTGTGATCCCTATTCCGTAGGCTAGGCTCCTTATCAGGCATGGCCATGTTCACCCTTTGGTCAGTTTGCCCATCTGCCCTTCTCTGCAGGCTGAGCTTTGGATTGTCAGGGTCTACAGAGCTTATTTCTCACAGTTCTGACAAATGAGAACAGACCTGCTTCACACAAGGAGCTTGCAACATGTCTTAAATGAAGCGCAGCAAAATCCAGCTGTATTAAAGGAGGCATGTGAACCCTGGCTTACTGTGCAAACCAAGTGGAATCACTTGTTTAAATAGTAATAAAAACGTCCCATGGATCTTGAGCGGACTAAAATAGAGGGAAAATATTACCATTTAGATGATTTTATATTAGAAAAAATAAGAATAAGTTCAGCTTGTTCCTTTAAAAACTGTTCTACTTCTCTGACTTTCCTTCTGAACTTCCTTTCTGTATGTGTGTTCATATTCTTCCAATTGTTTTAATGAGCCTGAAGAACTCTGGACAGAGGTTCATGCTATTGTATAGGAGGCAGCAACAAAAAAAACATCCCAAAGGAAAAAGAGTAAGGAAGCAAAATGGTGTCAGACGGGCTGAAGAAAAAAGAAAGGGAAACATGTACAAAGTGAATACAGAATTCTAGAAAATAGCAAAGAGAGATAAGAAAGTTTTCTTAAAGGAGAAATGCAGAGAAATAGAAGAAAACAATAGAATGGAAAAGATGAGATCTCTTTAAGAACATCAGCTATCACGGGAGTGTTTCAGGCAAAAATAGACATCATATAAGGTGAAAAATGATAGAGACCTAACCAAAATAGGAGAGATTAAGAACGGGTGACAAGAAGATTCAGAAGAATTATACAAGAAACAGCTTAACATCACTAATCACTTAGCACCACAGTGGTGTGATTACTGATCTAGAGCCAGATACCCTGGGCCTTAGGAAGCACTGCTAACAGTAAAGCTAGTGGAGGGGATGGAATTTCGACTGAGCTGTTTATTTAAAAGCCTCAGAGAAGATGTTAAAGTACTGCACTCAGTTTGCCAGCAGATATGAAAAGCTTGTGGACACTGGATTGAAAAAGATCAGCTTACACCCCTGCCCTAAAGGAGGGCAATGCCAAAGAATGCACAAGCTGCTGAAGAATGGTGCTCATTTCACATGCCAGCAAGGTTATGCTCAAGATTCTGCAAGCAAGGCTTTCAGCAACAGGTGAACTGAAGAACCAGAACAGGCTGGTTTTCAGAAAGGCAGAGGAAGTAGGGGCCAAATTGCCAAAATCTACTTCTCCTTCAGTATAAAGCCTTTGACTGTGTGGATCACAATAAAATGTGGCAAGCCCTCAAGGAGACTGAAGGACCAGATCATCTTGCTTGTCTCCTGAGGAACCTGAAGACAAACCAAGAAGCAACATTTCCAACTGATTGGTGTAAGATTGAAAAAGGAGTATGACAAGGCTGTACGTTGTCACCTTATTGATTTAGCTCACATGCAGAGTACATCATGCGAAAGGTCAGGCTGGATGAATCAAAAGCTGGAATTAAGGTCACCAGGAGAAATATCAACAGCCTCCGATAGGCAGATGATACCACTCTGATGGCAGAGTGAAGAGGAATGAAGAAGCCTCTAGAGGGTGAAGAAGAGAGTGTAAAAGCTGGCTTGGAGCTTAACGTTAAAAAAACAGCTAAGATCTTGGCATCTGGTCCCATCACTTCTTGGCAAAGAGAGAGACAAGAAAGATCATTGCAGACCACTGCAGCCTTGAAATTGAAAGATGCTTGTTCCTTGGAAGGAGAGTTATGGCAAATTTGGATGGCAGACTAAAAAGCAGAGATATCACCTTGCCAACAAAGGTCTGTATAGTCAAAACTCTGCTTTTCCCAGTAGCAATGTATGAGTGTGAGAAGTGAACTATAAGGAACTGAGTGCCACAGAATCAACACTGTTCAATTGTAGTATGCTAGAGAAGCTTTTTAAGAGTCCCTTAAATAGCAAGGAGATCAAATCAGTCAATACTTAAAAGAAATTAATTCAGGCTATTCCAGTTCTGAAGCTGAAGCTTAAATACTTTGACCAGATAATGAAAAGACAAGATTCAATGGAAAAGCCCCTGATGTTGGGAAAAATTGAAGGAAAAAAGGAAAAGGGGAACAGCAGAAGACGAGATGGATGGATAGCATCATGGGAACAATGAACATGAGCTTGGACAGGGTAAGAGGTAACAAAGGATAAAAGGGCCTGGTGTGCTACAGTCCATGGGGTCACAAAGGATCAGGTATGACTGAACAACTGAACAATGACATCCCTAGCCTTCTCCCCTTTACCATGAATGTGTTTGTATAAATGCATCCTTTCCTCTTTTGTTGATCTCTTTGAGATACAGGTCTAGTAGAGGGATATTCCTGGCTCTGATGGCATGCACAGTTTAGTGACTTTGGGGGTATTGCCTTCCAGAAAGATTGGACTAGCTTCCACATTTTCTGTGCCTTCGTGTTTCTTTTTCTGTATGTCTCCTCTATCAGTTGTCATTTTTGGTTTGTCATCTTTGGCAGTCTGATAAGTATGAAATGGACATTTTGAGTTATTGCTCTAGTTATTAGTGATTTGGAGCATTGTTTTTTAAATTGCTGATGATCATCTTGTTTTCTTACTTTGAAACAGAACTGCCTATACCTCTTCCTATCCTTTGATCATTTATCTACTGGGAGATGATTCTCATTCTCATAAAATGTCCATTTCATTTCCTGTGGTGCTCTTTATCACTTGCTTCATCATAAATATTTCCCCTTTCCATAGTTACAAAAGCTGTTTCCTTCTTTGCTCTTTGAACTTGTTCATGGTGTGACTTTTTAGATTTAAGCCATGTCCATCTGGAGCTTATCTTGGTGTGTGGTGTGAGATAGTGGTGTGCACTTGATTTCTGCCAGATCGTGTTCCAGTTTTCCAGCAGTTTGTGTCAAGGAGTGGGCCTTTTGGCTTATTGAACATTTTTGTACTCTGTTTTGTTACAAACGTCATGTGCCTCTCTAGTTTCACTGATCAGCTTTTCTATTTTTTGGACATTATTCCTTTATGTTACAGTTTAAAGTCTGCTATTGTCTGGCCCCCTTCCTTCCTATTATTATTTCTTATTATTTCCTTTAAGATTCTTAAATTTTGGTCTTGCACATTAATTTTCTAGATCTCTAAAGTAATAAAGTAACCCTTTGAAGTTTGGTTGCATAACAACAAATAAATCAATTCATTTAGGTAGTATTATCACTTTTGTTTTATTGGTAGGGCCCAACCATGAGCAGTTTATACCTTTTCAATTACTTAGATCACTCTTGATCAGTTGACCTCTTGGACTCAGTTTTTGTGGACTTCATTTCTCTCTGAACAAGTGTTCCTTTGTCTTTTGTCTTTGTCCCCCAGGGCCTGGGAAACAGGAAGTGCTTCATAAATCCAGTTTGTTAACTTTATCTCCTTTGTCAACAGATTCCTGACGGGTTCTTTGCCCACTTCTATGCTATTTGTGAACATATCAGCCCCGTATTAGCCTGGGGCTTTTTGGGGCCAAGAAACTCCCTCTATGATTTATGTTGCTTCTTTAAGGTATGGGCAGCTTTTAAGGTATGTGTTTTTTCCAAATGAAGGTGCATGAAGGTGGTGTGTGTGCTTTACTTGAGTGTAACAGACTATGAAGGGAAGGTTCATATAAATGGAAAGCCTGTGGGCTAGCTTGGTTCCTGTGTTCCATTTTACTTCTAAACTTGATACACTTTTCCTTGTATGACTTTTATTTGCATTTTTTCCCCCTTCTCTTAGATGATCAATTCCTGGAAGGGAGGACTGTAAGTGCTTTCTTCCCTGGTACCCCCAGTGCCTTGCACACAGCCTGGGACATAAAGACAGCTAGGCAGTGCCCATGGTGCCCAGAGTCAGAGAGATTCCAGTTCAAAGCCTGTCTCAGACACTTCCTTACAGTGTGACCCTGGGCAGGTCCCTTCTGCCTCAGTTTCCTCCTCTGTAGTAAGAGTGTAGTATTTATGGCATCTCTTAGAGCATTATATCAATATGAGTTGTTATTGATAAAAGTTTCCTGGACTCGAGGTGGTCTCGGAGACGGTGGTCATTTTCACCTTTTCATTTGTAATGGGTGAATATTCTTGCCTATTTCCTGTCACTTTAGAAAACTATATTTGCTTTTTGTGTTGGACAGGATGGGCTTGAGACAGGACTTTTTAGCTTGATATCTTGTGCTTTGGGCCTAATTCTGTTTCAAAGAGCAGTGAGAGTGATCCAGAGGACAGAAAAATGGCCCTTCCTGACAAGGCATGTCCCCTGCACATGGTTGTCTTGGGTGCCTCTTGTGGAGAAATGTCCTCAGTCATAGGCTACCCTGCCAGATATTTGCTCATGCTCCTAATTATGCCTTCAGTTCCTGTCCTGTTCATCTAATGAGGGACTCGGAGGTCTCAAGTGTGCTTTCCCAGGACTTCCTGGAGGGTCCATCCTAAAGAGAGATGCCAGGATTCCCCTGCTGTTCTCTCGCTGCATGTGTGCACAGTGCCTGCCTTCAGGGCTGAGTTTCTGGTTCAGAATTTTAATTTTAGTTTAAATACACTAGATACCTTTTATTTATTAAGGCAAACCCTCCATTTGTTTTTGGTTTTGTGTCCCTAAACATAGTTATTTGTGATTTGTGATCTTTGAAAAGGGGTGGACTTTCTGGGTTATGCAGGTGGTAGTATAGACCTTTCCTTAAACACCCTTTTGCTTGTTTTGTCTGCCAGGACCAAGTGCTCTATTTTCTCAAAGACATCTTCGATTTGGAGAAGGTCCGCTATTCCAGCATGGAGACACTGGCAGAAGACCTTATGCGGCTGCTAATGCGCCGCACTGAGCTTTTGATGGCATACCTGGGCACAGACTCCTTGAGACACACAAGCAGCTGTGTGACCGGGCACAGTCATGCCATGGCCAGTGGTCTGGTGGAAGCCAGAGTCCAGTGAGGGGGGAGGATGTGCGTGCGACTGGGCTGTGGGGGTGGAGATGAATGGACAGATGAAGGGGTGACTAGGCTGGACGCCCCTTCAAGAGGGCCATAATTCCTAGAAAAATCTTCTCATTTCTGAAGTGTACATTTTTCATAATTGTTACTTGTGATTGAAGTCCATCCTTGGTCCATAGAGGCAATTGGAGGTCTGTCATATGAACTGTTGAGTCAGCATTCTCAAAAGCCTCGCCTTGGCACATGGCAACTAGAACTGGTCATTGCTCTGACCCAGGGTACATCCAGCTTCCCTGTTTTTCCCCATGTGGCACACTGTCCATCCATTAGGCAGTGTGTTTCATTTTGCCTTGAAAATGCATCTTTCCATATCAGCTGTCACTTTTTGTATTGAAGCCCAATTAAGTAATGCAGAAAATAGAAACAATCACCATTTAGTCAGCAGTGATATCTGATGTGTGCTGTTTGTTGAATCAAAGAAATCAGTGTGTCTCCTGAGAGTTGGCATGATCCATTCCCAAGAATTAGCCTTTTGGGGTCACAAGGGAAAGTTTCTGGGTCAGGCTGCTGCTCCTAGTTCTGTAGGCTACAGTCAAGAGGGCAGAGTCCCTCCATCCCTTTCTATGGCAAGGGAAACTCTCCTCCTCCTCCTCCTCTAGCACTGAAATTGCCCCTTGGTGAGCTCAGCTTCAGCTGATGTCCCCAGGAGTTTCAGATGGAGATGCAGATCCGGCGCGAGCTGGGTTCTGGCCAGACTCTGATGGGGAAAAGACACTGGCCCTTGAGCAGATTTCTTTTTGACTCTGTTTTTTTCCTCCAGATTTAGCCCCTTGGTGTTTCCAGTCCTAGGAGACTTGGTGGTTTCGGGATTCATATGATGGGTGCATAATCCAGTGTGCTGCTCTTTATCCTGCACATTCTCCAGCTTGGGCAGAAACCCTCCAAGGGAGGGAACCATTTTTCCTCCTGAGTTGTCTTTTGTTTACCATAAGGAGTTCACTGCTTGGGTGACCTAGAGTCATTTTAGAGCAGCATTTTAGATGAAAGTTCCTGATCTCTCTTCATTGAGATGTCAGTGTGAAGCAGGAAAATTGTAATCATTGTTTTAGATGAGAATCCGCCCAGCATTGACATAGTAGAACTGACTTCCACATCAGGACAGTCAGACGCTCCGAGCTGTTGTTGGCTCAGCATGTTTCCACAAATTCAGGCGGTGACTGCTGTCCCTGGCCTGGGCTTATCCAAGAGACAAGAAGAACAGCTCCCTCAGGTTGGCATTCCAGTTGGAGTCTCCTGTGTTTTGGGAAGGCTGACTTAGCTTTACATTCTCTGTGCCATGAAGCTGGATTCAGTTTTGATTTCTCCTCACAGCTCAGGCAGGACTGAGTTGTGCTGTGTAAATAGTGGATCTGCTTTCTGATTGAACGCTCTGAAATGCGTTTTTATTTCCATGATTGCTGTTGTCACCTATTTTAGAAAAGAAACTATGGGGGAAAATTTTGTGTAATATTTTTATGTTTGACAAAAGATTTGTCTGAAATTCGTTTTGCACTATTTGATGTGATGCTGTTACCCCATAACACCTGAAAGTTGACCTCAGTGGCCAGTGCATACACATTGACGTTCCCTGAAAGCATATGCAGTATATGTTTTCTCTCTTATGGATGTTTTACTTTGAAAAAGTACAATTATATGCAAGTGTTTGGTTAGTTATGCAAGTGGTTGAATTGGCCTCTTCCATATTTCAGTGCAATTGCTGTAGAAGGAAGTGAGTGGGCTAGCCCACCAGTTGCCTTCCAACCCGAGGTTTTCTGTGTGGCCTTCAATTAAAGGGACGATAGTGACCAAATAGAATTTCAGGGATTTCCAGGTGGACGAGGTCTCTCCTTTAGGAAGAGGGCTTACCTTGGCCTAAGGTGGAGAAGAGCTGCCTTTCTGCAAAAGAATGTTTACGAAAACAGAGGAGCCTGAGGGTCATGGATACCAGTTTCCATTTGCCTTAAGACTGGATTATAAATACAAAGAAAATGTTTTAAAATATTAAATGAGAAGATTTTAGTAGCATGATCTAAAATCTCTGTGGGGTAAAAGCCTCACTCATTTTGTGTGGTGTCATTTACAGAAAAAATGTCATCTCCATCAGATACATAAATGTTCAGGTCATCAGAGGCTGTTTCGGTAATGTAATGTACAAGATAATAGCTTTTTGTCAGTTTCTAAAGATGGAGGAAGTCTGTGTTGAAGTGATTTGCTGGCCTCTGTTTGCACTCCTCACGGTGGCTGACCATGGTATATTTCCCACTCACTTGAAAGGCCAGCCCTTTTCTTCTTTGAGGATAATGTTTTTGCAGGTTATGTATGTTACCACGAAAGAAGGGAAGACATCTAAAATCCAACTAGCAGGTTTTTCTGGGTGCACATCCTGTGGACAGTTCCAAAGAACCAACATTTCTCTAAGCCTAGGAAGTGGGAATGCTGAAGAGAAAGGTGAATGGCCTTCTCTATAGCTTTCCACACTCAAAAGTCAAAATTTGCATCAATCCCCCATTTGGCCTTGCATTTTGATTGTAAAGACATCAGGAAAGAGTTTTAAATGTAGATTTTGGAGTCATGACCTGTCTTGGCAAGATCTGGAAAAAGACTTTTTGGGGTTTGTTTTGACCCATTTGGAAATGTCCTTGTAGGTGAGCGGGGTCGGTAATGATGTCATCCTTCATCTCTCCTTAATGACTGTACTCCTGTTCAAATTACTTGTTTTGTTTGATGGAAACTATGTATTAACTTGAAATTAGCCAATGCCAAGAGATGTTTCTTTTGCTTGCCTAAGTGTATAGTGAGGCTCGCATTTACCTATAGAACAACGAAGCACTGTTAAGTATCACCATAGCAGAAAAATTGCACTGGCTGCGTCTTCCCCCAGCCTCCACCTGTAATAGATATGAATGTGTTTCTCTTACTGCCAAATAAAGGGCTGATCATCCCTTTTATATTGTAGGTTGTTTGACTTAACAGATATTGACAAAGGACCAGTCATATGCACGTGGTCTGCTTAGAAGAGGTAGAAACTAATACGCATGAGAGAGCTCTGAAAGTCTAGTGTGGGCATCCCCTGCAGACTGAGGAAGGTGACATGAGAAAGAGGCATCGAGCTGGCTCCATTGTCCATGAGAATGCTGGCAAATGGGCAGGTATGGGAGGGAGAGGGGCAGGGCTCACCTTTGAGCAGATTGGCAGAGGCAGGCATATGCATAACCCCTTTCATTCTGGAGTTCAGGGAAGGGGATTTCCTGATGCAAACATCCTTCAAGAAGGAAGAAGATTGTCTACACTGTCTCTGTACACTGTCCCTGTGCAGTGACCTACTTGGAGTTCCTTGCAGTGTACCAGCTTTGAAAGTGCATTTACCATCTGGGGGCTTTGGCAAGAAGTGAGAGGGTAGAAGGTTGTGTGACCCTGTGGAGGAGAGGGGGATTTCAACAGGGTGCAGCCCCATGTTTTAGGAGGAGCTCATGGGCTTTTTATAGCTGTTCTATACCCAGTGTGCATTTGGTGCCTTAGGTGCTTGTGAGGGAGCCAGGAAGCCCTTTTGAGCACATTTAAGGAAACCTAGACATGAGATATGTCATTCATGAATGCATTAAGATTTTTCAAATGGGGATAGTGGGCCTAAAAGAAAAACTGACCTTTTGGTCAGACCTTCAGGAAGGTATAGGGCTTGCCTACTGTGTGCCAGATTCTGTGCTAATCAGCAGTAGGCTGGATGACCACTGTTAGATAAGAGAGGCCTTCAGGACTGGACCAAGACCTCTAAGGTCCTTTCTGACTGGGAGACTCTGTGATTCCACAGAACAAACACTAGCACTTCTTTTGGCCTCTGGGACATTTATGAGGCAGCGATTTTCTGGTTGACTTCATGGTTTTCTTTGCAGTAGATACACTAGCTACATTTTTAGGAGTAATATTTCTCAAGCTGAAGAATTCCCCCATGTTTCCATGTTGTGAATCTCACCCCCTTTTGCTCACAAATTCCCCCAGTTGGGCCCTGTGGTCTTTCCTCCTCCTAGTACGCTGAGGATCTCTCTGCTGCTACCTTTTACTTATCTTACTCATCGATAACGACTTGTTTCATAGTTCTCACGTTGCACCAAGCAGCATCCTGAGCATCCTTACCACCAATGTGATTTGCATCTTCCCTTAGAAGAGGGGTACCCTCCCAAAAGTGCATTGCCTGGAGGTAGCGACCTATCCAAGGCCATTGCCCACAGCACATGCTTCAGTTGAAGTCATTTTCTTGGACCATTTGGATTTCTTTCCATTGACTGGATAAGAACTCTTAGGCTACATTAAAGTATTACAGTTGGGTCAAGATACATCCTTAAAGTTTTATCATATTTTATTAATGTCTGTTTACATTGAAGCCACTATAAAGCCCAAAGGATGAACTAGAGAGAAGGCACTGAAGAGGGCATGGTGACTAAGTTCAAGTCACCTGGTCCTAAGTGATGGGGGCAGGGCTCCAAGCCACTGGGGATCTGATAGTTAAGCTTCCTCCAGTGTCCTGTCCACAGTCTGGGAAACCTTCATTCTCAGGGGCATTTGTAGCAGAGCACAAGCTTCCCTTGAAGATCACAAACTCCAAGGACCAATCTAGCATAATTTTATGGATGAATTTTATTAAAGACATGGTGATGAATTTGTTTTGGCCATGGAGACTCCTAAGAACCAGCTGTAAAGGCTTGGAGGGGGTACTCAAAGCAGCAGACCTTTGCTGCCCTGGGCTGTGGACAAGCAGCCACCTGTAATGGTCCTTTCTAGGCAGATGACTTCCCCATCTCCCTCCTGAGCTCTGTGCTGCCTCCTGGACCCCTCCACCCTCAATGTGCTGCCACTGGAACCTGGCCCTCTCACAAACTCTTGAGTTAATGTTGAAACCTGTAGGTGTACATGTGTTCCTTAAGGGGAGGGAAGGTTTGGTGCTTGTTTGAGTCATCCAGGCTCACCACCTTGGAGAGCACACCCATGCGCTTGTCATTTCTGCATCTCTCTACCCCTCTATCCAGCCACCCACCTACCCACCTGTCTACTCATCCATCCACCCGCCCATACAGCCATCTACCCACTCATCCACCCATCCATCCATCCATCCACCCACCCATTCATCCACTTATCCACCCATCCATGCACCCATCCATTTCATAGCCTCCAGCATGGTTCAGGCCCCCATTGCCTCTAGCTCTGACTATAACATCAGCCTTTAAGTTGCTCTCCACACTGCTGGGCTCTCCCCTCTCCAATCTAGCCTCCACACAGCTGCCCAGTTTATATGCTTGAAACACAGATTTGGCCTTGCCCCCTCCCCTCCCTGCAGAAACCTTCAGTAGCTCCCCCTAGCCTTTAGGATCAAACACTGTCTCCTCAGTCTTGGCTTTGAGGCTTTCCACCATAAGGCTCTTACCTCCCTTTCTCATCTTCCATCCCATTCCTTCTCTTGGTTGTGTTGCTGGTACGTTGGTCTACCAGCTGTTCCCCGTGCACATTTGGCTGCCTGACGCCTTGTCCCTTCCTCCTGGAATGCATGTTCTTCTGCCTTGCTTCCTTTATGGCACATCTCTCCTGTAATCTCTTCTTCGGCCTTTCCTGACTCACGCTGACTAGCCCTCACTTCTTGAAATTCTGTTCTCTCTCTTTTGTACTTACTGCCTGATGCTGCCTCCCCTCCTTAGGCCATGAGCACTTGCAGGGTCTTTGCCTGCTGCTTACATGAACATAGCAGGCATTCAGTAAGTGAAAGCCAAAGGCCAGGGCGATAGCGTGTGGGTCCAGTGCTATCCCACCACACTCCAGAGTAGCGCCCAATTGCTTTCTTTGTGGAGTCAGCAGGCTGCCTCAGCACTCACTAGCTATGGGATTCTGGGGATGACCATCATCTACTTGAGAGGGCTATAGTAAGGATGAGCACTGGTCACCTTGACAAAGAGAAGTTACAAAAAGAAGCAATCTTTATTCCACCAACTTGAAGACGAAAGGGCTGAATATGTAGATGGGAATGTTGTCCGCATAGAGATGACAGTTGAATGTGTATGTGTGTATCTTGTATCAAGGTCACTTTTGCAATAATGGCTCATTTATCTAGTGCTTTTTAAAATAATATTTTTTTGTGTTAGATGGGGCTTGGAAATCTTCGTTTTATGGAGATTTCTTTTATAAACAAATTGGATGCATTGCTGTTGCGTATAGAGCTTGGCGTTTGTGATTGCAGTAGAGAGGCTTTGTGGAGAAGAGAGCCCTTTGGGGGAGTGCTACTTGGAAGTCAGTTCCCCTGGGAATAACTTTTCATAAAGTAATCGGAATTCAGATGATTGAATTCAGACAATTTATCTGATGTTTTACTGGAAGTGAAAACCAAATATTCTTTCTGTACCTACATTTTTATAAAGCATTATTAAACCCACCTGTATTCAGTCTTCCTGGTGATGTTCCATTTGATCTTTGGGAACTAAAGTCCAAAGAGCCTCCTTAGGACTTCTCCCATGAGCAGTAAGGCAATGTTTTGTTTACTAAGAGAAGGCGTCCTATGACTTCTTTTCCTCTTAGCTTCTGAGGGGGCCACGCTTGGGGGCCACGTGTAGGCCCTTCCTTCTTAAGAAGCAGCCCAGGCACTGTCAGCATTGGGTTGCCTGCAGCAGCAGCAGCAGCAGCACCAGTTCGTGCCTCTCACTCCCAAGGACGGCTATTTTAGAACCGTATCTCTGATTGTGGAGTGAAAGGGTCTGTCCTCTATTAAAAGAAGCACAGGAATTGCTGAGCAGGTGGAGGATTTTTTTTGGAGGGAGGTAGAGCAAGGGATCTTCAAATCATAGGCCTGGAATCTGACTTGTAGGGACTTTCCATGCTACCCAATTGTCCTGTTTATGTGCTAGGGAATAATGCCTTTGCCCTTCCTTAAATTCCTAGGACCATCAATTCAGGGCTGAAAAGAACCTCCAGAGACATCTCATCTGATCCCTTGATTTTATACATGTAGAAATAAAACAATGAAAAGTCTTAGACCTCCATGGGTTCCCTGTTGTGGGGGTGACTTTTCAAAAAAAATTGTCCCTAACTTTTTCTTCGTCAAAGATTTAAGGCCGGTGTTTACAGAAGATATGATGCAAACTGTGGCTCAGAGGGACTCTGGACTCATGGCAGCCCAGGATCCCAGATGAGAAGGTCTTAAGCAGCAGATAACAAAAAGGTAGAGTCTCCAGGAGCAAGTGTAATTCCTGAGCCCTGGTGAATGAGTTCAACTCAACATTGCCCTCTCTAGAGTCCCTGGCCCCTTTGTCATACCCGCCATCTACTCGTCTCTCCTTCATCCCTATCTCCCCTGAAGAGGTGGCCTCACTCCTGACCAAAGCAGAGGTCCCATCCCACCCTGTCTTTTCCAGCAGACTGCCTCTGCTGTCTTTTGTAGCTGAACTCTTCCAAGAGATCATCTGCAATCAGTATCCACTTTCTCTCCTCTCACTGTCTTCTAAACCCCTTTCCACCCAACTTCTGACCTTGTCATTCCATCAGAACTGTGCTTTGCAAAGTTCCTAATGATCTCCTAGTTGCCAAATCCAGTTTCCTCTTCTTAATCCTCATTCCCATTGATTTATCAGCAGCCTTGGACTTTGATCCCTCTCTCTTCTAGGATACTCTTTTCTCTCTTCTTTTCCTCTAATCCACCCCATTCCTACATTCCCTGTTACTGTTGAGGGCACCCCCATCCTTCCAGTCTCCTTGGCTCCCAACATGGGAGTCATCCTGGGCTGCTCATTCTCCCCTCCCCCATCCAAGATGGTCTGTTGGTTTCACCTCTGTAGCATCTCCCCTAGATTTCAACTCTGTCCCCCTCCCTCCTCTCATGCTGCCACCCCCCTAGGACAGGCCCTTACCTCCTCACACCTGGACTTTCAGTTGCTGCTGGGGGTTCTGCCTGCCTCAAGTCTCTCCTCTCCACTCCATCCCCCATTCAAGCTACTAAAGCTCAAGTGTGACTGTGTGACCCTGTGTGACCCAGCTGCTCCCACTGCCTCCAGAATGGAATACAAAGTACTCTAGGGCAGCTAGGTGGTGCAGTGGACTAGAGCACCAGTACAGGAGTCAGGAGGACCTGAGTTCAAATCTCACCTCAGATACTTGACACTCACTAGCTATGTGACCTTGGGCAAGTCACTTAACCCCAATTGCCTCATCCTGGGTCATCTCCAGTCATCCTGAGGAATATCTGGTCACTGGATTCAGATGGCTCTGGAGGAGAAGTGAGGCTGGTGACCTGCACAGCCCTCCCTCACTCAAAACAAAGTCAAATCATGTCATTATTTCTCTGATGGCATGGTCTTCTTTGGCAACAAAGGACGAACACACAAAGTGCTCTGCTTGGCATGCAGAGCCTTTCCTAACCTGACCCCCTCCTGCCTTTCCAGTCTTCTCCCACCTGACTTCCTGAAACTTACCCTTTAGTGCAGTGAACGGGCCATTGGCTGTCCCAGGACTGAGTCACTCCCTTTCTAGGCTCCCACCATGCTCTCAGGCTGGTCCTCATACTTCTTCATCTCTGCCTAATGTTTTTCCTGGCTTCCTTCAAGTCTCCACGAAAGTGCCGGAAGCCTTTCCCTAGGCCCTCTTAACTCTAGTGCCTTCCCTCTCTGTTTTTCCAATTTGTTTGGAATACAGCTTGTTTATATGTACTTGTTAGCATGATGACTCCCTCATTAGGTTGTGACCTCCTTGGAGGGGAGGGGACTGACTTTTGCCTCTTTGTGTCCCCAGCACTTGACACAGTGCCTGGTATACAGTAGGCACTTAATAAATGCTTATTGGCTGACTGCATTGGCTGGCATATTTCTACATCCCAGTTCTTTTGCAAGTATCAAGCTAATAAGGCATTTTAGGAAGTCTGGTGTTAATGGAAAAGTCCAAGGATCCTTGGTTTTACCCATTGTAGGTAGAAATACGGAGAATGGCAAAGGGTTGGACCAGGTCCTGCTCCAGATCCTATGACGGAAGGACTTCCGAATAGAAAAGCACTTCAGAATCTAGTTGGGTGGGAGGGGTTCTTAACCTCTAAATGCGCTCTTGATTTTCACTATAATTGGTTTCCTTTGCGGTCCCATGTATTTCCTTCTATGCATCCAAAACATGATTGTGAAAAGGGGTCCATCGTCTAAAGCAGCCTGCCAGAAGGGTGCGCAGAACCCCGTGCCCTCCTGCCTTAGCTCCCGGAGGGCCAGAGCTGCCCTAGGAGCCGGCCAGACAGATAATCTTTTCTCTCCCGCCCCTACTCCCCCAGGCCCCCCAGCCCTGATACCAGATGGCTGGGGGAGTGTCTTCACTTCCAGGGTTCTAGTCTGGACCACGAAGACTCGAAATTGCAGAAAGGGTGTCAGTGCGCAATGGTGAAGGGAATTTCCTCCTCTGGGAATGACCCCAGCAGTGAAAGCACAGGCCAGTCCCCGTCCCTGTGGTTTCTGCCACCTTCCTACATCAGTCAGCATCGTCAGGTTTGCCCAGCCTGGTAAGCAGGGTTTTATTGAATCTCCTAGCAACCTCAGGAGGGGGGTGCCCCTGATAGATACCATTTCCATTTTACCCGCCCGGAAGCTGAGGCTCCGAGGTGTTCAGAGGTTTGCCCATGGTGACACAGTTAAAGCGTTTCCGAGGCTCATGCCCCCCCCCCAATCCCCCCACCCCCACTTTCCACTCGGCCGGGGGAATGGAGGAGACGCAGACAGAAAATTAGCGAGACCCCACTGACTGTGCCGCCCCCCCCCGCCCCGGCTTTAGAGGATGAGTTTCATTGCAGTCTCTTCAGTGTAACTAGGTTAAAGCATGGTGGACTCGGGGCCGAGGTTTGGGGAGCGGGGCCCCCCCGGACGTGCTAGCGGCACAGTGGATTCATTAAACTCTGTGGTCCTCAGTGGAGCGGGGTGACCCGCAGCAGGCCGTGGGCCCAGCCCCGCCCCCCGCACCCGCCCCGCACCGCGCGCAGCCCCCTCTGGGGGAGAGCTGGCAGTGGGCCCCCCTGCGGACAGGCCCCTCTGGGGGAGAGCCGGCCGTGGCCCCCAGTCCCCCGCGGACAGTCCCAGCCGTGGCCCCCAGTCCTCCGCGAGCAGCCCCCTTGCTGCCCTCCCTGGGGGTGGGGCGGGGCGGGGAGCCGGGGCAGGGGCAGCAGCGGCCGCGTGCTTTGGAACAGCTGCAGGGCCGGCTCTGGGCCCGCCTGGAATGCGGGGCGGCCGCGCACCGGGACTT
This sequence comes from Bettongia penicillata ogilbyi, assembly GCA_023548195.1. Taxonomy (NCBI): domain Eukaryota; kingdom Metazoa; phylum Chordata; class Mammalia; order Diprotodontia; family Potoroidae; genus Bettongia; species Bettongia penicillata. Next base: position 362,694 of record JAJHZJ010000159.1, read on the forward strand.
TTATGGAAACTTGCAGCTCCAGACGCGGCGGCGGCGGCCAAGGGGTTGTACACAGCATCCGCGACGACTGTGTGAGCAGCGGCGGCGGCGGCAGCAGCAGCGGCGGCGGCCCAGGGGCCCCCCACTTTCTGGCCTTCCTCCGCCTCGGGATCCAGACAGAAGGACGCGCTCGGGGTGCGCGGGGCTCGCTTCTCTGCCGCTCCCTTGGAGGTAAGGGTGCTCGGGGTCTTGGGGTGCGGTGCGGCAGAGCCCGCGGGACGCCTCCCTCCCCCAGTCCCTGGCTGCGTGGGGCTCCCGCACTCCGTGTCCCCCCGAGCTCCGTGTCCCCCCGCCAGCTCCTCAGGGGGTTCTATTTCTGGCGTCTCAGTCCCAGGATGGGTTCCCCGGGCTCGAGACCCGGTCAGGCTTAGGTGGGCCAGGGCGGGACTCGCTCGGCTCGGGATGGGCACCCTAGGGGCACCTCCGGAGCCAGAGCTCAATCTGCTCCCGACCTCTTCAGGGGGTGCTCCTTGCGGCGGCTTGAATCGCAGACTCTAGCTGCCCACCCCAGCATCCCCATCTTGGTAATCTGCCGGGGGGAGGTGTGTGTGTGTGAGGTGGGGGCGGGGTAGCTGGGGCTTGGGGTCCGCTCTCTGTCTTCCCAGAGGCGAGAAGTCCCCGAAGGCTGAAAGGGGTGGGAGTCCGGCTGCAGTCACTTAGGGATCTGAGGACCTAAGTCCAGTCAAGTCCAGTCGAGTCCAGGCTCTGGGCAGGGGCGGCGGGGGGGCCGGGGCAGACAGGGGCCGGAGTCTCTGAAGCTCCCTACCTCTGCCCCCCACAACTGAGCACATCAAAAAACCAGAGCCTTCTTCGCGGGGAAGAAGAGGACCTGGGAGGAAACTGATCCCCAGCCAGGCAAGTCACTCAACCTGATCACCTGTTTCCTCAGTTGGAAAATGGGGATAAATAATAAACGTAACCTAAAGGCGCACCTCTCTCGCGGGGCTATGGGGAGGACCCAGTGCGATGAGGTCCGGTTCTACAGAAATGTTTGTTGTTAATTAGTGATGAGGAAAGGGAGGGCCGGCGACCTCCCAGAGGTGGCCGAGCTCGGACCCCAGCTCCTCGGCTTCCAGACCCTAACCCTAACGCTAAGTGCCTTGGCTCCCACATTCCCGCCTTTACTTTCCTGCGGACTCCTCCACGTCAAGGCAGGGAATTATATACTTGAAAGAGCAAAACTAGTGGGGAGACGTCACCCCACGTCCTGGGTGAAGGCACGGACGGGGGAGCGAAATCAGGCGTGTCCCAAAGGGAGGGAGCCCTCACCTGCTCCTTTTGGATTTGAACTCGGGGCTGACCTCCTTTCCTGAAGTCCCCCACGGAGGACTCGACCACACCGTCACAACGTCAGCGCGTCCCGCGTTCTGACTGTGCAGACCACCTGCAACATGTTGACCCACGGGCCTCTTCAGGGGGTGCTTTATTGCTCTAAGTCAGCGATCTCGGATTTCCTGGGTAAGGCCACTTTCTTCTCTGCTCCAGGCGGGTGGAAACTTGTGAGTTACTTGGGCTTGGAAAGGTGGGTTAAACACTTGACTTAGGACTTCACTGACACAGGGTCTTGGGTCTAGGAAGTAAACATTCTATCCACATTCTGAAGCTTCCCTTGAACTTGTTACTATAAGAAAAATAATCCTGTTTTATTTCCTTGAATGAGGATCCTGGAAAGTGCTCTGAGAATAGCACGCTAGCCTCCCTGCCTAGGCTCCAGCACTGGCTGCCTCTGCCTCATTCTCCCTGACTCAGTGGTGGCGCTTGGGCTGGGGAGGGCCGTTTGAAGCTTCTGGCTACCCCCGGCACGGCCAGGCTCTCTCTCTTAAAGCACTACAGAAATGCCAACCCTTTTTATTGTTAATAATAATAGAATTAAGAAGGGTGAGCATCAAATACTTGGATTTCCAAGAGTTAGTAGAAGGTTTAATGCCTCAAATGAGGGAGCAGAGCAATGGGAGGGGATGGGGGGAGGGTGCTGGAAGAAAGTGAAACCTCACCTTTGAATGAGCTTGGATTATGAAATGAAATGTGCTAAGATTCACCCTGAGATTTCTAAGCACCCCCCCCCCATTTTAAAGAACATATTCTGACTGACCTGCTTTCTATCCAATCAAAACAAGACAAAAAGCCCACTCTTCCCAAACATCTCTGGTCTGGAGGCCCCGTGAAGCTGAGATTTAGTCGTATATTAGAAGGGTAACAGAATGTATAAGCCTATAATGTTCTAAGCATTGTGCCGAGCTTTACAAATAACACCTTTCCAATCCTCAGTACAACCCTGGGAGATGGGCACTACTATGATCCTCATTTTACAGTTGAGGAAACTGAGGCAGACTGAAGTTAAGGGACTCCATCGGGGTCACACAGATGGGGAGGTGTCTGGGGCAGGATTTGAACTTTGCCACCTAGCTGCCTCTATAGTCCAAAAAAGACTTAGTGACCACCTTGGGTAGAAGGCTGCCGGGTTCTTACAGAAGGCATCCTGCCCTCACCCCAGGCTCTTCAGCCTCTTTCATTCCAAAAGAAAATTAAACCTCCTTTTCCCTGCTCACATTAAAATGGAACCTGTGCTATTTAAAAACCCCCTAACCCACCTCCTGCTCTGTAAGCCCCATCATCCTCAGAATGTGTGTCATGCCGGCAGATCCATCTTTAGCATCAGTGCGAGAATATTCTGCAGCAGCCATGGGAGCCGCATTCTCCCACTCCCCGGCTCTCCCCTGCCCCCCAAACTCTGAAACTTCCTTTGAAGTATTCAGGTTAGGGCTGCGTTTGTGAACAAAGCAGGGACTGGATAGGAAGAAAATCAGGGTAAGAGCTTCAGGTTCAAGGCTAGGCTGGCTGCCTAGCGATGGCTAGGATGTCAGTCTATAAATCTCCTGCTCTGTGACTGATTGCTCAGAACTGGAGTGACCCTCAGTGACTCACATTCTAAAAACCAGACACCTTCTGTATCTTTTAAAAGGTTGGAGGGGAGTCCAAACGCTTGCTTAAGCCTGAGTGTGAAGCTGGTTAACCATTACTGGGGGGAGCGCCTGAAGGGAGATGGTGGCAGGTGCTCTGCGCTCCCCATGCCTGCCCCGAGTCAGCAAACTTACTTTCATCTGAAGTCTTCCTTTCCTGCTCCCTCCATCTTCCTGAACCTTTCTGTCCTGGTTGCCCTTTCACCCATCCTCTGAGGAGCTGGGATCCTCCTGGGCCCTCCCTGGACTGCCAACACTGGGTAACCTCTCCCTCTGAGTGTCATTCAGACCATAGGTATCACCAGTCAAACTCTAGGTGTTGTTTTGTCCCTTCCTTCCTTCCTTCCTTCCTTCCTTCCTTCCTTCCTTCCTTCCTTCCTTCCTTCCTTCCTTCCTTCCTTCCTTCCTTCCTTCCCTCCCTCCCTCCCTCCTTCTTTCCCTTCTCCTTTCCCTCCTCCCTCCCTCCCTTCTTTCCTCCATGAGTTCACTGCCGGCTCACAGACTTTCTTTTCCCAGACTCCTTGGCTCTCGCGTTACAGGTCTTTGACCTATGTGTTGACACTCCCTCAAACACCCTAACTGTTCAGTTGCTCAACTTCCCTGATTCCCCATCACTGACCCCCACAAATGCACCACTTCCATCCTCATGAAGTCTTGGAATCCTCAGTTCACAATGTGCTGTCTTTCTGCCCCTCCCCCTGCCTTGAGGCCCCCACATTTGTTCTACAGCCTCTGCACCCTCAGTCCTTCCCAGGCCATCACCCCTGCACTGACCTCTCTTTCCCCCTTCCCCATCTTGACTCCTTGCTGAACCAGTTCAACTGTTCTTACTTCTCTTGCCCCCTTATCCTATCGAAAATCTTGCCCTGCCAAGCCTTGGCTTTGGATGACCCTCCATTACTGCCTTTGTTTCTGCTCACATGATGCCAAAAGCAGATGGAGAAAATCCCCCAAACTTGCTGACTGGATCCATCGATGTTCTATCTCAGCTGGGTCCTCATTGCTGCTTGGAAATGCTTTGACATCTCCCTCCTTGAGTCAGTCTCCCACTCCCCACAGTGGCTCTTCCAGACCTTTTCATCCCTCCCCAAACCTTCCATGGCTCCTCCCACACCCACTCCTCACCCAGCTGAGAACCTTGTCTTCATCTTTCATGGAAAGAGTGAAGAAGCTATTGGAAGAGAGGTCTTTTTTCTGCCTTCCTCCTCATGTCATGCCACTTAGATGCCCACTGCTCTTTTCTCCTTTAGCCCAGGGGACCTGCTTCTGTCCCCTCTATCATCCCACCTCTATCGTCCCCCCTCTATCGTCCCTCCTCTGACTGCTTCTCTCACTTGATCCTTCCATCCCTGTCAGCTGTCCTCCCACATTCCTTCTTCTTTGAAAAGTCTGTCTACCATCAAGGCCTCCCCTTCCCATGTGTCTTCTGTTCAAATCGCTTTCCTGAGACTGCTCTCTCCAAAGTTACCAATGATCTTTTGATGACCAAATCCAAAGAGCTTTCCTCAATCCTCGTTCTCCTCAACCTGTCTGCAATCTTGGATACTGTGGATCACCCTCTCCTCCTTGTTAAGCTCTTCTCTCTAGGATTTTGGGACCCCCTCACTCCCACCTTTCTCTCCTGCTCCTCCTCCCTCTCTGAGGGCTCCTTCTCCATCTCCTTAGCTGCATCCTCCTCCAGGTCACTCTAACTGTGGGTGTACCCCAGGGCTCTCCTGGGCCCTCTGCCCTTTTTTTATACTATTTTACTTGGTGATCTCAATCCACCAACTGTCACCTCTGGTCAAAAGATTCTCAGATGTATTTCTCCATTCTGCACTTCACTCCTGACCTCTAGTCTCAGGCACCAATTGCCTGTTGAACATCTTGAACTCAACATGTCCAAAATGGAATTCGTCTTCCCCAACCCATCCCTGACTATCAAGGGCACCACCATCCTCCCAGTCCCCCAAGTTCACCACCTAGAAATCACTCTTGACTCCTCACTCTTCCCCCATGTCCATCCAGTTGCACATTGGGTCAGTCTCCCTGTCTCTCCTCCAATGTTGCCCCCATCATCTCATGCCTCGATTATTGCAATGGCTGCTGCTGGGTTGCCCCCATCACCTTTAGCTTCTCCCCGATCCAGGTCATTCAGCCACTAAAGCGTTTTTCCTCATGGGCAAGGTTGACTGTGTTGCCCACCTCACCCCCATTCAATCACCTCCAGTGGTTCCATCACTTCTAGTTTCAAATATGAAATCCTCCATTTGGCTTTTAAAGCTGTTAGAAGCTGGACTGCCTCCGACTTTCCTTGTCTTCTTAGACCTTCTTCCTGTCACATATTCTGATCCTATGACACCGCCCTCCTCTGTCCCCAAACAAGAGCTCCGTCTCTTGGTCCTGGCAACTTTTCTGACTGTGCCATATATCTGGAGTGCTCTCTTCTCATCTCTGACTGCCAAGCTCCTTCAACAAAAAAGCCTCTCCCTGTCCTCAGTGAGTCTTGCCTTCCCTCCTGGCTCTTGTTTGCACCGAGTTGTTGCTCTCATAACAGCGTGAACTCCTTGTTTGTTTGCCTGCCTTTTTTTCCCCTTTCTTGGGAACCCCAGCCCTTAGCACAGTGTCCAGCACACAGTAGGTGCTTAATAAATGTTTGTCTAGCGCATCTTTATGTGTGGGTGCACCTGTGAAGATATTGGACATTTTTTGGTAGATTGAGCACAAAGCCAGTGTCTTCATAGTCTAGTTCATAACTTGTGAGGTCCTAACCATGACTTGGCATAGTTCAGTTCTTCTATGACTCTCCTCTGGTCTCATCACCTGTTAACTTTGTGGATGGTGTCTCCTTACAATTTAAAAATACATGATCCACTGCTCTGGGTGGATGGGTGAAAGGGCAGCAGCCTTCTCCAGCTGTAATCATGAAGAACAAGCTAGGGTGGCAGGCTTGCCCAAAGGATATGGATTTTAGAAGTCATTCCTTAGGGAAAAGGATCCCCCAAGCACCTTTTTCCCTTCTGCTCTCAGTCCTGGTGGGCACCTACTTCCCTCATGTTCTTCCAGAGGAGCTGCACTCCTCTCAGTTCGACAAACACATCCTGGGATGAGGAAAGGGAGTCCAGGGTCAAGACATCTTCACAGACACAACAGAGGCTCAACCTGGACTGGAGGCACTAACCCAGGGCCAGGACCATGCTTTGCCTTTTCATCTGCCAGTGCCTGGCACACTTTGGGCACATAATAAATGCTTGTTGACTGGCTTCTCAAAGGCCATCAAATCCTGGGGATAGAATCAGGCCATGTGAGCTCTTTGAGGGGAGGGGTTGTTTCATTCCTTGGCTTTATATGTGGAACATAGTAGAAGCTTAACAAATGCTTGTTGACTGAATAAATGAACATAAATGAAATATTTACCATGTGCCAGGCACTGGGAATGCAAAGAGAAAAACCAGCCTCGGCAGCTGTGAGGACAGTGTTGCTCCCAAAAGAAATAGGGCTTTTTGGGGAAAACATAGTGAATTCAATTTCAGATGTGTTGAGCTGAGATGCCTGTGGCACCAAGAGGTCCATGTGCAGCAGGCAGTTGGCAAATGCAGTAGTTCAGTAGAGGGATAGGGCTTGATACCCAGATTTTGGAGCTGATAAGGTCCCCAGCCAAGGGAGTAGAAGGGAGGGATGGTAACCTGGTAGAGGGGAGAAAGGAGATGATCCCTGACAGGGTGCTCAGCAGCATCGGACGTCCCAGGGAGGCCAGAGAGAGTCTCCATGGAACCAGAAGTAGCTCTTGCATCTGCTGGCTCCTTGCTCTCTGGAATCCTCAGAATCCAATACTTCCCCAACTGGTCTCAAGGCTGTTCGTGTCCATGGAAGCTTGGTACACTTTGGGCAATGTCGATTCTGGGGAAACTCAACTTAGAAAACCCATATGAAAATTAAATGTAATGAATCATATAAATTAAGACAGTCCAAGTGGCTGGTGGAGAATATAGCATAAATACATTTCATATGTTAATTCATGCTGCAATCATAATTCCCACCATGGGTTTGTGCCCATGGGCCCGTGAGGACTGATTCTTGCAACTGCTTCACTGTCTTCTTTTGAGCCCCCATCCTCCCAAAGGCTTCTCTAAACTTCTCCAAGTGACTGCAGTATAGGCACTCAATCAGTAACATTTATTAGGCACCTGCTGCAAACCAGGTTCTGGGCTGCCATGAAGCACCCCCTTTTTGAAGCTCCTCTTTAGGGAAAATGCTTTTAGAACTTCTAGAAGAAGAGATTGCTTTGTTTTGGTTATTTTGGACAGGGGAGATATGGAAATATTTGTAGCCAGTGGGAAAGGAGCTAGTGGATTTGGGGGGATAGAAGGTGAGAGAAAGAGAGGGAATGGCGGAAGGGACGAGACAGGATAGGCTCGAGGGTGAAATGGGTCAGCCTTGGCAAGGTGAAGACTCATCTCTTCTGGCATAGAGCAGGGGCTGAATAAAGGCTCATTGATTGGTCAAGTTTCCTTTCAGTTTTGGGATTCTGTGGTGTTCCTGGAGACCCTAGAAACAGGAGGACTGAGCCCAGTGAGAGGATGGAGGGAGGAGCCCTTGATCTTTTCTCCCCTTAGCCAGTGCCACCATATCCTTTCACCCAAGTGGCTGTTAGAATACTCCCTGTCCCCCAATATTCCCTGTCAGAGGAAAGTAGATCACTTGAGACGCTGGGTAGGAAGCCCAGTTAATCAGTGAGCCAGTCAACAAGTATTTCTTGGCATAAGTGAAATAGTCCCTGCCCTCAAGGACCTTACAGTCTAGTCAGGGAGAAAGCACGTACATGTCCAGGGAGAGACAAAATAGAGATGAAGTCATTTTATGGGGAAGGACATTAGCAACTGGAGAGGTCAGGGAAGGCGACATTGGATCTGAGCCTTGAATGAATTCACATGAACAACTGGATGAAAGCGATGTCTGGGAAGGCTGGAAAGGTCAGCGGTGAAAGGCAAGGCTGGGACGGACTTTCACTGTCAGAGGAGCTTCTCTAGGACCTTGGGGGCAGCAAACTCTCCTCCCTCCAGTATCTGATTAGGGTCTTTCCTTTCCCTGTTCATCGTCCGTGCCTCTTCTCTCTCGTCTCTTCCCGTTTGGGTTCAGCGATGTCTCCATTCGAATGACTCTCAGACTCAGTGGGCCCTCCAACCCAGGCCTTTGCAGTGGTTGTGATGGACTCCAGATCCAAGGCTCATTCAGCCATGTGGTCACATTTTCTTCTTTGCAGGTCCCCAACTTTTCTCACACACCTCTCCTTTTATCCATTCACAGACTATCACAAGCCCCCATCACCTTTCTCCACCCCCTCACCCCATTTGATCTGCTGTCTCTCCCCAAGTCCATCACCAAAGTGATCTTCTTCAGTCACAGGGCTGACTCCATCCTTCCACAAACTACTGTTGGCCCCCGATTACTTCTCCTCTGCCTGGCAGGTAAAGGCCCCCCAGCCAGGCCCCTTCCTACATCTGTGATTCCTGCTGCCCTCTTCATGGTCCTACTATATTGACTGCTGCCTCCCCCATCTCCAGAGGGCTCTCCCACCAATGTGCCCTGGTATACTTCAGGAACCCGCCCAGCGACCCCTTCCACGGGAGACTTTCCTGGTGCCCCAGCTGCCCAGCGCCTCCTTCCACAGGAGCCTTTCCTGGTGCCCCAGCTGCCTAGCGGCCCCTTCCATGGGAGCCTTTCCTGGTGCCCCAGTTGCCCAGTGCCCCCTTCCATGGGAGCCTTTCCTGGTGCCTCCCCTCATTTGCTTTGAACATGTGTTCTTCCCCCCCCCATAGGTGTCCATGTTGTCTTTCTCATTGAAATAAAAGCCAAAGGGCACAAGTTGGTCTTGCTTTGTCTGCGTAGCCCCAGCTCTTACTACAACGCTTGGCACGTAATCAGTGGCTGATGACTAGAGCAGGGCTGGAATTTGAACACAAGCCCTTTTGTTCTGAATCTTCTGCTTTTCCTATTGTACATTGAAGCCTCATAGGAAGTAAGGAACAGAATTTGTGGAACAACTTCCTAACAATTTGGGCTGCCTCAGGAGGTAGTGAGCATGCCATCACTGATGTTCTTCAAGGGAAAGGGGATGAGCACTTAGCAGGGCTTTTGGAAAGGGGATTTCTAATCAAGTCTGGTTTGGCCTCCTGTGATGGTATAATATTTGTTGGTGACTTATCAAGTACAACTTATGTATTTACAATCTTCAGTCTCTTCCAAGAATACTCATTTTCCAGCTTTGTAGAATGAGGGGTAGGCTTGCTACATCTGCAGGTCTATTCTGCCAGCTGGTCTGCACATGAGTGATTAACAGTTTTCTAAGAAGAGCTTTTCTGGGATCAACCACCTCCAGAGTGTGCAGAGTCTCAGTGCCCATCAATGGCCTTGAGACTAGTAGAAGGTCAATGGAACCAGTGGTCCCAGAATGTAATCACAAAGTGCAGGTCAAACGTTAAGAAGTTTTCCTTCAAGGCCACCACAACGTGTGAATAAATTCTTGATCAATTTGAAGGTTATAGAACTTTAGCCATTGGGTAAAAGGCAACTGACGCCATACTTGAAATAGCTTGTGATTGGCCAAGGGAATCACACATGATCCTAGACCTGTTTATAAAAGCAGTAGGCAAATTCAGAAGTTTGGCTAGCCCAGTTGAGGAAGCTACTAGTCTCAGGAATACTTTGTGGAAGCAAAGAACTGGCACCTCTACCAAGGGGCATCCAGAAATGGTGGTGCTGGAGGTGGAGGAGGGGCATGAGCCAACTCCCCTCACCTCCCCTGCTCACCAGTCACCTCATCCAAGTAAAGGCAGTTAGTTTATTCCCTTCGCCTCCTGTCTGTCCCATGAAAGGTGCCCAGTAGCAGCTTGTTCATTGATTGGTTGTATGAATGTGCCCTTTGCTCCTCTTGTGCAGATAAGTTACATATACCACAAAGGGATAATGTTTTATCTGCTCAGGAGATCTGTAAGCTCCTTGAGAGCAGGGGCAGTTCCCAAGCCCAGTCCCTGGCAGGTAGTGTCTACTTAATAAATATTTATGAAATGAGCTGAACTAGTGACTGTCTGTTTATGTCCTGTTTCATAGCCAGACTCCTCTAGTGAGTGACTAACACCCACTGTCTCTGTGATTATCATCCTGGAGCCATTTTTGAGGCAGGACAGAGTTGGGCCATGGGTGATCTCCATTAGGAGGCATTTAATGGCCTACAGATGACCAGATGTTTCAGTATCTCAAATATAATGAGATAAAATCAGATCTTGTGTTCGATTGTTAGACGAATTCTATGAGGAACATGGCAGTCATATTTTGGGATTTAGGATGTTGGGAACAGTTAAAAAAATGCTACTTCCTATCAGTGGGACTTTTTAGGCTTGCATCGTTGGTGGATGTCACATAGAAGAACAGGAGGAGGAAAGCCAACGTGCATATTCCGTAGTGTCCAAAGAGTTTAAATCCCAGGTGGGCAACTATTACCCTGTGGGGCTGGGCAAGTCCCTGGGGTCTCCCTGGATGTGTGTGCCCTCCTCTGTAGCATGAGAGAGTCACACCAGTCAGAGGCTCATAACTCTTTCCAGGTGCTGAACCCCTTTAGCCATCTCACCTAGAGACCCCTTCGCAGAGTAATGTCTTCAAGTACGTAAAGTACAACACAGCAGAAACAACTATCAAAATATTAAAAAAAAGTTCATAGACCCCCATTTAAGAAATTCTACACTATCATCAAATTGTTTCTAAAGGCCTTTCCAGTTCTAAATTATTTGAATCTGTTAAAAAAAGATACTAAACATTTTATACCTATGCTAGATTTTAGATTTAATGGTAATTATGTCCTATTCTGTGTATTTATTGATGCCATCCTGGATGAAAATAGGAAAAAAGAATTACCCGTCATTCTGGAGATGATGTGTTTTCTGATTTACAATGAACAAGCTTGGCTCTAGAGAGCTGCTGTTATTGCAGAGGAGGGGGGCCACAGATGTGAAATATTGAGTGCATGGTCAGATACTGGCAATGTGTTGGTCAGTTTTGTGAACCTGCTTTTTCTCTTTCTTTTAAAATCTTTGTTACAAGAGGTGTGTATCTCTGAGTAGCGGAGGAGGGCAGAAGGTATTTGGAAATGAGGAGGATGTAAAAACAAAAGTTATCAGTAAATGTAAGAGGAAGAAAAAAGGTGTCTGACACAGTAAAAGTTTTCCTCTGAAAAGGACTCTTCCGTGCATATGTCAAGAAAGAAGTTTTCGTGGACCCTTTCTGGTGTTCGCCATTGTTATGGAGGATGAAATGGTGGGGTTCTCTTCATGTTCCTGTTTTAGATTTCATGTGTTGGCTGCTTTCTGACCACTCCAGGTTTGTGAACACAGTGAGGTCTATGACCTCTCAGGAGATCAGCCCAGCAGACCACGCAGGAAAAATGAAAAGGATGAAAAATACCAGTGGGTCAGACTAGAGTATACAGTTGAAGGGATAGTTAGCTGAATTAGTGCATCATTACTGACATCCTAAATTGGCACTGGTGATGGGCTGTGAATTGGGCACAGATCTACGTAGGAGGAAAAGAGGGACTCGATTGCATTAGGGAAACTAGCATTTTCAAAAATCAACAAATTTCCCAAAACAAAAACCGTTTTCTGCTAATGTTGGATGGCTGTAAATCATGGGCTACTACAGTCTCCAAAGAATCTAAACTGTAGGTGATCCACAAAGAAATGGAGAGACACATGTAAATATGGTGTAATTTGATGACGAAGTCACTCGAATTTGGGGGAGGGGAGGGGGATCAGGGAGGCTTTCCTGTAGGAGGCAGCACCTGAGATGAAGAGGGAATGTCAATTGGGCATGGGGCGCAAGCTGAAGGCATGAAGATGATGGATGGAGTGTGGGCTTTGGGGATGGCTTGAGAGAAAGGAGACCAGCCCAGCCCCTCCTGTAGAATGCCCAAAGTGGAGGAGGAATGTTGCTCATTGGATGACATGCAGTGCACAAGGCACTCAGTGAGCAGGTCTGTTTTGGAACACATCTCATCCAAAACCTGCACTTTTCAGGTGAGGAAATGAGGCCCGGGGAAGTTCACCCACTTACCTGAGGGCACCCAGGTAGTCAGTGTCAGAAGTGGTTTTGAATTTGGGTCCTCTCCAAATCCAGTGCTGGTTTTATTTTTTTTCCAATTATGTAAAACATTTCCATACTACTCATTTTGTACAAGAAGACTTGAAGAAAAAACTGAAAGAAAGTGAAAATAGTATGCTTCGGTCTGTATTCAATCAATATCAGTTCATTCTCTGGAGGTAGACAGCATTGTTGATCATGAGTCCTTTGGGATTGTCTTGGATCAGTGTTTCACTGAGAAGCGCTAAGTGAATGACAGTTGACCATCTACAATGTTGCTGTTACTAGGTACAAAGTTCTTCTGCCTCTGCTTACTTCGCTCAGTATCAGTTCATGTAAGTCTTTCCAGATTTTTCTGAAATCATCCTCCTTTTCATTTCTTATAGCACAACAATATTCCATTACAATATATACCACACCTTGTTTAGCCATTCCCCAATGGATGAGCATCCCTTTATTATCCCTAATTCTTAGCCACCACAGAAAGAGCTGCTATAAATATTTTAATCCTTTTTTGGATGTCTTTGCAGTGGTAATGCTGGATCAAAGAGTGTACACACTTTTATAGCCCTTTAGGCATAGTTGCAAATTGCTCTTCTGAATGGTTGGATCAGTTCACAACTCCACCAACAGTGGTTTTAGTGTTCCAGTTTTCCCAAATCTCCTCCAGCATCCAATATGTTCCTTTTTCTCATATTAGCTATGACAGGTATGAGGTAGCACTGCCCAGTGCTGGTTTTTTTACCCCATGTTTTCTCTCTTTGTATCTTGGATGAGATGATGTAGATGGCCATTTACTGGAGTCAGAATGAAATGGGAAGAGGAGATTGGACTGTTGGCACAGCCCTTTCTGGTAGCAATCACCCATGGCTTGGGACTGGCTACAGAGACCCAACTCGGAACATCAGAGCTCTCCCAGTGATGCTCTGTGGTGGTGACTCATGGAACAAAATGATCTCAGAAAATCTAGATTTCAGGTGACTCAAAGGTGACTGAGAAACACCTGGAGGAGTAAGAAGGCTGTGGCATGTTCTCAGCAGAGTTGTGACCCACATATGTTAGAAATGAAATCATCAGGGGCCCAAAAAAGGAGAGATAAGAGCCCAGCTGCACTGCTCCAATGGTCTTCTTGAATCATATCCAGCAAGAAGAGGGAATCCTCTCTCCATTTTATAGATACAGAAACTGAGGCAGGAAGGGGTCAAGTGACTTGTCCAGGGTCACACAACTATGTTAGTGTCTAAGGCTGGATTGAAACTCTGGTCTTCCTGACTCGGGGCCCAGTATAAGCTGTCCTGGGGTAGGAAGTGTTCAAGTCAGGGAAATCCTGAATCCACTGGGGTGAAGTCTCACTGAATCTTTTTGGAAAGACTGGAGGAGAAGGCTGCCTGGATTTTGATGACACCAACTAGCATGGGCTGATTCCTGCCACATTTGAGAGAGTCCTTGGGAAATGGAAGAAGTCAAGGTTCGCTGGAGAGTTCTACATTGCAAAAGAACTTTATCTCATGTCTCCATTATGATTCACTGCATTTCATGTCTTCATGATCTATCTAAAAACCGTAAGGGTAGGACCAATATATCAAAAAAATCTGATGCTATGTGTAGTGTTCTGTGGACACTCTGCCTCTGTAAAGGAGTTGGGGAAGGTGTTTTTAACTCTCTAACCCTTTAAATTTCACATGAATAGGTAGCCAATCTTGAAGCCAGGAAAGGAAAGGTTCAAGTCCCCAGGTCAGTAGAGACCCTGGACAGGTCACACCTTCTTAGTTCTCTAAGCAACTGTCTAACTGTTGGAGGCAGAGAAAGAGTCAGCGTGGGCAGAGGAAACTTCACATGTTTAGCCTTTATCCTCATGAATTAATAGATACCCCGGAAACTACTTCCTAGTGACCCAGCACTACTAACTATGCTGTACTGGCACCAACAAGTCCTAGGGCCTCTTTGGGCCAGAGCCCCATTTCACAATGGGTCCCAATCATGTCTACTGCACTCTCAGCTGGACTCTGTCTTCCGCCTTGGAAAGCCTCACTTTCCCAGCTCCCCTTTCTTTGTTGTCTTCCCCTTTTAGAGGTAAGCTTGTATTTTCATCAGTAGTGTTTTGATCAGTACCTGGCCCAGTGAGCATGGAACACATGCTTTATCTCTCTTGAGGAGTTACCATGGCAGGTGGAAGTCAGGAAGCCCCAAGTTCAAATCCTGCCTGGGACATCTGTTAGCTAGGTGCCCCTGGTTGGGCAGTCGTTGAACTCCTCTGTTACTGAGCTTCTCATCTTTCAGTTGAGAAGGTTGGATCTGGTGATCTCCAAGTTGTTTCCACTCTAAATCATGATCCTGCTTCTTGATAAAGGTTACACACTGGTGAATCTAAGGGTTGGAGAGGTGTCCCACACGCATCCATCCCCATTCATACCTCTCACCCTGGTGCCTTTCTCTGATCCTCTTACTGTGCCTACCAATTCAGGGGTAAACTAGGTAGGGAGAAGGCCCAGCTCAGATGCTGAATCAACCAACCCAATGTGGTCATTCAGAAAAGCCTGGAATCAGTTTGGGAGGAACTACTGGAGGAATTCAGATGATGTGATAAGGAAGTTGGAACTGGCCTTTGTTTGTGTCTCTCAGTGAAGGGACTTCTGCCAAAGGAAGGGAAGTTTCCTGAGGACTTTTGGGGTAAGGTCCCTGTGCTGGACCAGAAAGTGGGGATCAGGAAAGAGGGTCCCATTCTCCCAAGCCCACTAGAGGATGACCTTGTGGAGGATTCCCCAAGGAGGAATGGGACCTCCCTGGGAAGCAGCATCTACATGTGAGTAGGCCTTGGGGGAGGTAGCCCTGGAGGAGGGGCCATCTTTCCAGCTTCCCTAAAGGGGAATTAAGTACCCTGCTGCCATTTTGGATCTAGTGTTTCTGCCATTCTTAAAGGACTGGGCATTCTGCTCCGGAGCTCTCCACACAGTCTTAAAGAGATCCTGGAAACTCAACAGAGCCTTCTCAGGCCTACTGCAGACCAGAGAGCCCCTTTCTTTCTCTTCCATGTTCTCTGAGCACAGCTAACAGCCCCCTCGCCCTTGCCACCTCTGGTCACGGCAGAAAGAGACAAAGAGTCTAGGGATCTCAGAGCTGGACGGCTCTCTGAGACATCCAGCCAGCTCTGACCAACAATACTGTCTACGAAGTCCTCAAGAGGTCACCTGTGGGGTCCCCATCTGACCTTGGCTGGACCACTTCCAGGGAGGGAGGAGCCCCTTCCCCTTCTCCTCCCTGCCAGGCACCTGGGGACATCTCTGATTGAGATTTACTGACATGGAGATGAAAGCTGCTCAATTCACACAAGAGGGTTTGAATTAAAGAACTGGAAGGCAGGCTGGCAGCCAGTCAACAAACAGTAATTGAGTGCTTGTTAAGTGCTAAATACCGGGCCCCAGTACTTACAGCTGAAATGACAAAGAAAGCCTTCCACCCACTAGGTCAGTGCCCCAACTCCCCAAAGCAAACAAACCCCCAAACCCAAACATATGAGTCTTTGTCCTCAAGGAGAGTACACTAATAGAGGAGATTCCAGGCCCAGTTCTTTAATTCAAACCCTCTTGTGTGAATTGAGCAAACTGCAAACTGCAGCCCAGAGCAGGCAATGGACCCCACCTGAGGAGGGGAGGAGCTTGGGCTCCTGACCATGTGATCAGGGCTTCCCAGGCCCAGAGGGCAGAAGCAGCAGCAGCTTCCAAAGCCTGAGAATCCTCCCAGTATTGGAGCCCAGGCTCAGGGGTGCTGGTGAGTACCTGAGTCCTCACTAGTGGAGTTTATCTGCATCGAGTCCTAGAGATGGCCAAGCTGCGAGCTCTCTGAGGTAGGGAGCACACAGTAGGTACTTAATCTTAGCTTCCAGGCCAGGGCCCCACTCACATAGTGACCTCCCTTTCCCTTGGGACTAGCCCCAAGCATTCCTGGTCCTGAGCTCTAGTGACCCTTTGCCCTGTTGGCCTCCACCCTACTCCCAGCACTTCATATCTGGGGTCTTCTCCCCCTGTTTTGTTCCTGGCTCCCTAGCCCCATGCTTGGCCCTCCTCCAGACATAGGATTCTCTATTCCACAGTTCCCAGGATTCCATCTTCTTGCTTGCAAAAGGAAGGCGCCAAAGGCTCTCCTGTATTGGGTTCCCCCAATTCCCCAACAAGATCCAGCCCTTCATAGGATGGGCTCCTCATAAGTAAAAGAAGACACCCACACACATTCATTCCCATCATTTGGGCCTCTGTGTTGTCAGGTCAGGAGTTTCACCTCCAATCTCTTCATGAAGAGGAAAGGTGTGAGCTAAATCTCTGGGTGGCCCAGGAGAGTAGGACCAGGCAAGGTCTGGCTTGCTCAGTATTTGTTCCCCATGGCCTAGCACAGAGCCCAGCACACAGTAGGCTTTTCATAAATGCCTGGTGAGTGATTGAAGCAGTTGAAATATTCTGTTCTCTAGATGATGCTTAGGGATATGGTATTTTGAAGATTTGCTCCGTGAGTGGTCTTCTCTTGCCTTCTGATTCTTTTCCCCAGTGACTTCTCAAGGCTGATTTCCCCTTCCTCCTCTTTTGGTACTCTCAACCTGGCATGTCCTGCCTCTCATTTACACTTAGCATCCTTTATTTTCTGCAAGGCTTAGGTCAGCTGCCGGCATTGGGATGACTTACCCACTTCTCTGGTTGTGAGTGTGCCCTCCATCCTTCTCTGAACCTTGGTCTTCTTTCTAGGGAGCCACCGGGACAAAATCTACTTGTGCCATCTTTCTTGACCACTGAGTCCTTTCCACAAAATTGCAGGAACATAGAGATCCTCTAGCTTAGCCCTGTAATTTTATGGGTGAAGAACATGTGAGATGGTGGCCCATACCTCAGATCTTTGCTGCTAGGAATGATGAAGTGCACCAGAATGAAATTGGACTAGAAAGATCCAATCCTGCTCCAGTATGGCAGTCCCAAGTCTGCCTAAGGTCAGGAAGAAGAGCCAGTCATAGCTTCCATGCCAAGGCTTAGTGGACATGGCCCTTCTGACCTGGGCAGGAGAGAAAGGAAGACCCGGTCTCAAAATGAAGCAAACATTTTGCATCTCCGAGAGGCGGATGAGTTAAGTGTCTGATGCAGGTAGTAGGGACAGCATTCAAACTCAGGACCCTGACTCTGAAACTAGGGCCTTTTCCAAGTCAATAAGTCAAGTCTACACAAATGTATTAAGTGCCAGATTCTGAGCTAAGCACTGGGCACACAAAGAAAGCAAAGACTGCTCCCAGAGGGCTCAAGAATCTTTAATAGAGAGAAAGTTGTTGTGATTGACTGGGCACTTAAGTAAAGACGTCATTGAGGTGGGGTACTGGGTAATCTCTGGGTCTTGCCTCGGCCTCCATCAGCACAACTGCCCTACCTTCCAGTCTTACGCTAAAAATAGTGATTAGAAAATGGGAGAAAGCTAAGAAAGTACTCTGAAAATGGCTATTGTTCAGTTTGTCCTCACTCCTTACTCTCAAAGTGGCAGAAAAAATTGTCAGTCAAGGTTTCTTTTGTGAAGATAGAAGTGCCAAAGTTTTTGTTGACTTTTTAGCAGTAGACAGCTCACTGGGACTGGAATCCAGTTCTATCACTCCCTGTGTAGCAGGGAAAGTAATTTCCCTTCTCTGGGACTCAGTTTCCTCTTCTGTAAAATTAGTAGGTTGGATTATTTACTCATGAAAGTCCCCTCAAGCTCTGAACTCTGTGACCTTATGGAGTGGTTTCCCTCCTCCCTTCCTTCCCTCCTTCCTTCCTCATTTCCTTCCCTCCTTTTTTTTTTTTTTTGCTTTTAATTCTTTCCTACCCTCCCTTCCTCCCTCTGAGAATGTGCTGTATGTATCAGGTTTTTTCTCCCGTAGGAATGTAAGCTCTTTGAAGGCAGGGCCCACATTTTGGTCTTTATATCCTCAGTGCTTGGCACAGTGTCTGACACATAGTAGGTACTTAAATGCTTGTCAACTCCAATATGAAAAGGTTCACTTTAAAAAGCTTAATTTCCACCAATTAGGGGTGCCATTTTATTTTCTCTTCACTGCAAATAAATCAGGCTCTTCTTTTGAGAAATTTTACCTTTTAAGTCACCGGAACACTTTAGGCAGGTGCTTTATTCTCTAGGACTGTCTCTAACAGGTTCATTCTTCACTGTCAAACATCTCTCTGCTGGTTATATCAGATTTTTAAAAGCCCCCACTCCCAGCCAATGAATTCAGCTAAAATTCTCAGTCCATGTGATGCCCATATGGGGAATCCCATCACTCACTCTGGTACAGACCACTCCCAGTCGTGGGAGTGCATATTTTAATATTTTAAAGCAGTGTAGGTTTCATATAAAGTAGGTTTAGTCCCCAGAGTAATTTGAACAGTATCCTTTAAAAAAATCAAAGAAGCAGGCTCACCGCTCTAACCTCCATGTAGCAAGCAAGAAGGGGAGATGTTCAACGGAGCCATTTACATATCCTTTCCAGGTCACTGAAAGGATGAGTGCCAATGGAATCTGAGTTACCATGAACCAACTTTCAAAGGGCAGGTTCTCTAAGAACAAATCCTTGGGCTACAAAGCACCTTCCTTTAAAACATCCTAAGGGGAGCTCATGGGGTGAACATTTCATCCCCACCCCATAGCTGGTGAGGTCAGGTGTGGGAGCCAAAATCAAGGTCCCCTGACCCATGTTCTGGGTGGGGTCAACCCATGGTGTGATGATTGCATACCTATTCAGCAGGATGGGGGTGAAATGGTCACTAGAAAACAAAGGGGCCCAAAGGAGTTGGAAAAGATGGAAAAAGTCAATGGTGGAAGGACTGTAGAAAAGCAAAAAGTCAGATGAACTGTTGGTGGCAAAGACAACTGGTTTGGGATGGGGCAATTTGGGGAGCCATATTTTGGGGAGGGTGGTGATTGGTTATCTGGATGTGGTCCAGAGGAGGGCAATGAGGATGTCGAGAAGGCTCATAGCCCATCATTCAAGCGCTGCTCTGAGGAACTGGGGATGCTAACCCGGAGAAGAGAGAGCTGAGGATTAGGGGTAAAAGGGGTCTGGCTGGCTGGCCAGCCGACTGAGTGCTTAGTTCTTATTCAAGTATGGGACGGCAGAGAGATGTCTGGGTCCTTTCAACTCTGAGATCCTGTGGTTACATGGTTCAGTATTTTAAAGGCTGTTGTATGGGAGAAAAGCTAAACTTTCACTGCTTTTTCCTAGAGGGAAAAGGAATAGACTTCCACTGGATACTAGGAAGAACTTTTCAACCATTATAGCTGTTTAAAAGTGGAGCAGTGAATTCCCTATCCCTGGAGGTCCTGAACTAGGACAAGGAAGGCCAAGAAAGTCATAATGGGGCATGTTGAACTATATGATGACTGAAGTTCGTTTGGGTTCTATATTTGTAATTCAGTAGAATCCCTGCTTGTGTAGGGTGAAAACAGGCTAGCAAGGAGGGTAACATAGTTAATTTTGCCTTCTATCAAAGGGGCAGATATTTTTTACATTTGTTTCACATCTTCATGAAAATACTAAAAAGGAAAATTCTTTCAGGTGCCAAATCCTATCCATTCTCTGTAATTGTTGCCAGAATCAACTCCAGCAAATATGAATGACATTTCCCAAAAGGCTGAGGTAAGTCTCAGGTTTAAAAAGGTTTAAAATTGACCCTCGTTGGCACACCAATGGGCATGATTGACTTTGATGTTCTTAGAGCAAACAATGGCTTGATCGACTTTAAGAGATGGTTGATTTCCGTTTACGGGGTGTGTTTCTGACTGAATGTAGAACAGAGCTAAGGCTGACACAAGTCAGGTAAATTCAGAAGTTGACCTCCAACTGGGATACAGGTTGACCTGACTTATCTGTATGAAAAGATTAAGGTTTTGCTCCATGCTTGGACCCTTTGTTCCCACATGGTAGCTCTTCTCGGCAGCCACAGCAGTACTTTCCCCAGGCTAATGGCTGCTGACCATGACCCTTGGGGAGCTGGAGTGGGGAGGGAATGTAGCTACTGGCATATGAAATAAATGAAATGAACTTAAATTAGGAGAATTTAAAAAACAACAAATTTAACCTGGGATCCATCCATCCCTTGTCTGTCCATGGAGCGATTTCAGGGAGCCCATGAATGTGTTCTGGTTTTCTAGTGGGCTATTGGGGGCTACAAGTTAAATCAAGTGTTGAATGCTTCATGTGCCATAACTTTAATGCTGCACCAGGAGATGAAATGTAAATGGTCCGTAGCTAAAGCAAACAAGAGCTCTCCTTTCTGGTTTGCAGTCGGCTTTGCCTGCATTGATTCCACCTGTTAAGGAACTCACACAAAGAGTCATATCTGATTTTATTCCCTTGAGAATTTTGCTCCAGTTATTTCTGTTTCCATTTTCTTTTTCCATCTGATCTTTAGAAGGCACAATATCAGTTGTTGCCAGAGAAAACCGAGCTCCCAGACGCATACCAATTTTCTGTTTTAATGTTCTTCTTTACATCCAGTCTAATCTAATGTGTTCTTAATTTCTTTCCATCCTTTTAAAAAACATTCTTTTCTTTCTCTTCATCTAACAAAGATTCTGCTTTCCTCATCTAAACCCGTCCCCAAAACCTATGTGCCCAAACTCGGCAAGGGCGATGTCAAGGATAAATTTGAAGCCATGCAGAAAGCAAGGGAAGAAAGAACTGAGAGGAGATCTAGAGACGAGAAGCAAAGAAGAAAAGAACAGTTTCTTAGAGAGAGAGAGTGGAACAGGAGAAAGCAGGAGGTTGTGATTCGCTGCTTTTTGGTTTTTTAACATTTAATTCAATGCAAAAGATTGTTCATGTTTTAAAGCATTATTTCTTGTTGACTGAAATGCAGATGATGCAAAGGGCTTAATTCATAAGCTCATTTTGGCATCGTCTGTGTAGTAAAAGAATTTCATCCAGTGTTGTGTCTTTGTTTGGAGATGCTCCTTCCAATGAAATGTATTTACCTATCTAGATGAAAGAGATGCTTGCTTCTGATGAGGAGGAGACATCGAAGGTGGAAAAGGCTTATGTCCCAAAGCTGACAGGTAAGGAACTGAAAGACTCAGTTGAGAATGGGATTGTAAAATAAGGAGGCAAAGAGATTAAAAAAATTATCCTCTATTCACAGGAACAGTTAAGGGCAAATTTGCAGAAATGGAAAAACAAAGACAAGCAGAGCAAAGGAAAAGAACTGAGGAGGAAAGAAAGCGCAGAATCGAACAGGATTTACTAGAAAAGAGGAAAATCCAACGAGAACTAGCAAAGCGAGCTGAGCAGGTCCGTGGGCTCCAGATGCTGGGGCTTAGAGATGGGGGTGAGGGGCGGAGGAGGGGGGGATGGTTGGTGTAGGGTGAGGGGTGGGTGGGGTGGGCTGGAGTGATGAAAAGCTAACTGGGGTCTGGAGCTAAATATCAATGCCGCGCTCATTGGAGTCATAAGACGCCGCTGTTTGCAATGGCATCATCACCTTGAGCAGCAGCCACACCCCAAAGGGAGGCTGAAGGCTTTGGGTCATCCTGACCCCTGGAAGAAGGGCAGAGGAAGTTGGTGCGGGCCCCGTCTGCTTTCTCAGAGCTCAACATGGGCATGGCGCTCAAAGGCAGCTGCCAGCTAGGCTGTGGGGTCTGTGAGCCACTCCTCTTCCTGGGAGGCATGCTCCCATGTTCCCTCCATGTTTCATGAGTGATGCCTGGGGAATAACTGGTGGTTGAAATCAGTAAGCTCCAGCCCATGACCAGACCATATTTAAGTGATCAAATGAATCTCCAACCATGATTCCAGAGGACAGAAAATGCAGCTTGCACCACACCTCCTAAGAGAGAGACAAGGACTTACGGGTGCAGTGAGACACTAGAGTGTGTAGATTTGTTTTGCTTGACTGGTAATTAGTTACAGGGGAGGACTTTTTTTTTTAAAGAGGAAAACAGGGTCTCCTTCCTGCCACAAGAAAAGAGGGTTGTTGAAGCTTTCAAAAACTCAGAGAAGAAAGTTGAGAGAGAACCATCAACAAACAGAATAGTTTTGAAATTCATGTGTTGAATTTGCTCTGGTCTTTCAAAAACAGCCAGCTGTGTGTACTAGGGATTTATGGTTTCTTATACAAGCCTCTTTTTCTGATTCTTCTGGTATACAGAAATATTCATGTTTCAATTCATGTTATAACCCAACCCCTCCTCTCCCCGACGAGATATTGCCTAGAAAAAAATTCTCATTAGGCTATTCTTAACTTGCATGGCTAAGTTTTATTGGGCATGGGAAGGCAGCTCATCATCTAGGACCTTTTCTGTAGAGCCCAGTATTGGGTGTAGAGCCTATCAGATGCTTGTGTTGGTCCTTCCTGGATAAGCTGTGAGAGCCTGTCCCCATGTCCTGTCTCACCTCTGGACAGACAGAACCTTTTGCCCTGAATATGGGAGCCTGGCGGCAGTGGCAGAAGAGCCAAGGATCTGGTCAACTGGCTTCCCGAGCTCTCCTTTTCCAAAGGATGCTGCAGGTTTGAAGTGAGCATCCCCCAATGCTGTGTTTCATTGAGATGAGAGCTACTCATCAGTTCACACAAAATTTCAATACAAAAAAGATGTTGCTTTCATTTTTATTCTCTTCTGCCTTGATGACCCCCTTTTTAGGGAAGTAACAATGGCAGAAAAAACCCAGGACAAATCAAATTTACCTGCCCTTGCCTTAGAAACCACCACTGTCCTTTCAAGTGAGGACACCTGGCAGAGGTGGGGCCACTTCCTTCATCTGGCCAGCTTTTTGGCTCCTTGGTGGATGAGTGCCTGGTCAACATTGTCCTCAGCCAGTGATTAGGCTGTGCTTCTGCTTGATGAGTGGATCTGAAGGTCTGCAGACCTCTGGGAGGCATGCAGTAGCAGAGTGCTCCTTGTTTTGCAGATAAGTAAACAGGGGCGAGAGGTCAGGGGATTTAGAATGGTTGCGATGGTTGTTCTCCTGTACGTCAAGGGCTTCCTCATGATAGAAGGCCTGGACCTGGCAGCCTTGGGACTCTGCCTGGAAGTCTGCAGGTAGAGGCTGGAGGACCACTTGCTTGTTGTAGAGGACTTTTTTGTATAGGTCAGACTTGATGATCTTGAGGTCTCTTCTGGCCCAGAGAGTCTGTGCTTCAGGCCCATAGCTGATGTCCAGGCTAAGGCTGGACACTAGATCTCCTGACTTCACAATGAGTCAGGGCCCCTGGGGACCAATATGGCTCATGGATGGGCTTGGCAGAGCTGACCGGCTTCAAGAAGCTCTTGGGATGACTTAGGTAGGGGTGAACCCTGGGCACACCAGACAAAAGCAGCCTCTTCTGTGTTCTGAGGCTTCCTGGCTTTGAAAAGAAATACAGCAATGCCCTGTGGCCCAAAAGGGGACTGGGAGAGGGAGAGGATGGACAGTGCAGGGTCGAGTGGGACACCGGGCTCATCAAAAGAACAAAACAAATTAGGATGCGAGATGATAGAGACCAAGAGCTCCTGAGCTAGGATGTGCCACAGCCTCCCCCCTCCCCATCTTACAGTTAGGGAAACTGAGGCACGGAACAGGGGTCACCTGACTGATAGCATGCCTGTCCTTCCTGACTCACTGCCTCCTAGGGTGTGTACAAACTTGTTCTGTAGATAAAGAAACAGAGACGAGGTCATGCAGGAATTGAGGGGCACAAGCAGAATTTGAATTCAGAATCTTTAAATTCCTGTGTAGAAAGAACCTTTTCCATTGCACGCAGTCTAAGAACATGTGGAAGGTAAAGCAAAAATAATGATATTATATAAATTAAGTAAATATAAAAAGGGAGGTTTTAAGATTTAATTTGGAAATGATTTTTCTATTCCATTTCATCTAATTTAGTATCATTTGTAAGATATAGAGGTCATTTGTGGAAGACATTTTTTGCATGAATGAAACAACATTTAGAAAACACTAAGGCATGTCAGGTGGTCTGCTAAGCTCTGGGGATATAAACACACATCACCCAGTCAGCTATATTCTCATAGGAGAAGATAATGCAAAGAAGGGCATGGTATGGTCTAGCCTAAGATCAACAGAAGTGATTGAATATTTAAGGCTGATCTGAAGATTAGCCTGAGGAGGTAGGTTATATAGTGTGTGGGAAGGAGAGAACCAAGGACAGGAAACCCCAAGGATATGAAGAACCGGCGATTTGGAAGGGAGGCTCCTGCCCTGCCCAAGGCATCTTTTTTACATATTCTCATGTTGTAGTACTGAACTGTTGCACATGAAGCTGCCTTGTTGGTAAAAACTCACCCACTTAATTGGGTTGTAGGAGGAGAGTTGGGAACAACTGGCAGGAGCTGCCAAGGAGCAAATTCAGGCTCCATGTTATGGAAAAGCTCCGAACAATCATAGTGGCCAAGCTTGCTGAGGGGAGGCATCACTTGTGAATCAAGGGTCAGGGGGAGAATTGGGCATGAGTTGCCAGGACTTCAAAGACTCAGGAGGGCTCTCAGAAGAAAGGAGTGGACTTTTTGTTCTGCTTGGTCACAGGGGACCTGAGGAGTAGAAATCCCAAGGGGCGATAGAATTTGGATGATAGGAGGAAATGCTTCCTAAAAATAAATTGGGGATACGAGTGAAGGTCCCTTCACTGGAGGTGTGGAAGCACAGGCTGGGTGGCCGCTGTTCAGGAAGCCTGTAGAGGGGGCTTATCATTAGGGGACAGGCTGGAACATGACCTTGGAGGTACCTTCCGATTCTGAGGTTCTAAAATTCTGAGAGAAAGTCCCTAAGAGCTTAATAAATGACAGATGAATTCCTGATAAGAACTGAGTGAGTGGATAACTACCCCATTTGCTGTCCAGGGAGCAAATTGTTACCAAATTATTACTTTATGAAACTATATACCAATCCCCTCTTCCCTCAACCCCTCTGCCTTTCCCAGCCTCCCTGTCTCCTCATTGTCCTCCTAGAATAGCAGGGTAATGTACTGCTTCAGTTGTTTTCTTCATTTCTAATTGAATACTGGGGTTGAACCTGTCAGTAATCATATCTTTTGTGGATCATGCCCAAGTCTAACCCCTCCCCATGCTGAACTGTTCCCTCATTTGGATCAGGTCATTGTGGCAGGGACTCTGAATCAATGTTTTTCCACTTTTAAAGGAATTCTATGAATGCATACCCGCTGAGGGGAGTTCCTGTTGATGAACTGGTTGTGCATTTCCATCATTAAAACTCTTCAAAGACTGGTTTATCTTTTCTCATGGGGGGTCGAGGGGAGTTGATATGGAAGGGTGAATATATATATATATGTTCATTTCAGTTTATACTAACAAAGTTCTTCATTGCCGCTTCTAAGTCCACTGGGCAGTTAGGAGAATTAGACCCACTTCCATTTCCAGAGCTCTATAAAGGTAGGCTTTGATAATATCTTAAAGTGTTGGTTCCTGTTAATGTTAATAATAGGAAAAATTACATTGATGAAAAGGTTTTTTTTTAATTTCATGGCTAAATCTTAATGATGTTACTGTCCAATTGCAAAATATCAATTTGACTTGCTAGTTATGGTGTGGACAGCCACTCATCAGTCTATTGGATCAATATCAAAAAACGACACTTTCAAAATCTCACATTTGAAAATTTACTGCAAGTATTTTCTTTTATTTGGTTATTTTTCAATTGTATGTTTGAAAGCCAAAGGCAAAGCACCAACAGAATGTAATGATATGAAATTCTCATTCAATAGATTGAGGACATAAACAATACGGGAACTGAATCAGCATCAGAGGTAAACACACATTTCTTTCAATGAAACATTCACCTAAAATTATCTGATTCATGAATTTTCTCTTTTTAATGAAAGAAAGATAGGTAAGAAGGGCACTTTTGTTGATGAAATACTTCACCAAGTAAGACCATAGTTTTGCATTTTTGCATCTATAGCCAAAAATTATGTTGATGGAAAAGTTTTTTTCCTTTTGTGACAACATCTAAAACATCAGTTGGCCTCAATTATAAATGCATTGCCTCAGATCCTTGGTTTGAAGTATGCCTCCCAAAAGAAGTGTCTTGCAAATGAGCTGTGACCTGCTACATTTTAGATGATTTCATTCATTAGTTGAACTATATCGACTTTCTTTTTATCCCTCACCCCCTTTATGTAGCATGCCCTAGAGAAAAGTAAATTGGCACTCCAGTTCTCCTGCACTATTAAATGATTCTGTGTGTTTGCATCTCACACAGTGGAAGTTCATCAGCTACCCAATATCAGAGACCTCTTCCTTTCCATCCAATACAGAAACTCACCATATTCTAACCAACAATTTGATGGTGTTCCCCAGACTGTAGAGGCACAGAGCTGAGAAACTTTATTTTAAGAGCATGTATTTGGGCTTCCCATCCCTCTGTATTAGATTAAAAAAAATTCAGGGGCAAAACCAGATGGTATGAAGGAACTCACTTAGATGACTTGAAAGGAAAACCGTTTCAAAATCTATTTTTAAGTAGCAAAAAAGGCATAGAACATAGGATATTTGTTCATAGAAAATCATCTGGAAATATTCTGTATCTCTTCATAATAAAAATAACTTTATGAATGACTTTAGAAAGCGGGCCTGGCAGATCTAATCTTAACACACTAGGCAAATGCTCGCTTAGCTCTTCAAGTCGCCATCAAATTGGTTTCCAGCCCATTCACCACAAGGACAATCTCTTCTGGCCATCAGTGCACGCATGCGCAGCTGTCTTTTCTTGAAGCTCTACATGGAGGGTTGGTTGCCCCATTAGCAACATCTCTGTTCATTTGCAAGTCTGATGAACACCCAGGATGAAAACTAACACACACTCAGCTTAGGAGTGTTGATGTAGTTGCTATTGATAACTGGGGAAAAACAAAAAACACCAAAACCTAAAACCTCTTTTACTTTGTGTTATTGCTTGATTGAACCAGGAGGTAACTGATCTGAGATAGTGGTAAGTCTCCATGAAGCTCAGATTTTGGGTAGGAAGAAGCATTCTCAGAATAAGTTTTATGCATTAGGAAGGAGACGATTCTCTGCTTGTGACCGTGGTGCCTGTAAAATCCCACAAAACACCTGGAAAAATGCAAAAGAGTTTTGAGGACTTGGAAAGAGAACGTGAGGAACAGGAAAGGAACAGACATGAAGAGGAGAAGAGAATCCGATATGAGGAACAAAGACGATCCCTCAAGGAAGCGAAATGCCTTTCGCTTGTTATGGTGAGTGTGCCCTATTCCAGGGCAACCCAAGAGGCTCAAAAAACCACCTGGGAGGGTCTCTTAGGTGACTAATAGTAGCTCTTTCCCAACTTTTTCTTAGGATGAGGAAGCAGAGAGTCAAGGGACAAAGGAGTCTCTTTCTCCTGGGAAGCTGAAACTAACTTTTGAAGAAATGGAGAAAGAGAGACAAGAAAAGAGGAAGAGGCAAGCTGCGGAGGAGGCTCGGCAGCGGCTGGAGGAGGAGAGACGGGCTTTCGAAGAAGCCAGGCAGCAAATGGTAAAGAAGGATCTTTGGGGAATCTTGAGGGGCTGCAATAATGATAGCCCTTCCTACAAATGGAAAGAATTGTCTCCCACTGAAAAGGCCTCTTTTAGAAATTTTAGCGTAGAAACCCCTAATGACAGTTGTTTTAAATTTCATGTTACAGTATTCAGAGTATAGCAACTAAACTATTTTAAAATCTCATTATCAGTATTACAAATTGACCTAAATGAAAATATTGTTCATCCTCTGAATTCCTTTTTGCCCAAGAAATGTAAAATATTCTTAAGTCCAGTATAGAATTGGGTCTTGGTATCTTTAAGGCCCTTTAAGAATATGTCATGGTATTATAACATGGTTGATGATCACCTCAGACCCCCTCCCCTCCACCATGGAGCACTGGCAGGGTAGTAACTTTTTCTTTCTTTTTTTTTCCATCTAAAAAACAACAACAAGGTAGTAGCTTTTCTCCACCTGCTACTGAATAGTTTCCTTATTTATCGGTGTCCCAGGTTCTAATGCAATCTAGGGGGACATTCTGATATTTATTCTCAAGTGACTAAAAATGAAACATTGCCCTCATTAATTAATCAGTGTGCTCGGAGTCTCCACCATGGTTTATAAAAATGGAAGAAATGCCTTTTCCCATAAGTCTTTGCTTCTCTATCAGTATCAAATCTCAGTTTCATGAATGTAGACAAACTTGTGTTCCTGACTACATAATTTTACTATAATGCAAAACCTATTCACATATTTCAGTCATGTGTCAGCTGTGAGAAGGGTCACAGTAGAATTGCTACTAACTTGCAATTGCCTTGAAGACTCCTCCCCAGACCTAGGATGCTGATGTCTACTGGCACCATTTGGATCTCTTGGTTTTGTCAAGCCTACTGTGTGCCAGGCACTGTCTCTACTTTCTCTAGAAGGTCACAATCTATTGGTGGAGAGAACATGCAAACAACTAGATACAAATGAGCAACATGCAGGACAGATAGGCAGGATGCACCAGAGGAAAGGCGCTGGCATTAAGATCAGGAAAAGCTTCCTACAGAAGATGGGATTCTGTCTGGGATTTGAGGAAAACCAGGTGATAGACCAGAGGAGGGAGAGAATTCTTAGAATGGGAGACAGCCAGAGGGAACATGCCTGGAGTTAGTAGATGGATGGAGTGTCCAATTTGGCCAGCGTCCCCTGGATCACAGAGTAAGGGGGGTAAGGTGTGAGAAGACTGGAAAAGTAATCAAGGAGAAAATCATGTTCTTTGGCAAAATATTGGATAAGGAAGTGAGAAACAATGAGGATTGGGAGTTGGCACTAAGGTTGTGAGCCTAGGGAGTAGGGGGATGGGGCTGCCCACTACAGTAACAGGAAAGTTAGGAAGAAGGAAAGGTTTGTGGGAGAAGATAAGAGGCTCACTCAGATGTGTTGAGTGTAAGATGTCTACTGGTCCTCTTGTTCAAGATGTCTGAAAGGCAGTTGGAGATCAGCTGAGGGGATAGGGCTAGATGGGTAGATCTGAGAATCATCCACGTAGACATGGTCATGGAATCCATGGGAGCTGATGAGATCACTCAGTCAGACAACAAAAAGGATAGGGCCCAGGATAGAGCTTTACAGAACAGCCACAGTTAGTGGGTGTGGCCTGCACGAAGAGCCAGCAAAGGAGACCAAGGAGTGGTCAGATAGGGAGGAGGAGAACCAGGAAAGGGTAGGGCCATGAGGGTCATTTAGAGAAAGGCTTCAGAGTGATCCAGAAGGAGGAGGATTGAGAAGAGGCCACTGGATCTGGCAGCTAAGAGATTTGAGGTAACTTTGGGGAGTGAGGGGAGATGAAGCGGGGAGTCTCTTCACAAAATAAAAGTTACACTCAGGGCCCTCACGGATCTTCTCAGAATCTTGACAGCTAACTAGCTTTGTTTCTCAAAACGTTTTCTTGCTCCTTTTTCTCTATCTCAGCCAGGAGGCTGGTTCCCTCTCTCCCCAATGGTAATTAAATTGCCTCTACCCCATGGCATTTCTAGCCCTCCTAGAACAGTATTGGTGTCCCTTGTTTTCTGCAGAAGGCGCTACTGAAATGGGGGAGGGTGGTACAAAAGAGGAAAAACCAACTCTGCCCTTGTTGATAATCAATTTAAAATATAGGTAGAAAGCTGAGGCAAAGCCACTACTTATGACCCAGCTTCTAAAGGAAATACTCCAACCTTCTGGATCCCTCGATTTTGCCCCTGGTGATGCCCTTTTCTCCTGAGGAGACAGTCTTTCTGAGGTTTTGCCTGCAAGCATTTACATCTTCTCTAGATGAACCTCTCAGCTGGTCCTCTGAGCACAGTCCCAGGAAGGGATCCTTGGGGCCACACCAAAGGCCTGCTTCTAGGCCTTGTCATGATAGAGAGGTTCTAGTTTCTGGGAACTGTCCTGGAGTGAGCATGAGGGAGACCTTATAACATGAATAAGTTTTCTAATGTAGTGATTTTGTAAGGTCTGAGAGGTAGTAGAGACTGACCATGGAGTCAGCCTAGGTTGATGTTCCATGACACTCTCTGGTTATATACTTTCAGGTAAGGCTTTAAACTCTTGGTGCCCCCAGGTGATTCCTTAAGAGCCACTTGCAAAGCAGTAGTCAGTTGTCATCAACGGAGAGAGCTTCCACACTGGGAGTTCTCCACCTTCCTGAAATCAAAGGTCACCTCTGTCCTTTCCAATAACCCCCAGGATATTCTGCTAAAGGATGTCTGAAGTCTGCGTTCCTTTACCTTTGACCCCAATTTTTAAATGAAGATCTTTGTCCTGGGCAGGTTAATGAAGAGGAGAGCAGCCATGAAATGGAAAACTCTCTTCGAGAATCTCATCGCCCTGGAAAACTCAAGCTCAGCTTCGAAGACATAGAGAGGCAAAGAAGAGAAGAGGAGAAGAGGAAAGCTGAGGAAGAAGCCAGGAGGCGAATAGAAGAAGAAAAGAGAGCTTTTGCAGAAGCTAGAAAGAGCATGGTGAGTGCTGGCTGTCCCCAGGCACGCCCTGAGGGAGCAAGAGACAGAGAGAGGGCCTGAAAGGAACATTCCAGAGGCAGATCTTGCCTTAGAGATCTTGCCAAGGGTCCGAGGACCCTCTTAGCTCAGGTAGAGTGGGAATACTTCTCAGCTTCTCAGTTTAGGATGAAGCTTTGGGGTGTATGAGGTAGATGTGTGTGTGTGTGTGTGTGTGTGTATGTGTGTGTGTGTGTGTGAGAGAGAGTGTTTATGCATGTGTGTGTATGTGTGTGTGTTTGTGTATGTGTGTGTTTATGTGAGTGAGTTTGTGAGTATGTGTGTGTTTGTATGTGACAGGGTGAGTGTATGTGTGTGTTTGTGTATGTGTGTGTGTTTGTGTGTGTTTATGTATGTGTTTATGTGAGTGTGAGTTTGTATGTGAGTGTGTGTGTTTGTGTTTGTATGTGACAGTGTGTGTGTGTATATGTGTGTTTATGTGAGTGTGTGTGTGTGTTTATGTATGTATGTGAGTGTTTATGTGAGTGTGTGTGAGTTTGTATGTGAGTGTGTGTATTTGTGTTTGTATGTGACAGTGTGTGTGTATATGTGTGTTTATGTGAGTATGTGTGTGTGTGTGTGTGTGAGAGCGTTTGTATATGAGAGTGTGTGTATGAGAGAGTGTGTAAGGTGGTCTGCAAACTTAACCATGCTAACATTTCCATGTAAAAATGTGTTCAAGAGTGTTTGAAACTGAGCTGGTTTTAGAAACTAACTTACAGAGACCTGTGGGTCGGATCACAATGATTGTCTACAAAATTAGTGAACAGTTATAAACCATGGGAAAAAATTTCAAGGGGCTGGCATCACCAATCCCTTTTATAAAATAAAAACCAAACATTTCTCCTACTTCAGAACCTTATGAGAGTCCAGTTGATGTATCTTGAAGTTTATGTTGTCCTGACCCCCTAGACATTAATGGAACAAAATTGTAGAACTGAAAGGCATTGTGGGAGCTGTCGACAGTCCAACTTTCCTGTCTCTGACAGTTTTCTTTTGAAGACCCCCAGAAGATTCACATTCTTTTGAAGAACCCAAGTTTGAAAATACTTGATTTAAGAAACCTCCTTATTTCTAACCTAACAACTCAAATTTCCTTTCCCCTTCCCCCCTCATTTGGGTAGCGAAGTCCTCAACATCTCTTCTCTCTACAGTTATCCTGAAAACTCCAGGAATGTGAATTCAGAAACAAAACGGGCCTTCGTTTTCTCTAATGGTCTCTTTGTTGTGGTGTAGTGGGGCAGACAGGGAGGTGTATCCGAAGAAGTGACTTATTTGGAGATGGCAAAAGTTGGGCTGGAAGTGATCCAAGTGGCCCCAGAGTTGACTTTCCCACCTCAACACCTGGTGCCTCTCAGGGATCTTTCAGAATATGTATTTATCCTTTTTGAAATGCCTCCACCCACTTTAGGCCCTTTCTATCTTAAATTCTCTGATCCTGTCTTGTCCTCAGAATAAATCTATGAGGTAGGCAGGGCAAGCATTGGTGAATGTATCTAAGAGATGAGGAAGAAGAGGCACCCTGTCCAATGACTCATCCTGAGTCATACAGCTAGAATTCAGACCTCCTGGCTTCCAGTCACTCCAAGGCTCTTTCAACCCCCCAAATTCCCAGTGTCTTTGATAAACATTTGTTTTTAGCATGCACATTATCATAATTAAGCTTTTCTGATTGGCCTACAAAAAATGGTAAATAATTATTTTGAACAGGTCCTAGACAGCGATTCTCCAGAGATCTACAAAACAGTCTCACAAGAATCCCTTACACCTGGGAAACTAGAAATTAATTTTGAGGAGTTATTGAAACAAAAAATGGAAGAAGAAAAGAGAAGGACTGAGGAGGAACGGAGGCATAAACTAGAGATGGAGAAACAGGAATTTGAGCAACTAAGACAAGAAATGGGGCAGGTAAGACTTTGGAAACAAGAATATGTCATCTCTGGGCATAAGTCACACAGTTGAGAGGCATCAGTTTGTGGTGGAGTCAGGGACCAGGGTGCAACATGTCCATTCTCTGACATGTCCAGCATTTGCTGTGTGACCGCGAATGAGTCATGACCTGTCTGAGCCTCAGTTCTTTCGTGTGGAAAATGACTGGAATCTACCTTCTGGTGCACAAATGCCACCATGAATTTTAAGCACTCACCACTGCAAAGGGCTATAATAGCAACTACCACTGGCAGAAAAGTGCCCTGGAGAGCATCAGTGGGGCTGAGGGGTCCCCCAGAAGGTCTTTCCTCATGTGCTACCAGCCTGGATCAGCATTCCCTACTGACATTGTGGGGAAGG
Source organism: Bettongia penicillata ogilbyi (assembly GCA_023548195.1). Taxonomy (NCBI): domain Eukaryota; kingdom Metazoa; phylum Chordata; class Mammalia; order Diprotodontia; family Potoroidae; genus Bettongia; species Bettongia penicillata. The sequence goes on from JAJHZJ010000159.1 coordinate 395,578, forward strand.
GCACAGACATTCATTCATTCATTCAACAGACCTTGCATTCAAGATGCCGGGCTTACAGAGAGAGAAGACACAATTCTTGCTCTCAATAAGCTTAGACTGCAATGGAAAGGGATAACAATGCATACCAATAATTATGATACAGAGAAGACCAGGGCAAATATGAAGGACATGTCAAAGTGCTGTGAAACGTTTGAGCAGGGTGAGAGCTCTTAGAATTGGGGGGAGGAGTAAGGGATGGTTTCCTGGAAGAGGGAACAACAGTGGTCAGTCGCCTAACATGTATTTAGTAAATGCTTCCTGTATGTATATCAAGCACTATGCTGAATGCTGGGGACCCAAGATATCTAGAGGAGAGATGAGACATTAGGAAGATGGCCTGTGTGTGTCCCTATCCCCTAGGGGGACCCTCCCTGGTGGACTTATGGGAGGATATGAACCAAAGGCATGCAAGATGGACAAGGACAGATGGATCATGATTTCGACCACTGCTGTCCCCATCTGGGAGGTTATAGATTCAGTATTTGAGAAATCACTAACACTTGATGGGATGAGAAACAGAAATGGAATGTGGCTTGGAGTCTACTAGACAGGCAGAATGTAGTGGGATGAGGTGGGGCAGGGCACCATTGCATATTAAGTAGATGTATCACATGAGGAAAACTTGGAACCAGAGGGCCAAAGCATGGTGGAAAGTATTTGGGTGAACAGGGGACAGACTTTTGGGACAGTGTATAAATGAGCTATTATTAGCTCAGATTTTTGAAAGACAAAATGATCACCAAGGCCGTTTAAGAAACTCGCTTTTCTGTTTTTGGCACAGAGTTCCAGCAGGTGTCTAGGTAGCTGGTTTCCCATTGGTCCTGTATCCTGAGCTTCTCTGAGTCTGATTCATTCTCCCAAATGTATTTGTCTTTTTGCCCCAGTGGTCTAATAATTAAAATTGCTTCTTTTTCTGCCTCCACTGAGATTTACCTAAATGTCCTGTTTCCTCCTGTTTTCTGGATTTCCTCATTTACATATACCTTAACATCCAATGCCCTCTTCTTTCCTATCCCCTTTTGCAGTAATGCTCGTCCATGCAGAGCCATCTTCTTTTCATGTTCTTCACCTCTGAGGTTACTTTGCTGGGTTTTTGTTTGTTTGTTTGTTTGTTTTTTGGTGATAAGACCCTGAAGTCTCTTGATTTTTGACTATATTTAGTGCACTTCTTTTTAACCCTTGGATTATCTTTGGTGAACGTTGGTGTGCTGTGATTGGTAGCAAATTTATTGGATGGCTGCAGGGATTTTTCTCTATAACTATTATATTCAATTTTAGTCTGTCAAGGTTTCTTTTGGATCCTATCTTCCACTATGGACTATCCCTCTCATTTTGTGCCATATGCAAACTTAGTGAAGGTGACATCTAAGGCTTTATTCAGGGCAGCTTGTAATCCACAAGACAATGAGATTGATGTGGATGACATAAGGGCAAAAGAAGAAGCCATTTCTCCTCTCAAGAAGCTCACCGTTTATTGGGGAGGGGGTGGGGAAGGGGCAAGGATGGAAGACAACACAAGTAAATACAAAATGTCTTGCATACAATAATTTCAAGTGGGAGAGTGTGTTGATGGGGCAGGGTGAGTTTGGGAAAGGATTTGTGAAGGAGGCAGCAACTGGGCTGTGCTTTGTAGAAAAGCTGGGTACAATTTAGACATTTTCAGACCATCTGTGCAAAAACTGGAATGTTTTTGGGTCCAGAAAAAGGAATATGGTAGCTGTCTTCAGGCATCTGAAGTTCTATTATATTAGGAAAAGGGTCATAATGTTGAGAAATGGAAGGGACCCAATGGATCGATCAGGAACATGCAGGTGAAACCGTGCCATAGCAGTGACCTCAGACATGTGGATGGAATGGATATGAAATACAAGTGGAAATACATATGGAAGGCTTTTCACCTCAGTAAAACAAGGTTGAGAATCCAAGAAGACTATGGAGTTGGGTGGTCCTTAGTAGAAAATGTCCAAATACTAACCCAACAGGACAAGTTGTAAAGAATTAGAGTCCTGTTGCTTGCCAGCCTCACTTCTCCCCTTTTGCAAGCTGAGAAGTTCATGTAGGATGTGTAGAAGACTGCCATAGAGATGTAGGCAGACTCTTGACCAGAGCTGTCTGAGGTACCAGCTGTGACAGGTAATCACACCAGAGAGACTTTTACTGATTAGGGAATGTAGGGCCAGGGAGTAAAGTGATTTACTAAAAGCCAGTTTAGTTGTTCAGTCAGAAGCAGACCTACTGTGTAGTAGTAGCAGATGAGCTGGATTCACCATTTTTTCTGCGACTCAGGGCAAGTCACTTAGTATCTTGGATTCTCAGTTTCCAAAGTCCCAGTAAGATGAGGGCTTTGGACTAGATGCTCTTTTTCTCTACTTTTACTGATGTCTTCTGTTTTACATCATCAGTTATGTCCAATATCCCTCCCTCTCCCAGAAAGCTATCCCATATAACAAACAGCAATTTTTGAGTGAAAAATAAATCAGTGCAACTGATTGATGTCCTGGAAAAATCTGAAAACATGTGCAGTGTATAAGCCCTGTGGACCTCCCACCTTCACAAAAGGTGGTTTGGGAGTGTCTTCTCCTCTCTCTTCTTGTACCTCTGCTCTATTCACTTTCGGCATGTGGCTGTTCTGTTGCAGTCACATGGCCCTGATGCTTCTTCTGTGTGTCAGGTTCATAGAAGTCCCTCCGTGCTTCTGGGTAGTCATCACGTCCATTTCTTAGATCCCAGTGCACATTATGTACTACAGTTTTAGCCATATTTTAATCAATGGGCATTATCAATACTCTTTCCCCTAGCTCAACTAAGACTGGGAAAATCCTAGTGTTGAGAAAATGAGTATATCTCAGATGTGTTTATGTATACTTTAGATGTTATGCAATTTTTAAATTCTATATTTGAATATATCAATGTTAGGTACGTTTATAAAATTTTTTGAAAAAAAGTAAAAACTACATTTTTAAGTGGAGTAAAAAAACAATCACCATCTAAAGTCCCAATTCCTGACTGTAACAGCTCATGTTTTTATAACCTCTTGCAGACTTTTCCTATATTATCCAGCCCTTTGGATCCACACTACCATTTTATAAGACAGGTGCGATTCTCATCTTTCACTGATACAGGGGCAACCTTTAAAAGGGAGTAGCGGTGGTGAAGCTTCAGAGGAAACGGCTGAAGAATAAAAGACATAACAGTAAAAACTTTTTAAAAATAGATAATGGGTATGAAGAGAATCTATTTTCAAATGGCTGTCCTTTTGTAGCAAAGTGTTCAATTTTGGTTAAAAATGAACTTAAATTGTTTTTCTGGTAGAAATCTATTATATGAACTTACTTGGTGATACTGTTTACAGTCTCATAAGATTTTAATTTTTTAAGGAGGAAGAGGAAACGGAAACCTTTGAGCTTAGCAGGGAGTATGAAGAATTAATTAAATTAAAAAGAAGTGGTTCTATTCAAGCTAAGAACTTAAAAAGCAAGTTTGAAAAAATTGGACAACTCTCTGAAAAGGAAATACAGAAAAAGATCGAGGAAGAGCGAGCCAGAAGACGAGCGATTGACCTTGAGATTAAAGAGCGCGAAGCAGAGCATTTTCACGAGGTAAGTTTTCATACGGAACCTATCGATGGGCATAGCTCTTCACTAAGAGGAATGAGTGAAAGTACTGGGGAGGGGACCCAGGGTAGTGAGAAGAGTCTTTCAATCAGGAGTCAGAGAACCTAGGTCTTCTCCTGACTACTCGTGTAGAGAGCTAGCTAGTTAAGATCTGAATTCAAACCCAGCCCTCCATTTAGTGGGAGCTCACCCTAGGCAAGTCATTGAACTTGTTTGCCTTGGTTTCCTCAATTGTAAAATGGAGATAATACCTACACCCTGAAAGGCTGTTGAGAGGATCAAATGAGATGCTTATGCCTGGCACATTAAGTAAGTGCTTAATAAATGCTTCTTCCCCTCCCTTTACGCTTATATATTTTTGAATGATTCTTTGACATGCTACAAATTCAGTGTATGGTGTCCTCCAGAAAGTTAATATGGTTGTTTTCCTCCTTTGTAAAATGCAGGGACTCAGCTAGATGATTCCTTCCCATTCTCAACCATCTTCTATGAAGCAAAACCACACCAAAACTGCCTCAGGAGGCTGAGGACAGTTTTCTAAGGCTTCCTTGCTACTAAAACCCTTGGCTTTTTCTTACTTTCATCTTCAGAGTGGGCAAAATCTCTCTAGAAGCTAGGTCATTCTTTATGAGAAGTGGGGCAATTTTTTGGTTTAGCTTTTGAAGTTTCTAGAATAATATTTCCTAGAATAATAATTAAAGTGATAGGGGTCCATGTCAAGATCACAATTCACTTGAAAGACCTAGAACACTGAGTGGATTTTAACTTTCATAGTAATAAGCTAGAAGCTAAGTAAGGCCCTGTGATCTTAAGGTATATTTGTTTACTAAAAGCTGAGGGAGGCTTTAGACGTGCTTGACTCTGCCTCAGTTAGACCACATCTAGTGTACCAAGTTCAGTTTTTTTTTTTAGGAAGGATATCCGAGAAGAGCAAACAGATGGATGAAGTCAGTAGTATACTATGTAAAGATTGATTTAAAGAACTGGAGATATTTAACCTGTAGGAAAAAGACTTGGGAGAGGAGAAAAAGGAATATGGTAGCTGTCTTCAGGCATCTGAAGTGCTATTATATAGGAAAAAGGTCATAATATTGAGAAATGGAAGGGACTCAAGTCCTTTATTTTGCAATAGAGAAAACAGACACTCAAAGAAGAAAAGCCAGCAAAATATCTGGAACTCAAACCTAGGTCCTTTGAATCTAAATCTCATTACTGTTTCCATTACACAATGGAAGAACTGGGAGTAATGGATGTCAAAGTCCATTTGAATTGAGCTTTGAAACAAGCCATGGATTGTCAAGGCAGAGGTAGGGAAGGAGTGCATTCCAGACACCGAGGACAGCATCTACAGACTGGAGACAGGAAGTTGTGTGTAAATAAAAGTAAGTTATGTGTAATGTCTGGAAAAGTAGACGAGCCAAACTGTGAAGGACTCTTAATGCCAAATAAAGGTGTTGGTATTTGATCCAAGAATTAAAAGGGAGCCAGACCTGCATGATCAGGGGAGTGGCTTTGGGACTATCATGTTGGCAAGGGTGCAGAGGAAGGATGGGAAGAGTGAGCCTGAAAGCTGAGAGACCAAAAAAGAGGCTGTCAAAATGGTGACGGTCATAAATGGAGAAGCAGACTAATGGGAGAGACTGTGGAAGCAGAAGAGTTGAGACTTGACAAGTAACTGGATGTGGGGGAGGAAGGCCAGCGAGTCGTCAGGGATGACAGGTTGTGAATGTAGGTGATGGAAAGAATGATGGTGCCCTTCATCACCTGGGAAGACTGGAGGGAAAGAGGAGTCTGATTTGACACAGTGAAATATCTAGGCGACATCTAATGAGAAATGCCCCATAGGCAGTCAGTGATACAAGATTTGCACTCTGGACAGACAGAGCAGGTCTGGGATGGATGTGGCAGTCATCTAGATAGTGGTGACTTTCGTTTTCCAAGCTCCAAGACAAGTTCTGTGCCATCTCCAACTCCTCATCCCTTCTCCCTTTCTGCTTTTCCTACGTCTTAATTCTTTTCTCCTCAACTCCCACATGTCCCCAGGAATCCTTCACTGGAGACTTCATTCGCTGCTGTCCCTCATTTACATCTTTATACTTTCCTTTGGTCTTAGCAACTAGTCCTACCTTCTGCAAAAATGCCAGGAGTGCCTCCCCTCTGTTTGTTACCTCTAATTTATAATGTGCACCCCTTGCTTGAACATGGCTGTTTGCAGGTACTCTCCTTCACTATGGGTCTTTTTTGTCCCTTCATATCCCCACAACATAACATGGTGCCTAAAACATAGTAGGTATTAATAACTGCTTGCTGACTGATAACAGAGGTTTTTGGGTAGAGAGAGGAAGGCCCAAGACAGCCTTAGTATACACATAGCCAGGAAATCAATTAACATTTATTCAGTGCTTACTATGTGTCAGACACTACCAAGGGCTAGAGATACAAAGAAAGAAAATCAAAGTCCAGGCTCCCACAGGGTTTGCAGCCTCATGGGCAATGGGATGAGGTACATAGAACCAGGGGAACGTCATATTCGAGGAAGACAGCATAACTTAGAGTGAGTAAAAAGTTAAGACTGGGAAGGTAGGAAGCAGCAAGGTGGGTTAGTCAAGAGACTTTTCTGTTTACTACTGGAAGTAATAGGAACCAGTGGGGTTTGTTGAGCACATGTAGGTAAACACATGTGACAGGCAGACTCACACCTCAGGAAATGACCTGCAGCTAAGTGGAGGATAGATTGGAATAGGAAGATACTTGAGGCCAGACCAATCAGAAAACCCCTGCCAACATCCCAAGAGTCAGGTGATGAAGGCCTGCATGAGGGCAGTAGCTATGTAAGTGGATTGAGGGAGATGTGTATGAAAATCACATCGATGCTCTGGTAACTGACCAGATGAGGGGGCAAACCCTAACACCACCACCAAAACTCCGAGATAATGGCCAACAATGTCCAGTGCTACAGGGAAGTTAAGAAGGGACTGAGAAATAGCCAAAACTTTGGAGAGAGAGATGTCTTTGTTGATAAAGCCGGAAGCCAGATTGGAAGGGGTTGAGAAATAAGAGAAGTTTAGGGTTAAGAGCTTGAGAAGTACTACTATAAAATAAAGGTTATTCGGGGCACGTTTAGAGGCAGCAGAAGAGCCAGGAGGGAGGCTTAGGAATAAACTGTCATCATGGTGATCTGTGGGACACAGGTGGGAAGAGATGAAGGGTGTGAGTAGAGAGGGTGGGCCATCTTTTCATCAGAGGAGAAGGGAAGAAGCAGGAAATGGGAGATGATACCAGGAAAAAGGATAAATACTAAATATACAGAATATTTTGAGAATTCAGAGAACATTATTTAGTAGCATTTAATTCAGATGCCTTCCTTGGAAGGTCAGGGAGGATGTTCTTAGAAAACAAATTTAAAAATCATTTAGTACATAATTGTGAAAAACAAGAGTTTGCAGAAAAATGAGGAAAACCTTCCATGGCAACAGAGGGTATGAGAGCAGTCTTAAGAGATCATAATCTCCTCCATGGGTGGCCACTGCAATTCATCTATATTCTTGCCTCCTTTTTGGACATTCATGTACTTTCACCAGTCTTTCAGACAATCTACCCCCAAATGGTGGAGGACTCCATCAGGGTATTTTAACGTGTGCATACAAACACAGCACTAGGGCTTTTTTGCCTATCTTGAAGTTCTTGAATAGTAATACTGAAGAGTTCAAAATAAACAAGTCATGGGCATCAGAGAGATATCAGTCAATTGCACTCACTTTTAGCCTTGGACCACATGGAGTCAATCACTAGATTTGTTGGCTAGCTACCACCAGTCCCTGCAGTCACCTCTGTAAAAGGGAATGGACAGCAAAAGTGATTCTTCTGCCGTGAATCTTTTCTTGATCCCTATCCTCAAGGAGCTCCTTGCCCCTCCCCTGCAGGGGAAGGACTGTTCTCTTTCAGTGGCTCAAGCATTTAGCATAGGCATTAACTCCATTCACTGTTCCTTTCTCCTTGTTCCCCTTGCCCTCATTTTGGACCAAACCAAGATTGCATAACTATCCTACTGTACAGTCTTTTAAAGGGCTTTGGTATATGACGTGGAAATCTTCTTTACACTAGGACAGATACAGTTTGAATCTTGCAGAACCTCCACTTCTAATAGACGAGATGAATGATCTGATTCTGACCCCATGAGTGAGGCAATTAACTTTATTTATGATTATACCTGGTTATGATCCTTCAAATTATATATAAGTTGTTTCTTTGACAAGGCTGTGAAATGCATGAGGGTGGAAGCTACGACATGATTTTCATTGTGCCGATGGGCTTTCAAGCCTTTAAAGAACTTCAGACTCTGTTATAACCCAAAGACGTCCATTTTGGAAATACCTGCATCAAAAGGTTATAGAGTCGTCCTTATGCCTTCACTCCACAATCAGTTTTGAGTGGTGTTTTGTGCTGCTAGGAGCATGTTTAAAGATGGTGAGAAACACAAATTAAGGGTAGGAAGTTAGTTGTGCAGAGATCAAAAAAAAAGGTCTCTAGCAGGAAATGTGGTTTCTGCAGACAAGGGTTGGTAACCTCTCACTTGGGAGCTCAGACAACTTCTGATAGGCAAGGGAGAGATTTGGGATCATAGCAACATGTGAGTGTTATTACCTCCTCTAAGACTCCAGAGTCCTCAAGGTGTGCAAATCGATTGTCCTTAATTAAGAACTGAGGAACAGATTCTATCTATCATCACAGTAATGCATAAAGGTGAAATGACCGGGGTTATTAATAAAACTAATTCAGCCTTCCTCTGTTCTTATTTTTAAAAATTCTTCATAAATCCCAAGGAAGATGATGTTGATGTGAAACCTGCCCAAAAATGTGAGGCCCCCTTCACTCACAAAGTTAATATGAAGGCTAGATTTGAACAGATGGCAAAGGCCAGAGAGGAAGAGGAGCAGAGAAGAATCGAGCAGCAGAAGTTGCTGCGCATGCAGTTTGAGCAGGAGGAGATTGACGCAGCGCTCCAGAAGGTGGGTCCCATGGATGTCCTCCTTCTTCACTGCAGCTCACTGACCAAGCACCACATGTGCATGTAGCTCGCTGAATTTTCTGGTTGTGCCGTTGGGCTAAGTATCATTGGGCTCCTTTCTCTCACTATGTTCGGTATTGATATAAATGTCATTGATTCTGGTCCAAGTGAGTGGTTTCTAAATACCTAATTTGATGCAGTATTTTTAGTATACAAGTTCACCCTGCACCTGTTTATTTTACCATAGAAAAAAGAGGAAGAGGAGGAAGATGAAGGAGGCACCATTAATGGCTCCACTCTTGATGATGGAGAAGAGCCAACTCGATCTGGAGCACCATGGTTCAAGAAGCCTCTAAAAAACACCACAGTTGTAGATGGTGAGCCTGTTCGATTCACTGTCAAAGTGACCGGAGACCCCAAGCCCGAAGTCACGTGGTGGTTTGAAGGAGAGAGGTTGCAAGACGGGGAGGACTATCAATATATTGAGAGAGGAGAGACGTATTGCCTCTACCTCCCAGAAACCTTCCCTGAGGACCAAGGGGAGTATATGTGCCACGCAGCCAATGGCAGGGGTACTGCGGCTAGCACCTGCATCCTCACCATCGAAAGTAAGAGCTAACTCTCTGCCCCCCAGCTCTAACTTACTCAGCTCTTTCCCTTTTCAGCAAGAAAATCACTAATGCTCTGGTCTTCCCTTCTCTTCTAGCTGACGACTATTAGCTTTTTTTTTCTGGAGCCTTCCTTCTTCTCAACTTTCCTACTGCATCAGTCTCTTTCTGTGGAGGGGCCAAGTAGAGGAAAATGGAAGCTATCATGCCAATGCTAGATACTCTTCAAAATAGTTTCTAAAGCTAGTCAAAGGCTTAACGTGGAAACCTGAAAGACTGAATAAAAAAATCTGTATCAGTAACCATTAAAAATTCCAATTTCCCTATTTCAACATGTAATCCAATAGCAGGTATTTGAACTGTTCTGATCCCCAAGTCATGCTTACTTTTAAGCAGGGAGACTGATGTCACCTTCATATTGCCTACCGGACAGGATAAACTATATACAACATGCTTTATTCAGCCTCAGGGTAAAGAAAAAACCCTAACTTTCTCACCCAAACTAGAGTGAATCAGACATGCCTTATTAGAAGTTTAGAACTTTGAAAGTGAACCAGTTTTGATTGACAGCTTTCTTCTTCAACAATATTAAAGTCAGATCACTTCTGAGGACCTTTACCCAGAAGAGACATTTTGGCAAAAAGTTTTAAGTAAAATTTTTTCTTAAAAGGGTATGTTACAAATTCTAAATGCAAAACTTAAACTGCCATTGAATCACAAAGTTCTTGAGTATTAACGAGTTAGACAAAGAACTTGATCTTACCCTAATTAATTATATTAAACTGGCTCAGTTTCACAAAAGCTTCTGAAAATTTGGAAATTTCATACTAACCAGTTCATATAATATGATTAAAAAAAAGCAAGCCCTGATTATCTGTAAAAATGAATAAACTGAAGTCATAGACGTCTGGAAGTTTTATAAACAATCTTCAAACATCTCAAGGTAAACTTGTAGGCTAGATTTTGGTCTTTCGAAATGAGTTTGTAAATAATCTTCACTCTTATGTTCTTTACTCAAACTTTTCTTATTTTAATTTTCTGGAAGATGGAATTTTATTTTCCAATGTAAAAGTAATAATAAAGTAAATTCTGTAATTAAAACTTCTCTGGTCATTCTCAAGTAATAACTTGCTAGAGATAGAAGCTCTCAGTTTTCATTTACATTTCTACAAATTAGCTGATTTTTTGAAGACCAAAAGACCTTAATAATTAACACCCCTTTTGCAATTCCTGAATTTAAAATAAAACCTATTCCAAAAGGAAACTTTTAATGACAAATGAAGTGATTAAATGACTTGATGAAGACCGAGGTAAGGTGTTCTCAAGTCCTCTACAACAGTACTTCTAAATTTGGGGAAATAAAATGTTCCAGAGGCCAAAAAAAGAGACCAAACATTGGTGTAGCATATCCATTCAGTTACATTTATTGAGAAAACCATAAATGACACAAAATTCCATTAACGGTGTGCCCTTCTTACATACAAATGTCATTATAGCAAGCTCTAAACCACATTTTGTAAAGCATTCAATTTACCTCAAGTCCAAGCTGCATCTCCCTAAGACACTGTTCCCATCACAGTAGCCTTTTAAAGCCAATCTTCTTTAAACACACGGGTAGTTTCTGTAGAGAACACTTTTCTCAGGACGAAAATGCATCGAGCATGCATAAGAAAAATATATATATATATATATGCGGAAATACATATAAGAGTTTCATTGGGATAACTAAAGAATATAAAATCTTAAAAACTGATTTCCTTTTGAAACCTAATTTATAAATCCTAGCCCCTACTCCCTCCCCGCCAAGAACAATTATAGTGTGGAAAGAAAACTCAAACTAACAATACAAAAACAAGTGCTTTTTAAAGCACCCAATGATGTTCTCGATGAAGATGTATTTTTTTTTTTTAAAAAGCATATTAAAGTGAGAATTGGCAGCAAATAATAATGAAATAACCTATCAGAACTCTACATTACTGTTTTTTTCCTCAGTGACACAATTTCTTTTGGCATCCTTGCCAAAGAGATGAAATGTTAGCAATGAATCTACAAGATTTCTGCATATTTTTCTATGTTCTTTCTGAGTTAATCCCCACCATGACCCTTCCCATTTTAACCATCAAAAACCCCTTATTTGAGGTAATAATGTCATGATGTTTTCAATCTCTAAATATAAACGTCATTGAAAAATAAAATTTACTATCTTCTCATTTCTAAACAAAATATTGTAGTACTACCACACTCGATAACCAAAGAGTAAAAATAAAATAAGCAGATTCCCTGTATATTTGGGGTAAGTGCTATAAAGATTCCAACTCCAGGTTATGCATCCTTTCCTCAAACCTAACCATCACTGTAGTCAAATGGGCTGGCTCACCTTTTCTGCTTTCCATTTATTTCACCGTTAAAAAATGCTGGCTGGTAAGAGCAGTGAAGGCTTATGGTCATGAATTTTAAAAAGTTCTCAAGAGACAAGAAACAATGCCCCTATAATACATCATCTACAAGCATTAACTATCAGCATTCAAGTCTATTTTCTTCTATAAAATTTCAAGCTAAAACTCTGCAAAACGTGATGACTCAGTTTTAAAGAAATCCTTATATTATAAAACTTAACACACCTGACCCTGGCTGTTTATAAAAAGAACAAATGGAAACAGGTGAAGTAGCTACATAAGTCAAGAAATTTAACAGTTCACAGAACATTTATGAGCAAGTGAAAATCAAAGTGGATCCATTCTGTCTGGGAATACGTGTTTTTGCCCGTATTTTACCTTCTACCTCGAGCCCTTCTATGGTCCATGCTCATCGGCTCGCCAATGGCCTACAGCCCAAGGGCTCCTTCCTCTCTGGGGCAGTAACTACCTCAGGGCCCTTGTCTATGAGCTATGGTTGGGTACTCGCGGATCTTCAGCACTGTGTGTGAACATGAAGGCATTACTTTTGAATATGTATCTTAAATGGAGAGAGAAGCAGGACTTTTGAAAAGGATCAGCACATTTTAGAAAATGAAGAAACAAAAACTGACATGATGCTGCTTTTCTACTTTCAACTTAAGTAAAAAAAAAAAAAGGAACAGCAAAAAAACAAAATCCCCCAAACCACCCCAGACTTTATACCAGTTAAAAATCATCTATAAAAACACACAAACATTTTAAACTGGCAAAGAAGAAAAAGAAAAGAAAACCAATTCCCCCAATCAAAACAATAAAAAAAACATTCAAAACAAAATAATTTTTAAAAAATGCAGCATCAAAGTATTACAGATCAGAAAATAACTGATTTCTATACAAATTATGAAAGGACATTTGCTATACAGTTAACATTTCAATGATGCATATATATGTCCATTATTTTAAAAAAAAACCACACTGCCAGTATTATATAAATATCATTTTTTCAGTGTATAATTATGGCAACTAAATGAACTAAAATCACACTAAAACTCTGACCCATCGTAACCTTTTACTGAATTATGAAGCTTCAATAGTAACAAACAAAGGATCAATATTTAGCTTTGGAAGGCAGGGAAAATGTCCTATCAATCGTTATAAACACGTGAAGGCTGTTGAAGTTTCTGACCAAATATTTCCTGCACCTTGAAAAATTTAACTGTGCTCTCTTAATTGTAACAATCTGCTATATTCAAGGAAAAAGTTAATAAAATGACTTGGCTATCAATTCAATTATTGCAGCAATCCACTCATCTTAAAATTAAAATGAAAAACAAACAAAAAAAAGAAAACAAAAACATTTACCCAGAAATGTCAACGGTTGTTTGAACAACTTACAGACTTTTCCACTGAAATGGAACCATGAATAACATAATACATCGTGGGAAAGCAGCAGCAGATTGCTTTTTGAATACACAACCACAAAAATCTCACAGGGACAACATTAATGTACTGAAATATTGATTTATAGATTTCCTTAGGTTGTGCTTACCTGTTGCTTTTTGGAGCAGAACCTAAGGTGGAAGGTCTGGGAAGGCACTGTGAAGTATAAATAATTGCACTGTTTGCAATTAAGAACGATTTTAAACCTTAAATGAATCAAAATCAACAGCCTCCATTTTGTGACTCAAGATAGGGAATCCAACTGGACTGAGAACCAACGGACCGCCACTGCTCTCTCGCTGGCAGACAGGGTCGCGACCACTCTCTGCAGCCATGAGTTCCCTAACTAGGGACAAGGATCTAAACTACAACTGTGCGTCTGTCTTCCTGGTCTGGTCTGGCAGGTGAGAGGGCGGTCACTGCTCATTCCACAACCCCCGGAGAACGAGGAGTAGCCTGGAACTGATGAACCTACAGCTTGCCCTTACCACAAACGGGCCTCCCTCCCCAGTGAAAGGCTGGTGTCAAAGGAGCATCCAGATTGCTTATCTATTACTTGCAAACAAATGGAAAATTTCTGTCTGACAAAACCGTTCCAATTCTTTGAGTTTAATATACAAGATATGCAGTTTTCATACTGAAAAACAATCTTTTTTACCTCAGGAGCACCAGAGGAAAATGCTATATATTCACTTCGTAAAGATTAGTTTTGTTTAGCTATAGCTAAGCATTTCATAAATACTTACCCATTAAGCTCACATTAAAAAAAATAATATATAGATATTGATAGTTATAGAGAGATATATATATATATATATACAGCCTACGTCATCTGCTTTCAATATAGAGGCAGTTAGGAAACCCCCACCTCTCAGCACTGTATTCCAACATAATAGTTATACAAGGTACGGCATTTACATTATGTGGAACATTGGACAGCCAGTGGTCATTCTGATGTACTTACAGTGCCATGCTCCTTGAAGGAACACAATCAAGGATGACAGACAGACAGCCCAGGCCTCCTCACCCCTACAGAGCTAGTCCTATACTGGATGGTTCAAACCTGCGCTTCAACAGACAATGGCAAGACAGACTGTATTTGCATGTTGTCTAATAGATTAATATGCAAAGAGCCAACAAATACGCAAAGAGCAAAACAATGGATTTCAACCAAATATCAGAACTGCAGCACAAATGTTAGAGTAAGAAAAGGATTCAAGTACATCAAAAAATTAGTTGGTTCAATGATTGGACTTGTGCATTTACAAAACAAAGCTTATCAATACTTGAAAAAAAAAATGGCTCTACCTCAGGTTTCAATGACAGAAGCAGTTATGCTCCCTAAAAGGCATCCTCAGAAGACAGGCTTTACAAAGAAAAATGCTAGGTCATATTTGCTCTCTGAAAAATGCTTAAAATCATTTATGCTCAAACAGTCTTGATAACCAAGTAATTATCCAATTAAGAACAGAAAGGTTAAAACAGCGGTCATGTGTTAAAGGAAATGCTGTAAGGTCATCCTATACATGCAATTCTTATAGTCCAACAGAAGGAAAACCGAGATCTCCAGATGACTCTGTGATCAACAGTCATCGAGACCAAGTGGGAAAGATCCTCCAACTACCACTAAACTGCAAAGGGGGAAAAAAGAACATGCCAGTGACTTTAGTTTCCAAGCTCTATTCAGATTTCAGGGGAAAGCTTCTCTTTGTGTACCTGGGTCTTAATCCATCACTGCTAAACAATTCGGAATCCTTGACATACCCACATATCCAACTTACCGACACAGGAGGTTTCATATTATTTATTGTAAAGCACAAAACAGGCATTTTAAAAGTGAAAGTATACATTGAAAAAGTACATTTATATCACAAAGCATTGACCACATAATAGTTGCAAATACATTTGCTGGAATGTGTACATCTACACTAAGATACTAAAAACAAACCAATGTTCATTTCTACACAGAAATATTACCTCCTATCAGTAGTGATAGATATTTTGTACATTTTCAAAAAACACTATTTTTTTTAAACCAAAACAAAATTAAGATCTTCATCAAGGCGTCTGCATCCATACATTTAACAAAGGTTTTTTTCCCCCACACAATGAAGCAAATACTGTATTGTCCACTTCTTATTATTGGCCCTGTGCAGAAGAGATACATAAGAGATACACAAAAAGTTAAAGAAAATCCTTGAAATCAAGTTAACTCAGGAGTGACTCCTTTAAGAAAGAAAAATTGGTTAATATAAATGGTGGTGGCTTCTTGCATGATTTTCAAAACCCTGGGGGGAGAAAATTTTTTTTTAAATCAAAAGGCATTGTAGAGAGATTCAGCACTCAGATGCCAGAAAGAATTTCTAAGACACACCACATGACTACATTTAAAGGCCTATTTTGGCAGGAAAAAATAAAGAGGCACATCCACTCCAAGTGACCCAAGCAGCAGACATGCAGAGAAGAAGAAACAGACCAAAGAGCCAACGCTACCTGTGGGGCTGATGGGTGCTGCGGCATCCCTTGGGGGCTGGTCTGCGCGTAGTAAGCAGCCTGCTGTCGGTAGTACTCGGCCCAGGCCGCGCTGTAATCAGGCTGGCCACCCGGGGGCGCCCCAGTGGGAGCAGGAACAGCTTGACCTAAGACCAAGCAAAAGAAGAACGTCGTTACTGTAACCCAAGAGAAGAGCGCAAAAGAATCTCATTTCTAAGAAAAACAATACCTTGCTTCTTGTAATATTCCTCCCAAGCCTTTGAATAATCCTGTGTCTGCCCTTGTTGACCTAAAAAAAACCCCCTACATTTTAATAAGAATGATATCCACTGTCAGCACAGGTTACAAAGACACAAGCATACGGGGAAGAGAGCGGCCCTGCTTTTAGGGTCACTCAAGCTTGTTGGTGTATATGGTCACAGACAATACCATACTCTCTGCAAAACCCAGTTATCCTTCTAGAGCCATTATTGAAAAAAAAAATGTGAAGATGCCGAACATATCTTCCCATGCAGCTGACAGAAACATCTATCTGGTCAATGGGGGCAAGTGGGGAGGCTGGGACCATGAGACCCCAACAGCCTGAGCCTGCCTGAATGGACTGCATAATCTCTAAGCTGTACTTCTCACGTGGAGAAGAAAAAACCGGCCCCTTCAGCACATCACGCAGCGTTTAGTGAAATCTCAGGACCCCAATATACCAACTGATTTGAAACAGTGACTTCTAAACCAACATAAAAATCAATGATTAAACTCACCAAGATTAGTTTTAAAAGATTAAATTTTTCTTTTGAACTTGGGAACAATTGGGAACTTTACCTTAATAGTAACTTTCAAGTATCATAACTGATAAAAGTATTTACTGAAGAAGAAACTATCAATTATACCCCAATGGCAAAGATCAATGGGATACAAGCGAAGGTTACTATGGTTTGATTCCAGGCCTCGGCACACCTCTCCATTGCTCGGAGGGAAGATCACTCAATTTGAATTCTTAAGAGGCACTAAAAACCGCTAACCCCTAACGCTGGATAAAACAGTGAAAATAAGCACAACCACACTAGCATACTTAGGTGCTGTGTTCAAGAATGGGGCCAGAGCAAAGCCCTGCGGACCCCACATCCCCATCTCTGAATGAACTTTGTTTAGCTAACATCCATCTCCTGTGGAAATTCTCAGACCCTTGGGTCCTGGCCACAAAGTCCTTCAATTCCTCAGCAAGCCTGAGCTCCAGGGCCAAGAACGACTTGGCCCCAGTGACATACTGCTCACTGAGTACAAAAAAGCAAAGGAGAAATTGTGCTTTACGAAGCTGCTTTGATGGCTCATCATTTACTCTTCAATTTCACCTGTGTTTATGATTAGTATTTTTTTTTTTAACAATTTATAACTATCCCATGCACAAATGTCATCCTTTGCTCATTACTTCCATCTCAGCTTCATAAATTTAAACCTGGCTGACCCAGATTCAGTCTTTCATAATTTAATAGGAATTTGGGAAACTTAAGCTATGAGAAGCCCCCAACATCAGCTCAGTGGATTAGCACGTCAGACATGCCACAGTTCGGATTGTGGCCAGCTTTTTAAATAAATAAAATCAAGAAAAACTGGACCCAAGAGACCTGAATCTGTCCCTCTCAGAGTAGCATCTCAAAGATTCCCCCTTTGTTCACAGGGACTCATGATGCTATGTCAAGAGCTGGGGTACAGTAAGTAAGAATCTCTGCCCTTCTTCTCCAAAAGCTTCCCCCAACAGGGCCCAACAACAGGAAAATGACAAAATACAACATATACAGGTATTGCTTATTAGAGCACCAATCACGAAGGAAAACCAGGAAACATCTGAGGCAAAGGAAGAATGGATCCCACCTTTCATATGAAGCCAAGACTCTATCACAAAGTAATTCTGAAAAGCACAGTGATTTAGCCAATTGTTTGCCAACCCAACGGTCCACAAAACTAGGATCAGCAGTGGAGCACCAGCAATGACTTGGCACAAGGATGCTGACATCTATCGTGTGCTCCTGTCCTGGGCAGCTGGAGTACACCACTTCAGACCTCCAATACACCAATCCTCCATTTCCTTCAGTTAGAAGGCTAGTCATCACTTCACCTCTTGAGCTAAAACCCCTTTCCCCCAAACAGAAATGTTAGGCCTGACTCCCAGGGTCTGCTCCAGGATATCATCTTTGCCTCTTCTATGGCTGGGAACCCACTCCAGGAGCAGCCACAACTCAAGGGTGCCAGAGCTCTTCTCATCTTGGCCAAGTCCCTACAGCATGGGGGATGGGACCACCAGCCTTAAGGCTACAAAGCCTTGGTCTTCCTTGTTTCTGTAAGTCACCCCACATAATGAAGGGCCTTGGCCACGCCTACTTCTCAGGAGCTGTCTTGTACCCACCACCTGCCACTCAGCTGTTCCCCAATCAATGGGCATCCACTGAGGAGTTGTCACACAGGGGACCTTATTCTGCTTGATTAAGGACCTCTTTGGAGGATACCCCCATGGGTGAGTCACAGTTGATGTCCAAGTAACTTTATCAATCAAATGTCAAATTGCTTTCCAAAATGGTTTTCCTGAGTCACAGCTCCACTGCATACCCCATCCAACTTTTGCATGCATACTTTCCCCACCTTCTGTCATGGAGGACCTGGGTTCAAATCCAGATGCAGTTCACACTGACTAGCTGGGTTCACTTCTGCCTGCCTCAGTTTCCAGTAGGGATACTAAGAGCACCTACCTCATAGGGCTGTTGAGAGGATGCAATAAGATAATAATTGTAAAGGGCTTAGCCCAGTGCCTAGCAAAGAGTAGGTGCTCCATCAATGTTTATTCCCTTCCTGAGGGAGAGATGAAGCCTCAGATTGTTTGGATGGACAAATAACTGGCCACTTCCTACAAGTGATCTAGAGCCCTCTTTTCATGAGGTAGTAGAAGAGAAGAGAAAGGTGGTGTGTAGGCGTGAAAGTCAGGAAGACTCATGTTCAAACTCTATCTCCAATACTGCCTGGGGGGGTGGGTGGGGTGGCCCTTCTCAGACTCGAGGAAGAATGCCTGGTACGGTGGGCAAGGGCACAAGTGTTCCACAAACTTGAAAGTGCTGTCTGTATAAATGTACACTCAAAAAAGCTTTCTGAAGGCCAGCAGCTGTTCCACAGACAATTCTTCATGGGGGGTTTTTCTCATTCCAAGTTCATTTTTAGCAACAGTGGAAAGATTAACTGGACTGAAATGAACTGTATGAAAACGCTTTTTGAGGGTAGGAAGCTCTTCTGGCCTATCCTCTCATTTTCCTAAGAAAAAGCCAGGAATATTCTTCAGAAAGCAAGCTGATCTATTCTTGGAGGATCAGAGGGGATAAGATTTCTATTATCTGCAACAAAAAGTAAAAAGAACAATTTTCTGGGCCTAAGGAGGGTGGATGTAGGACTGGGGCAAGGAATCTAACCCTCGAACAGTGGATGACGTGTATTCAAAATAAACTTACTATCCCAATGGCAAAAGGCCAGGTTCTGGATAGTAACTCAATGTCCTCTTTAAATAATTAGCCTCTAAAGTTATTTTAAATCAATTAATTCTACCTAAGTCCTTGTCTCCTAATACATGCAGGTATTACCCCAAGGAGGCATTGACAGAATGGGGACATTTTTGTACATTTATTCACATCCCCAGAAGATGTTTACTCAGGAAAACTGACTCAGATTCTTGATACTGCAGTGATTCCACTGTTCAAATGCTACCAAAAACCATCGGGTGGACGGTGCCTACTACGAACGTACAGAAGACAGGCAGAGGTAAGAACCAGTCTTTTCTTTATGTTTCAACATAAAGCTTTGGACTTAAAAAAGCGAGACCAAAGCCACATGTAGTGTTTTCCAAATACAACTTAGCCAATGAGCTTCTCATTCACAATTCCAGGTGAGGAAGTTCCGAGTAAGCTAGAGAAAGTCGTTGTGCTATACAAACAAAAACAGGAACAGAGCCCTGGTCTAGGATTAAGGAGACTGGCGGTGTGACCTGAGGAAAGCCCCCGATCCTCTCACCTGGAAGTGAACGGGGTTAGAGTGATCGCTAAGTCTACGAAGATGTTCAACAAACAAAGTGCAACATACCCATTTTCTTGTAGTACTCTTCCCAAGCCTTGGTATAATCGACCTGTCCAGTGGGAGCTGGATTTTGCTGATCTCCTTATTTGAAAATAAAGCATATCTCAAAATCAGTTTTAAAAGCTTAATTTCACAAGTACATTTTTAACTCAACTCATAAATTATAAGAAATGTGACTTGTCTTAGAAATAATATACTGTAAATGAAAATGATTCACTTAATATCATGCAACTATTACTAACTAGAGCTGCCCAAAGAAAATGTCTTTTCCACTAGACTCATCAATATAAATGGGAGTTGGCAGCCAGTTGGCCATGGTAAGAGGCGGAAGTGGCGAGGTCCTAGGCCATCACAGGTTCCCCTCCGAACTGCTACAGCTCTTAGAGTCACAGAGAAGGCCAGCAGGTCTTGGCTAAAGAGGACATCAGTACAGAAATTCCTGTTTGTCTGAAAACCAAACAACCAGATAACTGAAATAACTGGAATTCTTTTTCCTACACTCTAAAAATTAAGAGAAAATGACAAATAAACTGACAAAGGATTTAATTTAAAACAAAAACAATTTTCAGAACAAGCCATGGGTTCAAGGTTCACGCTGATTTTCTATGTGTATTACACCATACAACAATACTTGCTATAAATAAAACACTGGAAAACAGTTCAAGATAGTTTTAGTGTTATATAGTTTTTATATGATTTTCAGAAAACTAGTAAACCAAGAACGGTCTGTTACTCAATCAGCCTACAGATTACATTTACCAGTTGTTTTAGAGAGGAGCTTGGTCGCTCAAACAACTCAAGTTAAGTAAAGCTATATCCTTTTAAAGTGAGCTCCAGACTATCCAACTGCAATGAAAACGAAATGAACTCAAAACATGAAATTCTGGCTTCTGATGACAAATCCTTTCCCATTTTTACCTTGTCCGTTAGTCTGAGTTGTAGCTGGGGCACCTGCAGGAGCTGCGGGCGGTGGCTGCGCTTGCTGCTGGTAATAATGAGCATAATAAGCAGCCCAAGCTGCAGAATTGGGGTCTGTACCTGTTTTTGCTAGAATCAAAACACAAGTTTGAGATTTACCTGTGAAAAAAATATCTGCATGACATGCACGTTTTCCCAATAGGTTCTTGGTGGCATGAACCACAATAACCAGACTGATCCCACTGCCTTCCCTGAGAGGGTCAGTGGCCTAGTGATGTCCTGGGGGTGGCCCAGCCTGAGGCGTGCAGGGAGAACAGCTCTTCTGAGCACTCGCATCAGCACTGTTCTCTATATTTTATTGACAACTCAGTAAAGGCAAGATGGTCTCCCTGACCACCCAGTGGAGGGTAGAACAGAGGAAATGACAGAACTGGGAAACAAAGAGATCCCACTTGGAGGTAGAAAGGTGAGCAAAATTTAGGATGATACTTAAAGGTAACTGCCCATGGGGCTCAAAACACCAACTTCACCAAAATGACATGGTGGAGAGGTAGCCACAGTGGGGAAAATGGCATTTCACAAATGACAAACTCTGTGTGTTTTGTGACTCAAGTGCGATGGGAATGCCATGGTGCTCTGTTTTGGCTCAGTCACACATGAAGCCTGAGCTGTGCTGGGGCAGCGGGGGAGGGGGACACCATACTTTAAGAAGAAAATGCACATTTTTCCAGCTCATCCAGAAAGGTAAGCTAAATGGTGGAGGGCATGAAACCCACGCCACACTGTGGAAACGGGGCTGTTCAAACATGGCGAGATCAAGATATAAAACCAGTCAGGGAGCTGAGAGATGGTAGCTTCCTATCAAACCCAGTGGTAAAATTATGTGGGCTACCCCCAGGAAATCCTGAGTTCCTAGACTGCATTTTCCTCAAAAACTAACTAGACTTGTTTGAGCTTAAAAATATTCTCTCTACTCTGAACACAGCATGTGTAGGAAACTGGATGGAGTTTCCAGTAGCTAGACTAAAACCCCAAGTGGCATATTCTAAGGAAAAAAGATTTCTTAAAACTGGAAATGAACATATCACTATTTGGGAAGGAAGCAAAATCACGACAAAGTATTTCCAGTGGAGAGTAAACACAAACCTCTCCTAAAGTTGCAAGACTTTACATAAGATGATCAACTAAGAAACCCATAAAGACCAGCAAACCTTAAGTATCTGAAACCACCTAAGAAACCAACCCCATTTCCAATCATGTTTAGTCACCACTGAGAAAAAGGCCTCCTCCTAAATGTTGACGCTTCACTGACAAAGATCTAAGATGATACTGGCCTGAACAAACATGGCTCTGTGCATACCCAAGGGGGAGTTGGTTTTTGTCCCTGTGGCTACAGAAGAAAGTAAGGACTGTCTGGTGTCATCTAGCCCACAAACTGGCATTTTCCAGACCAATAATCACCCCATTTATTGACCACTTGCCTTTGTTCTGAATGGCTCTTGGTGTTCAAGGCTCCACCTATGTCTCCATTAAGGAGATGTGCACAGAAGGAATCCCAAGTGCTCTGAAATGCCTTAAGTAATGGCAGGGGTACAGAAATGTGAACCCCTGAATCCCTCCAGAGTGCCAGACCAACCTGGATCCAGGTGGGCAGGTGATACCCAAAGAAACAGTGAGGTGGTCAGGCCTAAACCACAGGGGGCAGGAGTCCCCTCAATTATCTCCAAGGTAGGGTTGGGGGATAGAGTAAAACCATGGTCCAACAGATGCTTCTCATGTTAGGAAAGGTCTGTGCAAGAGTCAGGGAGCTTGTGAAGACTCCTCTTAGACTACATCAAGTACCATAATCCCCAGGTCAGAACCTATCGAATAATCCCCAGGTCAGAACATATCTCATGAGCACAGTCAATGTCAGAGTCAAGGGCCCTGGCCGATAAACATGGTTATCATTTCATGAATGTGCTTGGATGTGAGACTGCACCCCACTACCACCTTGCCACCCCGCAAAAAACAAGAACTCTAGGCACACTCTACATAGGAATAGCACGAAGGCTTGAAAGACTGTGATATCTTTCACCTGGATCAGGTGGGTTCTGCTGCTGCCAATGGGGATAGGCATTTCCCCACCCTTGGGGAGCATACGGAGCTGGAGGACCACTGGAGAAGACAAAAAAGAATACCAAGGGTAACTCACCAAATCCATCCCCCAGAGGGAGGTTAAAAGGCCCAGAATAAAAGCCCAGCACTTACTGAGGAGCAGGGCCTGGTGGTCCTGGATTATAAGGTGCAGGATTGTAGGGCCCCATTGGATTTCCAGGCCCTGGAGGCCCAGGAGGCCCATGGGGACCTGGCACACCATGAGGCCCATGGGGAACAGGTGGACCTAAGGGATTTACTGGACCCTGTAAACAAGAGAACATATTTTAAGACAGCAGCATAAGAGGTTCTGTCTGGTCCCCAAAGGGACAGAACAGACAAAACACCAAATAAACAGAGCACTAATGGAGCAGTCAGATAGGCATTTATTAAGTAACTACTATGTGCCCAGGACCTGTGCCAAATCCTGGGGACACAAAGGAAGAAAAAAATAATGATGCACTTCCCAATGTGGGGAAGAGGAGACTGAAGCCAAGTCTTGGAGGTGAGGGACGAAAAGGAAGCAGTCACTGTGGCTGGTCAATCGATTGAGAATGGTCTTTATATTTGTAAACAGTTTTATTGTACTTAAAAATGAGAAACCATTCTTAGCTCAAGGGCCAAATAAAACTAGCTGCTGGGTAGCAGGAGTTTGCTCAGTGTGAATGAAGGAGGGAGGGACTTCAAACACCAGGCAGAGCATTCTACATAGGCTCCAGGAGGTAACAGGGAGCTTCTGGAATTTACTGAGGGGAGTGCTGTGGTGGGCATATTTCTTATAAAAGAAATCCCTTCGATGGTTGAATGGAGGATGGACTGGAGGCAGACAGACACCCCCCCCCCCAGCAGTGTGGGGGCAGTACCAGAAGAAAGGAAGGGGCTGACTGGAGAGATGGTGCCTAAGTAAAAAGGTGCTTGGGGGAGAGGGGGTCTGATGGTAATGAGATAGTGAGGAGTAGAGTGTGACACCTAGGGTTATGAGCCTGAGGGACTGGGAAGATGGTGCTGCTGCGTGTATGAGAGAGAGAATGAGAGAGAACAGAGTTGATAATTCAGTTTGGGGCAGTCTGTTCCATTTAAAATACTGACAGGAAATCCAGATGGAGCTCCACACCGAAGCTGAGGAGAGAGTAGAGCCCAGGATGGATGCCTGCAAGCCCTCTGCTTAAAGACTGGAACTGAACTCACAGGGGCTGATGGGACCCCCAGTGGATGGTCCTGGACAGGCTGGTTGGTGGGCAGGAGCCAAAGGAGGATCCAGCCATGTAGGGGCAGCACTGGGACAGGAGGGTTGAGACAAGGCTCACCATCATTCCTAAGGATCTCGGGTCCCAATGTTCCTCAAGTGGCCCAGGGGTCTTTCTTCCTAACACACGATGGCTCCTTAGCTTTTTTAATACTCACTTCAGAGGTTCCTAGTTGAACTAAGGGCTGTTTCTCAATCTGCTTTCCTAGTGTGCTGTTCCCTCTCCAGAACTGTAACTGTGGATCCTGACAAAAACTAAGCCTTGACACTGTGTTTGTCACTGAATGCCTCTCACCTCACTTCTAAGGTCCCAACCCCCTACGGGTTAATGGGTGTCACCACTGTTAACACCAAAAGGACCGAACTATGTCATGTGATGAAGGCATTTTTTTATCCTTAAGGAAAAAAAAATTTGTAACTTTAATGAAAAGATGCAGTGCATTTTTTCTAATCAAAAGACAAAGGAAACAATGATGAAAGTATTTATTTCAAAGTAAATTAAAAACATTTTTGTGTTCTAGGTCTCCAGAATGAGTCTTCTCACTGCCTACTCCCTTTCTATCCCATCTCAAGTGTAAGAGACCCAAAATACTCTGCAGTGACTCCCAAATATACCCATGGGACAAAACAGAGACGCCTTGTAGTCTGTCATTTACACCTCCAATTACCAGCTACCCCATTGTCTCTATAAAAACATTTATATATATATGAATGAATAAAACTCACTACCTCAAACCCAAACTCCTCAGTAATACTATCCCCAAGGCCAACCAACATCCTTTGAGATCAAGGCTCAAGCCTGGCCTTCTGCCAACCCAGCATAGCTATGCCTTCTCCAGTTCATTTGTCACCCTTCCTATCTGACACTGTTTAGCGTCAGATCCCATGCACCTTACAAAGGCTATTGAGTGGTGTTTCCCCCCAGACAGAGAAGATACTCCTCAAGGTGGTGAATCCTGTCTCAGGCCTTTTGTCTCCTCTCACAAGCTGAGCCAGCCAGGAGACCTTCTGAAATGATTACAAACCTGATCCGAAAGGATGACTGTGGCTGAGCTCTGCAGATTCACCTCACCTCTCCTCCTCTTGATCAACCTGCCAAATTCCTCAGACACCAACCACGACACAGATGCCAAGCTCAGGCAGAGGGTAGGCTTGCAGAGCTGGTCAAGTTGGAGGACTTTTCTCTAGGGGGAGGTTAGTCACTAGATACCTCATCTTTAGGGATTGGAAGATTCTAAGCCTCAGGCAAAAATGATGGTTACTGCTCAGCTGACCAAAGTTACCAGTTACTTTTATGACTGATTTTTGCAGGGACAGGGGTGACCCTGGGCTTGGGGAAGCAATGCCAAAGAACACAAATCCTTGCCATGGAAATCTACAAGCTACCTCAAGAGAAAGGTGCTGAAATCTCCAGCAGGGTGCAGGGTGAAAAGCCACTCGCTTGTTTGATTTCAGGTCACTCCAAAAGACTATGTCGCACGTGCTCCAGGTGCCAGGCTCCCATGCCCCCCACTCACCACTGGCAGCCCCAAGAATACTCACACCAATCTTCTCCTCTATGAGCTGCCTTGCATAATCAATCTGCTGTGGAGTTCCCCGTATTGTAAATAACTTCATGTTAGGGTCTGCATTTGGTGGAGGGTTTCTCTGAAGCTCAATCCTAGCACCAGACTGTTGGCTTATACTTTTGATAGTTTCTCCACCTGAAAAACAAACAAGTTGGGTGATTTGTTTCCGTCCTCAGTTCAAAGGCCATGGGAAAAGCTTTTTCCAATTCTTGATGCCATCTGAAAAATTCAGGCATCATTTTCCCCTTAACTCAACAGAATATGGCATCCAAGATGTACCTTACACATCACAGAAGAACCAAAGAATAGACAATTTTCAAGTTAATTTGAAGAAAATGAAATATCTTTTCAGACAGGAAAAAAAAAGGCTGAAACCCATGAAAACATCTGGCTTGAATTTCGTCCTCTTAAAGGAGAACGAATCTTTAACATCGTAGTCTTTTTCTTCCTATCTCAGAGTTAAGCAAAGTCACTTCCCTACCAACTCTTTCCATCTCTCCAAAGCTCACTCTAACAACTCTCTCTCCCAGCTCAAGGGTCTCATCTTACTCTCAGGATTCTATTACTTGGATTTTGGCTAGGAGAATACAGAGTATCTTGCCTTTTCCTATGATTAATCCAGTTTTCCCAGTTGGAACAATAAAGTTAAATTCCTGCAGCCCGCCGGGTGGCCCCATGCTCCAGTTGCCTTGACCTCGGCCTCGGCCCCGACCGCCAGGTCCTGGTCCACCAGGGTTACCAGCCTAAGGAAAAACAACAAGTCAGCACCCAAACCCTGGAGCCCCAATCCAGTACCAAAACAACATTCTGTCAGTCCCCTCCCCTCAATGCTGAGCTGTTAGTCAAGAGAAAATGGATGCAAAGCCCCTGCAGGGTGCACACTGATAACCATCTGGAAGAAAACTTCCAGACCCAATTTAGTGGCAAAATGTTCATAGTATTCTAAATAATGCAACCTGAATGCTTCGAAGGAGGTCAGTGATAATCTCTGCTGCGTGCTGACATCTGTCCGGAGGCCCTGTGATCTGTGCTATTCGATCTGGGGTAGTCCCGTCATCTGCAAAGAGCACACACCTGGGTCACCTTCAATGCACCAACAGGAGGCGAGGCCTATAACTTATGTGCAGATGCTCACCTGGCTTAAACTGGATCCGAACACCAGCATCATTCTGAATTTTTTTGATCATCTCACCGTTTCTGCCGATCACAATCCCCACAGCAAATCTTGGTATAGGGACCTGGGTAGAAGGTGATGGTGTTTAGATGGAATCAAAATTAATCAGGTTTTTCAACAAGAAAACATAGCAAAATACCTAGGAGTGGAAGGTGAGCAGCCCCAAGCAGTCTGATTCATGGTGACAATGAAAGGAATCATTCCCATTTTATCAGGAAAACCCATCAGGACTTCGGGCTATTCCAATATGGCAGACATCCTTTTTTTTTTTAGGCCTCTGAAGGCCAAGGTCTGCAAAGATCAGTTGAGTCCAAACAGGACAACCTGGGTTGCAATGCCATCCCTGCCCCTCAGGACATGTCAGCCAGTCACCATTGTAAAGCTTCTTCCAAGTGACCTCAGCAGCAATACTCACATCAAGGCCTTCATTTCCTCCTATTCTTGACCCATATTCATTGCGCACCTCTCTGAAACCACCTTGATCACGGATTAACTCTAAGACCATTTCCTTGGCTTGCTAAAAAAGGAAGATAAAATGAGGTCCAGCAGACAGGTCTGAACCAATGCCACCCCTCCCCCATTCCCAAGCAAGGCGGTATCACTGACCTGGACTTTGTAAGGGTCGCCTGTGATCCTCAGAGGTTTGTCAGCCCCCGTGTTTTGGGGCCCATCCTGAATCATCACCATTTTAACACCAGCTCGTTCCTGGTTGAAAGAAAGTCAATGTAATGTGTCCAATAATAATGAGAAAGGTTCAAAATTGTCAAATGTTTTTTTTAAAATCTTGGTACCTGAAGCTGCTTAATAGTTTCTCCGCCTTTTCCAATAACTAGGCCAGCCTTGCTGGCTGGGATCATGATTTCTTGAACTGCATTGCCTGGTCCATCCCCATGATGAAAGCCAGGAGCTGGCCTTCCCTTCTCAACAATCTGGTCAAGTAACCGCTTGGCTGACCTGGGGAAGGGGTGAATGGCAGTAACACAATCAAGAAACTGTCCACAGAGAAGGAGCTAGAAATCACACTACTGGAAAATGAGATAAAACGTTCAGCACTTTATGCTGATAAAAGACCAGCAAAGTCTTTAAGGCTTTTCTCCATCACACCTGATTATGCCAGTCACAGACATCTCAATAAACACAGAACATGTTGGGGGAGAGCTAGGGGGCCAAGGGGGACAGAATGACAGGCCTGGAGCTAGTGAACCTGGGCCAGTCTGCCTGCCTCCTCAATGGTAAAATGCTGGTATGAAGAGAACCCACAACCCAGGGTCACTGTGAGAACCAAATGAAACAGCATCTGCAAGGCACTTAGCCTGCATGAACAAAATAGGCACCCCATAAATGCGCACTTCCTTCTTTCTTTCCTTTAACAAGTCTGTTCTCAAGCAGTGCTTTAATTTGGCAGAGTTAGATTATCAAAATCTATTTTGTTGAAGAAGATCCCCAGCTCGGCTCAAATGAGGACATAATTTGAGGACTCTTTATTTGTGCAAAGGAGGATGGGGGACAAAGGGTCTGGAAGGATCCTGTCCACAGTACAGAAAGATATGAGAAATGAGCCAGCTAGCCAGGCCTTAGTATACTCACTGAACAGATTCAGGGGTCCCAGTTAACATACAAGACCTTTCAGGCAGGCCACCACTGTCTGAAACAAAGTGAAAAACCAGAATCATATTTAGAAGTGGGACAAGTGGCTGGAGCTAGTAACCAACAGGCACGAACAGGTTAAGGGAAGGGTATCTTACCAGGAGCGATCTGTATTTTGCATCCAGACTCCTGCTGTATACGTGAGATCTGCTCACCTCCTCTGCCAATTACTAATAAGAAGAGAAAATCACTGGTTAAAGATTCCAGGAAAATCAGATTGAACTGAAGTGATATTTTGTTACTCTCAACATCACTTACTGAATCCGACCATTCCATCTGGAACCTTGTATTCCTCTGTCATTACCGACCTAATTGAAAGGAAGGAAAACAGCTAAGTTAGGATCTTCTCCACCAAAATAAACGGTAGGTAGTATTCTAGCCCAGTGCTCTGGGCACTGCAATGACTTCCAGAGTTTTCAGTTATGTATTTATGGACAGAACTGATCCATTCCTTTAAACACACACCAAAAACTCCACTGAAATCTGAATCTTAATAAAACAATAGTAAAAAAAACCCACCAAACCCAATGAACACCAGGCCATTTACATTATAGGCTAAACCATATCAACAGTTCCGCTTCTATTAATTTCCTCAGAGCCGGTCAATTATACTCCTAAAATCACCCTCCCATTCATCATTGTTCAAAAGCATCTCCCACGAATCTTCTATTACCATTGAGCATACACCAACATTTAAACTGAGAACATGCAAAGAAAGGAACTGTAGTCCTTTACCTTTGTTGCTGGTGCATTGGTGGTAACTGGGTTCCAAAAGCTGAAAAGCATAAGCATTTGCAAGCGTCAGAACTTTTCTGCCACAAACCCCCAGTCCACAATCGGTCCCCCGTGTTGCCTTCCTAGGATTTTACATTTCACTTCAAAAGCTAAGATGAGCCTTTCCAAAAAGCCAGCTCAAAGTCAGAAGAAGGAAAAGGACAAAGTTAGGGAGTGGTTATCACTGGGGGAAGAAGGTGATGGACAGTCTCAAGTGTGTTATTTTCAATTCTCTGGGCTTTTCAGATGCCCAATGCAACCTGGGATGGGGCAGAGGAATAAATGTCCTTTTCCAACATGAAGGTTTTAGAGTTAAGAACTGAGACACTCCTCATCAGGAAACAAAACATTGTTAACCACCTTCCTCCTTCCTTACAAAGTTGAGCTTTAATGCTGAGGGCACTGAAAATTCAAGGGCCTTCCATGTCACAGAACATCACCCCAAGCAGGGGCCAGAAATCCTGCTAGGGAGATGACTAGGGCCCAGCAAGGTCCCAAAGCCTGTGAAATGTCAGGCAGGATTTTTAAGCCAGGATGCACCTGTGGTCGGCTAACTACTGGAACTTGGGTTGGTCATCACTGACTGGAAATGACTGTGGACGTTGTGTTGGAAGAAATCAAAAAAGGATACGTTCAGAAAAACACTACATCACAGCTGCAAGAATCAATAAATAGTCCTCACTAACTCATCAAGTTCACCCGGGCTGCATGCAGATAGTAACAAAATCTTCCCGCTCAGCTAAGGCCAGAACACTCACCATCATTCTGAGGGGCGACCTTCTTAGCATCTGGCTGATCTGAAAAATGAAGAGTTTTTAAACATTTTGGTTCCGAAGCCCAAGACACCTTTAAACTAGTGGCTGTCCCATGAATGTCAACTGCACCATTTTTTTTTTTTAAACACACCTGGATGTATACATTTTATTGAAATTTACTGAAACTTTAGTTTGACATTTGAGCCAAAATTTAAAAATAAACACATAAAGAAGAAAAGGGAAACAAACACAAAAAACCACCAACCCCAAACTGCATTCTAGAAAACTCAGATTTTTTTTATTCCTTCTTCCTGTTTTTGAAGAGACACAAACATTTAAAAAACAAAATCTTTAATTTATAGACATTCAAACACAGATTTTATGTTCGCTTTCTAAGTACTTTAGAATGGTAAAAGTTAGTATTTAGCTCCATTACTAGGCAAGAATTAGATGCTAAGGGCTAATGATGCTTCCATAATAGAAACTAAAGATTAAAAAAACCCTCTCAAAATGTGGAGAAAGATGGACAAATTAAGAGTCCAGTCTATGTGACTGTGTACAAAGCAAGGCAAGAAAAAAAATCACGTATCGATGAAACCTCAGGCTTGATCGTCAAACACGGCCAGCACATAAATCCCCTCTTCATCCAGTCCTTTATATGCAAACAAATCCAACAAATATTTTAAAACAGATATTTGATATCAGGAAATGCTACCCACATTCAAGCTCATCTGATGTAACTGTAATGATAGGCAGCAAAAACGGAGACACAAAATCTAAGAAACGTCTGTGTCCGTTCTGAGGAGCCATCAGTTTATTCCACGTTTACACACTAAACACAGGTAATAAATAAAAATTCCTGCCTTTAAAAGGAGAGGGCATTCCCTCCCAGTGTGTTGTACTGCTCGGACCTGTCCAAGAGCCATCTACGCATGAGATAAAAAGAATACATTACATGTATCATCTGAAGCATCATTAGCTCTTTCTGTATATTCAAAACCTCACTCTTAACAGGAAAAACAAGATTATGAATGGAAACAAGCACTCCTGGCCAAGGCTAGGGATACATTTTGCAGGCTATGACCATCCTCTTCAGACAAAAACAAAAAGTTAAAAAAATGCAAAAAGAAAGAGCCAAAGCTTCGAGAGTAAACCTAGCAAATAACATGAGCGGACCTTATAGTGCCTGCAGGCCTCTCACCAGGGAGATGCAAAGAAACAGGTGTAATTTAGAAAACACAGACCCTGGTCACAACACCCAGACCCAATTAAACTGAAAACAAACCCCACAAAACACCAAAACACACCCAACGGGCACATCCCAGTAATCCCTTGAGGCCAACAGCAGCAATGAGGTCATGTGCCCCTGAGCAGGATAAGTGACAGTTTCATTTTCCAGCTGTTGGACTCGTAGCACCTGATGTCATCTACCCTGCCTAAAACCCCTCTCTCCCAACGCCAACATAACTGGCTACATTTGTGCTTCCTTTTCATCTGAAATTAAGTGATGCTTTGGTCACAATGTCTGTGATTAAGCAAACTTGGAAGCACGTGCAAACAAGAGAAAGTGCTGACAATGCGAGCAGCGTACCTCCATCCTCCAAAGGCCTTTTTTGTCCCCCATAACCATAGTCATTTGAATTCAGTGATGTGCCTGCATCACCTCCAATTTTGGCTGCAATCTTGAGGGGAAAGAAACAAAAAACATTTTGTTATTTTCAAAACATGGAATCCCCCTATCAGACAAGTAATTCTTTTGACATTCTATTCCTCTACTCCAAGTAGCTAGACAGCACAATGGATAGAAACATGGGTCTGGAGTGAGAAGATTGTATTTGAATCCCACCTGAGACACCCACTACCTGTGTGACCTGGGCAAGTCTCTTAACCTCTGCCTCAGGAACCCCAGCTGTAAAATGGGGATAATAACAACAACCCTCACCCCAGTTGTAGTCAGAACCAAATGAAGTCCATGTAAAGCACTCAGCACAGGGCCCAACACACAGCAGAGTGCTCAAAGAAGGCTTATCCCCATCCTTTCCCCTTGCTTGGAAAGGAAGAGCATGTGACCTTATTTACTGGTCCAAAGCAGGCAGGAAAGAGGCCTGGTCTAGAATGAGAAAGGTATGGTGCAATTCAACTCCAGAAATCCCAAATGGATGCGGTGATGAGGGAGGAAGGGCTACCAGAGTGAAGTCCCCTGCAAGGGGTCGGGATTCTGAAGACAGAAAAGCAAAGAGGAGGCAAGACTGTACCCCTAAGCGAATGAAGGTGCACATAGCCCAGTCTGGCTGGAAGGACAAGGGGGTGGTGGTAACTAGCCTTACAAGTTCGTACTGAGACTAAGCAGATCACTGTGACAGTCTCAGCCAGGAGTCCCTGTGACCCCTGGCTTTCGGGACATCTTGCCTAACCAATAGGAAAGGAAATAATTCCAGGGTTTATCACGTTTATGGCATGCAATAAAATGTCGAGATTAATTTGGACAAATTATTTATCAAATAGTTTCTGTGCCTCATGATGAGCTTCCTGTACCCACTCCCCACTGAGATAAGGTTATTTTAGGTTGGAAACTCCTGGTCTAGTGAAGAGGGGATAAGGGCCATAAGCCCTGGCAGAGGAAGAATCAGGAGGACTCAGTATCTGATGGTGGTGAGGGGGTGGGGAAGAAGAGGTTTAGAACTAAGTTTTGAACCTGGGTGACTAGAAGGATGGCATGCCTTTGGAAGTCCAATCCTAGAGGACCTCCTGATGGACCTGGCTTTACAGCAGACTTTAAGGTGGATTAGCTGGATGAGAAGGAAAACCATGTCCAGGCATAGTCCATAGCAGCCAGTCTGCTCACTTGGCCAGGGCAGGGTGGAGAAGTGGCTGAACAGTGTCCCCTCCTCTGCTTCCACCACCATAAAAGGGCCCATGACCCACTCCTTTTTATGGGTGGTGTCCCAACAGGCATAACAGACCAGTTAGGTAAAAAGAACTACTTCAGGGTCATGATAAAAATGCTTTATAAATAAAAAAAGGCACCAGGTGAGCAACCATCATTTTGTAAACCATCAGCACATCATTTCACTGAATGGCTTCTGGCTCCTCAGATTTGCTACTGGAAGCTCTGACCACTCAGCATCCCCCCAGCAGTTCCCTTCATGCCCTTGGTTCTATATAATGAAGCTGGTCTTGACCTGAGCTGGGTTTCTGGTTTTTTAAATACCAGTATTTCAATGTAAACATGTAAATTTTTTGCATGGGCTTCACTGATGGCCAAAGGGGTCCCAATCCTCACAGCTGACAAGCAATTCTTTTATTCCTAGTTCGATCCCCAAGTGGGTGTTCCAAATCTCCCCCACCCATAGAGGTCCAGGTTGGGTACTGGTGCTGCACAGAGATCCCATAAGTGGTCGTTGTCTGACACCCAGTGGGAGGTGTTTTGCAGAATGATGGGCCCCTTCTAAGGGTTCACTGTCAGTGACACCAGTCATCTGAGAGTGTCAGAGATGACATACCCCAACCCCCCCCTCTTCTAGGACCATAGTCATCTCCATGGGTGCTCTTCTTCTTAGATGCCAACCTCCAGATTTGAGTCTCACTGGAGGCAGGGTAGATGTCTGGTCCACCTGCTATCTTCTACTTTCCTGATCAAGAACTTATGGCCATAAAGGGTTAGATTCAGCTTACAGCACCTTCTGTTCTTCATTTCTCTAGTCTCTCTCTTTGTTCTGTGTACAGTCCTGGGCCACCCCCCCCAATAGAGTGTGACCTGCCTCAAGTTGAGAACTGGGCCCTTGGGAGGCTAACATCTCCCTAGTCCAAAATCCTAGGGCTGACCTGAGTTCTTTCTCTTGGGACCACGTCTAAGAGATTCATGATCTCAACTTCCTACAGTCAGTGTTCAAACTCTCTGCCGTGAGTCCATCTTACCTTTCATCCTGTCCGCTTCTTGTTCATGCGTTTCCCAATGAATTCTCTAGATCTTTCCCTCATTATTTTGTGAGTGCCGTCTAACACTCTCTGCTGTTGTCAGATAAGTCAACCTGCTTACTCCCTTGTTACCTGTAGGCCCTCAAGTACAAATGTCAATTTCCTTCCAAATCTGGGAATTTAAACCCAAAGCAGAGCAGGCCTATCTCACTTCTACTCTTGGGGGAAAACAACAACCAAAAGAAAACACTAGCTGATTGTGGTTTTACTAAAGCTTCCTAAATCACTGGAAATGATCATAGAAACTTGATGTATCTTGTTTTTTAAAAACTGCATTTCCATTTTCGTTAGTGAGTCAGCCCTTATCCCAAAAATTGAAAACAAAGAAAAACCCAAGCAACACGTCTACTCTAGGCAATGCTACCCAACACTGACAGCACCCTTTCTGCACTACTCCCAGAGAACGGCTGAGAATGGAAAAGTGTGTGAATGCACCACTAAGGAGCACCCATGAATGCAAAGAAGCACCACTAAGCCCTTATCCCAAAAATTGAAAACAAAGAAAAACCCAAGCAACACGTCTACTCTAGGCAATGCTACCCAACACTGACAGCACCCTTTCTGCACTACTCCCAGAGAACGGCTGAGAATGGAAAAGTGTGTGAATGCACCACTAAGGAGCACCCATGAATGCAAAGAAGCACAGGAAGATGTGGATCAAGGCAAACTACAGACAAGAAAAGCAGCTCAGGAAAGCAAGCCTTGTAGAATCCTAACCGTCAGGGAAGGAAGAACCTCCACTTGTTAGCACGTATGCAACTTACTGGTCTGTTGGCTACTTTTCTAAACGGCTTTAAAAAAATTCTGTTACAGGAGAGCTTTAGGGGGTGCACTTTCTACCTATACCATGTGCCCCACACCTGAGGGCGCTGGACCCCAGCCCCCAGCCTGGGAAGCTTTCCTTTTCTTCTAGACTCCTCCTCACACCATACTGAGCTTGCTCTATATGCTCTCTCCCACTAAGGTGTAAGCTTGGGGGTTGGAATGGGTTTTTTTGCCTCTATCTAGTGCTCAGCATGTACAGTCCTATCAGTTGTCTGACTCTGTGGCTTCTTTCAGGTTTTCTTAGCAAAGCTATTGGAGTGGTTTGCAATTTCCTTCTTCAGCTCATTTTATAGATGAACAGAACCAAAGGCAGACAGAGTTACATAACTTATCCAGGGTCACACAGCCAGCAAGTGTGTGAAGCTGGATTTGAATTCAGGTCTTCCTGACTCCAGGCCAAGCACTCTGTGCACTATAGTGCTACCTCACTGACTGGCACATAGGTGTTTAATAGATGTTTACTGATTTTCTGTTGGGTGGGCACAATGAGCTTGACCAATGCACAGCTCCACCTTCTAGTAGTCCGAAAACAAGAACTATTTCCATCTTCTTCACATTTGTCAATTTGCTGGAGGTTGAAGTTGTTTTGGGGGTGGCATTTTTATCATTAGTAACATGGAGCAGTCTCTTACATGGTTATGTTGTGGTTTTGAGGAAAGTGTCTGTTCACCTCTAATCCTTTGGGGAACTGCTTTATGTATGTACTAATTTCTTAAAGATATGTAATTTCAGAAGCCTGTCAGAGAATTTTCCCCTGATATTTTCTCTTCTTATCCCAATTCCACTGCCATTTAGAATAATTTTTTAAATTTCATGCAATGGAAATTATGCATTTCTTTTTTGGGACTGTTTGCACCCTTTGTTTGATGAGGAATTCTCCACCACATGTCATTGTACTTGGCTTTATTTTCTTTCCATTTAAAAAAATGGTATTAACTTTTCATATTCAAGTCATGTCTGCTTTGAGCTTTCAATATGGAGTGTACAATGGTGGTCTAACCCTAATTTCCTAGAGGATTAATTGACAATAAAGCCTGTTGATGAAAGTGTAAATGCAAAATTGAGCAGCCAAAGGTCAATAAGTTTTTTGTTTTTGGTCTAAGTGGGTCCTCCATCTTTATTATTTGAGAGTACGATATACAGGCGTACAATGGTGCCTCATGCACTTCCTAGTTGTGATCAGACAAGTACCTTACCCTTTCTAGGCCTCAGTGTGCTCATCTGTAACATTCAAGGTTGGGCTTTTTTCAGCTCTGCATCTATGGCGCCATGTCATAGCAACAGCGCAAAGAAAACATGGAGTGAAATGTACCAAGAGTTTCACTCCCAACGGTCCAAGAAACACCCATTTAAGCTCAGTTCTGAGACTGGACCAGCGGCTCCAATCTGATGCTTTTCCTCAACTGAGAAATCTCCAAGGAACACAACGCATCCTGGTGGTCTAAGGCTCTGCAACAAGAGCATCTTAGAGAAGCATTTGAACCCTAAGAAAAAACCCCTATCATGTACCAAATTTTGGGGTGCCATAAAACAAACCTGCCAGGTACAATAGCTCCCGCTCCCTCAAACTTATTCTGCGGCTTCTCTCCCAGATACAAATGGCCTATGGTGCCCTCTCTTCTCTCTCCTACCGTCCTAGTACTCAAAGTCATGTGCTTTAGCCGAGGCCTTCACAGGTGATGAAGCCTGAACACAAGAACATCACTGAGAACCAAGATGTGTCCATTCACATAGGCATTTTTTAAATTTGTAAGATAAAAAAATTTAAAAAAAGGATGAAAATTTTTATTTCAAAGTAAAAGCAATGTTTTTTTGCATCGATGTTCTAGGTCCTTTTGGTGCTAAAAATCACCATCTGTCCCCCACTCTCTAAAAGTGTTGGGTCTCCATACCTAGTATACTTCTGCACATGCATCTCCCTGGACTGGAAAGGAAAACTACTCGAAGGCAGGTTTTGAGCACCATGTGTAGAGCCTTCCTCACAAGACTGTTTGAATTAACATCGAGAACACACAATTCGATGCACTCATTTTGTAAGCTGAGGAACTGAGGGTCCAAGCAGTGATCTGATCCAAGGCTGGAGCTAACTCTGCAACCAAACCCAGACTAGGTTCTTTCTAAGACAAGAATGAGAACTAGGTGTTCCTGGAGACCCGCCCTCCACAGAGACAGATGAGGATCCTTTCCTAGGCTCACGGGGGGCCAACCAAACGGAGAAGGAAAAACCCTCCACAAAGGGCCCCCCCAAATCTGCTCTCCAGCCTTTCGGAAGTGCGCTTCTCCTCCCTCTGCAGGGCTTCTTGAGTGCCACAACGCCTAGGCACACGCGTCTCCGCAAACACTACTGACTGAGGGGAAGATGTTTGCATGGAGAAAGTGTGATCTAACAATTCGGACCCGCCCGGGGCAGAGGGAGACTGGCCTCCGGACCGCTAACCCACAAACTAGAGGCGGGCATCGGGAGGCCGGGCTGCGAGGGGCAGCCGGGGCAGGGCGTGCCCCCTACGCGCCGGGCACTGCCCAAAGACCTGCCCTGCGCCGGCCGCCACATGGACCAGGGGAGGGGGATGGCCTGCCTTCTCTTTGTGCCCCCCGCTCCGCCCACGTTCCGGAGTAGCCGGGGTGCCCTTCCGGACACCTCTCATCCCCGAGGTCCGGCGGTGCACCGGAACCGGGCAGGAGGCGCTGACTCAGTTTCTCCGCACGCACCCCCGGTCCGAGGAGACCTTCCCTCCCGGGGCGCAGCCACAATGGGCAGGACCCCGAGGGCCCAGGCCCAGCGACCGTTTGTGCCCCCCCGCAGGCGGCCCCCTCCTCCGCAGCCCGCCCCTTCCGTGCGGCCCCCCGAGATGCGCGGGCCCCCGGCGCGCCGAGCACGTGCCCCCTCCTCCTCCGGAAGGCCGGCCCCCCCCAGACCCACGTGGGGCTCCGCGCCCGCGCCGCGGCCCGGGCCGTTTGGCCTGGGGCCGGGCCGGGGCTCCCCCGAGGCCCGGGCCCGGCCGCGCGGCCCCGCTCCCCACGCCCCCACCGCGCCCCTACCTGCCGCGCTCGCTGCAGCGCGTCTTTGAAGGCGTCATTGACGCCGCCCCCGCCGCCGCCGCCCGAGCCCGAGGCCGGAGGGGGGACCGTCGAGTAGTCTGCCATGGCCTAGCTGCGGTGGCCGCTGCCGCGCGTCCGGAGCTCCCTCTCCCAGCGCGCTGCTAAGAAAGAAAGAAAATGGCGGCCGGCGGGACGGGATCACATTCTTGCGCGACCATCGTGCCGTGCAGGGGGCGGGGACACCGGCGGGGAGATCTCGCGAGGTTGGGGGAAGGGGGCGGGGCGGGAGAAACCAGGGGCCGGGCGGGGGGCGGAGCAGGAGGCGCGCCGCGGAAGTTCTCGCGAGACCTGTGAGTGACGCCAGAGTTGGATGGCGCTCGGGTCCCGCCTCCGTCGCCTTTCGTTGCTGCTGGCGGCAGGGCGCCCGCCCCCTCCGGCAAGCAGGCTTGGTAAGGCCCTGTGGGGCGGCCGTGCTCAGTGGCTGGTGGGGACGGGAGGTGGGGGGGTGCTGACCGGGGCGGGGGCCCGAGGCGCGGAGCTGGGGCCGGTGACGGAGCCCGGCGACTCGCTCAGGGACGGGGTGCGGTCGGCGGGGCGGCCATTGGGGGCAGGGACCAGGGCCACAAAGTCAGCGCGCAGGTGACGCAACAGTCCCGGAAGACGTCGTGACGTCGCGGCGGTCGTGGGAGGGGGAGGTGCGGCCCGGCGCCGGGAGAGATGCCCCGCCGTAGGGGGCCCGGGGGCTGCCGGGCCCCTCGGAGGCCCAGCCCGGCCGAGGGAGCCCAGCATGGCGCTCTGGGGAGCGAGGAGGGGTGAGTTGGGGGGGACACTTCCTCGAGGACCGCCCCGCCACGTCCCGCGCCAGGGGGCCCCCATTCCGCTCGTGCCCTCCTGCTGTTGGGGGGCGCCGCCGTTCTGTTGGAAGCCCCAGGCGGAGGCGGGGAGAGTGAGGGTGAGGCGGCCCCCTGTCCCGGGGAATCTGACAGTCTGGGGAGTAAGACAGCTTCCTCCTCCCGGGGAACCCGACAGTCTAGGGGGTAAGACAGCTCCTCCCTCTCGGGGAACTCGACAGTCTGGGGGGTAAGACAGCTCCCCCCTCCCGGGGAACCCGACAGTCTGGGGGTAAGACAGCTTCCTCCTCCCGGGGAACCCGACAGTCTGGGGGGTAAGACAGCTCCCCCCCTCTTGGGGAACCCGACAGTCTGGGGGGGTAAGAGCCCCCCTCCCGGGGAACCCGACAGTCTGGGGGGTAAGACAGCTCCCCCCTCCCGGGGAACCCGACAGTCTGGGGGGTAAGACAGCCCCCCCTCCCGGGGTACTGGACAGTGGGGAGGAACCTGGGAAAGTTCGGAGATCGGGACGAGAGGAGACTTTG
The DNA here is from genome assembly GCA_023548195.1 of Bettongia penicillata ogilbyi. NCBI lineage: Eukaryota > Metazoa > Chordata > Mammalia > Diprotodontia > Potoroidae > Bettongia > Bettongia penicillata. The sequence goes on from JAJHZJ010000159.1 coordinate 434,718, forward strand.
TCCGTGGATTTCCGGCCTCCCCCCCTTCTCTCTCCGTCACCTGAGGGTTCCCAGGGACCGCTAAGTACCCACCTGTTACCCTCTTGTCGGACCTTTGAGGTAGCACCGTCCTCAGTCTCCCTCTCGTGATCCCTTCTCGTGAGTCCCAGGTCTCCAGAGTCCCTGTCTGGCCCTCCTGGCTCCTTCCGTACCGAGCCCCTCTCCCTCATCCTAGACCCCTCTCCTCAGTGCCACTCTCCGGCTTCTCTCCTTCCTCACCTTTGCCTGGTGACTTCTCCAAATTCCTCCTGGGAAATGACTTTCCTGATCCCCCTTCACCTGGATGCTTTCTTCCCACTGATTAACCCTCAGTGGTCTTGCTGTGTCTTGTTTGTATGTCTTCTAGGAGAATGGGTGGCTTTGTTTGTATTCCTCCCTTAGCTTGCACACAGTAGGCACTTAGTAAGTGCTTTTTGAATCAGTTTGACTACTGCTTCCCTCAGGGTTCTAGGAGAAACCCTAATGGAATGGGGATTCTACTCCTCTAGTTCTATTTAATGTGTTTCTTGTTAATGATCAAACAGTAAAACCATGGTTTCCTGAAAAGGTAGAGCAAGAACCATAAGGACACAACATTCACTTCAGTTCTGGGGAGCCTGTTCAAGCTATTTGGGGATGGTGGGCTCAAATTTACAATAATGGTGCTAATGGCACATGTATGTGGAGAGCGTATGTGGCTGTTTCAGTACCTCTAATAACTTGGTGCCAGATGCCCTTTTTTTACTTGGTGGGGATCTTATGAGATTCTCATCAGTAGCCAACATTTATATGGCACTTACTGTGTACCTGGCACTGGACCAGGCTCTTGACAGTTATTATTTCATTTGATTTTCACAACGCCCTTGGGAGGAAGGTGCCATTACAGTCCCCATTTTACATGTGAGGAAGCTGAAGCGAATGGGTTAAGGGATTTGCCATGGGTTGTATTGTCTGAGGCCAGATCTGATATTTGGGCTTCCTAACTCCAAGCCCCAAGCCACCTCACAGCTCTCTGCTGGGCCTTTCTAGTGTGCATAGTTAGCACTTCTCTTCTTTTGAGGGAGGGGCCGCAATCTCTGAAGCTGCTGCTTTCCTTGGGTGCCATCCTGTCATTAGCCTCAACTTTTATATCAGGCTCGCCTACTGTCTCAAGTTCTGATAGATCCAACTCACTGCTGGTCTCTGTGCTCCTATCTCAGGATATTCATTCACTTTTGATGGATATGGAAAGGATACATCCAAAAGAAGCCAGGGTGTCATGTTCTCAGGAATATGTGCCAGGAAGGAAGCAGTTCTCACACAAAGACCACCAGGAAAGAGGGAGACACTGTCCATGGGAAGTTCTTGCCTACTCACTCAATTCTGCTTCTTTGGAGTCATGATTGCTGCAGTCCACAATCCCGCCGCCACTCATTGGATTGATGAACTGTCTGTCTGCAAGAGTTTTAAGGAGTGAAGTTGAACTGGCTGATTTCCTCTTTAGAATGTGATAGAAATGTCAGAAACATTTTCCAACAATGACATTGCCCAAAGTCAGATGACCTTATTAAGGCAGTGAGTTTCTTGTCAAAGAACAACTTTCACATGTTGAGGATTTTCTGCATCACCTTTGGGATTGGACTAGATGGCATCTGAGGGTCCTTCCTGTCCTGAGATTCTGGGAGGTTGAAAGAGAAAAGGATGGAGTAGTTGGTAAAGGAGCCCTTGTTGGTTGGTAAGCATGGTCCAGGTACTTTCCAGGGGGTTGTACAGGTCAGGAGACTGGAAAGTCAGGGCAGACTTATTTGGGTGATAGCAGGTTCTGGAACTTTAGGTACATTAGTGGGAATGTAAAAGTGGAGCTAGATTATAAAAGCTTGGAATGTTTTTCCAGGCTAAGTTGTGGGGATCCTTATTTGACGAGCAGTGGGGAGGAAGTGATTAATTAGCAACAACTGCTATGGTGGGAGAAATGCTCAAAGGCCCTGGTTTGGGAGGAAGAAGATAGCACCTTGCAGAGATGAAACCACTGGATCATGTGTTGGGGAAAGCATAGAGAGGAATCATGAGTGGGTGATTGAGGAAGAGAAGGAGCAGACACTGAAGGGAAGGCTGAGCACTAAGGCTGCCATGTCCAGTAGTCAGTGTGAAAGCCTTGAGAATGGATCCAATCACAGAAGCAGAGAAGATCTCCAAGAACAGAAGCCTGTAGACTGCCATGGGTAGGAGGAGGAAGAGGCATTGGCAGGGTGAGCAGGGAAGAGCAGATGTCCAGGATCACAAGAACTGAGAAAAGCTTAGCTTTGGGATTCAGCAGTAGGGAAGGCTGGTTTTACTGGAGTGGTGGTGACCAAAGCAGGAGGTACAGTAAACACAGTGCACTGAATGAAGGCTACACTTGGATAGGCTTTTGGAAGGTAGCTTTCGGGTGCAGTGGCTGGAGTGTTGAACCTGAAGTCAGAAAGATGAGCTCAAATGTTGCTTCAGACTAGCCATGCCTGGCAAGTTACTTAACTTCTATCTGAAAAAATGCTCCAAATCACTCACTGAGAAGTGTAGAGTAATAATCCTGAGGGTTCCATCTCATACAGCCAGACTGGGAAAGATGATAGAAAAGGAAAATGAAGATTGTAGGAGGCACCAAAGGAGGATGTGACCATTCTCTTCCGCAGACTGTTATTAGGTCTCTACCCCAAAGAGGTCAAGGAAAGGGAAAAGACCCATACATTTAAAAAAGAAAAACCCAAAACATAGCAGGTTCTTGTTATAGCGAGTAGCTATCAGGTACTTGGGGAATGGCTGAACACATTGAAGTGAGTAAATGTAATAGAATATTGTTACAATGTAAGAAATGACCAAAGGGATAATTTCAGAGAAACCTAGGACGGCTTGTAGGAGCTGATAGAGTGTGAACAGAACCTGGAAAACACTTTACATGATAACAACACCATTGAACAGAAAGACTTTTATGAACATCTTAAATCAGTCAGCAACTGTAACTTCAGAGCACCTCTGGCAAGGTGTGCTACCTGTCGACAGAGATGATGAATTTATAATACAGAGTGAGACATTTTTGGACATAGCTACTGTGAGAATTTGTTTCAAGGGTTTAGTTTTTGATGGAGAGGTCAGCTTTAGAGGGCATGACCAACAGCAGAAGGATGGCTGGTGGGGAAAACAGACAAACAGGACAACTTTGAAAGTTACATGTTAAATTATCTATTTAAAAGGAAAAGCCAGTTGTATGGAGTAGAGATTTGTGGTTTTACACATCTCTTTTTTTTCTATTCTACTTTGTATGTGAAAATGCTTGTTTTCTTTGATACTAAATACAGAATAAAAAGAAAAATTGCAAAAATCATTGATTTTGTGTATATGATGCCGGGATTTAGATGTTACCCAGTTTAAATAAGTATTGAGCATAGCTAATAATGTTAATTTTGACAGTTGTATGTGTATGAAAAACAAAGAATGTCTTTTTCTTGATTATAGCCAATTTGGTGCTTTCTTAGAAGTAGTGGTTTGTTCCACCTGTCATAATTATCTTGTAATATTGTGAATTTTTGTTTTTCCAGACTAAATATTGATTACAAGTAGTGAGTATTTATAAACAGACTCCACAGAGCTCTGCTCTGATGCCTCCTTGTGGCATGTAAGTCAGCCTGGACTTACTGAAAGCTTCTGTCTGCTTTGAGTATAACACAGCCTGCTTTTGAAATACTTCTGTGTAGCTCAGTACAGAGAGTTCCATCATTAGGAGGCTGGCTACTTGGTGATTAATTCTTTGGCTATAACAAGTCAAGAAATGAAGAACTACATAGAACCTTCTTCAGTGCTTGGTGTGGTGCACTGGTGCATGGGGTGGATGGGGGGCCTAGTGGACTCAGAATCTGTTTGAAACGATCTCTGTGCATTATTTTGGTCTAGAGAAATACTATCCATATATTACTGGAGGAACTGAATTTTACCTATCATGGTATTCTTTCTATGACTGTAAAGAGAAGATAGAAGGAGGGAACCACTGAATGGAAGGATGGTTCACACACTCTTCTTGGAGAGATGTTTATACTTGTATGTCCAAAGGCAACGGGAAATTTTGTGGGACTTTTGGCCATCTTGTATAATGTGATGAGTATTTGGAAAAATAGTCGACCATGAAAATAGCTACCTTTTGTTCAGAGAACAAAGAGGAAGGAAATCCATTGAACTCACTAAGACCCTTTGAATTAATTCACTCTATACATTGGTAATCCATGACTTCAATGCAAAAGGTGCAGATGGATTGACTGCAAGGCAGAGGTATGAATAGGTGAGATCATGTATCCATATAGAACTTGTGTAGATAGTCTAAACTTCACGTCCATCAGGCTTCTTTCTAGTTTTCTTAGCAGTTTTTGTCATCTGTAAGGAGTCATCCTAGTAGTTGGGGTCCTTTGGTTTATTGAACACTGCCCTATGTTCCTTTGCTTCTCAATTTTGTTTATCTGATCTGTTCCCCCCTTCCCCTGCCACTCTTAACAAGGACTAAATGGTTTTGCAGGTTGTAGTTTGAGATCTGCTATTGCCAGACCTCTCTGTCATTCCTCTGTTTTCATCTCCCTTGAGATTCTTGAAAGCTGTCTGAATTTTGCTGTCATTTTGTCTAATTCTTCTGAGTAACCCATTGGTAGTTTGATATGGAACTCCATCCATAAATTTATTTAAGTGGTGGTATTCTTACCACGGTGGCATAGCCCAGCCAAAAACAATGGATGTTTTATAATTATTTAAGAACTCATTTTGGTAAAGAATGTTTGATAGTTAACATTCATGTAAGTCTTGAGTGTGTCTGGTAGGTGGACCTCCATATATTTTATATTAGTTTTGAGTCTTCCTGCTGGCTTTTGTCAGTGATAAGAAAAGCTGGTCATTTTTTTCAGCCTTATTTTATATTTTGCTCCTTTGCTGACATTACTGATTGTTTAGTTTTATCTCTAGGATTCCCTGAATAAATCATCACATCATCTCCGTATGTTAATTTTGTTTCCTATTTGATTATGAGGCAGATAAATCACTTGTGGATTGGGTGCTGGACCTAGAGGTGGGAAGATCTCACTAGCTGTTTGACTCTAGACAAGTCACCCTCCCCACTGCTTTAGTTTCTTTATCTGTCCACATAGAGGATAGCAGCATCTGCCACCCAGGGCTGTTGTGAGGGTAGAGTAAGATTCTAGCTACAAACCACTGTATTATTTCCTCAAGTTATTTTTATTTTGTTGATGGTAGGCAGCATTCTGGAACTATATTAAATAACTGGAGAAGCCTGTAGGGCCACAGGGCTACAACGCCACGTCCTCTGGTGCGGCCTTTTGACTGAGTTCAAGTTTTAGAACAAGTCATTTTATTGCTCTAGGGTTTCTCAGTTGCAGATAATTTTGGCTCTTGTTTTTAGATTTATCTGTGTAGTTTGCCAGTTGAAGTAAAAGTCCATGTATTCCTGGGGTTTTGCTGTGAGTGTTACGTTTTGCCAAAAGTTATTTTTGGTATTTTAGTTTTGATTGGTTTTTTTTATTAATAGCCTGTTTGTAATATTCATAATGTTATACCAACCTTGTATTCTTGATAGAAGTTGCAAAGATTTTTATAGCAAACCCTTTTCAGTATCAAGGAGAATGGGCCACTGCAACATGTGGGCTCTTCACGTCATGGTACAAGAGGAGCTTCTGGAACAAATAGACGTGCACTGAACAGTTAAGAAAACCAGGCTGAGAAAAGCAACTGGACGAGGCTAAGTATATGTGAAAATGTCTGAATGGGTACAGACACTATACTAAGAATATTATCATGATGTCTGACGTTGGGGGAGATACCAAAACGTGGGCCTTAGAAGCAAAAACAATGTGATTTATTGACCACTATGTCTGTTTTCACAGTAATACAAATAATCTACTCATGTAAGATGCTCATTATTACAAGAGAACAGACAATCTTTGACAGATGAAGTTTCCTAGCAGATCCCATTTGACTAAAAGATGTCGAGAATACAAGATTCCCATGTGCTGATTGATTAGGCTCTCATGTCAGAATCACACACATTACTATCAAGTAAGATAGAATGGGTGTCCACTGGATCCGGGAGAAATGCCAGCACAGGAATCTGGGTTCCACAAAGCTACCCTCTGGAGAGATCCTTCAGGTGCTCTTCCTGGCAGCGTGGATTCCATTTGTATCTAGCCTTGTAATGTGCTGCAGAGCCTTTGGATGATGTTTGCCCTAACCACCTGCACAGGAAAAAAATCCAAGCAGCTCAAAAATGACTTTGCTCTAGATGGAGGTAGGCAGTTGTACAGCCAGAAACTACAAGTGAACAACTGAACTGAGTACACTATCAGATAGGAGGAGGTTGATCTGCATTGCTTTTGGGAGTTTGGGTGACATTCTTAGAATAATTTCAGATTCTTTCTTGACCCACACATACCTGAGTTAACACCAGTGACCTCTTGGTGATTGATGACTGTCACCTGGAGCATTACAGTTCTCGAAGCAATCAGAAATGAGTAGCAGTCAGAGGGCAATAGAGGCACATGACAGACAGTGGTTAGGAAGGAGAAGCTGCCTAAAGGATGCCACCAAGGGGATATGGAAATAGAAAACCAATGTGGACCAGCACATAGTTGTTTGTCCTCCCGTTTTCCAGGATGATCAATAACGTCCCAATGTTGGGGTAAAATAATGGATGATGGGTGATGACTTGTACTTGAATTGGATTTAAGAGAGGCAAGGTCGGCAGCTGCCCTGCAGGATAATTGTTGGGAGCCTTCTCTGCTTTCAAAAACCTGAGGGGAGTTTTGTATTTCTTATCAAATTGAGGTTAACATTTTTTCTCTAATTACAGATCTCTTGCAATTACCCCCATATATGTAATTCAGTTGTATTTTTTAGCACAATATATTCAAGAGGCAATAATCTGTTTCCTCAGAATTGCTAAATTAGATGAATATGGGAATTTAAATTTGTCCTTGGGCCTTGAGTAGCCCGGTAGCTACTGAACTATAAGGAGACAGAAGACCATGGTTTCTGGGCCATAATAAATATTAATTTATTCTGAGTCTGTGCAGGTCTTTTAAACACATCCCTACTTTACTGATTGACTCTAGTTTTCTAAATAAGTGTCTGGGCAAGTACTGAGGATATGAATAGCAAAGTCCAACCTCTTCCTTCAGGAAGCTTATATTCTGTAGGGGACCCAGCATGTTTGTAGATAAATAAATTATGAAATAAATACATAGGGATAGGAGCAGGCCAGATCTTGCCATTTTGACTAGTGTACTCTGCATTAGCAAGCAGTCATTTTAACTGTTAACTTTTAGAAAAGGGATTGACTGGGAAGGTATACAAAGAATAGTTGGTTCACAGTATGTCTCTCCTCACAAACTCTCTTCTTGCTCACATGAGGTCCCAGGGAAGGCTCAGTTCAGAGAACACTCATGTGGAGGACAGCAGAGGTAGTGAGCTATCCTGTAGCTCTTGGAACCAGAACCCCTTTTTTCTCTTTGTGACATCCTTGGGAAATTCTTCAATATAGTTCCTGCTTGACTCCCCCCCCTCCTGAGCATGGAGCTAGCACTTGGTGAAGGCTTCTGCTCCCTAACCCTCCCTTCTCTCAGGGACCTCTCATCCCACTGCACTTTCACTGCTCTGGTTGCCACTACTGTTACTGCCATTTGTCACTTCTCTCTGGACCTTTGGATCTCTCAAACTCATGAGCTTGGTTGCCTGAATCACTTATATTTTGGAACTCTCACCCAACCAAGATCAAGAAACACTTAAGTACAAAGAATGAAGCAGCCATGTGTGACCCCAGCTGTTTTCCTGTGTTCGGGTGGGGGGAAGCAAGATGGGTTTAGGTCATTCCTAGGTCAATTCTGCCTCCACAACCCCTGAGTCACCAGTTGACTGCAGCCAGTAGGATGTCTCCGTCCTATGTTGAGCCGTTCTATCTTGTCGGGACAGAAACCCTGTCTTCAGTTTCTACTTGTTGGCCTGCACAGAGGGCCAGACCGAGAGGGTGTGGGCATTTGCTGGTGGCTGGCCCTAGATGCTACATGGTCCTCACAGTCAGTGAGAAGAATTAATGTCTGAGTCCTGCTTTGGCTACCACTTGATGTACAAATACAACCTTGGGTTTGTTATCTTACCTGTTTGGGATTCTGTTTCATTCTCTGCTGAAGGAGGGAGACTAGGTGCTGTAGAAGGCATTTTTTTGTCATACGACTTCTTTGATAGAAAGTGAAATAAACCTGTCTTCAGTTTGTACTGTCCTCATTTGGACTAGTTGCTGCTGCTTTTTATAAACTTGTTGGATTTTTTTCTTCGTATGTTTTATACTTTATTTCATTAGCTAGAGTAAATTTCATGAGAACAGAGATTACCTTTATATAGCATGTGGAACAGTTGATCAACATATAGAATGCCTTTTTGGTGAGGTGGGGAAAGAAAAAAAGTAACTGCTTATCTTTAAGTTGTATTTCCTTATAAATAAGACAAGTTTAGGAAATGTCTAATTGCTAAATACTCACGTAGAACTGTGATCTCATGGATTTGAATATTCCCTGTACCAGTTCAGATCCCACATGGGTTCTTGCCTGCCTTTACATCCTTTGGGCTCTTGAGACTCCATGAATTCCTCAGGGCAGCCCCGGCAGAAACTTACCATGCAATAATTGAATGTTTGGGGTCTTATTTTCAGTTCCATATCTCCTTCCTCTCCCTGGTCCCTCCCTTACCCATGGAGAAAGCAAGAAATGCGATACCCATTATACATATGAAGTCATGCAAAACATTTCCACATCAGCCATGTTCAAAAATAAAAAGGAAAAAGATATGCTTAAATCTGAACTCTGAAGCCCACCAGTTTTTTATCTGAAGGTGAACAGCATTTTCTGTCCTGAGTCCTTTGGAGTCACAGTGAGCCATTGTATTCATCGGAGTTCATCCCTAATTCTTTCACAGTTTATTGTTTTTGCATCATTGCTGTTCCTGTGTAGGTTGTTCTGGTTCTGGTCACTTTACTTTGTGTTAGTTCACATAGGTCTTCTCAGGTTTCTCTGAAACCATGCGGTTCATCATTTCTTACAGCAAAATAGTATCTTGTCACGTGAATACAATTAGTTCAGCCATTCCCCAGTGGATGGGCGTTCCTTCAGCTTCCCTGAATAATTGTTGGTTCTGTAGATTCCTTTATTTCTCATCCTTGGTTTTCTGACTGAGCAGCTGAGTCCCAGAGAGGTTCATGACTTGTCTCGAGTTAATGAGCCAGCTAGTCATCGAGCCAAGATGACATTCTTCTGACCTCCTGTATTCTTTCCATGATGTCACTGAATTGGTTGCACCAATGGTGGCATGTACAAAAGGAAGGGATTCTGTTATTCTCGGTTTGCTTTTCTGTTTCTTAGGGGCATAGTGGGGGAGAATTTAAACGGAGGTTATTTATAGTGACTCAGAAGCATATGTTGACTTTGCAGTTAAGAATCATTAATAATTCTTGTGAAAATCTTATTTTAATCCTAAATCATCCTTTAGAAGAGGATTATTAGGAGATTAATCTTAATTTTTCCTCTTTTTCATAAAAACAAACAGATAATGGCTCTGAGAATATCCAAAATTACATTTGAATAAACTTTTTTCCCTCCCTGAAATAGAACTCTTCTCGGTGTTGCCATCTCCACATTTCTGTATTTATAGTAGTGATCCCTTTGGAATTTGCCTCCTGGTTTCATTTGCTCTTGTCTGTCACATCATCAAATCTTATTCTCATTTCATTTTTTATACATTTGGAGGAGTTATTAAAGGATAATAAGGGAAATACTTATATTTTCTAAATGTTATGCTTAAAATTTTATTTTTAGGTAAAATAAACATTTGAAACACCCATGTCATAGATCTTAGTGATCTATTAGTCCAGTTCTCTTACCAGAATTTTATTAATATAGTATAGCAAATAGTTATTTTAAAATATGGGACTGAATTCTTTGAATACCTTCTACATATGAGATACTGTGCTACGTGCTACAGGAAGACATACAAGCATGACTAAGAAATATTCCCTCCCTTCAGGAGTCTCAGTGTAGTGAGGGAGACAGATAAATAGAAGTAAAACCAGCTGAATGTCCCAAGAGAATAAAGTACAATTGAGGTTAAATTTGATGGTGGTGCACAGCACTCTGTAGCTCTGAAGCATGGGCTGAAATGGTGGAGATGGCATGGAAAAAAGCAGAGGGGGCAGAGTGTGTTTGAAACATGAGAAGTACATGAATTGACCCACAGGTAAAGCCCTTGGCATCCTGGAGAAAGCGCTTTCCGCTTCTGAACAGCGTCTATTCAATGAGGGATATCTTAGTTTCCTTCCACAGTGAAAGCTGCTCTCTATCCTGAGGAAAGCACATTTTCTACGTTCTGAGGAGTGTTGTACCTTATTCCAAGCTGGTGGGTGGTGGTTGCGAAAGGTTCTTGTCCAGTCACTTTTCAGTGTGTCTGACTGTGACCCCATTGGGGTTTCTTGGCAAAGGTGCTGGAGCAGTTTGCTGTTTTCTCCTCCAGGTGAAGAACCGAGGCAAACAGGATTAAGTGACTTGCCCAGGGTCACACGGTTAATGTTTGAGACTGGGTTGGAACGCAGGTTCTGACTGCAGGGCTGGAGCTGCATCCGTGGTGCTGCCTAGCTGATTAGGAAGGGATTGTATTCTTATTAACCATTAGTGGCCTTTGGAAACTCTCCTGTTAATATAGGTCACTTAGCTCTTCTCAGCCTCAGTTTCCTCATCTGTAAAATGGAGATAAAAATAGTAAATACCTCACAGAGTTGCTGATATTCCAATTAGATTGTTTTTGCTGAGTGCTTTGATGGTGAGATGTGATAAAATTGGTTAAAGTTTTTATTTCAATATGACTAAAAGTGATTTTCTCCTCTGTTGTATCATAGAAGATACATTCCAGAAATATTTTGATCCTTAGCACCACTGAGATAAATCACACAGTCTCCCAAGGAGTGGCTCTAGGTCTTGCTTTTTGTAGTCCTGACCCAGTCTTTCATTTGCCGGTGCCTCAGTTTCTTTGATCATCAACTTCCTCCTCTGGTCTCTGAGCCATAAAATGGTGTAAATGTAGACATTTGTTCTTATTAAAATCAACATCCTGGCATTTGGTGGTTTATGACTTTATAATCATCTTCTTTCCTTCTTTATACCTTCCAGGAATTGTAGTTTTGTCAGAATGGACACTCCCTTGGTACAAATTGCAGCCCCTCTCTGAAACTAAATAGATAATCTTTGAGAATTGCCTTGACTGAAAAATGAATCACCCAGTCAACTGACAATAAGAGCTAACATTCATATGTCTACTGTGTGCCAGACACTATGTTAAGTGCTTTACAAATATGCTGTCATTCAGTTTTCGTAACAAGCCTTAGAGGTAGGTGTTATTCGCCCCATCTTATGGTTGGGAAACTGAGGCAGACGGGAAATGACTTGCCCAGGGTCATTCAGCTAAGTGAGATGAGGTTCAAACTTGGGTCTTCCTGACTCCAGGTGCAAAGCTTTGTCTACTGTGCCAGCAGCTGTTAAGAGATATTCTGAATTTAGCTGAGGGTGGGAGGGGTGGGGGGGGGTGTACATGGGCAGCAAACATACAAAGCTCATTTCTAAAGCCTTTGAGGCTTGGTGGCTCTTCAGGCATAGCCTCTCAGTACCTAGAAGTCATCTGGTATTATGAATAAAACATTGCAGTAAGGCTTTAGGTAACCCTGACCCTAAATGGCTCCTCTGGTCATTTCGTGTGTATGCTCTCTTTAGCTGAATTACAAACCCTTAAGAACTTCCCTCATTCTCTGTGTTTGGATGTCCCCTCTACTTTTCCCATAGACCTTTGCACATATAGGCCCTCAGAATCTTTAAAAAGCATCATAATGTGGATGAGAGATTGTTAGCTATATATCCAGATTATCAGACCCTCAAATATAACAAATTATTCTGAAATCTAACTATCCCAGATATCCTGATAATTTATTCCTGTGTTTAAAAAGCAAAGCAATTGTATGGTATCAGTTGTCCCAACTAGAAAAACACCTTTCTGGGCACTTTAATTCAGACTCACTTAATGCTGGTTGAACTGAACAGTTGCATTGGGGCTACTTAGCAAAACGCACAGCATTTGAGTATTGTCTCCATGGAGCATTGACTGTATCGCTCACTGAAGAGCCACATTCTTGTCAGTAGATGGTGGGACCCAGAGATCATAATAGATTGTTGATTCACAAGTAGCATTACTGTAATTGGCCATCTAATTTTTTGGCAGATCTGTGCCATTCTGTACATTGTGTATTGCAAATTGTTGCTTCAGATTTGAAGCTAATGATCCAAATTCAAGAGAAAACACTTGAAATTTTTTGAAAACTTGTAGAGGCCTACCAAAAAATGGAGAGCTAAACGGATATTTGCAGCTTAACTCAAAAGGTCATCTCAGTCATCCAGAGGTCAGAGTGTACTTTGCATCTTCTTCTTGCTAGTTTGGGACAGTCCCTCCCTGCTTTCCATTCTTAGTTCTCTCTCTTTTGCATGTGCAGCGATGCAATGGTTTGTACATTTGAAGAATCCATAGGTTTCTGGGCTGTCTTGTTGGGAACCAGGGAATGGACTAGATCCTTGTGTTGGGCTAGTTCCTTTCATTTTGTAGATTATAGTCACAGTCCTAGCCAAGTGATTCACGTGTGTCCCAAACAGTCTTCTGCTGGAGTTTGAAAGGGAGGGAAAGAAAAGGTGATAATCCCAAGGAAAGGAAATGACTATTGTCCCCTCTTCCCCAGGGCAGGTTTTACTTTGAGGGGAATACCAGTGTGGGGTGGGGTGGGGGAGTGTGAATGCACGATTCCCCACTTTCCCAGGAACCATTGTCTGTTCTACTAAATTTGGTCTGTGGTGCCAATTTTGTGAATTTCTTAGAATTTATTCAATTTCGTAAGAATGAACATATATTTTTGAAGATCATCTTTTAAATAAGACATTGTTTTGTGGAAATGTGGGAGTCTTGGTAAACAGGATTCATTTCCTCCGTTGACAAAATATATTTGTCAGTTCCTATGCTCATTTCCTGTTCTCTTAGCTGGAAGGTGTAAAACCAGTGCAGTATGAGCAGCTGCTATGAATATACATATGGATTTCAAGGATCAAACCGCAAGATATAATAAGCTCTCCGCATTCAAAACCAAACTGGCACAACATTTATTCTGCACACTAAGATGAGGCAAAACATTATTATAGAAATACAAAAAGGCAAAACTTAACAAAGTAACAGAAACATTTATACACATCACCACACCAGGGAGTGCTGACATCTTAAGTGTCCTTCTAGTAAGCAAGCAAGCCTTCCCTCAAGAAAGTCCCCCTAGGCAAGTTCCTCCCAAGGCAAAATAAATCTTACTGAATATATGTGGTTTTCAAGCAAAGACTTGGCACCTGATTGGCTTAGTGCCAAAAAGCGTGAAAAATCTATGGTGCCTCAGCACTTAATTGGAAAAAGGTGTGGCCCAGAACCTGATTGACTCTGGGCCAGGACTCTGTGTGGCTCAGTATGGGATGTGTCAAAGCAGCAAGACATCCATGATAGAAGTACCTATAGACCTGGGAATACGGCCCCTGTTCCAAGGGAAAAAGGAAAACACGTGGTCACATAGACCTTTAAATGGGTAGGGAAGAGCATTTATTCCCTTAACCCTTCAGAAGGGAAGTCTTGAGAGACCATGGTAAGACTCTTCCTCAGGAAGGTTTTTTTCTGTCACCTGTGGTTAGGGTCATTCATCCAATTATAAATGCTTTCTTAGTGCCTAGGACTGCTAGATGCTGCATAAGATACAAAAACATTATAATAGTAACTGACATTTACACTTTACAGACCTTTTCTTGCTTGATCCTTACAGCCATGTGAAGGAGGTACTATTAACCCATTTTATGGCTGAGGTCATGATAAGTGACTGGAAGCCGGTGTCTGAGGTGGGAGATGAATGCATGTCTGAGAATCCAAGCCCTGTTCATGCCACCAGCCCATGGTGCCTCTAATCTTTGCCTTCCTGGAGATCACAATCTTATGTGTGAAATGCAGAAGGATGTATCATAGAAGGGGAGGAGATCCAGGGTTAGGGAGGGGGCTTAGACTGAAAAGGGGTGGGGGGAGGAAGAGGAGGCAGCTCCTAAATCCATTCTTCCAGTCCAAACTTCTCTCTTTACTTGCAGACTCACATCACTAGCTGGTACCACAAAGTCAATAAATCTATGGCTAAGGTTATGATCTTCTCAAAACCTACTTGTCCTGAGAACCTGGGAGGCTCTATCAGTGATTGATGGAGCCAGTCTGGCATGTGTTAAAATATCTCCTTCAGATGTGCAGTGCTTGATAATCTATGTGTGTGTGTGTACACATACGTGTTTGTTCATGTCTGAATATATTATATGTACACACACATTTACACAGACATGGGGGTATATATATGTTTGTGTGTGTGTGTGTCTGTGTTTTTGAACTACTCGAGTTCCATCTTCCCCGGAACCTTGTCTGGTAGGGGCTACAGGTACCCCCAGAGGGATGATGTCTCCCCAATCATCCTTTAGCTAGTAACTCTGTGTCAGGTCGCTCCTGACTCCATGTCTAGCATTTATTCAATGAATTGATTATCCAAGCATTTATTAAGCACCTAATATGTTTCAGATACTCTGCTAGGTGAGGGAGACACAAAGTTCAGGTCACAACCATCTGCCCACATCTAAATGGATACAAAACATACAATTGGGGGAAGGCAGTAGGGTTTGGGAAGCAGGAAAGGCCTCATGTGGAGAACCTGAGTGTGGAAGTAGGTGAGGAGGTGGAGGGCCAGCCTAAAGACAAGGATATGGGAAATAGTGTAATCAGGTTTGTCTGAGGAATTGTAAAAAGCTGGAAAGGTAGATTAGAGACAGGTTGTAAAGGGCTTTAAATTCCGAAACATGTATGTGTCGTATTGGATTCTAGATATAAGGCAGAGTCACTGGAATTGATGGAGGAAGGGAGGGATGTGGTCTGGCCTATGCTTTTATCCTATCACTTTGGCAACTTTATTGAGGAAGCTGGATTGGAGAGGAGTGATTGGAGTGAGGCAGGGGCCCAAATTGAAAGGGTGTGTGTGTGTGTGTGTGTGTCTAATTGGAGAAAAGGGGATGAATGAGAAAGCTCTATTGAAGATGGAATTAACTTGGCAGTTACTGTGTGGGTGGGGGCAGAGGGAGTGAAGAGTCAGGGAAAACTCCTAAAGATGCAAACCTGAATGACTGGTAGGATGAGCATGTCCTTGGCAGAAATAGGGAAGTGAGGAAAAAGGACTAGCTTCTGGTTTGGACATGATGCCTTCTCTCCATGTAATTTTAAAAAAACTAATTAAACCAAAACAATGCAGCGGTTTGAGAAATGGATGCAGTTGAATCCCCTTACTTGCCTGACATTTTTTAATTTTTCAAATGCTGTAAAAGCAAACATCTTGAGGGGTGGAGCCAAGATGACGGAGTAGAAAGACTCACGTATGCTAGCTCCAAACCCACAGCCCATATATTTCCTGCAAGAAGAACTCCCCACAAATTCTGGATCACTGCAAGGCGCGCAGAAACACAGTGGAAAAGATCTCCATTCCAGAGAGCCCTGGAGAGCCGTCCCCAGGGTCCATTGCACCCCGGAAAGTGGAGCCCACCCCTGTGCTGCCCTGGTGGCATGGCCCCAGAGGAGCAGATCCAAGCAGGCTTCAGGGACAGACTCTCCAGCGGCCGCGAAGGTCCCTCCGCCCACAGACGCTACAGGTCAGTGAGAGAGACTTCTGGGCTGGCTGAGAGGGGAGTGGGGTGTCTCTGTGGCTCGGGCTCCTTTGGGAGGAAGTGGCGGAGGGAGCAGCAGAGGCAGCGGTGGAGGCAGCAGCAGCAGCCTGGGACTCCCTGAGCTGCACGCAGAAGTTCAGGGCCATTACCGAAGGTCTCTGCATAAACCCCCTGAGGGAACTGAGCCTGGGAGGCGGCCCTGCCCCCACCCAAGCACCAGAACTTAAGCTCACATTGAATAGCAGCCTCGCCTGCCGCGGAAAGCCCATTTGAATTTCAGACCCCAAGCACTAGCTGGGCAGATCTAGGTGGGGGTGGACAGGAATCTCAGAAGTCAAGTAACTGGCTGGGAAAATGCCCAGAAAAGGGAAGAAAAATAAGACTATAGAAAGCTACTTTGATGGGGTACAGATGTTCCCGCCTTTCAATTCCGATGACGAGGAAGGATTCTTACCATCAGGGAAAGATGTGGGAGGTTGGGGCCTCTGTATCCCAGACATCCCAGGGGGATGTCCGGTGGGCTCAGGCCATGGAAGAGCTCAAAAAGGATTTTGAAAAGCAAGTTAGACAGGTGGAGGAAAAACTGGGAAGAGAAATGAGAGAGATGCAAGAAAAGCATGAAAAATGGGTCAATACCTTGGTAAAGGAGACCCAAAAAAATGCTGAAGAAAATAACACCTTGAAAAATAGGCTAACTCAATTGGCAAAAGAGGTTCAAAAAGCCAATGAGGAGAAGAATGCTTTCAAAAGCAGAATTAGCCAAATGGAAAAAGAGGTTCAAAAGCTCACTGAAGAGAATAGTTCTCTCAAAATTAGAATGGAACAGATGGAGTCTAATGACTTTCTGAGAAACCAAGAAATCACCAAACAAAACCAAAAGAATGAAAAAATGGAAGAGAATGTGAAATATCTCATGGGAAAAACAACTGACCTGGAAAATAGATCCAGGAGAGACAATTTAAAAATTATGGGACTACCTGAAAGTCATGATCAAAAAAAGAGCCTAGACATCATCTTTCAGGAAATTATCAAGGAAAACTGCCCTGACATTCTACAACCAGAGGGCAAAATAAGTATTGAAAGAATCCATCGATCACCACCTGAAAGAGATCCAAAAAGAGAAACTCCTAGGAACATTGTGGCTAAATTCCAGAATTCCCAGGTCAAGGAGAAAATATTGCAAGCAGCTAGAAAGAAACAATTCCAGTATTATGGAAATACAATCAGGATAACTCAAGATCTAGCAGCTTCTACATTAAGGGATCGAAGGGTGTGGAATAGGATATTCCAGAAGTCAAACGAACTAGGACTGAAACCAAGAATCACCTACCCAGCAAAACTGAGTATAATACTTCAGGGGAAAATATGGTCTTTCAATGAAACAGAGGACTTTCAAGCATTCTTGATGAAAAGACCAGAGCTGAAAAGAAAATTTGACTTTCAAACACAAGAATGAGAAGAAGCATGAAAAAGTAAACAGCAAAGAGAAGTCATAAGGGACTTACCAAAAGTGAACTATTTACATTCCTACATGGAAAGACAATATTTGTAACTCTTAAAACTTTTCGGTATCTGGGTAGTTGGTGGGACCACACACACACACACACACACACACACACACACACACACACACACACACACCACACACACATGCATGCACATGCAGAGACAGAAAGCACAGAGTGAATTGAATAGGATGGGACCATATCTTAAAAGAAATTAAGGTAAATGGTGAGAGAGAAATGTAGGGGGAGGAAAGAGGGTGAAATGGAATGGGCTAAATTATATCTCATTCAAGAGGCAAGCAGGAGACTTTTTAATGAAGGGAAAAAGAGGAGAGCTGAGAAAAAAGACAAGAAGTTTACCCTCATCACATTTGACTAAAGGAAGGAATAAAATGCACACTCATTTTGGTATAAAAACCTATCTTACAATACAGGAAAGTGGGGGAGGAGATAAGCAGGGTGGGGGGGATGATGGAAGGGAGGGCAATGGGAGGAGGGAGCAATTTGAAGTCAACACTCGGGGAGGAACAGGATCAAAAGACAGAATGGAAACAATGGGGGGCAGGATAGGATGGAGGGAAATATAGTTAGTCTTACACAACACAGTTATTATCGAAGTCATTTGCAAAACTACACAGATAGGGCCTATATTGAATTGCCTGCCTTCCCAAAGGGAATGGGTGGGGAGGGAGGGATGAAGAGAATTTGGAACTCAAAGTTTTAGGAACAACTGGTTAGTATTGTTGTTGCTACTAGGAAATAAGAAATACAATTAATGGGGAATAGAAAGTCATCTGGCCCTACAGGACAAAAGGAGATGGGGACAAGAGAAGGGAGGGATGATAGAAGAGAGGGCAGATTGGTGATAGGGAAAATTAGAATGCTCTGTGTATTGGGGTGGGGGAGGGGATAAAAGGAGAAAATTTGGAACCCAAAATTTTGTGAAAATGAAAGTTAAAAGTTAAATAAATTTTTATTGAAAAAAAAAAGCAAACATCTTGACATGTTACACAGGAGGGCCTGCTATCACAAGTTCTTAGATCTGTTTTTCTAAAAGGAAAGCAATTTTGAGGGGTCAATAATCACTTTCATCAAGCACATGTATCATTCACTTAGTTCAGGGGAAAATGTCAGCTCTCTGAACTTCAGAGAAAATACAGAGAAATCAGAATCAACAGACATGACTTCCAACTGTCTGACATAAGTAATACATATATCACAGATCAAAAGACAGATCCAACTGCTTGACCCTACATACGTAGTTGCCAGAAAGCAAAATACCAACATCTGTGTTTTCAAAGCCAAGGTCGGGGAGCTCCTGGCTGCCCAGAGTCTCATCTGGCTAAGCGAACACTTCAGTGAGTAAGCCCCCAAATAAAATCTCACCTCAGTAGTAATTTTTCAGAGCCAGAGGGCGTCACAACCCTTGAGAGCTAGTGCCTCATTAACAAAAGATATGAGCCTTTCTGCAAATCTGCCCAGGCCCATTAATCTTCTTTAATCACATAATTCAATCAGAGGCACTTGATTATACTAAAACCAAAACAGCAAAAGATTCTACTTTGCTTGGCATTACACTCCAGCCTTCCAGGATCCTTGGCTTTACAATTTAGATGGCCTTGGATCCTGGAACAAATAGAGGCTTTATACCTTGTGATCCCAAATCCAGTTGATTTAAGCAGGCTTCGTGGGTCTATTGATGGATGGGAGAGATCTTCCCATCAAGAAGCAAAATTAGATTAAGAGTAAGCAAAAATGCATTATCACTACAATTGCTGTTTTCACATGTGCCCTGGGACGAGGAGGGCACTGATGCCCCTTTGAAGATTTTGGTTGTTGATGGCTGACATGCAAAGAGGTCAGGCTGGATAACAGCTAGGAGTTATCTGGATAAAGGTGGTTGAACCCTTGGGAGCTGATGAGGTCACTGAGAGTGGGTCGAGAAGAGGGACCAGGGCAGAGGCTTGTGGAAGACACCTATTTTTAGGGTGTGGGATATGGATGATGGTCTATAAAAGGACTGGACTGAAAAGTGGGAGAAGAAAAAAATAATCATAGCTAATAAGAACTAGCATTTATTGAACAGTTTAAGACTTGCAAATCATTTTTTAAATACTGGCTAATTTGAACATTGCAGCAACCCCAGGAGGTGGGTAATAATCCCTATTTTATAGTCGAGGAAACTGAGGGAGGCAGAGGCTAAGTCTCTGGAGCCCAGAGTCACACCACTGGGAAGTATCTGAGGTCAGATTTTAACTCAGATCTCACTGATTATCCATTGTACACTTTTCTAACCAAGAAACTGATACCACCGGACACAGAGAGGTCCAGAAGAATAAGGATTTTGGACAGACTGTTGGCTCACATCTGGCATCCCTGACAACTGGTTTTATATTGTTGTATGGCACTCGTTTCTGTTGTTGTTTAAATTTTCTGTTACCATTGGTCTGTAAGTGTGGATTGTAAAACCTTTTTGGTTAGTGACCTGTTTCATACACATACACACAAACAAATATGTACATTTACAATGAGTAGTTCACTTAAAGTTTTGTTGATTCATTGACTAGAAGAAAATCTAGGTAGAGTTAAGCCAAAGAGACAGTCATCTTGCTTTTTCTTTAGGGTGCACTTACTCCCAGGTCACTAACAGTAGGATTTCAGATTTTTCTCAGTATTTTTCTCCTTGACTCTTTTCTTCTTTCAGGCTAGTCTTGAGTAGATAAAGAAAAAGTTAACCCATTCTTTTTATCAAATACTTGTTCCTGTGTATCTTCCTTTAGAATTGTGGGCAGTATCTTTCTCAATTTGTTACCATTTGGCAAGTCTAATACATATATCATCTTTTTTTAGCTTATTAATGTAAACAGGCTTAAAACAATTTTTCTTTCAAGATAATTTAGATAATTCTCACTTCTGGGGAATTTTTTTGGTCAGAATTACTTTGGGTGAAAGGTTAGACAGATGCCCTTGAAAAATGAAAGAATGAAAACTCATTCATTTAGTAAATGCTGATTGAGCACCTGTAGGATATCAGGACCAAAAGATCTGAGTCTTCTCTACAGTGAGACAGTTTGCAACCTGCCCTGTGTAACTTCTGAAGACTTTCTTAAAGTGGCCATCAGCCATTTTCATATTCCTTTGGTGTAATGTGGATACAGTGGAGTGTATGGCCCAGCAGCCATCTTCTCTGACCATATATTCCACTATTTCTCCTTAAAAAGTGAGTTCATCCTTTGTAAGGTTTTGTGGTTTTCACATGCCCACTGCACGTGTCTCCTTTGCTTATTGACACTTCAGTTCAGGTCTTCAGAGGCTGTAGTATTCCATGACAACTCCCTACAGCATCACTAGAATACTAGCCCTTTGTTTAGGGATCATTCAAAAACTACACTTTGCTTTTACTCCATTTCAGGTCTGGGCCCAACTCCTTGGTTATGTCAGTGCCAAATTAAATATATTGGTGGGTGAACTTCATAGTTTGCTCATCCAGCTACACATCACAGTTTGGACAGTGGGCATTCTTTATCCACTTAGTAATGCCAGCCTCTCCTGAGTGCTTAGGGATCTCCCTTTGAGACCTTGCAGTGTTCCAGGGCTTTGATGGTATGTCTCTGGAGAACCTTCCCATCTGTAGTAAATGTGTCTTTGAACTAGAGGCTATGCTGGAACTTGACCACGGTGAAATGGCCAGTTTTCAAGCCTTCCCTAATATTTATGATCAGAGACTCACAAAGATTTCCCTCTAGTTACATCTTTCAAGGTATCATACTTTTCATCATCTGTAACTGGGGCCTGAATTTCAATTAGTCTTATGGTGTTTGGGGAGAGTGTGCAAATGCTTCTTGCTGAAATACAAGATGATCAGATATCCTGTGAAATGAGAATGGTTTGCCTTTGACTGCATGATAAAGTGAATCCCGCCAACTCATCTGTTTGTTTCTCCAAGGAGAACCTGTGGACCATCCTTGCACTTAACCACAGTTTCCTTCTGTCTTCTGGTTTTTATGATTTTCAAGATTGATGTGATTCATTTCCCCCAATTAATGATTAATCTTTATCTCCCTTAAGCACTACGGAGCAGAATGGGCCCTCTGGGGTCGAGGAGCTACATTTTGTGTTTCTGTGTTTGGCCAGAGACTTCATCTCCATGTAACCAGCCTGACCTCTCTCTCCTTAGTGGGATTAGTCCTTAGAAAGCAGACATCCAACACAGAAGAGCTCTGAGCCCACATCCCACTGCCAGAGACTTCAGTAGCATTTCCAAAGTGCTGCCCAACATATGGCTCACTTCTATGATCCTTACAACCCTGGGAGATAGGGGTAGCTATTATCCCTATTTTACAGGTGAAGAAACTGAGGAACAGAGAAAACGTGACCTGTCTGAGGGAGGATTCAAACGTAGGGCTTCTGGACGTCTCCTTATCCCCTGTGCCACCTGAGTCACTATCATGCCAACATGAACATGGTTATAGGACTTCAGAACAGCTATCCCCTAGGTACTTACTTATATTGACCCTGGCTAAGCCATCTTTACTATGCTTCATCCATCTCTAAGTGGAGGTCGTATTAGCGTCTCCCTCTCAGGGTTGTTATGAGGATCAACTTTAAGCTACGTTAAAAAAAATCCCATTGTGTTTTTAAAGTAGTTTCAGTTATACTTAGATTTTCTGCAGTACCTCTTCTCTCCTCCAAACGATGGGTATCTGTCTCTCAAGGCTTTGTTCTGCCTCCTCTTGATCCCTTCAGCTCCTGTGAGTTCAATTTCTTATGTCCAGGTGGGTGCTTTCTTTTCTGTTGGGACCTTGAGTCCTGAATTGCCAGTGGTTGGTTGAAAAATTTTGTGTGGATGGCCCACAGGCATTGCTCCTTGTTTCTTGGTCCCACATCCATCCATCCTTCATATTTCCTGTTTTCTTTTGAGGTTAAACTGAATGTTTTATTCTCTCTGACTCCCACAAGTTGCCAAGTCTTGAAATAGCCTTCTTGTTGCCTAGTACATAGTAGGTGCTTAATAAATGCTAGCACCTTTCTCTTCGCTACTGTTGTTATTTTTTACATTTGCTAAATTAACCTTCCTGAAAAAGAACTGATCCTACCTCGCTTCTTTTCATTTAGCAATCTTCAGTGGCTTCTTAGGGCCCTTGGCAAAAGCCCAAATTCGCAGCCTGGAAATTTAAGCCTCTTCATGATCTGGATCCTCCCTGGCCTTTTCTGTCTTAGTTCATGAGTTCCCTTCCTGCCCTCTGCTTTCAGTCACACTGGCCTCCAAGCTGTCTTGTGTACTGTTGGACGCCTTTGCACAAGGAGCCCCTCGTAGCTGGAATTGTCCGCTCCTCTCCTCTGTTTTTTTCAAGATCCACACTACCCAGGAGCCAGCTGGTGAGACCTCCCCCTCCACCTCCCTACTGTGTGACTGCCCCTCCTTTGACTGACACTGATTTTCTTGAAATCAAGCAATTCACACGCTTTTAGAAGTGCTGCCTATTTGCTAAGCCCTGGGGATGCAAAGAAAGGCCTGCTGTTTTGTATTTGCTCCCCTGGTATACATGCTGCACTCTTTTCCTCCCTCCCTCCCCTCTCCCAAGACAAATCACCTGGAGGGCAAAACAGATTTCATTTGTCTTTGCATGCATAATAAGTACAAGCAAGGCTAAACACAACATAAAAATGAAAATGTCAGCATGTTTTTGCTCAGATTTCCTTGAAACAAATGAATAAGATGCTTTTCACAGGAAGAATTTGTACAAGAATAAACTAGTTACCACCACCTTCTGAGAGTGCTGTGGAACTGCATCCCCTGGCAACCACTGAAATGCAATGTCCATCTCAATTCGCAAGTGAAGAACACCCGAGTTAGGGGCCCCCCAAGGCCAAGAGGGTGCAGGAACTCTCTGAGGCCCCCGCTGGGGGGGCTAGACCCTGCTGTCTTTGTGGTGAACATTCTTCAGATAGGAACCTTGATTAGTTCATGAGTTCCTACTTATTGGTTAAATATGGACATTGTGCGTGGTGGCTACAGTCACACAGGGTTGTTAGACTCATGGCAAAGCAGTTTTTTCTATGTAACATAAACTTCCTTTTATAACCTCATAGAATAATTAATCAGACTACAAAAGAATTGGAAAAAGGTTATTTCTGGGATGAGTAATCTGATGTTTGTATGGTAGCAATTGGCGAGTTGCCATCAGAATAAATTGTGTTTAACTCAAATAAATGACAAGTATTTCACCGTGATCCAAGCCTGGGTTCAGTCAGGAGCTCTGTCGTTTTCCTTCTTGACACTCTTGGGACAAAACAAGCTGTCATATAACCAGTAAGTTGGCCTTGCCTGTGGGTCTTGAGTTGTGAGTACAGTGGCACACAATGGATTAAGCCATGTTTTACATGGATCCAAAGCAGAGGACATGGCAGTCATCTTCAGTGTTGTGTGATCCAATGTACACTGCACCAGCTCTGAGCAGGGAGCCCCTGATTGTTCCAGAGTGCCACATTGTGGTGGTCCACCACACTGTGCATGGCTGAGTGCGCTGCAGTTGTGTTTACTTTTTATTGTGAAGCACTTCTACAGGAAGCAGCAGTTCAGTGTTCCTAATTAAAGATGTGATGATAAGATCCCCAGTGGGAAGGAGACTGGGCAGGCACAGAATCACCCAGTTTCAGTCTTAGAGCAGACCTCACTCCACCATAACATCACTGACAAGCAAGGGATCCTTTGGCCCATTCCACTTTGGGACAGGCCTATTAGGAGGCCCATTCCACTCCTGTCCTCCTTGGGATTCTCTCCTACTCCCAGCCTGGGGTTACCAGTTCTTCCTTAAATTCTCACATGACATGAAGTCAAGCCCTTTCACCCCCTCCATATCTGATTCTGGATGGTCTCCAGTTTATCAGAGGCCTCCCTTAACTGTGGGCAGTACTCAGAACTGAAAGTAGTGCTTGAGATGCCCTCCTATACCTGTCAGTGAACCTAAGACATCAGCTTCTTTGACTGAGCCATCACTGATGACCTCCAGGGAGGTTTCAGGTCACTAAGGTCCTCAGATCTTTTTTGGACAAAACTGCTCTCCAGTTGCTCTTCCCCAACCCTAGAGTGAGACATCACTTTTAGTTCTGATGAATTTCTATTTATTCCTAATATTATTCCTATTGAATGAATAGATTCAGCCCAAGAACCCAATCTCTTTTGCAGCTCCATCCCCAGAAACTGATTGGCATTTAGCAATTTTTGTTCCTAGTATGTTATTTTCAAAATCTTTTAAGAGGTAATAACAATAGCTACCTGTAAAATGTTTCCTTCTTTTGAAATGAAAATTGAAATTTTGCTAAAACATAGTAACTAGTGTATGTATAGTGCTTTGATGTTTGCAAAACACTTCACATGTGTTTTGAGCCAGAGCTCTCATTATTGGGTGTCTGGCCCAAGGAGGTCAAAGACAGAAAGTTTCCATATCCACCACATGGGCCATTGACTAATAGCCAAGCAAATTGTATGACATGAATATTAATGTGCCACCGGAAATGACTATGATGAATTTAGAGAACAGTGAGAAGTTCCACAAGCCAATGCAGAATTAAGTAAGCAGGAGCAGAAAAAAACTACACACAGTGTTTATTATTGAAGGAAATCTCCAGGATTAATCAACCTTGTAATTTAAATATCTTTTGTTCTGAGGGCCAGCTTCCTGATACAGATGTTAACTGTTCATCTGTTTTATGTTTATCAATCACTACATGCAAAGCACTTTACTGAGCATTGAAAAAGACGCCAAGACAAATCACATCTGACTCCAACCTAAAGGAGCTTCAGCTCGAATCGGGGAAGTAAGACCCATAACTCTAATACAAAATACATGTCAGTAAGAGGTATGGCCTGCCTTCTGCCTCAAAGGTAGGGAAAGGCATTATCTGATCTGGACCTTGATGCAAGAAAGGAGTTGTGGCATCAGAGATAGTGAGATAAAGAACAATTCTAGGGATAGGCAGCAATATGAGCAAAGGCCTGGAGATGGGAAACTGAGAAGTATTTGGGAGGCTGGTGAACACTGGAAAAGGCATTGATGGCCAGGTTGAAGAAAGTTGAGAATTCCTGGGGAAAGGAATTTTGGATTTTTACTTGGCAACCACTGGGAAACTTCCAAGATTTTTAAACAGTGGAGTGGCCATACATTAGAAACGTTAATCTGGTTACAGATTAGGAGAAAGAGAAACTAGAGAAACTAGAGGCCTGGGGGCCTCCCTGTGTGCTACCTTGTGCCAGACACTGTGCCTAGATCTCCTTTGATCCTCACAATGACTGTATAAGGTTGGAGTAACAGTAGCAAGAAACACTTATATAATGTTTACCATGTGCCAAACACTGCCAAGCACAATTATTATCTCATGTAGGCCTCATAACCACCATAGGAGGGAGGTTGTCATTCATTATCTTTTTTTTTTTGAGAAGATGAAACAGGGGTGAAGTGGCTAGCCCAGGATCACAGCTATTGCTATCTGAGGTCCCATTTGAACTCAAGAGATTCCTGACTCCAGGCCCAGTGCTCTGTGCACTATGGCGCCCCCTAGCAGCCTCTGTTCCTTTCCTAATAGATTAGGAAGCTATTTTAATTGTTCATGCAAAAAATGAAGACTACCTGAATTTTGAAATTGTGTATGGTAAAGAGAAAACAAACAGATGTAAGATGACAAATTTGCTGATTTTCGAATGGATCATTTTGCAGTAACAAATAGAGCTTTGATGAATGATCACATCATCAAGTTTCTGCATAATTACAAAGTCAGAATATATTATATAAAGCTGACCTTGGTCTGTCTCTTGAGTTATAGAGAACACACTATAAAGTTTTTATCAGACCACAAAAATCAGTACTTTGTAGAAGGAAAATTAATTGGTCCTGACTCATAATTTAATTGAAGTTTATCTTTTAATTTTAAAGAAATGTTGCAACCAATTAAAACCAACCAAAACAAAAAACTAGCCTGGCAGCTGGACAAATTAATGAATTAGGGCTTTGACTCCAGTTGAATTACTTTATATGCCAGGTTTCTTTCTGGCAGGTTCCATGAATCCCATCAGATCAGGTGCATTACTTCTATGGTTTGTATTTCTCCATCTGCTCCCATCTGCCTTGGTCTGAACCACTGGCACATTTTGGTTTGTACAGTTGATTGGATCCATTAGTTTGTTGAAAACAAATCTTAATAATGGACATATTTTTTTTTGGAAAACATTCACTGAACACAGCATAACCCTGATAATATTTATGCCCACTTGAAATGATTTAGTGTTTTGATAATCTGCATTTTCCCCAATATCACCCACCGGAAACACCTTTGGCATTCTTCATCGTGGGCTCTGATGTTCAATATCTTTTGATATAGAGTCAAAGAAGGCAGTTTTTTAATTTTTAAAGAAACTCAGTGTTTTTCTTAGAAAAGACATTCTCCTCCTAGAGTGATTTTCTTGTATTCACGCCCTTTGCTTCAGGTGTCTGTTCCTGTCCTTGAATTCTTGGCATGAGACATTTTAGAATAATTGAAGCGAGGAAGTGGCCGTATAGAGTTGTGCTTTTCCCCTAAAACAGGCTGTCCCCAAAGGTTCAGTGCCATTGTTAAGTGAATAAAGAACACTAAGCCTGGGGGCCTCCCTGTGTGCTCCTCTGGCCTTAGTACTTTGGTCTCTGAGGTGAGAATGGAAAGACAGCTAAAAATAACAGGGTCACCTTTGTACAGTGCTTTAAAGTATGTCATGAGCTTGACCCACAGGGTCTGGTGGAAGTGCCACAGCTATTATTACTGCCATTTTACAGATAGGTAGTGACTTGCCAATAGAGTGTTTGGCAGAGTTGAACCCAGGGCTCCCAACTCAATGTTCACTTTTCCCATAATATCCATGAATACCTCTATTCAGGTCTTTAGGAAAGTTTTTTAAATGTTTAATTTTTTTTTCTAATCTCTGAAGGAGAAGATGTTGAAAAACCAGAGGCCACAGATGCTAAGGGGGAGACGCAGATGCAGAACCTCCAAGTGGAGTGGTTCTCTCAGTGGGACCTCTGTGATCACACCTGGGCTCAGAGATTTAGAGCCAGAAGAGATGAGAGAGGTCACTGAGTCCAACTTTCTCATTCCACAGATGAGGAGTTAGGGGCAGCATTTTCCATTCCCTATGGGGGCAGGCTTCTGAGGGAGAATTCAATCCCAGATCTTCTGGAATCCCAGCCCAGCACAGTGGGATACATTCACATTTTGGTTATTTCTTCATCAAGCCCTCTCAAAATGAGAGTGACTGTCTTTGAAAGACCTTAGATTACAACAGGATATGGTGTGATGTGTACTGCAAATATTTCTTAGTGAGGGCTTAAGGGTGTGACCAGAGACCAGCTGCCTATCCTACTTCTTGAGCCTCAGTTTCTGTCCATGTGAAACAAGGACGTAGAACAAGAAGACTTTTCCAGCCCTTTCCACCTTTAGAGCTCAGCTCCCAGGATCTTATAACAAACATGAGAATAGTAACTTGATATGGGATTTTCTGTCAGCATTTCATGGAGTAAGAGGTTTTCAGATGAAAACCGTACAAGTCATCTTAGGACTTGAGATTGCTTTATTTGAAGTAATTGAATTCTAGTATTTCACTTTAACAACCAAACATTTATTTGATTAGCTAGATGGATCCCCTTATATAACTTAGCGTGTTACAAAGGAGAAGAGTTCACCTGCAGTAGTGTTGAAGTGTCTTGCAGAAATGGGTGGCAGCTTTTAGCATAAGGTGATTTTCCTTATCCATTGTTACCTTGTCATTTTTAAAAAAGCAAAGGAGAAAATTCATTAGGTTTGTAGAACAGTGCTATCTTAAAATAAAACATAAATATGAGAAAATGTAAAGAAAATGAAATATGGTTATAAGATTAACTCTTCAAAAGCTAACTTGGAATTTAGGTGCTTTTCTGAAAAGTGTTGGACAGGTCTTTGATATAGGTGCTTTCTTTAGGATACTTAATGACTCTCTTAGGGATTCTTTTCTGATCTCGGATAGAAAATAATCAAGCTGAAAGCATATCGTTTTCCCAAACATTTGCGGGCCTTTGAGAGAGAGAGAGAGAGAGAGAGAGAGAGAGAGAGAGAGAGACAGAGAGAGACAGAGAGAGACAGAGAGAGAGAGAGGAGAGAGAGAGAGACGTAGTAAAGCTAGAAGGAAAGTGAATAGTTAACGATGAAGCAGAGGAAAACCCAGCTCGGTGCTTTGGCCGAGGCAGCCTGGGAAGTGACGCGCTGTAGCGTTTGCTGTTCTAGAAGGTGCAGGGACGCGTAGTATAAAATGGGAGGACTGGGAGAGCGGAGGGAGGGGGGGAAGGAAGCGGGGAGGAGGCAGCTCCCTTCTTGTACTGCTCAGGGAGCTCGCTCCGGGCTCCCCGTCCTTAGCCTCGATGCCCAGCGAGCTTCGCTGCGCTTAGGAGTCTTCTGTTGCTAAGACCAGACATACATCTGTATATTTTTTCTTACATAAAGGGAAATCTAAGTTCATTTCAAGACATTCGGAATGGGGAAAGACTATTATTCCATTTTGGGGATTGAGAAAGGAGCTTCCGATGAAGAGGTAAAGAAAGCTTACCGAAAACAAGCCCTCAGATTTCATCCGGACAAGAACAAATCTCCCCAGGCGGAGGAAAGATTTAAAGAGGTGGCCGAAGCCTACGAAGTTCTGAGTGACCCTAAAAAGAAAGAAATCTATGATCAGTTTGGGGAGGAGGGTAAGTGTTGTGTGTGTGTGTGTCTGTGTGTCTGTCTCCTCACTCTCTGTCTGCTAATTCACCGGGGCTCTCACATATGTACGTAGACGGGGAGAAAAGAACTGGATTTTGTCCTGGTTTGTTGTTTGTGTCTGGATTGTGTGTGGTGAGAATGAGAATAGCGATGACTGGAACGTATCTGCTTCATTTGATGTTTGAATACCTTCTGCACCGCACACTCTCCATGATTTGGCTTTTAAGCTCTATTTTTGAAAAGAAACTTAAAACCGTTCCAGGCACTGAGTTTCAGAAGTTATGCCCAGCCTCTTGGAGTTTGTTTCATTTGAGATTTGAATAAATAGCCTTTTGTTTTTTTGAGTCGTGTTTGATAATTAAAAATAGAGGACCTTTGAATGTGTTTTATTTTTATTTTAAAAACAAAAGATTCATCCCCATAGATACGGGAACCCTAGTGTAGACTGAACAAGACAGGACAGCCCCCAGAAGCCAGAGCCCAGGCATCTAGTTTCTAGCTTGTTTTTGGCTCTGTGCCTGGAAAGGAAAGAATTTGCCTGATGTCATAAAATACCAGAACAAGTTTTTAGCCTAATTGTAAACAGTAAGCATGTGCCAAGAGAAGGAGGCCCCTGAAATATAATTTTTTTACCCTAAAATGGCTACCAGATTAGAATCCTGTTTGACTTAGTCAGTCATGAAATCTTAGAGCTGAAAGAGACCTAAACATTTCAAACAAAATTGTTCAAAAGTTTAATACTGAGTCAAAAGCATACTTTTTTCCCCTTACTCCCACCTCCATGTTTTTCTGTATATTAAGAGATTATTTACTAGTCAGAAACAATAAAGGGGCAGAATTAATCCTATTTGTCAATCTAGAATTTGTTTGCAAAGTTCCTCTTCATCTTCCCAATTTTGAAGAGGAAACTTTGAGAAGGCTCACTTGTGAACCGTGAAGGGTCTAATGTCTGTGGATCAGTACTGAATCATTGTTTGGGGTCACCTTTGTTTTCATCATGGCGGCCATAAGGGAGTTGTGGGGTTTCTTCTAGACCACAGGAGCATCACTTACTCAACTTGTCCTTGTAGATAGCGCTTATGCTACACTCTGATAGAAGGTATGTCAGTTAAATTTTGCCAAGAAACTACAGTTTTTTCTAATCTTGAAAATGCAAATAACCAGCCTGATGGAATGTTTTTCAGCTGGTTGTTTGTGTGTGGATAACTCATGTCAGATTCTTGCAAAGAAAATAATTGAAAAAGGCACAAATATTAGGCAACGCATTACTACCAAAAGATAACTTTTTTAAAAAAAAGTAATTTGTCATATGGAGAATATGACCAATCTAATTATAGAATATATCCTTATAGTAAATAAAAAGTTGTTTCTGGGGGGTTCTAATGAATTTGCCTAAATTTTGTGACTGCCCAAATTTTGCCACATTAAATAAGCCATACTCTGGCAACATGCATTTATTAAGTGCCTACTCTCTACCAGGTACTATGTCTTTAGCACTGAAGATATAAAGAAAAGTCTCCAGTGTTTACTTGAGAACATTTATCCTTGTAATGGGACAAATTATACCTTGTCTTTAGTAGTTCAAGGAGGTGACAGCATGGGATGGTAAGCAGAAGACCTAGGTTGAGTCCTTTGCTCCATACTGCCTCCAAGACCCTAGGCAAGTTGCCTAAACTCTCTGTGCCCTAAGACTGTCTTTCACAGAAATGCTGCCTGCGTTTGGGAGGGGGAGTTTCCTCATCTCTGAGCTCCTTCTACTAATGAATTCAGAGCCTAGTCCTTATCCCTAACATTAAAGACCTCTTTTTATATTGAAAAGCACATCATTGTTCCATTTCTCTGTCTACCATCATCCGAATCTGTATTTCCATTATCATAATCCTTGGAGGCCCCCAACACTGTGTGCCTATGCTTGCTTTGGGATGAGAACCCTTACCGAGAGCTCCAGGTTTGGAGTCCGTACCTAAGACACTAGGATTGAGGGACAGACATGGCATTATAAAGTAGACCAGGAGATGGATGCAAGAAGCTTGCAGGGCCAAGAAAAGGCCAAGATGTTTGGAAAATGCTGATCATTGTGTTGGTTTGGTATGTATGTGTTACTACATGGAATGGATGCATGTTCCAAGAAGAACCTTATGAAAATTTAGGATGTGTCCAGAATTCTGAACCTTAGAGAAAAATTAGGATTTAACAAGAATTAAAATTTTATACGATAACAAGTGATCATAGAATTGTTCAAATTTAAAATGAGACCTTTGGAAAAGAATGCTGTATCCTGAGAAGGAAACATAGGCTCCGAAGATTGACACATGATCAGAAATCATCTATAGGAAACTTTACAAAAGGATTTCTAGTGGCTTTTGTGTTTTCTTTATTCACATTTCATATAAAATGGTTTTATTTGTAAAATAAAATCTTTTGATGGTTTACTGAATTCTATTTAGATACTAAGCAGTAGAATCAATATTATCTGCTTTTTGCCCACGTGTGCCAGTCTTTCCTATTTTGTTTCTACATATTAAGGTATCTTTACTGTATTTTGCCAAATGAATCTCTTGCAGTAAAGGTGTATACAAATCGAATAATTTTAAATTCCCAAAGAGAGTTTACTATTGAAAAGAAATTAATCACCCCTCCCCCACTGATCCTTCTCTCTCAGGTTCGCTTCCATTTCCTTTATCTTCTGACTCCTTGCCATTGCCTGTAGTCTTACCCAAGTCTGCACTATCTTCTTCCCTTTTCCAAAAAAGAATCCCCCCAAATCTTGACTTGCCCCTTTATTCCCTCAGGCTATCCTAGTTCTCCTTCAAGATGAATCTAGAAAATCAATATTAGGTTCGCTGCTTGCACATTCTTACCTGCTAGATGACTCCCCTTAGCCCCAGGTATCTCAGATACTTCATTTCTCCAGCGGTACTCCCCCTAATTCCCTATTCCTGTGGAGGGCACCAGACTCTTTTCAGGAGCCCATGTCTGTAGCCTTGGCAGTGACCTGATTCCCCCTTCCTTGATCTCAGCACCTCTCACCTTGAGTGCACCCTCCGCATGGCTTCCAAAGGGCCACCACCCTGACTTGTGACTGACTCCCCTGGTTTGGGATCATTTTGTGATCTAGTGCTGTCACTCTTTCCGATTCTTTTTTCCTGTTCCTCTCATACCTACATTCGAAATTCCATCCAGCTAGACCCATGTGCTGTGAAAAATAAACAACATACCATCTCTGACCTCCATGCCTTTGCATTCCCCTTGCATTTCTAGTTCTCCTCTCCATCTGTTCCTCCCTAGTCGCAGGCCAGTCAAATCTCCTGGGGCCCTTAAGCCTTCCTGAATCCTTCCTGCATAGAGCTGCCACAGTTTCTTTGTTCATATGCTTCCCTGAAGCTTTCTTACCTCGAGGCCTCAATACAAATTCCAGCCTGACCTGTAACTACTTTGACCTTATTTTCTTCCATCTATTCATGCTGGCTGTTAGCTGGGCAGGCCACACTTGAGTTGTGTTCTCTCTTTCTGGTCTTGCTTTCCTGTGGTATCTTCTCTTCCCTTTTCAGTACCTGATACCCCTCTGCTGACAGTAACATCTCCCTCCTCAAAATGTCTTGGAGCACTTTACCTCCTTTGCCTCTCTCCTGGGAGCATGTATTTGAGATCCCAAGACAACCCCAACATTTTATAAATGAAGAAAGGGAGGCCCAAAAAGCCTCAGGTATTTCCCCAAGACACCCCAGGTAGCAGGTGGCAGAGGTGGGAATTCAGACTTGGATTGTCTTCTGCCTGCACATCAGCAAGGAGACAGATGACATCCCTTTTTCATTAAGAAAATCAATGCCAGCATGGAGGTGCTAATTCCAGGGTTAGAGGCTTAAGGGATCCCAGGGGACAATTCTGGAAGGTCTTTCTTTGCACCACCCATGTCAGCACTTAGGGTTTCACATATATCAGGGAGAGCTGGAATGAAGGTGAGTTTTTTATGGTTAGAGTTAGGGTTACCCTTATGGAGAAATGGAAGGAGATGGAGATCCTCTTAGAACTGCCTCAGGTGGAGGAAATGAGCTGTAGTACATAGGTTCTTCACAGTTTTTCTTCATGGGCCCACTGTGGATTGGCTGTCTGGTTTTTCTAGTCAAAGCCATCCTAGCACTGAGTCTGTCTCTTTGGCAACTCTGCGTTTTGGTGAAATGAGACAGTAACCCTTGCACTACCTACCAGGGAATGTTTGGCAAAGTTAAGGAGATGATTCAAAATAAAATTGGACTCCAATTAAAAATAGAACAGCAAGCAATGGACAGGAGTTGCAGAGAGGGATTTCAACTCAGGATAAAAGAGAACTTCCTTCACATTTTAAGTTGTCCCAAGAACTAAGAAATCCTTGTCAGTGGAGGATGTGTGTGTGTGTGTGTGTGTGTGTGTGTGTGTGTTGGGGGTGGGTTGAGAGGTGGAGGGAGTCGATGCCCACCTTTCAGGGATGTTATGGGGGATGTTCATTTCTTAGTAAAATATTGGACTAGATGAGAAGCTTTTTAGCCATTTAGTAGCATTCTAGAGAAAATGTTGGAGCCCTTCTTGGAATCATGTTTTTAAAGGCATAAAATTAAATGCAGGGGATTACAAAGAAGACCAATTATATCAAAATACAGTGAACAAAATTTTTTAAAAGTTGGTGGAGCCCAGGTTCCGAATCCTTGGACTAGATGAGTGTGTGAGTTTCTGGGTTTTGGTAGTGAGAGGTCTCTGGCTCTTGGCTTGTGGAAAGATATCCAAATGGACATTTTCTTATTAGACTCTATCCCTTGATGGATGGAATTGTTGTCATAACTAGACTTGGCCACTGCAAGTGAAAGAGTTGGTTCAAGAAGATGCCTACTCTCATACCGATGGAATGGCAGAGATGATACTTGGATAGATGATGGGGAAAAGATACTTGGATGGAGAAGAGAGAATGGGGGCAGAGGAGAGGCGAAAGGAGAGGGAAAGTTGAATTTTCCCAGTGAAATTTTCACTCTTTGGAATGATTGTGCATCTTTTGATGTGATTTTTGCTATAATCTGAAGCCAAAAATTTCATGTTTTAGGTTGAATTTAGCAGGATATTTAATCTGTTGGAGCTTTCAACCCTGTCCCTAACAGAGCCTGTTTAAATTTCCTCAGTTTTTTAATTGTTTGCATTTTATTCTGTAATATTTTTTGATGGAGAATATCTTTGAAGTCCCTCTAGAAGTTTAACCAATACAGAATTGAATGACAAAACCTTTGACTCTTGGATTCCTCAAAGATCCTGTGACTTTCCAGCTCTTCGGCTTTGTACGTGTTCTGTCTTTAATCGTGACCACTTAGATGGCCATGGTGGCAGGGGCAGTGCCCTGAGGAGTCAGGGAGTGGCAGCCACAGCTGACCCAACAACTGTGTGTTCCCCAGAGATTCTTGGACACCTCTCTTTCAATAGGGCTCTTTTTGGTTGAAGTAGCGGGCTTAGAATGATAACCCTAAGATTAAACTCTGTTACTTAGAAAAAGGTATTTTCCATTGAAGTTCTTCATGATTAGATTTCTATATCCTTTCCACTGAAAAGTCTTCCCTTTTTTATATTTTCCTAGTAAAGTGAGATTTTAAGGTGTTTTTTTTTGTAACAGCCTAGTGAAAGTTTTCTCTTTTAGTGTTATTGCCAGTTATTTGCCAATCAACCAGTAAGCATTTATTAAGGACCTACTGTGTGCCAGGCACTGTGCCAAGTGCTGGGGATACAAAAGACAATTCTTGCCCTCAAGGTCCTTACAGTCTAATGGGCAAAATGCCTATTAACTTGAAATTCATGGCTCAATTAAAGACCTAATTTTTGAATATTAATTTACTTATGGAAAGGCTGTTAACCTCTGTCTTTGAAAGACAAGTCAAAAGTCATCTCTGTGGAATGAAACATCAATGAGATGACAAATTTGTCATGCCTTTTGTTTTTTTCCTTCTCATTCACTATGTTGCTGCTCCTTAGGATTATAAAACATTTTCAAAGAACAACAACTCTAGACATTTTAACCTAGAAAAGTCAAAAGTGAGCCAGCCTTTTAGATTTTTAATTATGAAAGGCAGATAGAACATTGGAGTTGGAAGACATAAGGTTCATCATCTTGCCCCTGAGACACATTAGCTGGGTGACCACAGCCAAGTCACTTAACCTGTCAGTGTTCCTAGGTAAATCAATCCCTAGAACAAGGAATTAAGACTTAATTGTCCACTCTGGAGAAATCACATCTGTGAACCCCTTCTTCCTCCTTCAAGTAAATATTCCTTTTTCTTTGGAATAGCTCACAGCTCAAGTGGGTTGAGAGGAAGCACAGCCCATGTTATCATCCATGGAATTGTAAAGTAGGCACGTGTATTTACTTCACAAGGGTCTTTCTAACATGTTGCTCATCTCATCCAGGTTTAAAAGGAGGAGCTGGTGGGACTGACGGACAAGGAGGTACCTTCCGGTACACCTTCCATGGTGATCCTCATGCTACGTTTGCAGCATTTTTTGGTGGTTCCAGTCCTTTTGAAGTTTTCTTTGGTAGACGAATGGCTAATGCTAGAGATGCAGAGGACATGGAAGTAGATGGAGACCCTTTCAGTGCCTTTGGCTTCAGCATGAACGGGTATCCCAGGGAGAGGAACACAGTGGGCTCATCCCGGCCCAGGCAAGACCCTCCAGTTATCCATGAACTTAAAGTATCACTTGAAGAAATCTATAATGGTTGTACCAAGCGAATGAAGATTTCCCGAAAAAGGTTGAACCCTGATGGAAGAAGCGTTCGAACGGAGGACAAAATTCTCACCATTGAAATAAAAAAAGGATGGAAAGAAGGAACAAAAATCACTTTTCCAAGGGAAGGAGATGAAATGCCCAATAGTATTCCAGCAGATATTGTTTTTGTCATTAAAGATAAAGAGCACACACAATTTAAGAGGGATGGATCAAATATTCTATATCCTGTTCGAATCAGTTTGCGGGAGGTAAGTGATAAAACACAGTCTGGAACATTGACATTTCACCAATTTGTGCTGTGAGAATCTATGAAATAGATGTGGAAAATGCCTTAAGGCAGCCATGCTTCCTGACCATGAGCAACTCTGTGTACTCCATTGTATCATGGGCCTTCCTGTCCCAGATCTGTTGCTTGTGAGTTAGTCATGGCTACCCCTTTCTCACCTCACAGGTGTATTGGGAGCATGAGAAGAGGTAGAAGCATCAAAACTACTTTAGATCAGTATGCAAATGTCAGGCATTATTTATTTTAATAATGGAAGCTTTCAGTGCTAGTTGTTCATTGTAGTATATATTAGTTATGATTTACAACTTACTATTTAAAGGAATAACTTTTATCTGTTTTGTAAATTAAAACTGTGGATCTTATATATGAAGCCCTAACAACAAATTCATGGTTTCCTTTGTGTGGTTGTGTCTTCCACCATGCTCTCTCATTCAGATGCACAAATGCTTGCCAAAGGCTCTTTGAGTGTTCTCAGAGAGATCTTGAGTGGTACAGTGTGGTGTGGTGTGGTGGAGAAGGCACCAGATTTTAAGTCCAAATCCTGACTGTTGGCCATGCTCCCTGGGTGCCTCCATTGGGTTATGGTCTATCATCACACACTGACTTCCCTCCTTTTCTGGTCATAAATATCTAGAAAATTTCTGTAATATATGCAAGTTGATGACATGCCCTAAGTCCCTTCTGTCCCTGTGTGTCTTTCCTAGCTCTTTGGGTTAGCATTGCCCAGTGGTCTGTAGTATTATGGTTTACCATTTACCCAAACACAGCGTTCAATGCCCACCA
Organism: Bettongia penicillata ogilbyi; assembly: GCA_023548195.1. Classification (NCBI taxonomy): domain Eukaryota; kingdom Metazoa; phylum Chordata; class Mammalia; order Diprotodontia; family Potoroidae; genus Bettongia; species Bettongia penicillata. The sequence goes on from JAJHZJ010000159.1 coordinate 471,647, forward strand.
CCTCAGCAATTCCAGTCCCAGTTCAGCATTTACCTGCCACACTTAAGGAAGATGTCTGTGCCGATCAATTAATTGTCTGGATCCAACCTATGCATCACGGTGTCATCTGAGTGGGGGTGACATTCTGCCACCAAGACTGTGTGTTTGATCTCTACAGTCTAGATGAAAAAATGGAAAAAAAACCCAATATCCAATCCAGGCTTTTAGGCTCATCCTAAAATGTTCATTTTGAATTGAAGCATTATATGAATTCAATAGAAAGGAAAATATGTAGCTTATAATAGGCATGTCATTCTTTCTAAGGCATCATTTCCTACACTGCCAAATGTAACTCCAAAAGGAGAGGAGATGCGTAGGATGGGTTGACCTGGCAGTTCTTTCCCTTTCCACTTCTTGAGTGCATTTAGGGTTAAAAAGCGCTCTTGAGCAGCATGTCTCCCTGGTCTGGGACAACATGGAGGAGAGACTCTCCCGCTCCTTTTTTTGTATATGGACCTCAGTTGAATAAAATCACATTTAGCACTGACTGCAGGCGAAGCATGATACTAAAGTCTAGGAATAAGTTGATTATTGATACATAGGTCCCTGTCCTTGATGGGAGTTTGGGATAAAAAGTTTGATGGTCTCTGACAGTCAGTTGGTGCTTGCCTTAGTTATAATTGATATCATCTTTTTGCAGCATGATTTTTTTTTGCATTAAATTTTTAAAAGATAATAAAACAAGCTTCCACTTCCTGGCAAGTTTACTTTGTTATTGGTCTTTTAGGCCTTGTGTGGCTGCTCCATCAATGTCCCCACAATCGAAGGAAGAACCATCCCGATGTCAATAAATGAAGTTGTGAAGCCTGGAATGAGGAGAAGAATTATAGGTTATGGACTGCCCTTTCCAAAAAACCCTGACCAGCGGGGTGATCTACTCATAGAGTTTGAGGTGAACTTCCCAGATACCCTATCTTCAGCATCCAAAGACGTCCTTCGGAAGCATCTTCCGACCTCCTAGGAGGATGGAGCACTCACTTGGTTACCAGGGTTTGACAAGGCATTGAATGTACCATAGACAAAGTGGGGTGAATGCCTTGAAGGTTCAGTGATATGCATGAATGGGGGGGGTCAAATAAAGGGCAAAAGGGAATTTGCAGTTAACTACGGAGAGGAAAACCACTTACTGTATTTTATTTTCTTCTTAACCAGAAATTTCATTCACAATTTTGCATACATGTAAAATTTAGTTGTTTTGTGAAGCTAGTGTATATATTGCTAATAAAGTACTCGAATATGCAAGTACTTTATTTCTTATATATCTACATCATCAATAGGAGATGCTTCCATTTATACTAGAGAGCAGAATTCATAGAAGAAATGACATATACTTTGCATTTTCAGGACATTTTAAAGAGGCTATTTAATAATAGAGAAATTAGGTTTAAATCTGCTTCTATAGTAGTGCTATAGGGCTGGTACCCTGATAGAGAAATTGCCTGATAGATAGATTTCATTACTTTGATTTTCAAAATGTGAATTTATGTCAAACTGTTTTTTCACCTGTGGAAATCCTAGTTGCCTGAACTACTGGGTATTTTCAAAATATCAGGCTCATTTAAAATATCACATGTGTGATTTTTATCTGTGAAAGTAGAATGCATACATGCAGATATATATATATATATATATATATATGCATGTATGTGTAAACATATGTCGGGCTTATGAAATCATAGACTCAGCAAGCACTGGTATAAGTGACTTGTGCTCTTCAAGGCTCTTGTTGAGTTCGTTTTTCTCATAGGGTACACAATCATGCTGTTTGAGTTGGTTTAAGTGGTTCCCAGAAAGGAACACATAATAACTACTCTAGTGTTACAATGAAAATACAGGGAAGAACCACACCTGCTGCTTAGGATAATGTTGCTACTATATAGTATGTGTATGCATGTGAAATATTTTGTTTCCATATGTACAGTATTGTATTTCTCATGTTTTTAATTTAAAAATTGTAAACTTATTTTTAACTTTCTTTGCTTTTGTTACTATAGTGAGAATGATCTTTTGAAACAATGTGTTCAGTAAAATTATCTGATCTCTGAGTCTAGATTTATTCTGCATGTCATATTTATAGTACTTTGTTAGACTTGAGTTATGCCAAGTATACGGAATCCAATCACAACTTAAAAATCACAGTAATGAAATATTTCGTTTCAGAAATGAGATCTTCGATAGTTCATACTTTTGTTATAAATCGAAAGCTCATAAAATAGCAATGAATTAAATTATTCTTCCTTAGCATTCCATTTCCTCATTCATAAAAGATTCCTCTGTGACCACATTTCTCAGACAGAAGTCAGGAGCCTTCTCAGAGGCGACAGAAACACTACATGGAGGTGTGGCAGCACAGTACTGTCTCCATTTTCCTCTTTTTGCTTTGATCCATCCCTTTACCTTTCCCTTCTTCCCAGGTAACACCACCATCACCACATTCCAACCATCCAATTGAATTCATTTCTTCTGTGTCAATATTATGGTTAATTCTTACCATGTCTTTTAAAAACTGAATGATGACATAGGATATAGGAACTCTTCAAAATAGATAACATAAACACTTTTTAGGGGGGAAGAAAAAAGAGGGTCATGGAATAAAAATAAAATTATTGCTTTACAGTCACTGAAGTTATGTGGACTTTAAAAGAAAAAGTCTACAATGTCCATTTCCTACATGGCTTCAGATCCCAGAATCACAGATTTATAGGGGACTTACTGATATTTTGGCATGGCAAAGTTCATAAAGTAGATGCTCAACAAATATTTATTAAGCAGTGAGTGAATCTAGAGGTGAAGTTGGATTTTTCCCTCATCAGAGAAGTAGTACTCTTTAGTGCATTAGATCCTCCCATTTCCAGAATGAATACTAAGGGGCCATACATACTAGCATAGTTAAGAAGAAAATGCTTTTTAAAGCTTCAAAAAATGCTCTACAAGGGTTAGCTGTGAGAGGGAACCATCTCAAGATGGTCCATTTCTCTTGTACAGAACAAAGGAGGTGTTGGCAGACTTCCACCTCAGACTGGCCATGGATGTTGACTTTTGGATATAGTTTATGTATAGCCTTTTTTTGGAGACAAGAATTAGAGCTTGTTTTCAGTTATTTATTTGTAAGAGAGAATTGCCTTAACTATGGATGAAGGAAATGTAATAAAAAAATGAAACTGTACTTATGTCTTTAGTAAATTGTTTACAGTTACTGATGTAGATCTTTATAACCAAAGGATTATAACTTCCTCACTGAATATAACACTTCAAAATTTGAAATATCCATATTTTAACAGTAAAAAGCTTATCTGAGGTATAACAACCTCAGATATAACATCAAATATGTGTCTTGCTAATTTCAAATTATGTCATACTTTATCTGAGAATCTTAGGTTTTATAGAATTAAATATATTTTTGATAGTCATTGCACATTAGCTGTAATTGTTGAAGTGAAAATTAGAGTAAAATGAATGTCAATTTCATTGTTATTTGCCATAGTTTAATAACTACTTACTCTGTGGTCCATTAATATTTTACTATAGAGGCTATGCATGTTCATTTAAAATGCATTTTGAGATTTTATTAAAACCAGTGTGCAAACTCTGTAGTTCAAACTATGCTAACCAGAAAACTTCTAAAATAGGTATTGCACGATCAAAGTGGGCTAAATTTTCTCTTCAAAAAATAGTGATACTTCTTTATGTCATGTATTTGTGCTTTTTTTGGGTTGGGCTCCCAACAGTCTTTATCTTAGAGAGTTCTCTGAGGCTTAGTGAGATTAATACAGCAAATCATTGTCTGAGGTTGGATTTGAACTCAGGTTTTCCTGACTCCAAATCTAGCATATACTTATGTGACTTGATTAATTAGCAACAAACAAGTAGCATATAAGAATTTAGCTTATTAATTTTGTGGCTTTTAAATAATAATAATGTTGCATATTAAAGGAGCCATAAAACTGATAAACTTAAAAGAATATACTTATTTTATATAGTATGAATATTTATTAGAGTTCTATAATAGTTTTATCCAAAGAACTCAGAAAATATGTACAAACTTTAAATGAGATCATTCCTAAGTTAAAACCAAAACCAAGAGACTGTTCATGGAATAATAATAAAGCTGAATAAAATGAGATAACCTAGTGACCTGGTTTTTCTACCATGAATCACCAAGGGGCTGTTGAAGCTGATCATTTTTTATAAGGAAATGGGGAAAAAAGATCTTGGAATACATTTTGGACTTGGGCATTGTAGTCCAGTGGGAAAGAGACCTGGATATGGAGTCCTGTTCCATGTCAGACCCTCAATAGTTGTGTGTGACATTGAGTTAGTCATTCTTTTAGCTAGCCTTAGTCACCTCATCCATAGATCCCCTACTATTTGGGGATTGTTTTGAGGGAAGAGCTGTGTAAATGAATATTCTCCCTAAATATGTGGTGGTGGTTGTTATTGATGATGATGATATTTGTTAAGCAGCAACATCCTTATGAAACCATTCAGAATATTTTGTACATGGTTATTTAAAAAAAAATTATTGTAAAATTTGAGGATTTCAGAGTGGATCTCATGGGGATGGATGAATTAGATTTTTTTCCCCTTCTAAATATGATGCCCTTTTAGATACTCAACACAATAGGTTTTTGTGTCCGTTTTCATTTGTCCAATTTCAAATTTTTTTTTTTACATGCATTGCAGAGACAAGTCAGTCTCATAAAAAATTTTAAAAGAAATATCTAGGAGGCAAAGCCAGTATGGTGGAGTAAGAGTCAGCATTTTTGCCCAACTCACCCAACATACCTTCTCCATAACAGTTTATAAACATACCAAACTGAATTCTGAAAAAGTCACAGTAAACTATTTTTTTAGGCCAGGGCAGCTTAGGAAGACAGACAGGTCTTCAGACACTGGGGAGGGGGTTGGCTGGGAGCCCAGTGTGGCAAAGTGCAGCAGTGGGGACCATTTTAGGGTATGAATGCCATGAGGGCCAGGGGGACCCCTGAAGCAGTGTTGGGAGCAGAGCATGTGCCAACTGGCAGCTCTGTTGCCTATTACCAGTTCACAGATCCATGGCCAAAAGGACCAGTTCCAAGCATGAATTTAGAGGCCCTGGCTGTGTACAGGAACAGGTTCTATGGTTCTGAGACCAAGAGCAGAATGCGGACTCAAACCTTTAGCTCTGAATAAACCTATAATGGAATAAATAGAATAGAAAACCAAGACCAAAGTGGAACTTCCCAGGAGGTCAATAGTGACTGAGTCCAGCAGTGACCTATGGAAACCGACCTTGCACAAGCCAACAGAACCAAACCTGGGTCAGGAACTTGCAGAGCTCATGTCAGTGGGGGCAGTGGACAGACCTCTCCCTGATTAAGACCACTTTGGGAGCACTGAAACCCTGTAGACCCTAGACAGAGCTGTGAAAACAGGAGGACATAAAAAGGCAGAGCTTAAGCCAAACATCTCCCTCTCCCAAGACATGAGCATAGCCCAGCCACTAATATTATAGAAGTTCATACTCAGGAAGGAGGCTGGAAGAATGAACAAACAAAGGAGAATCTAATAAGAGCTAATATGGTGGCAGGAAACAACATAAACAGAGAAGAAAAAGATAACATCTACATGCAAAGCTGCAAAGGAAAAAATGCAGGCTAGACACAAGTCCACAAGAAGTCCTAAAAGAAATAAGAGCAAAAAATGATTTAAAAAAAAATCAAATAAGAGCAACAGGAAAAAAATGGGAAAAGAAATGAGAGCTATTTAAGAAAGTTATGAAAAAGAGATGAGCTTTGTAAGAGAGGTACAAAATGTTCTGAAGAAGTTAACTCCTTAAAAATTAGAATTCCAAATGGAAGCTAACGACTCCATGAGACATCAAGAAATAAAAAAAAAGTCAAGTGACTTTGGAAATAGAAGAACATGTGAAATATCTCATAGGAAAAACAAATAATCTAGAAAATACATTGAGAGATAATTTAAGAATCACTGGACTACCTGACAAAAAAGAGCCCAGACATCAAGTTTGAACAATTTATAAAGGAAAACTGCCCAACTATCTTAGAACCAGAGGTCAAAGCAAAAGTTGAAAGAATTCACTGTGGCCTGAAAGAAACCCCAAAATGAAAACTCAGAGGAACATTGTAGCCAAAATCCAGAATTCCCTGATCATTAAAAAAAATACTGCAAGCAACCAGAAAGAATCAATCCAGGAGCCACAGGGCAGGACTGCCTGAGACTTTGGGTTGCCATGACAGAGGAATGGAGGACTTGGGGCATGAGGATCTAGGGTAACAGCCAAGTGTGACCTGTCTAGCAAAGCTGAACATAGTATTCTATGGGGTGGGCTTTGAGTGGGGGTGGGGTGGGCATTCAACAACACAGAACACTTTCAGGCATCCCTGATGAAAAGTCCAGAGCTGAAATAAAAAATATGATATTCAAGTGCAGGATTCAAGAGCAGCATAAAAAGGGAAACATGAGACAGAAATGATAAAGGACTAAACAGGGTTTAACTGTTTCCATTCTTATATGGGGAGAGGGTACATGTATCCCCTTAAAACTTTATGATCCTTAGGGTTGTTGGGGGAGTATGGTGAGACAGAGGGCCTATATGTGATTCTGTGATGTTGGGATGATCTCAAGAATGGCAGGGTGAGGAAGAGGGATGCAATGAGAGGGAGAGGAGGAGAAAAAAAGGGGGAAAATGACCTCTCCTAAATATTTAAGGGTATTCAAGGAAGAGTTTATACAATGGAAGAGGTCATGATGGGAGGGAGGGAGCCATATTTGGACCTAGTTCTCATCTAAATTGGTTCAAGGAGAGATGAATAAACATCTACACAGTTGGGTTCAGAAATTCATCTTGCCTGCAAGGAAGTAAGAGAGAAAAGTGCAAACTGAAGGAGAGAGGGGAAGTAAGAGAGGATAGATTAAGGGAGGAAGTGATCAAAAGCAAAACAGTGAAAATGATAAGGACAAGAAGAAAGGATGGCAGGAATACACAGCAATCTTAACTATGTATGCAAATGGGATGAATCACCCACAACTCAGAAAAGGACGAAGCCGATTAGAAATCAGAATCCCAAAATAAGTTATTTACAAGAAACACACTTGAAACAGAAAGATGCACATAGAGTTAAAGGTCTGGAACAGAATATGTCATACTTCAGTTGAAATTCAAAAATAATCAGTAGCAATCATGATCTCAGACAAAATGAAAGCCAAAATTACACCTAATTAAAGGATATAAACAGGACCGGGAAACTTCATTTAGCTAAAAGGTACCATAGACAATATTAGTACTGAACATATAGGCACCAAATGATAGAGCATCCAAATTCTTGAAGGAAAAAGAGGTAAAATGGAGTTATGGGAGGAAATAAACAGTAAAACTATTCTAGGTAAATCTAACCATAAAATAAAAAGTTAAGAATTTTAGTAAAATTTTAGAAAAGCTAGATGTGATAGATCTCTGGAGAATAAGCCTATTTCTCACCTGTGCAAGGCACCTTCACAGGAATTGATCATAAAAATCTCACCAATGTGCAGAAAAACAAACATTAAATATCTTTTTTGGACTATAATGCAATACAAATAACATTCAATAAACGACCTTGGAAGCACAGATTAAACATTAACTAGAAAGTAGATAAGCTAGACCTAAAGAATGAATTGCTCCAAAGTCATAGAAAGAATTAGGAATTTCATTAAACTTAATATCAGCAATGAGAAAACATTCCAAAATTTGTGGGTTTCAGACATAGCAGTACTTAGGAGAAAATTTTTGTCTCTACACCCTTATGGCAATAAAAGAAAAAAAGAGAAGATCAGATGGGGCATGCAACTAAACTAGAAGAAAAAAATCCTCCAGGAATAGAAATCCTGAAAATTAAAGGAGATATTAACCAAATTGAAAATTTAGAAAAAAACAACAAACCCAACATTGAACCAGTATATAAAACTAAGAAATGTTTTTTTTAAAACCCAATACAATAAATATTTGATAATTTTAAAAGGATAGAAAAAAATCCATATTAGCAGTATCATAAACTAAAAGGGTAAATTCACAACCAATGAAGAGGAAATGAAAGCGATTATTAGGATCTATTTTGCCCAGTTATATGATAACAAAATGGACAATCTAAAGGAAATGGCTAAATGTTTACAAAAATATACATTGCTCAGGCTAACAGATGGGAAATAGAATATTTAAATAACCCTATCTTAGACAAAGAAATTGAACAAGCCATAAGTGAGCTCTCTAAGAAAGGGGAAGGGGGAGAAAAAAACATGACCAGAAGGATTTATAAGCTAATTCTACCAAATTCTTTTTTTTTTTTTTGAGGCTATCTGGGTTAAGTGACTTGCCAAAGGTCACACAGCTAGTAAGTGTCTAAGGATGGATTCAAACTCAGATCCTCCTGATTCTGGGGCCGACCAAACTTTTAAAGAATAGTTTCAATACTGTGTAAGCTTTTAACAGGTAAAGAAATCCTTCTGTGATACAAATATGGTCATGATACTTAAACTAGGGAGAGTCAAAACAGAGAAACCTATAGACCAAATTTCCCCAATGAATATTGATGTAAAAATTTTAAATAAATATGAACAAGAAGATTACAAAAATATATTGCAAGATCATACTCTATGACAAAGTTGGATTTATACCAGAAATGCAGGAAAACTATCAGCATCATTGACTGTATTGATAATAAAAATAGCAAAAAAAAAAATCACATGATTATTTCAATAAGTGTGGGAAAAGCTTTTGACAAAAGATACCACCTATTTCTATTAAAAGCACTAGAAAACACAAGAATAAAACAACTTTCTTTAAAATAAAAAGTAATAGCTATTTCTTGGCTACTGAGTGAATTGGATTTCAGTGAGGCAGAGCTTCATAGCTGTTGGCCTCATCTTTTCCTTCATGGAAGTTCAGTGCAAAACAAAAGTCAAGATGACTGGCAGTGGGTGATCTTGGCCTTTCCAAAGTAAGGTCTTTATGGAAGTGATTGGAGAAAACTGAAAACAAATAAATTAATTTTAGAAAGCAAAGTAAAGTCTTTCCTGGGTTTCAGTTCATCTGACAGAACAGTAGCCATCTAAAGCCAAAGAGCTTAAGCATCATCTGTAATGCAGATAGATTAAAAGCTTTTGTAAGAAGATTAAGGATGAAGCAAGGATGTCCATTATTATTACTTTTGATATTGCACTGGAAATGCTAACTATAGCAAGACTAGAACAAAGATGAAAGAATAAACAGGTGAAGAGGAAAGAAAGCTCACTTTTTACAGATGATATTATCGTTTACCTAAAGAACTGTAGAGAGTCAACTAAAACTACTAATTGTAACAATTGGCAACTTCAGGAAAGTGACAGAATATAAAACAAACCCACATAAATCATCAGCATTTCTGTATAATGTGAACAAAACCAAGCAGGAAGAGATAGAAAGAGAAATTCTATTTAAAATAACTAGAGACGGTATAAAATACTTGGGAATCTACCTGTCAACACACACACACACACACACACACACACACACACACACACTATATGAACAGAACTACAAAAACCAGTTTGCACAAAGATCTAAACGACTAGAGAAACATCAATTCCTCATGGGTAGACTGAGCCAATATAGTAAAAATGGCAGTATTGCCTAAATTAATTTATTTATTCAGTGTCATGCCAATCAACCTCCCAAAGAATTACTTTATAATAAAAAAAGGCCATAAAATTCATCTTGAGGATCAAAGGAATCAATGGAGAGAAAATGGGAAAGAAAGAGCCTAGCAGGATCGAACATATTTCAAACTCTCCTGCAAAGCTATAATTATCAAAATAGTTTGGTACTAAGAAAAATGCTGATCAGTGGAACAGATTAGGTACACAATATCCTTAAGCAAATAAAGATTCCAGATATTCAGGCAAGAACTCACCATTTGACAAAAATTGTGAAAAATGAAAAGCAGACAAGTAGAAACTGGGCATAGACCAACATCTCCCACCATATACCAAGACCAGTCAAAAATGAGTGCATGATTTAGACATAATGAGGGATATCAGAAGCAAATGAATGGAACAGGCAAGAAATTGCCTGTCATATCCATGCATAGGGAAGACCACAGAAGAGGTAAAAGAGGTTATTGGGAGGTAAAATGGAGAATTTTGACTATGTAAAATTTAAAAGTTTTTGTATTAATAAAACCAATTCCACTAAAATTAGAAGAAAACAGTTAACTGGGGGTAGGATGGGGTGGGAATCTTTGACAGAAATCTGATAAAGTCCTCATTTCTAAAATATACAGTGAATTGAGTGAAATTACAAGGATATCATTCCCCAATTGGTAGTCAAAAGATATGAAAAGACATTTTTCTGAGAAAGAAATCAAACCTATCAATAATGACATGAAAAAATGCTCTGAATTACTAAAGAGAAAAATGCAAATTACAACAAATCTGATGTAGCATCTCATATGATTGGCCAAGACAAAAAAGGAAAATGACGTGTTATACGGGATGTGGAAGAACAGGCTCAACTAATAATCCATTGTGGGTAGAGCTGTGAACTAGTCTAACCATTCTGGAAAGTAATTTGGAACTATGCATTGTCATTGACTGCATTGTCATTGACTCAGCAATACTGCTTATGGTTGTACCCCAAGGAGATCAAAAAAAGAAGAAAAGGTCTCATATGTACAAAATATGATAGTTCTTTTTGTGGTGGCTAAGAATTGGAAACTAGTTGGATGCCCATCATTTGGGGAATGGCTGAACAAATTGTGGATTGGGATGGAATATTATTGTGTCATAAGAAATTTTGAGCAGGATGCTTTCAGAAAAACTTGGGAAGATTTGTATGAACTGATGCAAAGTGAAGTGAGCAGAACCAGGAGAACAATTTATACACTAATTGATATTGTAAGGATGATCAACTATGAAAGGCTTAGTAGTTGATCAACACAATGACCCACCACAATTCCAATTCCATAATTCCTCATGATGAAATATAGTATTTTTCTCCAAATAAAGCATTGATGGACTCAGTGCATATTGGCATATGTTTTTTCTTCTTCTTACTTTTTCTCATTTTTTTTTTGGGGGGGGGAACATGATTAATGAGGAAATTTGTTTTCTATCACTATACCTATATTAGATTTTGGGCTTTTTTTGCTTTCTCATTGGATATGGGAAAGGTTAGGGAAGGGAGAGAATTTGGAACTGAAAAAAAAGGAATAAAAAAATCTGCTTTTAATAAGTAAAATTAAAAAAATGAAATCCAACTTTCTTGTCTTAATAAAATTTTGCTTCAGATATTCCTCAAAACAAATAGGCAATATTAACTAAGGCTTAAACAAAAAATATGTGTTATGGTGACTTTGGTCATAAGTGATAAGATGCAATTTGTTGGCAACTTTATCAGCTCCTAGATTTCATCTGTCTATAAACTGAGCACATAATTGATGTTCATTTCTACGTTCTTGTCATTATAATAATGACTTAGAAATTGTTCCAAGTATTTCAAATAGGAGTTTTTATATAGTATAGAAATAAATTTTTATGTAGAATAGAAACATCCATTTTCAAAGCCTTGGGAGTTATGTTGTTATGTTTTGTTTTGTTTCTTACCAAAATGAACACACCATAGTTTAAATTAAATTAAAGCATAGAATACAATTACAAAACACTTTTCACACAAATAAAGTCAGATCTAAGTAATTGGAAAAGCATCAGTTGCTCTTGGGTAGGCCAAGCTAATATAATAAAAGTGACAATTCTACCTAAACTAATTTTACTTATTCAGTACCATACCAATCAAACTAACAGAAAATTGTTTTTCAGAGCTGGAAAAAATAATTTCAAAATTTATCTGGAAGAACAAAAGATCCACTATATCAAGGGAATTAATGAAAAGAAATGCTAGGGAAGGCACTGTAGTCCTACCAGATCTCTTATTATAAAGCAGCAATTACCAAAACCGCTTGGTACTGGCTAAGAAATAGAGGAGTAGACCAGTGGAATATGTTAGGTACTCAACACACAGTAGTCCATGAATACAGCAACTTGGATTTGATAAACCCAAGAACTCCAGTTTCTTGGATAAGAACTCACTGTTTGACAAAAATTGCTGGGAAAACTAGATAACAGTGTGGCAGAAACTGGGCATAGACCAGTGCCTGACACTGTACACAAGAATAAAGTCTAAATGGATACATGATCTAGGCATAAAGACTGATACTATAAACAAATTAGGGGAGCAAGACTGTGTATTTGTCGGAGAATTATCACCAAACAAGAGACAGAGAACATTATGAAGTGCAAAATGGATAATTTTGATTACATTAAATTGAAAAGTTTTTGCACAACCAAACCCAATGCAACCAAGACTAGGAGGGAAGCAGAAAGCTGGGAAAGAATTTTTGCAACTAGTGTCTGTGATAAAGGCCTCATTTCTAAACTATAATAGAGAACTGAATCAAATGTACAAGAGTACAAGTCATTCCCCAATTGATAAATGGTTAAAGGATATGAACAGGCAGTTTTCAGAGGAAGAAATTAAAGCCATCTATAGTTGTATGAAAATAAGCTCTAAATCACTATTGATTAGAGAAATACAAATCAAAACAACTCTGAGGTACCACATCATACCTATCAGATTGGCTAACATGACAAAACAGGAAGATGACAAATGTTGGAGAAGATGTGGGAGAATTAGAACACTAAATCATTGTTGGTGGAACTGCAAGTTAATCCAGCCATTCTGGAGAGCAATCTGGAACTATGCCCAAAGGGCTACAAAAATGTGCACACCCTTTGACCCAGAAATATAGCTTCTAGGATTGTATCCCAAAGAGATCATAAAAATGGTACATCATAAAGACTGATACTATAAACAAAATTAGGGGAGTACCAAATGTACCAAAATATTTATAGCAGCTCTCTTTATGGTGGTCAAGAACTGGAAATCGAGAGGATGCGTATCAATTGGGGAAGGGCTGAACAAGTTGTGGTATATGAATGTAATGGAATACTATTGTGCTATAATGATGAATGGGAAGACTTCAGAGAGGCCTGGAAGGACTTCTATGAACTGATGCTGAGTGAAAGGAGCAGAACAAGGAGAACACTGAACACAGCAACAACCACAGTGTGCAAGGAATTTTTCTGGTAGACTTAGCCCTTCACAGTAATGCAAGGACCTAAAATACTCCCAAAGGACTCTTGAGGCAAAACACCTTCAAGGTCCAGAGAACTATGCAACTAGATCACAGAATGAAGCAGACTATTTTCTCTTGTGTTATGTTTTGGTTTGGTTTTTCTCATGGTTTCCCCCACTCATTTTAATTCCTCTATGCAACATGACTAATGTGAAAATGTGCTTAATAAGAATGTATGTATAGAAACCATAGAGGATTGCATGCTATCTTGGAGAGGGAGGGGAGAGGTAGGGCGAGAAAATCTAAGACTTGTGGAAGTGATTGTAGAAAACTGAAAACAAATTAATAAAAGATAAATTAAATACTCCATAAACACACTATTAGATCAGACAGGAGTAGAAGATCTCAAATATTTGAAAATTCTGACTCATATGTTAACTCAGCATATTATTATAAACTTTTATTATGCCTATAAAAGAGGTAGGTATAAATATTTGCCTTTTAAGGACCAGTCCCCATTACTGAAGTTACTTGGGTAGTTCAGGCCATAGGCCTTGATTTTCTTGTATGTATGTATGTACACACATGTACACATATACATATATATATACATACACACATATATTCAGTGTGTGATATTACCAAATTTTAACAGTTACCATAGTATGACTGTGAAGTAGGGGACTTTTATTATCTTCACTTGTTCATTTCAAGTAGAGAAGATAAAGCAGTAGCTGAAGGAGATGAATGAAGACATCCCATGATGAGTGACTCTTCAGTGAAAACAGTGGATGATGGTTAAAAGTATAATAATGACGCCTTAGCTACTCCTTCCCCTGTGTTCTCATTTATTTTGTGCAAGGCATGGGGACTTGAGATACAGTTGGAAAGGTCAGATCTAAGTCGCTAACCTTTCACTATTCTGTGGGACGAGACTGGGCCTTATTCGTTTTACTAGTCTGCACAGGGTCCAACTTAGGAGGAAGCAAATAGATATCTATGAAATGAATTAATGAAGGGTATTCTCTGGAGTGCCCTGTGCAGTGCATCCTCAAGTTATACAACAAGATGGAATTGTGGGAGTTGTGTTCATAACACTTTTAAACTACCTTAATTATTTAGATGCTTTTGCTTAGGTTGAGCTATATGCTTCACGGTAACTTGAGCCACGGGTGGTAGTTAGGTCCTTAAAGGCCAGTCAGAACAATTTAAACTCTCTTACTGGGCCATCTTTAGAAAGTTAAGAAAATAAACATGTGCTTCTTACATCTCTACTATATTAAATAAATATCTAGAATTCTATCAACCATTCAGTGTGTGGCAGGAAGTTAGAATTATCTCATTATCGTAGATGCTGATCAGGTATAACTTGCCAGTGCCTCAAACAAATCTATTCAGCCCAAGGCAAGATACAGTCTTCTAGATGTGATCAATATAGTCTAGTAGGAATACCATTGTTCTCATTCTGTATACTCTGCTTCTTGATTCATGAGAACAAAGAATCTGTTGAAGGATCTGAGGTTCCAGCAAGAATATTAAGCCTTGTGTCAGTGATATGAAAGAGTAACCTGGGCTTTGACTCCACATATTTGGGATGCGCTTTGTTTTGTTCTGTTTTTTTTTTTTTTTTTTTTTTTTTTGCCTTCTCAATGATTGGGAGATGGGGAAGAGAGAGGGAAAGAATTTGAAATGGAAAATGAAATTAAATTATAAAAAATTAATAACCTATGACCTTTGTGCCCATTATAATGTTAATCAATATAAGTTAAACCAGCACTGTTTTGAAGTAGTAAGTAACATGATCTGCATATTTCTGGAATGTATGTACTTACAAAATGAAGAAGTCATCCAATGTAAAGGTTAGGATTAGGATTATATTGAACTTCAGTTGTGGGACCTGAATCTGAATCCTATCCCTGTCAGTTTTACCTATGTCACTATGGACATGGCACATGTCTGAACTTCATAGCCTCCATCTGGAGAATGAAGGGATTGAATCAGATATCCCTAAGCTTCCTTCTAGCTCTGGCTCTAGGATCCCATGATGTCTGTTAATTTAGTGCAAATAAAGGGGATATTTTGTAACTGAGCACATGTACCACATATGACATCTTATGAATTTCTGTTTAGAGTGATTTATGAAATAAAAAGCATCCCTGTTTGCAGCATTTTAAACCCTATTTATTGTATTCTGTTCAGAATCCACCCAGATGCCAGGAGAGTAATGGTGTCAATCCCTTATTGACTGTAGGATATCGAAGGTGGCTCTCCAAGTCGACTGCAGGACATCTCCTCCTCCTGGCTTCATTTACTAACCAGATGTGAAGCATCTTGTGATGTTCTCTCATTTAGACCATGAATCAGTTAGAGATTGAAGTCTAAATTGAGAATATTCTTTGAATAGAAAATATATACCTTGGAAATACTGGACATGTGCTTTTGGGAACAAAACTTGAAACAAGATATTCTAACTCAAGAAAATGCCATACAGAAATTATAGAACAACTTTTCCTCTTGTTGTCATGAGGTTTTCCAATAGGTAGCTCTTGCCGGCTAAGATGGATTTGCGAAAGAAAAAGTCTTGGTTTTGATAAGTAACATAGTCTAAAAAAAGGAAAAGCCTATAGAAGGAATATGCAGGGAAATAATTTATTAACCAGACTGTTGGTTGCATTTTCTAAAATACCAGTTACCCAACTTTCTTGTGTCTTGTGAAGATAATTTAATCCTTTGTATAACTTGAGCCCCAAAGCCCATTGGTGTGGGGCTCTCTTTTTCATTGGTAGAGAGATTCAGTCTCTCCAGGCTCATATTCAAAACAAAATGTGGATGATACCAACTGGTTTCATGTCATCGTCTTTCCAGGATTTTTTATCCCCTTGCCAACTTGAAGAAAGGTTGGCATTGTCCATCTTCTCTCTTGAAGATGAAAGTCAGAAGAGTCCCAAGCCTCAAGAGACTTCATGCAGGTACCAGGATTTCATCTCCATCAAAGAAGATAGAATTTCATACCAATGGGCTTTGAGAATTGGGTTATATTTGATCTAGAACTCTCAATCTTGTGGTGCCTGTAGGTGTAGTATTCTAAGAAACTCTTTCAAAAATGATATAGTAATATAGGTATTTATAGAAAATGTAAATAATCGATTTGAATCTATACCCACTTTGGGATAAATACAATTGTGTTGCTGATGTGGACGTGTGCACTAAACTTTTGGTATAATCTTTTGTCATAATAAATATTTATGAGCATCTCTTAAAAATAAGTCGGTGTGGTTGATCCTTAAAACTGAAATGGAAAGGGAAATTCTGGTTAATTGAACATCTTAATGGTCTTTTTAATCCTTGAAGTTTAAATTTGACCTGTGTTGTTTGTCCATGCTAAGAGCCCTTTGCTCCAACTAAAGTAATTTCCATATTCTTCCAAGGTTTGGAGGATGGAAACCTTGTATGCAGGAGTGATTCTTCATTCGTGTGTGTGTGTGTGTGTGTGTGTGTGTGTGTGTGTGTGTGTGTGTGTGTGTATTGTAGACCTCTTTGATTGTCTGGTGAAACCTATAGAACTCTTCTCAGAATGATTTTTAAGTGCAGAAAGAGGGTTATAAAGGAAATCAAGTATATTGAAATAGTGCTTGAACTATAGAAAAAAATATTGATAGACTCCAGGTTTAGAATCTCTAATCTACAAAGTCTACATAAAGTCCTTCGTGGTATCTTTAAATTTCAATTTTAGGTTACCATAGAATAATTATAAGCAAAGTAATTGTGAATCAAGACCATTACATTCCACAATGTATTCCCATTCAATTCTTGGGATAAATGAAAAAAATGCCTATATAAGACAAGAAGGTAAATTGTCCAATGAATGAATGACTAACAGAATTGAAGTCCAAATCAACTAGGATATGAAAGTTCAGTATGCCTCTAAATACTTTTTACAGATTTTCTTCCCATCATACCTTCAACTTTGAATTATTAAACTTTAAAAAAAAACCCTAGTATTATAAAAGCACATAAAGACATTATGAAGAACCTGTGTAATAAGTATGATTTTAGCAAAGAACTTAGAGCAGTTCCAATATCTTAATAAAGTGTGCTTATGTAGACTAGTAGCCTAGGATAGATAAAAATGGAAACAGTTCCTTTTCTTGGCGTTGGAGGACATAGCTTCAATATGCTTCCACTGGGTAGTAGTGATGGGGTGATGGTTAATTGTAAAAACAGAACTCACCAACAAATTGTTGCATACCACAAAGAGGAACATTGCAATTTAGTTCTCCATCCTTATGTACATCCAAATGATTCATTTCTAGATTGTATAGGAAATGAAGCAATTGCACCATTTACCTTTTCCTAGGATTTCTTTCCGTTTAACCATCATCACATGAATGAAATTAAAGCAACTGGGAATTGGAGGGTATGTACCAAAGTTTCTGTTTTAAGCAATCAAACCCCAGTGATTTAAAACCACCAATCTATTCATTGTGTTTCTGTGTGTCCTGATGAAATTCACAAGTATTTAGGTAAGTGCTCTCGTTTACAGTTGTTCTTTTCAGCCTGAGAAGAGGCACTTCTGGGACATGTATAAATGGGCCGTGTACCTATCCACTCATCCCTAAGGAATGAGAACTTCTCTGGTTTGTCTAGTTCTGTTCTCTGATTGGAATTACAGTCAGAAATGATTGGGAAGAGGAATGTCATATCAATGAGTAAGGAAGTTGGACACTTGTATGACCCATATCAGTCTGGGCATCTTTCTCCCTTGTGTGTTCGTCCTTCATTGCTGAAGAAGACCATGCCATAAGAGAAATAATGACATGACTTGCACTTGACTTTGTTTTGAGGGAGAGAGGGCTGTGCAGGTCATCAGTCTCACTTCTCCTCTAAAGCCATTTGAATCCAATGACCAGATATTCATCAGGATGACTGCAGAATGATCACCAGGATGAGGTAATTGGGGCTAAGTGACTTGCTCAAGGTCACACAGCTTGTGAGAGTCAAGTGTCTGAGGTGAGAGTCAAGCTCAGGTTCTCCTGACCTCTGCACTGGTGCTCTATCCACTGCACCACCCAACTCCTCTATAAAGCCTCACTAATTGGCATATCTGGACAATTGGCAGTTGGGAGTACAATGGACAACTCTGGGTTGGTTTCTAGTCACTAAGGCTGCCATATACACAGTCTTCTCCCCATAGAAATGGGCAATGGGAACAACTGGGGCACTGGAAATCTATCCTGCGGAATCAGACATGTGCAAGTCAGCTATCTGAAAAGGGAGACCATGGACAGAACTCTTTCAAAAAGACAAAACAGCAACAACTAAACGTTGTTTTTCAGTCCACAAAAATCTGCCTTTTCTTCTTGCCACCTCCCGGCACTGATACTGGCCATGTCCAAAGGAAAAAAAAGTGTGTGGGTACACATACAAACATATGTATTAAATAAGTATACATATATACACACATGCAACAAATGATAACAACAGCTAGTGTTTATATGGAATTTCAGTGTTTACACAGCACTTTATAAGCATTCTCATTTGCAAATATCAGACAAAAACTCTCAACAGTGGCCATGGCCAAACATGTATGTCTCTTTCTACATCTTGAGCTCATTTGCAGAGCACAATGCTTCACACATTTTAATCAAAACTAGCTACTACTGTTATTATTACAAAAGAATCAAGCAATCAGCCAGAAGTTCTGTTATGTTCTCCTGGAGTGTAGGAAAGATTCCTGGGAGAGATGGGAGGCTCATGACCAGATTTCCTTCTCCTGTCAGTTTGCATTATTTGAGCAGCAACTCAAGGTCCAGGTCTTTTGTCTACTTAAAGCATCGCTTGGACTTTCAGGTTCTAGTATAATCACATGAAGATATTGGAACTCTCCAATATATCTGCAGAGACTGGGAGCTTTTATTTCTTTGGATTGATGGTTGGTGACAGGTAATCAGGCAAGAACAAAGCAGGAGAGGCAGCCTGGCACTTGAGGTCCTGTCCCTTGCTCACCTAAGCAACCGTGTGTTCTTGCTTCCATGTCCTATCCCACAAGGTATTCCAGAGAAAGGGGCACAGGGAGAAGTAAGAATTCTGTATCAGAAGAAGCAAGAAGATCAGTTTGACCTGGAGGAGACATGGGAAATGTAAGAAAACAGGAAGGGGCTAGATCATTTCATTCCCAAACTTAGGAAGTTAGAGTTGATCCTTGAGGGAAAGGGGAGCCATTTGAGTTTCTTGAATTGGGAGGGAGAATATGACATGGTCAGGCTTGTGCTTCAGGACAACAGCTTTAGCTGTTTGGAGGATGGATTGGATCAGGGATAGATTTGAGGCAGGGAGACCCATGAGGAGGTGATTATATTAGTTCAGATGAGAGGTGATGGGTGCTGACTATGTGATGCATTAACTGGGACAGATAGGAGAGATGTTGTGCAAGTAGAGTCAACAAGACATAAAAATGATCTGTACATGGAAGAGGATCAAGGGAAATGAGGAGTAAAAGATACTGAGGTCAGGACTGGGACTGGCTGATCTCCTTTTCCTCCACAACCTATTAGTTTGTGGCAGCAATGGACCCTGCCCAGGCACAGACAACTTCAGAATTCTGGATCCTGGAGGTGGAATCTTTGTCGTTATTGAACAGACCCAGACTATAGTCATCCTCATCTGTGACTGAGGGAGAATGAAGGGCATGAGAGAGAAGGATGAACTGGGAAGCCCCTCTATTTTTGAGCTACTCTAAACTTGATGAGACTGATTATGGTGTATATTGATGTCCCTAAGGATAAGTGGGAGCTAGAAAGAAAGACTGGTTTGAACTCTTTGAGGAAGGAGGACAAATGACCTGGTGACAGGTCATTGCTGTCACCAGCATTTGGATGGATAGAAGTGCAAAGGAGAAAAGGCTGCTGAATGGAAGGGAGAGGGTCTGGGAGCAGCAAGGAGGACAAGAAGTAGGCTTCCACTCCTTCCTCATCTTATAGGTGTGAAGGCATGAGAAGAAGCATCTAGTGCTTTGCCCAAGGATGCTGTGTCTTCTGGAAAGAACCAGGTTTCACTGATTGCAAGGAGATGAAAGGAGAGGGAGAGTAACACCAGAGTGGAATTCAGAAGGCTCAGTGAAAGGGGAGGTCAGAACCAGATAAGAGTACAGCAGGGCCAATAGGGAGTGATATCTGGGGAAGTGTGCTTTCTCCTAGGCACACACAGGGCTTCACCTAGTGACCATTGCACTCTCTGCCCACCCCCAGCTAAGTTGATTTCATATTCTTCCTCAGGGATAATGGAGAAAAGGCAGGAGATGAAAGGTGGGGCAGGGCCTGTCTGGGTGATCTGGAGGCTTGGCATCTGGACCCTTTTTTGTCCAATGGTCCAATTGTCTCTTTAATCGCATGTTCTAGAATTTTGTCAGGAAAGGAAATCAAGTTAACTGGCCGAGAGTTTTCAGGCTCTCTTCCAGTTGTTTTCAAGCCTTTTTGGTTCAGAGTATTTCTTAAGGTCTAGAATTCAGAACATAAAACCTTTAAGTTGATAACATTCTAAGACAACTGACAGGTAAGGATAGGTGTGGTTTCTATTCAAGAAGAGCCACCATTTTTGTTGAGTTCATAGTATAGCTTGTTTTGAGTTTAGTGCACTCGTTTACTTTTTGAATACTATACTTACAGTACATATGCTGGGTAGGTAAAATTTATATCTAAATTATTTTATATTTAGATTATTTTTTCTGAAATAACATAACTTTCAAAACTTCAAGGCACACCTTGTGATACTTGTGCATAAGTGTTCCTGGCACACCCTTAGGACACCACTGCTCCTGCCTTTTTTTTTTTTTTTTTTTTAAATAAAGACATTTGCTCTTCTCTAGGCATGTAGCATGAATGGTAGATTAGCATGCTCATCTACCAGTCCTTTTGTTCCGTTAGGATGTAGATCATCTGATCCAGGTCATTATGAGAAGCAAGGAGCTCTCTCTCCCAGTCTCAGCATCCTATTAATTATTTTCATTCTGTCCTTCTCCAGCTGTCCAAAGGTCTTTCTTCTTGGCACAAAAAACAGAAGGCAAACAAGAATCAAGAAATCCACTCTTCTCTCTGTCCTTAGGCATCCCAGCAACGATCTTTGATCTTCCTCTCTCCTGGACTAGGGCTGAAAACATCCTTTCTGTTCCTCACCAACCTCAGCTCACACGCCATTGATTTCCATCTCTTTTACCACTCTTGGCTTCCAAATCCTATGCATATCTTTTAAGAATTGAAGTTGATTGGTGGGTTCTCAGTGTGTGCTCCTTAGTAGCTACAGTCAACCTGCTTTTCCTCTTTCTAATAGTGAATTTCAATATAATTGTATTCCTTTGTAACACTACATAGTTTTGTTTGATTATTTTTAATTACTTTTTTCAATGAACAAAAATCCTCCTTCTCTGCTCCCTCCCTCCCCTGTTCCCCAGCAGTTGGTTGGCTGTTGTCCTTCATTCTCAAAGAGGATAAAAGTGACATCACTTTGGTAGAGTCAAGTTCCAATGTGTCCGACTGTGACTGATGAGACCAACATGAGCTCGGAATGCTCTACCACAGGGTAACCATAAATAGTCCATGTGAACATTTGGGGAGGATTTTAGAAATTTAAATAAGAATGAAAAATGAACCCTGTCACAAACATGAATAGTAAAGTAAAACAAATTTCTGCATTGGACATGTCAAAAAAAATGTTACCTATGGTCTGAGTCAATCATCTCTGTATCAGGAATTGGGTAACACGGTTTCATCATTAGTTCCCTGTAATTGTGATTGGTCATTACACTGGTCAGAGTTCCTAAATCCTTCAGATATTGTCACTATATAAACTTCTCCTGGTTCCATTTGTCTCCCTCTTCATTAGTTCATAAAAGTCCTCCCAGGTTTCTCTGAAACAATTCCCTTCATCATTTCTTATAGCACAATAGCACCCCATCACAATCCATGTATTACAATTCTTCAGTCATTCCTCACTCATTCAGTTTATGGGCACCCCTCAGTTTCCCATTCTTGCCACTATGAAAAGAGATGTTGTAAATACTTTTGCTAATCTTGGGTACAGTTTGTTTTGCTTAAGGTTAATCCCTCTCTCAATTTTTACCTACCCCATGCTTCCTTTTCTCACCCATTTTGACAGTACAGAGAGATTGTGAACTGTCAATGGTCACATAGCTAGGAAGTGTCAGAAATGGGATGGAAATTCAGATCTTCCTAATTCCTAGTCCATTACTCCCTCCACTATGCCACACACACACACACACGAGCACTCATGTGCATACACACGCACATGCATGGATATATCTGTCTTATATCTACCTATTCCTATAATTTCAAACATATAACATCTTGAGCAACACAATGGTCTTGCTCCTAATGCTCCTTTTAGGCAGGAAATAAAAGCAAAAATCCTTTGAACCATGATTATGTTTCTGAGAAATTTGATGTTATTTGCTTACTTTATGTATTTGCTTAGATGCATCATTAGCATGTCCCCTACAGTAATCGTGACGGTAAATTATTCAACTTGAAAAGGCTACAAGCCAAGACCAAAGTGCAGGAAGTGTTGGCACATGATTTTCTGTTCTCAAATGATTGTGCCCTCGATGCAGCCTCTGAAGCTGAAATGCAAAAAATGGTATGGATCTATTCTGTGCTGCTTGTGTTAATTTTGGCCTAACAATTAACACTCAGAAAGCACAGGTGCTCCATCAGTCACCACCACACCATCCATATATGGGACCATCAATTACAACAAACGGAGAAGTCTTGAATGCTGTGGATAAGGTCACTTACCTTGGTATTGTACTTTCCAGGGATGTATGCAATGACAATGAGGTTGATGCATGCATTGGGAGAGAAGAGTGACTACCAAATGGAAGGTCTACAGAGCCATTGTGCTGACCTCATTGTTGTATGCCTGTGAAACATGGACAGTCTACCAGTGCCATGCCAGGAAACTGAATTGCTTCCATTTGCATTGTCTTAGGAAGATCCTGAGGATCACCTGGAAGGATAAGGTACCAGACACTGAGGCTCTTGCCCCAACTAAACTGCCAAGCATTCAAATTCTACTGCAGAAAGCCCGACTCTAATGGATCAGCCACGTTGTTCAAATGCAAAAAGTACACTTGCCCAAAACACCATTTTATGGAGAACTTACATACAGCAAGCATTCACATGGTGGTCAGAAGAAGCAATACAAGGACACTCTCAAGGTCTCTCTTAAGAACTTTGGAATTGATTGTGTTCCATGGGAGACAGTGGCACAGGACTGCTCAGCATGGTGCGCTCTCTTCAGAGAAGGAATTCAAGCAGCTCAAAAGAAATGCAAGATGCTCACATTTAAAGAATCCACCCCAAATGTTCATATGGAACATTTGTGCCCAACCTGTGGTAGAGCATTCCGAGCTCGTACTGGCCTGATCAGACCCACTAGAACTTTGCTCTAGCAGAGTCACTTTGGTCCTCTTCGGGAACGAAGGACAACCAATAGTAATGGTGATCAGTCAATCAGCAAACACTTATTAAGTTCCTATTACTGGTAGGCACTGGGCTAAGCACTGAGGGGGTAAAAGATGGTCCCTGCCCTCCATGAGCTCATAGCCTAATGAGAGAGACCACAAACAGACAAATATGTACAAACTATACACAAACTATATACAAGATAAATGGGAGAGCGAATGAATGCAAAGGCATTCGAATTAAGAGGGCTTGGGAAAGGTTTCCAGTAAAAGAAGAGATTTTTCTTGTTACTTAAAGGAAACCAGAGAGGGCATGGATCAGAGTGGAGGAGGAAGAGTATTCCAGGTTGGGGGACAGCAAGAGAGAATGCTCGGAGCCAAGAGATTAAGGGTCTTGTTCATGGAACAGTCAGGAAGTGAATGTCACTGGATCAGAGTTCCTGTGGAGGAGTGGGATGTAAGAAGACTGGAAAAGGAGAAGGGGACCAGGTTATACAGGGCTTTGGATGACAGGCAAAGGATTTTGTATTTAATCATGAAGGTGACAGAGTTTATGAAATAGAGGGGTGAAATAGACTGGTGAAAATCACTTTAGTGGCTGAATAGAGAATGGACTGGAGCAGGGAGAAACTCGAGACAGGCAGACAGCCCCCCAGCAGGGGTTGTACTTAAGGTATGTAATAGAAATAGAAGTAACAGACCTTGGCACCATATTGAATATAGGGCATGACAGGCAATGAGGAGTTCAAGAGAACTATGCTGAGAGCCTGAGATATTGGGAGTTTGTGGTCCCCTCGACAGAAATAGAGTGGTGGAGGGAGGTTAAGAGAAAAGAGAATGAATTTAGTTTGGGTTATGTTGAGCTTAAAATGTCTCCTGCTTAGGATGTCTGAAGGGCATTTGGAGATTTTAGATCAGAGGTCAGCAGAGAAACTGAGGCAGGAAAGGTAGATTTGAGAATTATCCGCCCAGGCGTGGTCATTAAATCCATGGGAGCTGATGAGATCACCAGGGAAGTAGTAGAAGGGGAGAAGAGGGCTCAGGACAGAACCCTATGGGACACCCAGGGTCAGTGATACAGCTGAGGATTCAGCAAAGGAGACAGAGAAGGATCGTCAGAGAGGTGGTGGGAGAACCAGGAGAGAGGGGGGTTCTCTGGAAAACCCAGAGAGAAGAGAGTATGGAGGAGGAGATGACAGTCCCAGTGTCGGAGGCTGCAGTCAAGAAGGAGGAGGAGAGAGAAAAGGTCATTGGACTGGGCGCCTGAGAAGCCTTAGGAACTTCGGAGGGGGCATTTCTAGTGGATTGAGAAGGTCGGAAGGGTGAGGGAGACAGGAAAGTCAGTGGAGGACCTTTGCGAGGAATTTAGCCACGAAGGGCAGAAGAGGCAGACTCTCACTTGCACCCAGAGCTTTCCTTCCATCTCCGACTGGGGCACCTTGCTCCGCTACGTCCGTCTGCCCGACCGATCTTCTCTAGGATGCCCTGCCACCCTCTCCTAGGTAGCTGTCAGGTAAGGGCCCACCATCTTCTGTCTGCTCCAAACAACAACTTCCACCTTTGCCCACACAAGGCAACTTCCGCCTCTCAACTCAGTCGCCTCTCGGACCCTGGATTTCTTTCTATCTCCTCCCCTCCCGACTCTAAACCTGTTTCCTCAACCATAAAAAGGAGATAACCCTGGTTCTGCCTCCCTTCCTCAATCAGTCGCCAAGCGTTTATTAAGCCATCAGTGGGAATGAAACGAAAAAAGAGGAACGATCCCCACCCCGCCATCTCCCCAGGAGCTCACATTCTCCTGGGTTCGCAGCACAGAAGAGGGCTGGAGCCACCAGGAAGGCCCCTGGCTAGTTTGGGCTTCTTATCGCGGTTCCAGGAGAGGTGTGAGCCAACCTGGGGCTCCGGGAACCTGGGGCTCAAGACCTGCCCCAGATGCCCACCTGCTCTAGGGCCCCCAGTAATTAAGTGCTCAAGCTACCAGTGCCCCAGGCCACTTGGGCAACAAGACAGAGACAAGCTGCTCATGGGTCAGAAGAAAAAGGCCACCTCCATAGGGCTTTTAAGTGGGCCAGTCCCTTTACAAGCCTGCGCTCCCAGGACCCTCCAACCCCTGGCGAGGGAGGCACCATCTCCATTTGCGTCTAGGCCAGATGAGGATCTGTTAGAGGAATCCAGGATGTTTCTCCTGGAGAAAAGAAGGCTGAGGGCAGCGGCTCGCGATAGCTGGATTTGCTTCCAAGTGTAGCCTGTTCTGAGGCATCTCTTGAAGGAGATCACATTTGCCGAGTTGGGATCTAGAGAGGAGCAACGGGGCGCTGAATGGGGGGGAGTGGCAAGCGGTCGGTGTAGGTTGATGTCCCCAAGGGCTTGCCTCAGAAAGATGGTGGTGGTGGTGGTGCTGGTGGGGTAGCTTTCATGACCGTTTTCTTTTTCTGGATCGGTTGAATCAGACTGTGATTGAGGCTCCATTCCGTAGGCCACTGGACGCACAGCGAGGGTCAGACTGAGCAATCCTCTTGGTTCCCAGTTAGGCACTCTAAGCCCTGTCGGACGCATATTTTTCCATTATCCTTCATAGGGAGCCTGGAGACTGAGGGGACCCCCCCTCCCCTTCCCACCCCACCTCGCCCTGGCTTTTCGTGGCCGGATTTCCAACTCCAGCCCGGTCTTGGAGACGCGAACCGTTCACCGTGAAGTCCCACCTTCCCCTTGGCTCCATTCCCTCGGCTTCCTCCTGGGCACTACTGCCCCTTTTCCCCTGACTCCCCAGAAGAGCCGCTGCCCTCGAAGTAGGAGAGGCCGGCGGGGGCAGGAGGAGAAAACTGGCCAGCCTCCAGTCTCCGAGAAGGAAGGCGTAGGCGTCGGGTCGCAGCTATTGGCCGGGGTCCGCCTTTCACCTGGGACACACCCAGCCCAGGATTGCCCTGCCCCCTGCGCCCTACCCTCGGGCACCACAGAACAAAGTCCGCTGATCTTGCTCTCCGAGCTGCAGTCTCTCCAAGGCTGCTCCTGTGTGTCGGAGAGGACACGGTTACCTGTGCCGGCCTCCTGCCCACAACGGACTGCCCGACCGACAGACGCCTGGTCTCCTGGAGCCTCCTGGGGCCCCGTCCTCGCCCAGCAGCTCACTCTGACCAGCTAAGATGCCGCTGGGACTGAGGGTCAAGAAGAAAGCCAGGTCTAAGGACTCGTCCAAGCTGATGGAGGGCGAGCAGGTTGCTCAGAGCGTTGGGAGCGCCCAGTCCCTGCAGCTGGAGCTCCAGCCCAAGCCCAAGCTGGTGTTTCACACGCAGCTGGCACACGGCAGCTCCACGGGCACAGTGGAGGGCTTCTCTAGCATCCAGGAGCTCTACACCAATATTGCCCAGGCGTTCGACATGTCTCCCTCCGAGGTAAGGAAGGGCACGGGTCGGTGCCTGGGCGCGTTTCAATCTCCTCGGCTGCCTGTTGCTTGGTGCCTGTCTTTCTATGCCACTCAAATGGCCGAGGACTCCCTCCCCTGGCTCTAGAGGTAGAATCCCTGGGCCTCGAGAGCAGAGAAGGACCCACCTCAGACGCCATCCAGTCGGGCTCCCTCATTTACCTGATGAGGAAACTGAGGCCTCGAAATGCGAGACTTGTCCCCGCCTCTCAAGGAGTAAAGGACAGACCCTGGATCAAACACAGGTCTCTTTTTTTGGCTTCAGATACCTCATTTAAAGATTCAGACCAGTTTGTCCTTGGGCAAATTATTTAGTCTTCCCGTGCCTCAGTTTCCTTATCTGCCCAATGAAAGGATCCGACTGGAGCGCCTCTGATGTTATCTTCAGCTTTAGAGTTACTATCCTCCGCGGAAGAAGGTAATACTGGCCCTGGTCTGGGAGGGCAGGTGCCTTGGATTCCGCAGAGACCAAAGTCCTCATCCTGTCTCTCAACATTTATTAGCTTCCTGAATCCAGGAGCCAAGTCTCTCGTCTTTCCTGGGTCTGACAGGCCCCTTTCCTTATCTGTGAACAGGATAATCATGCCACTAGTGTTACTTACACCACAGGATTCTTAGGAAGATGGAATAAATCCTGCAGCGGATCTCAAACTTTTTGGACTCAAGACCCCTTACTCTCATATAAATGATTGAGGCCCAATTTCCCTTCCCCTGCTTTGTTTTATGGGTGTTCTATCTACACTTAGCCTTTTAGACATTTAGTAATCTGTGAAGATAGTTTTGATCTCAGTGACCCCCTGAAACGGTTCTTGGATCACACTTTTAGAGTCGCTAAGATAATACAGTAAAAATGCTGTCTCTTCAGTGGCAGTGTAGAGGCAGTGGTTAGAGCTGGTCTCGAGTCAGGAAGCAGTTTATCTGGGGTCAAGCGGACTATCTGAGCCACACTCAGCAGCTCCCACGCTGCCTGCGCGCTACCGGGGTTTCCACTCTGGCATATAGTATGTAGCCTCAGTTTTTTCATCTGTAAAATGGAGATAAATAATGTCTATTCTTGTGGGCAACTTGAGTCCTTCCCTGGTAATCTAGAGGTGTTTAGGTTACTCTGTTTCCTGACAGTTTAAAAATCTGCTCAAGGCATCAGGGCTGCTAGAGAAAAAGAGGAATTTGTTTGGAGCAGATTGGAAATCGGGAAGCCCACCTCGCGTGTCCCAGATGCAAAAGACAAGGATAAAGGCATTTTGGAGTCTCTTGGAGGCTCTAGAGGCGGCCGTTGCTCCCCGACGGCGACCAGAAGGTCCGAGTTCTGGGCGGAAGAGCCAAGGGTCTGCCCCTTGGCTGTGAGCTCCTAAATGCGCTGGGGAGGGCGGTTAGGACCTTCTGGCCTAGGCTTTCTTCTCGGCATCGATTCTTCTAGAAGGGACCAGAGACCCTGCCTTGGCAGCGCTTGGGGAACCAGCTGAGGTTCCATCCCGGAGCAGAGCCAAAAAAGGTCTGCTCCCCCTTCCTCTCGCCCTGCTTCCTCCCAACCGTTCGGGGCGCTGCGACTTTGGGGCTCATTTCTTCCATCCAGATTCATTGAGGGAAAGGACAGTGATGATCACGCCGGATACAGACGTTGAGTACTGAGGAAAAGCTCGGCTGTCCTGGGCTCAAACGCTGGTTCTGACCCGAGTGACCATGGCTAAGTCCCTTCCCTTTCCTGAGCCTTGGGCTCCTTTTGGTGTGGTGTCTGGGAGGCTCCAAAGGATCTCGAATCTCATCCATATCAATCAATCCACAAGCCTGCTGTTGTAAATGCCTACTGTGTGCCTGGCACTACTACGTTCCAGGGAAACAAAGTAAGACAAAGCCAGACGCTGCGGTCAAGGGGCCTCCCGCATTCCAATGAAAGAGAGCCATGGAAACCACTAGGTTCTTACAGGAGGAAGAAAGGGAAAAGAAGATAGTGGCTGAGAAGGAGGGAGGAGATGGTGGGCCGCTGGTTCTGCCACCTCTTGTCTGTGGCCTCCCATAAAGTCTATCCAAAGTGGTAGCAGCCTGTTACTTGGTTTTGACATTTCTAGATTATCAGGGACGGGCTCAAGTTGCCCCCACCAGGTAGGCAACATAGGCATTATTTGTCCCCATTTAACTCATGAAGTTCAAATCAAGTTAAGAGGTGTTTATTAAGTGCCTACTATGTGCTGAGCACCAGGGATACAAAGAAAAGGGGAAAAAATAGCGCCTGCTCTCAAGGACCTCCCAGTCTAATTAAGGGGAGACACCACAGAAACATGATGTGGGGGTCTTAGTGGGAAGGTCTCAGAGAGTTTGTGACTTGCCCAAGGTCACACAGTCATTAGCTGTGATTGAACCTGGGTTTTTTCAGCTCATCTTCTTTATCCTTTCTGTAGCTCCCTTTCTATATATTTGTATGTTTTCTGGCCCATGTGTGCTCCTTGAGGCAGGGACTGTCTTTTGCCTCCTTTTGTATCTCCCACACTTAGCAGGCACTGTGCTGAATGAATCAATACTGCATAAACTGTTGTTCAAAGGATCAGCAGCTACACTGGCACAAGATTGGCATCTGCCCTAGACAAACTATGCCCAAAGAAATGAGGTTGACTTTTTCAGTTGATGGGTTGGTTAATTTGGTTTGTAGAATGACTGTTTAGACACTGGTGCATTCAGCTTAGGCTTAGCACCAGTAGATACCAATAGAGGGGCTTTGAGATCTGTTTGTGTAGATAATTTATGTAGGCTGGCAGGCAAGGATGGGAGAAGGTGTCAAGCACTTTTTCTTGGTGTGAACTAGGGGAGAGCTTATCTCCTCCTTCATCCTAGAAACAATCTAAAGTTCAAGTTCGGATGGCCTTGAACCAGTGGAAGGCATGCCAGGGCTTTGAGTTGGCCCCAGGGGCATAGCCCACTATCTCTTGTTTCCTATTATTTTTGCATATTTGCTGAGGAAAAACTGAGGTCAAGGTAAAGTTCCAACAAGAAACATGAAAGGGAAATTTCAGTGTAACAGTTCAGAGCTTCTTGGGGTTTCCAGAGACAGACAGAGGCCCAGAAAGCCAGTTATTTTATGATAGTGGGGTAGAGAAATGAGAAAAGTCCCATGCAAGAGCAATTTCTGAATGGGATCCTGTAAACTAAGACCTTGGTTCAAATTCCACCTCTGATACTGACTAGCTGTTTGGACATGGGCGCAGTCATTTAATGTCTGTTTGCCTCATTTTCCTCATCTGTTAAATGAAGGAATTGGATTGGCTTGAGGTCCCTTCCAGCTCTCTGACCCTTTGACCCATGACTTGGAGAGGAAGTGTGGCAGAGGGCAGAAGATTTGACCTGGAAGACAGGGGTTCAGGTCTCCCTTCTCACCCACTGACTGGAAGACCAGGAAGTCCATTTGCCTCCAGCATATCAATTACAGAACAGGGGTGGATGTATGAAATGTCTTTCCTCATTGAAAGTTCCACACATCAATGATTTTAAAAGCTCCACAAAATGAATAACTAAACTTTTAAGTTTGCAATCAATGAGATGGATCACCTGGTCCTGCTGAGCTTTTGGGGGATATCCCTCTCAACTGCCTGGGACAGAGGAAGGGGAGCTGATCTTGGAATTACAGGACTTGAGTTTGAATCCTAACCCTGTCACTTTTGACCTGTCTGACGTTGGGCAAATAATTTAGTATCTCTAGATTCCACTTTCCTCAACTTTAGAATGAAAGGATTACACTAGATGGCTTCTGAGTGGGCATTTAGGACCAGCCTAGGACTCTTGAAAGGGAGAAGACTTCATAGGGCATAGCCTAGTGGATAGAGCCCTGAACTGGGCATCAGAAGGACCTGGGTGGTAGTTTGTGACTGCAACCCTGGGCAAACTCCTTCAACTCTCTGAGCCTCAGTTTACTCATCTGTATAATGGGGTTAATAACACCCACCTATCTTACATGATTCCTAAATGGGAGTTATTACTTGCTCTTTTACTAGAGGAGAGCCGAATGGATCAAACCAGTTATTTTTGTGACCAGGAGTCAAGGATACTTTTTTACATGTGCCAAGCTCTAGCCAAAGGCATTAATCCATGTCCATAGTGTCTCAGGCCCAAAAAACAAAAAAAAGATTAAAAAATCCCCAAGTCTCACACACTAGAAGTTTGTGGTTAGTTTACAACTGAGTCCATCATGAGTAACTCATTCGATCATTTAGAAAGAAAAGTAACTTATTGAAAGTGCAGTACCCAGCAGCACATTCTCTTCCCATCCCAGTCCCCCAGGGAGGACAGCAGCATTCTGACCTTTCCAGAAGTCAGCTGGGTCACCAGAGCCAGCAGTGTTGGGAAGAGGCCTGGCCTTTCTCTGGGCCTTTGCCAAGGAGGATATAAATAGCTTTGTCTGAGGAATCTGCTCCCCTTCTTTACTGCAGGAGCAGAGAGAAGCAGCAGCTTTTGGAAGTCATCTGATGTCAGGGTTCATGGTTGTTAGATCGGTGGGCTCCTTTTAGAGTTCTATTTAAAACCCTAGAGCAGAAACCACAGTTGTTGTTTTATATCAACAAGCATTGATTAATTGCTTACTGAGCGCCAAACGCTGTCCAAGGCACTGGTGGTTCAAAGACTAGAGAGCTCCCATGACAAAAGATCCCATCCAGGTCTCTAGGGACAGACTTCCTGCAGACCTTCAGAGGAGCTCACTCATTCTCCCAGTGGCTCCAGAGGAAACACTGACTCAGGTTAGTTTTCAGGGAAACCCACTGGTCAACATGTCCACAGGGTCATGTTTTTGGTAGGTACTTAGATCTCCAAATGATAGATTCAATTAGAGGAAAACTGAAGGTAAAAATGAATCTTGTCCAGAGAACATGAGAAATGAAAAGCCCCGGGCTACATCTTGTCCTGTATAAAATGTCCAGCACTAGCCTGGAAGATGTGGAGAAGGTGGTCATTAAATTCCCTTTTGATTTTTGCCCTGGAACCAGCCTTGTAAAGCTTTCTTACTTATTTGAAAAGGAAGCTCCACATGGACAGATAATGTTGCACAAATGCACTTAAAATAGATACATATTTCATGGAGGATATTTCTTCTTACCCTACTTTCTTGTTACATTGTTTGAAATGTGAAGGCCCAGTAAGGGGGAGGATTCTTTCAAAACAAAAATGGTGAATTTGAAAGGGAACACTTCCAGAAGCAGATACATCACTTCCCCCGAGCAGAACATTTTCAGAAACTGAACCTGCTGTGTATTCTTGTTTTTTAATAGATTTCAAATACTATTATCTTTGACTTGCTTCTTTTTATTTTTGTAAGATGGCATTTCTTCTAGAAAAGAGAAAGAATTATAGCCTGGATATTTGGTACCAGTGAGATCTTGGATAGTTCACTTAACTGCCAGGGCCTCAGTTTATCTACCTGACTGTGGACAAGGAGGGTAGAATATGATCACAAAATCTCATGAGTTGGAAGATGCTTCAGAAACCATCCAGCCAATGACTGAGAATATCCTCTCCTGTATTTTCCACAAGTGGCCTTGCAGCCTTCACTTGAAGACCTCTAGTGAAAGAGAACTACTGACCTCTTAAGACATCCCAACCCACTCTTGGAAAGCTTTGATTGTTGCCCAGGAAGGGAACCTAGAAGTGTTCTAATCCAAACCTATAGGAAGCATAAACTCCCTTTGCATCAGAAGTCACAAATGCTCCTCTAGTCCCATGAGGAGGCAGCCCATTGACTTGGTGGTTTTAAGCCTCTTCATTTTGTGGAGTCCCAGATGGTTCCTTGACCTCTCCCACCTCAGCCACTTCCCCCCACAAATAACTAAACCACTTTTGGGTGGCCTTGCTTGTAATTCCTTCGGAATGACTGGCCACCTTCTC
Source organism: Bettongia penicillata ogilbyi (assembly GCA_023548195.1). NCBI lineage: Eukaryota > Metazoa > Chordata > Mammalia > Diprotodontia > Potoroidae > Bettongia > Bettongia penicillata. The sequence goes on from JAJHZJ010000159.1 coordinate 504,588, forward strand.
TCCAGGCTTCACAGGCAACAAAACAGAAACTGACATTCTTTTTCCTGTCTTGGCTCAAACAACTTTTTATTGACCAGCCAGTCTTCAAAGTTTGGTATCATTTGCAGAGAAAAAATGGCATTGATTCAGACATAAATGGTTCTGCAAAAAATATCAGTAGGCACAGGTGGTTGCTGAGAGGGAACCAAGAGGGTTAGAACTTTGGTGGGCTCCTCCAGAGCGTGGTGCAAAATAAGCGAGCTTTGGTGCTATGTGAAACATCTTGTGATGTTGGTGAGGGAAGAGACCAAGTATATATTAAGTGCCTACTATGGGCCAGATATTATGCTCACTGCTTTATAAATATGATCAGTTTTAGCCTCACAGCATCTTGGGAAGGTATCCCCACTTTATAGTTGAGGAAACTGAGGCAGACAGAGGTGAATTACTTGTCCAGGATCACACAGCTAGGAAGTGTCTGGGGCTACATTTGAATTCAGGTCTTTCTGACTCCATCTGCTGTATCACCAGCTGCCTCAGGGTTGAAAGTCTGGCATGGATATCTGATATCTTCTAATCCAGTTCATTTATATCTTCACATCCACAAGTGGACAGGCACTTCTTAAGCACCATTTTGTGTCAGACTTTTGGGTTAAGCATGGGTGGATTACACTTACAAGCAGAAAGGCAGCCCTTGCCCTCAAGAGGCTTAATTTGATTTTTAAAATTTTCCCTCAGTTACATGTAAAAACAATTTTTAACATTCAGTTTTAAAACTTTGAGTTCCAAATTCTCTCCCTTCCTCCCCACCTCTCCCCCCCAATCCCCATTGAGAAGGCAAGCAATTTGATGTAGGTTATCCATGTGTAGTCATGCAAAACATATCCCCTAATAGTTACATTGTGAAAGAAAATAGAACAAAAAAGCCCAAGAAAAATATAGTTAAGAAAAATCTGCTTCCATCTGTATGCAGATACCATCACCTCTTTCTCTGGGGGTGGATGACTTTTCTCGTCATGAGTCCTTCAGAGTTGTCTTGGATCGCAGTGTTGCTGAGAAGAGCTAAGAGAAGAGAAGAAGGATGCTTAAATTTTAATAGAGGAAGAGAGCACGTGGAAAGAAGATGAAGAGTTGGGTGTGGGAAAGGAGGAGGAGCTGCAGGGACAGAGTGAACATCCCCAGGAGAGGGAAGAACCAGGGTGATGAAGAAAGTAGGGATGTAGACCTGTGTCAGGAGGTGACCCACTACTTCCAGGAGCAGAGAACACTGGGGAACCTGTCTCTGATAGAACATTTGCCTTTAGAAAACTAACACGTGCAGAGAGGCGGTGCAGTGCGTGAAGTGTGGGACTCCGCTTCCAATCCAGAGTCAGACACTGGCTGTGACTCTTTCCATGCCTCTTTAATCTCAGGCAGCCTCAGCTTCACCATCTATAAAGTGAGTGTAACGATAGCTTCTCTCACAGAATCAAATGAGCTGACATAGGTGAAGTGCTTTGCAAAACTTAAAAACAAACTCTCTTTAAATCCCTATTTTTGTTGTTTTATTTTCATTGAAGAGTGGCTGAAGAAGTCATTCAGAAAATGTGTTCATTCTGTTCGCCCCCCTCCATGGTTTAAGTCCCTTCCTTAAAAATCGGAGGCTCTCAGGGTTTCAGCGTTAAAGTGGGCCAAAAGGGACATGCTGAAACCTAGGGTTCCAGGAAAGGGCTCCTGTTTACCCATCCTTCAAATGGTCCATAGCCATCGATGGAGCTATGGGAGGAACTGACGAATCCTCTGCCAGTGACAGAGTCAGATCACACATCCCAGGGTGTGTTCTGGGCACACTCAGGTGTCCCCTGACATTTCCCTGCCCATCATTAATGTAGCTAAATGTTTGTAGCTAAATGTTTCTGTTCTTTCAATTCATTTCTACCCTTCATTCTTTAGAAAAACACAAACACAAACACGCAGCACCTCATTGCCCAAAAAACCCTCACCCCCCAGACATTTCCCTGATCCTGTTGGTTTTTATATCACACACATTTCTGAATAGAACCTTTCCATCTTCTTGGCCTGCAAGTTGTCCCTCAAAACAGGGTTATTTTTTAAACTGTTGTACTTTCAGGAGTTCAGGGGCCTCCCAAATATTGGAGCACAGGAGAGGGCCATCTGAATGAATTTATGGACTCAAGCATTCTTAGTCAATTTGACAAAGGCTTATTGTAACCCCAATAGCGCAGACAGAGCTCCTTAAGGAACTTGCAAATTAACAGGACCGCTAAAGCTTATATAGGAAAAGTAGTGGATTATCTGGCAGATATGCTAATTAGGTGATAACCTCCAACTTTGGCTACACGCATCATTCACTAATGGAAACCAGCAGAAGGGATTTCTCAGGGGTGTATTTTTGATCTGTTACATCTGTAGCAAGATAGCTTTGAGAGTTGATTTCTATAGCCTGACCTCTGGATTGAATATGATAACTTTGGGAATCAATACATGATAATTCTGTGGTTACAAAATAGTCCTATTTTTTCAAGAGAATTTCCTCAGAGCTCAGCTTGTTACTGCAATGGGGAAACATAGTTTCTTTTACTGGGACCCACTCATGAGTTTTTGCTAGGGTCCTTGGGTTGCAAAGAAAACTGTCAGGATTAGTGTTAAGGAGAAATGTGATCTTAGATTTGGGGTCCAAGCACAAGTACCCAAGCACCCCATCATAACCCCCAAAAAGTAGTTCAGCAAAACCATCTGTAAGGGTATGCTCCATTCTACACCCATAGCCCTCCACCTTCCCATGAAAGGAGGGAGACACATTTTCTGAACTCTTCTTTTGGGTGGATGGATTATTACAATGAATCACACAGCATTTCCTTTCATTTTCACTGTTCTTTTGATTTCCATTGTTGTCATTCTGTAGATTCTGTGTAGTCCCTTCATATAAGGCTTGCCATGTTTCTTTGAATTTTTTGTTTGCCATTTCTTATGGTACAATAATATTCAATTACATTCACAAAGTTCAACACAGTGTGTTTATCCATGCCCCAACTGATGGGCACTCAGCTCATTTCCTGTTTTTTTAACACAGTGAAAAAATATTGCCCTGAATGGTTTGGTGAGGATGGGCCTTTTGGCCTCTTTGGGGGTGTCCATGCCCAGTAGGAGGTGCTGCTGGGCACAGAGTGCAGACAGCTTTTGTGGTTGCATTGTCGCAAGTGTTTTCCAGAGTGGTCCTTCCCCATTATTTGTGAGGTGACTCATTGTCTCTTAACCCCCACAACCCTGGAGAATAAAGGGGAGAGAAGGAAAGCAATGCAGAGGAAGGACTGATGGTGTAGCCTTCCCAGGCTCTCCCTCCCCCAACCATCTTCAATCCTGACCCTCTCCCTCCCCACCCCTCTTAGGCAGCCTAATGTTGCTGGAGACAGTCTCCAAAATATGCTACTGTCACTCATGTTGTCCAGATTAGCTGACTTTTCTTCCTCTCTTGCTAACTCCCTCTCACATTCCTGGGCTCAGCTGTTCCAAACCTTTCCCCATTCTTTCTTCTGGAGCCTTCAACCATACCCTAACCCTATCTTTCTGTCAGAATCAATGAATTCTCTGTTGGAAAGGAAACCAAAGTCCCAGAAAAGAGCCTTACCCTGAGCTTTCCTGAAACTTGTCTGAAGCTCTTCAAGGAGGGGAGCCCATTCCCTCTCATGGCCATCCCTTACCACTTGGACAGCCCTAAACATTAGGGCATTTTCCTGCCCTCAAGTCCAACTTGGCCCCTCTGCCATGTCTGCTCGCTTCTCAGAACATTAGCCCTCCAAGGCAGATTGTCTCTCCTCAATCAGCTCCACCATGATTCTGTCAGCTAACTCTCATAGGGCAAGGACTTGAAGCCCCTCCCTAATGTACCTCCTGTATGAGGCGACTTCACCCTCCACAGACTGGTGGAATGACAGATGAGAGCTCATCATTAGCACCGACCACTTTTTCTTCAAGAATCCCGAGATCCCACTAGCTTGGTGGTCTACCCCTTCTCAGAGATGCTCTTTACTGATGGAGATCATAATCCCCCATGTCTTAGTCACTCTGGACTAAAAAATTCAGCTTCCCTCCCCCCTTGGGTCAACCTGGAGATAATATTAATATGCAGAATTGATACAGGTAGCACTTATAGATGGACAAAGCACTTTACATGCCGTCTCACTTGATTCTCACAACCACCCTGGGAGGTAGGTACTGCTATGATACCCATTTTAAAGATGAAGAAACTGAAACAGAGGTGAAGTGACTTGCTCAGGGTCACACAATTAATATGGTTGAGGCCAGATTCAAACTCAGGTCTTCCTGAGGCCAGACTTGTTGATATCTTGAGAGCTCCCCTGACTTTCCGGCTAGATGCCCACAAGATGAGAGTGGCATTTCAAAGTTCTGGATACTGTATTAGACCATCAGCAGGGTGATATGACTGCCAAGAAATCCCTGTAACCCACAGCTGCCTGGAAGAGGTGTAGGTTTGTATTCTCCTTCACTAGTGGTATCCAAGCAAAACCAGGAGGACCATTTTTGACAGGGCTTTTTTTTTTTTTTTTTTCAGGTGTGAACTAAATAAACTGAGACAGTGCAGTATGGAGGATGGAGGGCTGGAGTCAGGAAGTCTCACCTCTGACCCTGGACACTTCTCCTCCTAAGGGTTCTAGGCAAGTTTGGAGAAGGTGCAGATCTAAGTTGATAGAGGGTTTCTTACCCTGGGAGTTCCTTATGCCAGTGAAAGCACTGGTGTGGGCATCTTCCTCTTGGGGCCTTAGTTTCTCCTCTGCACAGAGGTTGTACTAGAGAAGGGATTCTCCACCTGGAGTCTGTGAACTTGAAGACAATCAATAAGTGTGTTTCACTCTGACGATTTCCACCATAATCCTCTGGGTTTGATCTTCTGCCTCTATCCTTCAGCTTTAGCGGGCTGTCCCCACTGGGGCCAGGCACTTCAAAGGTGACTGGAGATCTCCAGGGTCCTACCTAGCTTTCCAGTTGTCACACATGGTTAATTTAAACTCTATGTATATCTCTAATTTCCCCAGGCAGTAACAAAATGACTGCTTTTTTGTCCCTGCTGCCTTTTATTTTGTCCTTAATGTCTTTACTGAATAACCAAAAATGGCCTGGATGTGCTCCTAAGGATACCATCCTCTTTTCCAGTCTACTAAAAGAATTAGGGTAATTCTCCAACTTTTTGTCTCAAGATTCAAGACTCCCTTTGATGCTTCAAAATTATTGATGACCCCAAAGACCTTTTATTTATGTGAGTTATATGTAGGATCCTGGTGGTAAATGTTTAACAACAGGCTCTCAAAAAAAGTACTCAGACACACTTTAAAGTTTAACCTGTGTTATTGACATTTTCTCCATCACTTTTTAAAAATCTGGACAATCCACCAAACTATAAATTGAGCCCTGAGCTGTAGCTTTGCTGATTCTTGAAGTGTAAAAGCTCGCATCTGGCTCTCCCGCACATTCATGGGTATCTACGGAAATATATAATGATGAAAATGATCAATTTAAAAAATAGCTTTTCAATTTATTAAAAATAACAATGAAATTATGACATGTTAGTGTACACAACAGTTTTAGGGAAATAACTACATTTTCAAAACAAAAATTTAGTGAGAAAAGTTGTATGGCTTTGGATCTTTTTGCAAATCTCTTTAATTACTGACTTAAACAGGAGCCTGGTGACCAGCTCCTCTCAACTGCCTCTGCCTTTGCTTTGTGTGAGGTGTTGTTTTGGCTGAAGCACAGGAGGAAAATCTGGCTTCACAGGGAAATGGGCTTGGAAAGGGGTGGAGTCTTCTAATAGACAAATAATTCAGGCCTACTGGATTAGGGAAGGGCCTTGGGGATTTTCAGGGCTCAAGGTGCCACACTTGCAGAGCTGCTAGGTCAGGGTCTTCCATAGAAACTTTCACTTTTCAGGGTCAAGTTGGGCCAGGAGACGAGAGTGGTTTGAAGTTCACTGATTCTCCGGGGCATTCCTGAAAGACTAAAGATTTAAAAATGTGTTTTATTTTTTATTATTATAAAGCCGTGTTCTATTGGAGCGTGAGATTCCCAAGGTCATAATGGAACCAAGGCAGTTTGGCCACTTTTTCTTTCTTGGTGAAACAATTGTTAGTAGAACAATTAATCAAAATTGTTTCTGGTAGACTTGGACCTAAAGTTCAGAGCGTGTAGAACTAGTACCTTTTGTTCGACATGGTTTAGGTGAGAGTAGACTTCTATTTCCTCCGCATGTGGGGCATTTCATGACTATCAGTTCTTTCATTTCTGTATCCTCAGTCAACTTTATCTCCCCCCCCAGGGGAGGGTAAAAGAGCTCTTTGTCATGCAGATTTTCCTGTGTCTCTTGGCACAGCTGGTAGCTTTTCATGGGATAACACCCCATGCAGACTTTACCTCGTTAACAGGATTGCAAACCAGTCTGTTCTACCAATATGGACGAAGTATCACCTTCTGTCATCCTGATGGTTTTAGGACTCAGAGGTTTTTGAAGAGATGACTGATCCAATAACACCAAAGGCAACACACCTTCATTATTTAATTCAAATTCGATGGGCCAGAGGCCCTTCAGCTCTTAGTGGAGAATATCCCTGGACGGACTCCCCCAGGTTCACTCCTTTGAGTAGGCTGCCCCTGGAGGTTGAGGGGTTGGGGTGCTGGCATTGTCCTCTGTGAACTCTCTCACATGGGAGTCTTATTAATATGAGTCAGCTGGACTTAAATCCTTTTTTACAAAAAGGATTTGCTGAGAAGGTGGAGTATGGAGATTTGGTTGGAAAAAAAAAAAAACAAACTTCCCCTGACTAAGGTAAAAAGAGAGTGAGGCCCAAGTATGGGAGTTTCTGCCTGGAATGTCCATTTGAGGAAGCATTTGGGCCAGCCATGCTTCTTGTCTCCCCCAACTCTGTTCTTCACTCTCCAGACTTCTCTACCTTGGCCCCTGGCAGACCCTGCAACTCCTCCTTCATTTCTCCTCATTCTGTGTGTTATCTTTCCCCTACTAGAGGAGAAGCTCCTTGAGGCCAAGATCGACTTTTTTAGGGTTGCTGTTATTTTTGCTTGTGTTCCCCATTCTTAGAAGAGGGCACATGGTAAGTGCCTGACAAATACTCACTCTCTCTGTCTCTTTGTCCACATCTCTTTCTGTCTCTCTGACTCTCTCTTTGTTTCTCTGTCTCTCTGTGTGTGTCTCTCTGTCTGTCTCTGTCTGTCCCTCTGTCTCTGTCTCTCTCTCTCTGTCTCCTTTCCTGTGTCAGTGTGTGTCTTTTTCTGAGCTGGACTGAAGACTGCAACCATGGTATTATCTACTCCCCCGCACCCATCCCCAGGGAGGAGCTACAGAATACAGAGGAAGCTTCCTTCTAGGTGTTGGATGATTTTGGGGGCCTCAGTACAACACTGAGCTCCTTTATTGTCTGCCCCTCCTGTTTTATTTTCTTTTTTCCGATTAAACTGTTCATAAAGGGGTGCATTGGAGGAAGACACCCATAGTCCCTCCAGACTTTAGAAGTCCCTAAATGTGTGATGCTCAGAGGCCCAGTGGCCACAGCTCTGCCTACCTGAGCCCTTACAGGGCTTGATCGGCTCCCGTCCTGCTCCATCATGTCTCCTGAAAAATCTCTTGGCAGTGACTCTCAGGATTTTGCCTCAGGCTCCTGCAGTGACCAGAGTGCACCCACAGCTTTGATTCTTCCAGTCTTGGCATTTGGTGATCATTGGGTCATAGGGTTTGAGCTGGAAAGCATTGTAGACAGTGTCACCTCGAGCCCCTGGATTTTACAAATGGGGAAACTGAAGCCCAGACAGGCGATGTGTGGCATCGATGGTGATATTTATGGTGAAAAGGAGTTTTGTATCAGGGAGGAGAGAGAGAGAGAGAGAGAGAGAGAGAGAGAGAGAGAGAGAGAGAGAGAGAGAGAGAGAGAGAGAGAGAGAGAGAGAGAGAGAGAGAGAGAGAGAGAGAGAGAGAGAGAGAGAGAGAGAGAGAGAGAGAGAGAGAGAGAGAGAGAGAGAGAGAGAGAGAGAGAGAGAGAGAAGATAGACAGAGACAGAGAGAAAGGGAGAGAGAGACTCTGATACAGAGAGTCACAGAGAGGGAGAGTGAGAAAGAGAGACAGACAGAGACACAGAGAGACAGAGAGAGAGACACACACAAAGAGGGACAGAGAGAGAGAGACAGAGAAAGAGACAAAGAGGGAGAGAGAAAGAGACAGAGAGACAAAGAGGGAGAGAGAGAGAGACAGAGAGAGACAGAGAAAGAGACAAAGAGGGAGAGAGAAAGAGACAAAGAGGGAGAGAGAAAGAGACAGAGAGACAAAGAGGGAGAGAGAGAGAGAGACAGAGAGAGACAGAGAGACAGAGAGACAGACAGACAGAGAGAGGACTTGCACCTATGACAGCCTTGAGAGCTCATGATTCTCTGCTTTTGTGCCCTGTCTGATGCTGATAATCAAAGGATTGTGGAACCAAATGTTTTCTCTGTGACTTCATCTCTTAAGGAATCTGGTCTGATTTTAGTATATGTGAGAACTCATCCTTGTTGGAGGCAAAGGGCCTTTTAGCCTGTTTTTTGTTTTGTTGTGTCAAATGGTTTTCAAAATACACAACAAAGACGGAAGAAGGCACCATCTTGAAGTTTCTTGTGTGCCCCTAGGCAGGTGTACTGCTGGAAGACAGTCCTCTGGGAACATCTGTCTGTCCCTGGACAGATACATGACTTCAGTAAAGGCAGAGGCTAGATGTTTATGTTTTTTCCTTTTAAAAGCTTCTTCATAAGCATAGATTTCCTTTCCCTTCCAGTTCATTCATGTTGAAAAACAAAGAGAAAAACAAAACTTGTGTAACAAATTCTTGCGTTGATCATGTCCAAATATACACACCTACAGGCACATATACATGAGTGTATATACATACAGTATGTATACATGTGCACACATATGTAACACAGAGGACCTTTTCCTCTCTTGTATTTTGGGATTGGTGCCTTGTAGTGGGATCACTGGGTCAGTGATGAACCAGGTTAGTGACTATTTGGGCAACAAATTGCTTTCCACAGTGGCTTCTCTGAAAAGGCAGCACTGTGTCTAGTTTTTCACAGCTCCTCCAACATTTCTCTCTCAGTCTCTAGGGCCATCTGCTGAAAGGCAGGAGGCTTCTTGGTTCTCTGAGCTGGACATTTTCTAAATGAAAACTGCAGCTCTCTATATTGGCTGCTATGGGAGAGGCCATTGCATGGTGAGAAGGTAAGTGCTGAACAACCTCAAGACTGAGGATGCTTGGGTCTTTGGGTTGGATGTTTCCAGGATTAAGTCGTCTCAAGATCTTGGATCAGATGGCTTCAGAGTGAAGTGCTGTTGGGTCACCGGGCCTGGTATTCTAGGGCTGGACACCTCATTCTTCAAGGGGGAGTGACTGGGTGGGGAGCTTCCACACCCCAAGCCTTTGCCATTTGGGCCAGCAGTAATTTCAAGTAGCTGGTCCCAGTGAATGCCATTGTAATGCCACAGTGAATGGCAGTTTGGCCCTGTATAATTTGGCTCTAGAATGTTCATTCCTAAGGAGTCATAAAATTTGGCTGCAGCTTAGGAAGCAGGAAGCCCTATGATGCCCAGGGCATGGAAAGGGTCTACATCTGGAGGCAAGAGGAGGGTCAGACATGTTTGATTCTTTCAAAGAACTGTTCTACCTTCTCAATGATGTCCCCATCATCCCTGGAGAGGTCTCAGAGGCAGGAGCTGAAGATGACCAGGTCAGGAGGTCACAGTGTAGTTCACACAGGGCACTCTACACATAAGCCAAGTTCACATATGTGAGATGATAGAAGGTGGTAACCTGTGACCCTCATGTCCCTGCCACCTCATCCTACTATGCTGAAGCTCAGCTCCACCTTAGCCCCTTCCCCCTCCAGAATCCCTTTCTTCCATCCCACCTTCTCCTGAAATCTTTCCTGATTCTTCCACTTACTAGTATCCCCCTTCCAACCTGCCTTAGATTTGAATACTTGAATTTGGATCCTTTCAATATTTAATTCTATGGACACCATATGTGTGTATATGCACACACACACATATATGATGTATGTATGCCATCCATATACATTGCATCCTTACATACAGTATGTGGATATGCAGGCGTGTCTCTTCCATTAGGGTGTCAATCTCATTCTTTGTACCCCCTGACATTTAGCACAGTGCTTGGCATACAGTAGGTAGTTCATAAATGCTTCTTGATGGTTGATTATGTTTAGCAGTCACCATCAGATTAAAGTAGGATACTCACAAATACATCATGTATTTGAATAGGCATTTCCCTATGTTTTATAAAAGTGTAATTTTGCCTTCATTATCTTGAATGATGAATAAATGTAGTCTCCCTAAGCCAGGAGAGCAGGAAAAGTGATTCTTATTTTATTTCTGACATGCTGCTGCTGACCCAGGAGAGCTCATTTAGAAGTGATTCATTTATAGAAAGTTCTCCAGTGTTTGAGGCCAAGCTCAGGATACTCTGCTCCCAGAGGTCTAAATAGAGAGCCTTGGCTCATGTTCCCAAATCTCCCATGCTGTCTTCTTGCCAGTTTTATATCTTTTCAGAAATGTGAAACTTGTTTCTGGATGGTCACTAGTAGTGGAGAAGATGGAGGCAAGGACACCGTGTGTGTGTGTGTGTGTGTGTGTGTGTGTATTTTGTCTCTTCTCTCTCTGTCTTTGTCTCTCTCTGTCTCTTTTCTTTCTGTCTCTATAGCTCTATCTGTCTATCTATGTCTCCTCTCTGTCTCTCTCTCATCTGTATTTTGACACAAGTGCTACAAGTTTGGTATTTGATTGTTATGGAAACATAACAAATGAGAAGGCATAAATGACCGAGTAAATATTTCTCCTACCAAAGTGATGACTCAAATGTTTTAAAATGACTCTCCAATTGTGACTTCCAATTAGGATAACAGACAAGATTATGATGTATTGTTCTTTTAATATTCGAGCACCTTTGGTGCTGGCCAGTCAGAGTCCATAATGGACACTTCTGAGGGGTTTCAGTTTGTTTCTTTTTATTGTCATTTTTCTTGTGATCCCTTGTTGGCACATCCCCTTGACTTCTGGATATATTCCTCCTCTCCCCTTTATCTAATGAGACATCTTTTGTAATTTAAAGAATAAAAGTCAGAAAAACCGAAAAGAAGCATGCCACAGCTGAATCTGACGGTATCAGCAATGTCCCCCACCCATCTCTCCAGTGAAGGGAAGGAGGTAACCTTTTGTCAGGTTTTCTTTGTGGAAAAGCTAGGTCGTTATGATTACATGCCCTTCAGTTTCTTTTGTTTCTTTGTTTCTTCTAGGGATTTAGGTAGCCTTTTGTCATATAACAAAGAGGCAGCCAGGTAGAGGGCACAGAGGCAGAAGAATCTGGGCTCAAACCCTTGATCCGTTTGGCCCTGAAGCCCCATGACTGTTGCTGTCTGCCCTTGATCTCAGAGCACTGGGGACACTCCTCAAGGATATGTTATTGATAAGCTGCTGATCTGCATTGGGCAGGGGGGAAGAGTTCCCACACTGGGAGTTCCTTTCTTTAAATCACAGGTCCAGACCCTCTCTCTTCCCCCCCCACCCCCGCCTCCATTTCTGAAGTGTATCTACAGCTTATATATGGTAGGGACTAAGGTTGTATATGTCATGTTCATATATTCAGGACCCTGAATACATCTGGTAATAATGACAGTAGTTCATACCCATGAATATATGACTAATAGACGTTGGAGTCAAGATTCTAACCTGGGTCCTGGGTCCATGTCTGGCACTATGCTGCTGCAGGGGGAGGAGTTCAGTCCTTTCAGTCATGTCTGACTCTTCTAGATACTGTAGTGGTTTGCCATTTATTTCTCCACTCATTCTACAGATGAGGAAACTGAGGCCAGCAGGGTGAAGTGACTCGCCCAGGATCACATAGCTAGTAAGTGTCTGAAGCCAGATTTGAACCCAGCAAGAGGAGTCTTCTCCATTCCAGGCCTAGCACTATCTCCACTTTGCTGTACCAGGTGGTTGTTGGCTCATAGTAGGTGCTTAATAAATGTTGACTGCCTGGAACAAAATAGGTATTTAATAAGTGTCAGTTGATTGATTCCAGTGCTTAGTGCAGTGTCTGGCACATAGTAGGTGCTTCACAACACGCATGTTGACTTGATTTCATTTTCTTCATGCTGAGGCCAGTCCATTCCCTGCTATCTCAGGGAGGTGAAACTGCTACCGTTCAGATTTGAGTTTTCTTTCTTTACCTCCGCCTGGTTGTCTTTGGGTCTGATTAGTGGGCAGCTGCCACCATCGTACTCAAAGGGTCTGAGGCAGCCACTATCAGACATTTTGGTCTAGAGATCCTTTTACACTTTTAAAAACGCTTCCTCCCCAAAGAGCTTCTGCTTATATGGGTGATGTCTATCTACATTTACTGTCTTAGAAATTAAAATGGATAAAAGTTTACATGTTATTAGTTCATTTAAAATGACACTAAAAATCCCATGAAATGTTAACATAACATTTGAGTGTGTACGTGTGTGTGTGTGTGAGAGAGAGAGAGAGACAGACAGACAGACAGAGAGACAGAGATAGAGACAGAGACACAGAGACACACACACAGAGAATAATTGCATTTTCCAAAACAAAACGGCGTTGAGGCAGTGGCATTGTTCTCTGGATTTTTGTCAATCTCAAACTCTTTCTGGTGTCAGAGGGAGGACCCAGACCTTTTTGGGGCTGCTTCTGTCCCAGGCGATGGGTTGTTTTGGCCAAGATCCTGTCTCAGGGAAGAGAGTTTTAAGAGATAAGTAACATCTGAGGATTATCTTGTGAAAACAATTTCAAGTCCAATTTCTTGAAAGGGACACCAGGGCCATACCCAGCGTCTGTGAGCAGGGCTGCCCTGGGGCACGTGGGGACCAGGATTGCAGGGTGGCTGTTTCCTGTTCCTCCCTGATGCCTCTCACCTTTTCCATAGAGATCGTAGTTATGCTGTACGTAATAACTAATGGACTGCGGCAAACTGAGGTGCCAGTGGCTCTTAGGGGTTCTGATTTCTGTGGTTGGGAGAGTAGAAGACCAGAGAGAGGCAGTTGCTGGTGAGGTCATTAGCATCCTGGGCCTGGAGTCAGGAATACCTGAGTTCATTTTCTGTCTCAGATATTTACTTAGCTGTGTGATGGTGGGCAAGTCACTTTACCTCAGAGCCTCAACTAGCTTTTTCCTCCAGTCTCCTCTCCTTCAGGCTAAGCACCCTCAGGGTCTGCCTGCAAACAGTCCCTGGATGGATGGCATCATCCCCAGGCCCCTCCCTCTCCCTTCTACAGCTTTGGGTTTGGGAGTCTGGATCTCCCCCTTTCCTCTGGGCTAGAAGTGATAGGTCTGTCCCAATACTGATCAGTAAGAAAGGGTTCACCTGCTCTGTTTTCCTGACCTAGCCAGCTCCTCCCTGCCCCTTTGGGAGTCCGATGGCACCCCTCCCCTCAACTCCCAGACCCTTGCCAGCTTGAGTTTTGAGTTTTAGTCCAGACTCTTGCTTGGTTTTTATCCTCCTGGGGCACAGAGCCAACCTCCCTGTCCCCTCCCTTCCCCCCATCAGGGACCTGAACCACCATGCCCAGTTCCAGTTGCTTTTACAATATCCACATTCGGGGTGACTTTCTTGGGAAATCTTTTTGAGTAAGCTTTTCCTGCTTTTAACCTTCTTGTGCAGATCGGGAAACTCCTTATTGTATTTAACCTCATTGTGAGGTTGGGAGTCCCTCAAGCTGCTTGGAAAGCTGAATCAACTCATTATTTGAGAAATGTGTTTCCTCCCCCACCCTAACCATGCTTTATACTAGAAACCAGGATATTTTTCTGATAGTTTTTTAGGTGTTTACGAGTCAAAGAACTGATAAAATCAGTAAGAATTGTGGAGGGTGGTGGAAAGTGGGGTCCAAAGTAAGAGGAAGGAAACTTTTCAGAAGGCTGCTGGGAGGGTCAAAACAGGGGAGTCTTCTGGAGCAAGGATGCTGCCAAGCTGTACCTAGTGTGTGTGTGTGTGTGTGTGTGTGTGTGTGTGTGTGTGTATGTTCTCTCCTTTGACCAGTTCAGAGGAGAGTGAGGTCCTAGGCTTTCTGTCCACGTTTGTATGAATTTCTACTTTCATACTCAGTTAGGTCAGACCCTTTTGTCCCTCCTTCTTCTCTGCCCCTTCCATTCTTTGTTTTGGGTGTCAATGTGCCCAAAGAGGACAACCTTGTCATTCTGAGTGACTTTAATGCTAGAGTAGGCTCAGACTACCAGACATGCCATGGATTCCTAGGGAGGAATGGAGTTAGAAACAGGAACAGTGATGGTCATTTACTGCTGAAGACTTGTGCGTCACATGACCTTCTCATCACCAACACTGTTTTCCATTTACCTAAATGCAATAAAGCTTCATGGATGTGCCCTAACAGCAAACATTGGCACCTAATACACCATGTGATTGTAAGGAGAAGAGACAGACAAGATGGAAGAGTGACAAAGGCAATGTGTGGTGCAGAGTGCTGGACTGATCATAGACTTATCCTTTCAAAGCTAAATATTTGAATTCATCAAAAGTGCCACTCCCAAGGCAAAATGACTACCAGAAGAATTCATGTCAACAAATTAGAGCTCTTCTCTGAGGGTGAGCAATTTGTTGCTAAGTTAGAGGGAAAGTTGAGACAACACAAAGTTGGCAACAGTGGAGCAGAAAAGGAGTGGGCAACTTTCAGAGTACACTGCATTTGTTCATCTGGGTCAGAATACTCACAACCACTGAGACTGGTTTGATGAAAATGATGGGGAAATTCAGAAGCTGCTAAATGAAAAATGACAACTCCACAGGATAGGTCATCCACCTCTAAGAAGGCAGCATTTAATGCCATCAAAAGTGAAGTACAAGCAAAGCTTAGAGAGATGCAGGATTCCTAGTTCAGTAAGAAGGCAGATGAAATTCAGTTTTATGTTGATAGTAACAGTCCAAAGCACTTTTATGCTTCCCTGAAAGCTATTTGTGGACCAAAAACCTATGGTGCATCACAACTACTCAGTGCTGATGGAACCACATTGATAAGTAATAAGGACATGATCCTAGAGAGATTAGCTGAACATTTCCATAGTGTTCTCAACAGACCATCATCAATCAATGCTGAGGCCATTTACTGTTTACCTCAGGTTGAAGTCAATCCCTCCTTAGCTGAACTTCCAACTGAAGAAGAGGTTTTGAGGGCCATTAGGCTCCTTTCATGTGGCAAAACACCTGGTGCTGATTCTATTCCAGGTGAGATTTAAAAGGTAGGGAGACCATTGCTCATACAAAAGTTGACTGAAATTTTCCAGGTTATATGGGAAGAGCAGGTTATCCCTCAGGAGTTCAAGGATACCTCCATTGTCCATCTCTATAAAGGTAAAGGGAATAGATCGTCCTGTGACAATCACAGGGGGGTCTCTCTCTTAGTCACTGCTGGCAAAATTCTTGCTAGAGTCCTCCTTAATAGGCTAATCCTTCACCTGGAAGATAGTCATTATACCTGAGAGCCAGTGTAGCTTCAGAAAGGGCCAAGGAACAGTCAATATGGTATTTACTGTCAGACAACTCCAGGAGAAATGGCAGGAGCAGAACAGAGGTCTGTACACAATGTTTGTAGATCTGACCAAAGCTTTTGACACTGTTAGTCTTGAGGGTTTATGGAAAATTATGTTAAATTTGGTTTCCCAGATTAGTTCATCAGTATTGTACATCAATTTCATGATGACATGTTTGCCTGGGTTCTGGATAGTGGACAATGCTCTTGTGCCTTCCCCGTCACCAATGGAGTCAATCAAGCAAGGTTGAGTGCTTGCTCCTATGCTTTTTAGCATGATATTTTCAGCCATGTTAACAAATGCTTTCAATGAGGATGAACATGGCATCAAGGTCAACTACTGTACTGGTGGTAAGTTGTTCAATTTGAAAAGACCAAAGTGGAGGGAGTGTTGGTGCATAATTTTCTGTTTGAGGATGATTGTGCACTCAGTGCAGCCTCTGAAGCTGAGATGCAAGAAAGTATGGATCAATTCTGTGCTGTCTGTGCTACTTTTGGTCTAATAATTAATACCAAGAAAACTCAGATGCTCCATTAGCCACTACCACATCATCCATATGTGGAACCACCGATTACAACAAATGGAGAAATTTTGAATGCTGTGGATAAGTTCACTTACCTTGGTAATGTGCTTTCCAGGGATGTACACATCGACAATGGGGTTGATGCATGCATTTCCAGAGCTAGTTCAGTGTTTGGGAGGCTCCAAAGAAAAATTTGGGAGAGAAGAGGTATTAGACTGACTACTAAATTTAAGGTCTACAGAACTGTTGTGCTGACCTCATTGCTGTATGCCTGTGAAACATGGACAGTCTACCAGCGCCATGCCAGGAAACTGAATTGTTTCCATTTGAACTGTCTTAGGAAGATTCTGAGGACCACCTGGCAGGATAAGGTACCAGACTCTGAAGTCCTGGCTTGAGCTGAACTGCCAACTATTCAAACTATGCCTCAGAGAGTGCAACTCTGATGGGCTGGCCATGTTGTTTGAATGCCAAATATACGCTTGCCAAAAAGACTATTTTACGGAGAATTCACATGGGGCAGGTGATCACATGGTGGCCAGAAGAAGCCATACAAGGACATTCTCAAGGTCTCTCTCAAGAACTTTGGATTTGACTGTGCAACATGGGAGACACTGGCCCAGGACAGCCCAGCATGGCATGCCCACATAAGAAAAGGTGCTGTGCTCTTTGAGCTAAGCAGAATTGAGACAGCACAAAGTAAATACAGGATGCGCAAATTTGGGATATCCACCCCAAATATTCACATGGACTCTCTGTGCCCAACCTGTGGTACAGCATTCCAAGTTCATGTTGGTCTGATCAGCCCCAGTTGGACTCACTGACACTTCACTTGATCATAGTGATGTTGTTCTGGTCCTCTTCCAGAACGAAGAGGTGAGACCCTTTTGTCCCTCCTTCCTCCCTGCCCCCTCACTGTATTCCTCTTACCTACTATTTCCATTCTTCTTTTAAGGTCATCAAAACATAACAAAATTGCTCCCAGGCCCTCTGACTAATTGCTTCTGTGACCCTTGATGATAGAGTTCTGGGGCATAATCTCCCCATATTAAAATGTACTCAGTCTTCCTTGTTTAGTCCCATATGATCGATCATTTGCTTATATTGATCTTTTTAGTGATTCTCTTAACTCTTGTGTTTGGATTTAAGAGTTTTTCTGCAGTTGTGGGCTTTTCATCAGCAATGTTTGGAAGTTCTCTGTTCATTAAAGGCCCATTTCCCCCTGGAGCATTACATTCAGTTTTGCTGGGTAAGTTATCCTTGGCTGTGATCCCATATCAAGGTGCCCTGTAGGCTGAATCTGAGACCTCTTCTAGCCTCTCCCTGCCTTAGAAAACACTTTCCAGGCTAGATCCCACCCCCACTGAATGCAGACCTCTGCCTGTTTCATGTGGTTCTGGGGAACTTGGTTGTCCTTCCTGCAGCTCCACCATTTTGGCTCTGCTTTGGCAATCCCTGCTTGGAAGGAGCTTCTGTTCTAACTGGAGTTTACATTCTAGTCTAGCTCAGATTCTCAGTAATGTATTAGAGTGTAGACTCCTTGAAGCAGTAGTTTTTGTTTTTTACTTCTTTTCTTTGTCATCAAACCCCGGCCCCCCCAACTATGCCTAACATAATGCCTTTACATTTAGAAATGACATTTATTCAACATTTTAAGATCAGTTTTAAAAATGTCAGTGCTTAACAAATATTGAATTGAATAATACACCTTTTAACATTTGTCTTAATATTTAGACCTTTGCTCTTTGATGTAATTTCAGATGAGATCACCAGCTCTTATCTTTCTCTAAGGCTCTACAACTTTTATGGTCCAATATTGCAGTTGCTTCCTCTGCCAGCTTGGATTGTGTACACCGTTATAGGCTGCCCTTTTGAGTTTATAGGGACAAAACCATTTCACCTTGTGTAGAGAGCTTTCAGAAAGCAACTCTCAGAATTCAATGGGGCAGGCTGGTTCTCCAAGCTTGGCAATATCCCATTCCTCAGGTGACTCATAGACTGAGACTTCCTAACTTAGTAGAATTAGCACTGGTTTGTCCTTCTTTGGAGAAGCCTTTAAAAAGTTGGACTTAAGTGGAGCTACTGTTTTCTTTATCATGTTTCTCTTATTACCACCTTTCTTCTGCAGGAAAGAGCACTGCAAATTCCTTGAAGGGATTGGAAAGAGATTATTTATTTAATAGAGGATAATCCTTCTCATTGCTACTTTCCAATCCCTTTTCACTAGTCTGTATCCCTCTGTATCCCAAACTGAATTCTATGCCCACCTAAAGCTAGCAAGATCCTTAACCAATGCCAAACATTATTGTTTGAATTGGAGAATTTTCGGGTTAATTTCCTTGACCCCGAACAGAAGAGAGCAAATGGCATGAAGCAAAGCTCCACGTTGGAACAAGGCCTCTCTCCCTCCATGGACCCATCAGAGAAGGAGCCAAACTAAGAGGGAGCCAGCTAGGGCCCCTCGAAGGCACCCTTGCTTCTGTTGCCCCAAGCAGGCCACCACCTGCCATTGCTTAGCAGACTATACATTGATGCTTCAAGTCTCTGAGGTATTCATGCCTCTCCTGGAAGCAGGCTGTCCAGTCCAGCCTTCTCCATGGCAGCTGATGGGTGCACTCACCCCAAAGTTCTCTCTTTTTGCTCTTCTCTCCTCTGCCAAACAGAAGAGCAGCCCTTCAAAGAGCAGAAGATGTCCATGGGGCTCCCCAGACCCTCCTTTTCTTCACTCTGCCTCATGTGGCATCATCTCATTGCTGTCCTCTGGTCAGTCTGTCAGGTAATAGTTAACAAGCTTACAGTAAGCAGGCATGCCATGTTCTCAGGAGAGCAAAGGGAAATCCTTTCCCTCAGGGAGCTTGAACTCTAAAGGAGAAGACCATGTGTACATAAGCAGGAAGGAAGAGATCCAGACAGCACCACTAGAGGGGGTCTCAGAGGGAAAGGAGAAGGTGTGAGCAGCCGGGGCAGAGGGGACAGGAAAACGCTTTCTTTCCCTCCCTCCCTCCCTCTCTTTTTCCCTTTTTCCTTCCTCCCTTCTTCCCTCCCTCCCTCCTTTCCTTCCTTCCTTCCCTCCTTCCTTCCTTCCCACCTGCCTACCTTTTATCTAGACCAGTTGACCTCTGAAGTCCATTTTAACTCCAAATCCTCTGATTTATTACTGCCAACCTCATTCAAGCCCGCATTGCCTCGCACCGAGCATACTATGAAAGTCTTTGGAAGGATTTCCCCATCTCCTTACTCCCCTCTTTCCAATACATCCTGTGGAGGCATCTTAGAAGAATAATACTTTGATCCTTCCCTTGTTCATGAAGCAATGGTTTCCCATTGCCTGCTAAATTTGTCTTAACTTGACATTCAAAACAGTTCACAATTTAGGGAAACGAGTCCTCATCATGGTGAATGTCCATCAATACAATGAGCTCTCTTTGGGAATAATGAACTCCTCCTCACTAGAGGTCTTTGAGTAGAGAGAGGCTGATTGGCCCCTGCAAGGGATACTGTAGAGAAGATTGTGCTTTGGGTATGAGTGGGACTAGGTAACTTCTGAAATCTCCTACCTCTGTGATGTTTCAGGTCTTTTCTTGTTTCTTATAATCATAATACAAGACTTCCATCCTCAAGGAGCAACTATATCATGACAGAAATGTTGACTATTTTCTCTGGTCTACCCATCTGGAGGATACTCTGCTTCTACCCTTTCTTCACCAAAACCAAGCAAACAAAGAAAATCTTCCTAATGTTGCCTAGACTAAGGATTCTTTTTTTTAAATAATATTTTATTTCCCCTGAAACATGTAAAGTAATTTTTAATATTTGGGTTTTTAAGTTAAATATCTAAGTGCGATGGGCTGCGGATGATGAGAAAGAAATGAAAACTCCTCCTGTAGTTAAATAGGCTTTCCTAAGAATTTCAGTAGTCATGAGATAGAATATAATGTTATAATTATATAGTATAAAATATGCTAGATGATATAAGTTCACATGTATATGCATGTCCATCTACATATGCACACATATAAACACTATATGTATATATAGATATATGAACATCTACATGTGAATATATATACATGCATATACACCTGTGGGTGGGTATCTAGGTTGTAGAAAGGAATCTCTTTCAGGGAAGGAGTAAATGTTCATTTTTGATTTTGATTTTCATTAGTGGCTACTTAGCAAGAGCCAAGTGAATTGACTGAAGACTGATTCTTACTGTATTTTGCATCTTATTTTGGTTTATTCCTGTGGTGATGGTGGTACTCTCTGTCCCTTTGATTGTAAGTGGGTGATGCCATGTCATCTGGCCTCATTTCTAGGAATGCATGGACAGGAAGAGGCCATCGATGCCCAGACTTTGGGGACAACCTTTCTCCGTCCCCTCCTGCCCCCCAAGCTGGGGACTCTTTTGCCTTTTCCTAATGGAGGTTAGAATGTTCCTCTTTTTTCCTCCATACAGATCTTGTACTGTACTTTAAGCACTCCCAAGATTGACATGGAAAGACTCTTAGGAGCACAGATCGGGCTGGAAGATTTAATATTTGCCCATGTGAAAGGAACTCAAAAAGAAGTGAATGTGCATAAATCGGAGGATGCCCTGGGTCTCACCATCACAGACAATGGCGCTGGCTATGCTTTTATAAAGGTAAGCTTTAGCTGATTCATTTTCCCATGAATGTGTGGCTATCAGAGCCACTGGCCCTTAGAATCTGCTCATGGCCAGCCTCCTTAGAGAACCTGCCCAGAGCTCCTTCCATTGCTCCCAAAGAATTTTGTCCAATTCACAGTCTTTTTCCTGGGAGTGTAGAGCGTATACAACATGGTGTGGGGAGACCTTCTCCACACCGGGGGCTTACTCAGCTCCACTCCTGACTTCACTGGTGGACTGGAGGTGGGGACTGTTCATTCTCCACACTGCCTTCTTGGTTTCTTTTAAATCTCTTTAAACAATCTTTTCCACTATGAGGGAAATTTAATGCAAAGCCCTTGAATTTGTTTTTAAAAATACCTTGAAAAGTGTATTTTGATATATTTGATGTCCTATATCATATTTCTACCATGTTGACCCTTCCCTCTGCCCCCTGCCTTTTGTGAATTTTTTGGGAAAGTGGAAACATCTGTTCTGGGGCCAGGCCCAGGCTGGCCATGCTTCATTCCCCTCCTGGCTGGGCTTCTAACCTTCTGGACTTTGCTCTCATGCCCCCATGTGGGAATCTTCCCTTTCAGCTCCATTTTGTGTGTTGTCTTCCTCCATTAGAGTATAAGATCCTTGAGGGCAGGGACCATCTTTCCATTTGTATTTATACTGTGCCCCCCCCCCCTTACCTCTGGTGTGAGGCTTGCCCAGACCTTTTCAAGACTGCTTGTCCTCCTTTAGTGTTCATCTTTCACCCAGCTCTCACCTGTGTCTCCAAGAAGCTGGACCCTGCGATGGCCTCTCCCCATAAAACTATCTTGGCGGCTGGGCTAAACTAGGTTGAGGGGAACTGATGGATGGGCCTCCAACCCACTGGTGAGTTAGAGAGATATTTCCCCCAAGCATATGAAAACTTTCCCTAGCAGAGTGAGGGCCAATAGGACCGATTTGTTCTGGTGGCCACGAAGGTGGCTGAAGCAGGTACTGTGGAGCGCCTCGAGCTTGTTCAGACATGAAAGATGCCAAGGTCATCCACTGCGTTCTGATCCTTTGCCGGTTGTCTTGACTTTTTATTCTGCCACTGGACTTCGATGACTCTGAGAGACAGTGAGGCTGATGACTTTGTGGAACTCTGCCTCACTTAAATCCAATTCACATTCTAGTCAAGACAATCCCTTGATGTTATAGGTCCTCCTCAAAGCTGAAGGACAAATGATTTCTGACCCTGGTGCTGGCATCCAGCAAGTGTTTAATAATGCTTGTTGTATTGCCTAGCCTTCTACGCATTGGAAAACATTACCAGGAGAAGAGTGTCCAAAGGCAATGCCACACTGCCTAAGGTGCAGGGACACACACATGGTCAAAAAACCCTGAATTACATGGTCCTCTAATGGAAACACAGAGTAGAAAGGCCTGAAGGTAAGAGCGAGAACTTTGTCGGAAATGAATTAAGAAAGCCCCAGCTTTTTTCTTCAGTAATTTAGATTGATTGGAAGAGAAAGTCTTTATTCTAAAGTCTGAAGAGAGGGAGCTGCTCAGGTTCACTATGACGGAGTTCACCCTCCATTTCATCAGCATTTTTCCCACACCAGTATTTTGACAGGCCGTGTCACATGGCTGTAGGAGGCAAGACAAAGCTGTCATCCTCCTGAGTGATCAAACCTGTAAAAAGATTTAATTCAACAGATATTTCTTAATTGCCTAGCTTGTGTTGGGCGTGAGTGGAGACTAAAGTGACAGTCTTGGCCTCAGGGACCTTCTATAGTGTGGATGGGTGGAGGGAGGACGCACAACACGCCTGCCCGTAATAAGTGAATAAACAGTTATTTTCAACAACTAGGTCAATAACTAGGGTGATCAGGAAGCTGGAGGGTGAGATCCCTGACACTAACTGGGGAGATCAGAAAAGCTTTGAGCAGGAGGAAAGGCAGGCATGGAGGAGTGACTCCAGGCAAAGAGCTGGAGGCCAGACACCCCTTGTTTGGTGTGAATCCAGCCATACTGAAGGGCTTTAAAGGCCAAGTCCAGAAGTTAGTGTGGAGAGGCCCCATAGTCATAGCCCTGCCAGAGGGATGACTCGGTCAGAAGTCCTGAGGGTTGATGGAATGGAAAGTCCTTGTGGTGAGAAAGTCATGCAGGATTATCTCTGGGAATTCAGGCCATGAGGCGGAGACTGAGCTCTCTATCTCTGCAGTGTCACCAGTCCAGGGGCCTCTCTGATGGGGGGCATGAAACTGGACAAACATTCACAGGCTGCAGAGCTGTTGGTATCCACAGTAGGGCCTCGTGCTTGATTTCTTGGGGTGCGCCTAACATCTTGGGTGCCCATTTCCCAATACTAGGCACCATCCCTTTGTGGATTGAAAGGGTTGTTGTGAGAGTGCGAGAGACTGGAGCCAAAAGTTCAGCAGCTTAGGGCAGAACTGGAAAGGAAATAAGAATGGAAGATTATGGGGTTTTACAAACTTAAAATTGGTAGGGAGGTTTTCATATAACACAGGGGCAAGGCTGCTGGGTTCAGCCTTAGGAAGGCCTAAGGTTCATTCTTGATTCTGACACTGTCCAGTTATGGCAGCCTGGGGAAAATGACAACTTTCTGTGCCTTGGGGGATCGATTCCCCAAGCTTTAGGGATATTCGATCTTTATTGGTGGAGGGCACTGGGCAACAAGAGTTTACTTTGAGGATGAAATTGTGGATCCTTTGTCTACAAAGTTGTATTTGGGACCTGGAAGTGGGAGGAGAAGGAAATAAAAGATGTACCCCTGCTAAACTAGGATGTACTTGTTCGGGCTAGGAAGGAGATGTTGTGGCAGGGGCCCAGGGATGGGGGGGTGGGGGTTGGGGAGACTGCCTGGTTCGCCTCCTTCCTACCCTAACAAAGTGTATGTGCGATGTGCCCGGTGCTGATGCAACTTCAGGAGGCAAACAGAGAAAACCACTCAATCCCCAGGGTGGGGAACTGGGGAAAGGGAAGGAAATAAGGGATGTTTTTAGAAGTCCTGCTATGTGCCAGATACTCCGCAGAGCGCTGATTGAGGAGAAAGACACTTTGATTCATTTTTCACTTCTTTAAAAAGATATTAGGTGCTTAATTACAATTTTGTCATTAGGCATCAGTGGAAGCAACTGAATGTGTTGGTAATGATTTACATGGAAATGAAAGAAAGTGTCCTAACCCTTTTCAGTGTTTCTGGCCAGGTAGGTCCTGCTCATTCCCCTTCTCTCTTCCGGTCATGTTGTTCTCAGACGGCTTTCATTTTTCTGGTTCTGTGCTGAAAACTTGGTCTTATTTCATCCAGATGTTTGCAGGTCTTGGGGGTGTTCTTTATCCTTGTCAGTTTTAATTGTGATGTCGGCATTCCACTGTCAGAACATGTTTATTTGTCCTCTTTGCTTGGACATTTGGAGTCTGGATTTTGTTTTTAGCTTATTACTATCATGTAGATATGAAAATCTTTGGTGCAGTGGAAATGAGTGACCTAGAAGCAGAGGACTCTGATGCTTACTCATTTGTATGAAGGTGGAAAAGACACTTAAACTGCCAGGGCCTCTGTTTCCCCTCCTGTTAAAAGGTTGCATGAAACAATACCTGAAGTTCCTTGAAGCTTCATGTCTCTGATTCTTTAAACAGATAGGAGTTTTATTTTTCTTTTTGAAGAAGGGAGTTTGTTTCTGATAA
This sequence comes from Bettongia penicillata ogilbyi, assembly GCA_023548195.1. Lineage (NCBI taxonomy): Eukaryota > Metazoa > Chordata > Mammalia > Diprotodontia > Potoroidae > Bettongia > Bettongia penicillata. Next base: position 529,033 of record JAJHZJ010000159.1, read on the forward strand.
CATTTTCAAGATATTTTCCCAACAATGGCCATTTGGGGTTCAAAGCTATGATTATTTTCTCTCTGATTACTGCATACTTCCAGATTGCTAGTCCAAAAAATATTTACTAGGGATGCTTGAACTGAGGTCTGTGAAATCTTCAAAAACATATAATTTGCGATCTGAATTGCAATAGAATGGATTTGCTTTGTAATTCTTTTGTATTCTGTCATTTTTTGTATTCACTTACAAACATAGTTCTGAGAAAGGGTCCACAGGCATCACCAGACTGTCCAAGGGGGCCAAGACACAGACAAGGTGAAAAATCTGCTCTACCAGATGAGGCAGCAGCCACTTTTAAATGAAAAATGAGAATAAGGTCTGACAGCATCAGTCCTTTTTGGAAAGTGAAGGGAAGTGTGTGTGTTTTTCTTCTTCATTAAGTGGGGAACCATTTTATAAATAGCCATTAACCTCATTCTTTTCAGTGTCCTGCTTCTATCTATAGACATTTTAAAGATGTTATGGTACTCTGTTGTAATAGGGCTAGAATGTCACATAGCCCCCTGCTCTTTCATTCAGGGGACAGATCCATTTAAATAATTTCTTTGGGAGCTAATCGTAGCCTGAGTCAGAGGCCATAAGGAGGAGGGTCTTCCCACTTTGTTCTTTCTCCTTCTCCTCCTTCTCTCCCTCTCCCCCTACTTTTTGCCCACGCACATCTTTTTATCCTACTCTCCCCTCTCAGCTTCTGCCCTGCCTCCTCCCCCATCTTGTTTTCAGAGATGAATTCAGGGCCTGCCATATTTCTTAAGTCCTTATAAGGCCATTTTGTGGGAATAGCCCTGCTCTAGAGACAGAGAACCTGGGTTCAAATCTCACTTTGGGTCCTCCCCACCTGTAGACCCCTCCATGGACTTAATACTCTGAATGGATTGGTTTCCCCAGTTTGGACATATTCCTGGTGATCCCTTCTTGTTTTTTGCCTGTGGTCTAGCATGACTAGTTTTCTGAAATTCTAGTCAATAGTTACTTGGTTCCACCATCCTCAATTTGCCCTATTAGAGTATAACCTTGAGGACAAAGACTATCCATTTTCACCTGTACTTTATGAACATCTGGCCAGATCCCAGCTGTTTGTTACTAGGAGGAAGTGCACCCTTTACATAGAAAGTCATCTGGGTCTTGGAGAGCTGATGTTTTTGTGTTGCCACTGCTAAGCCTCTGTTGGCCTTTAGAACCTTCATAACCCAGTCCCTTCTTACCTTTCCAGTCCTTTTATATACATCTCCTTGTTCCCACCCATATACTTTGCCATCTGGTAACACTGACCTGGCCTTTTGGTTCCTTCCCCTTTCCTGACTCCCCCAAGCCTGGAACTCTCCTTCTTCTGCCTCCTCTGGAATCCTTCAAGTCCCAGCTGAAATCCCACCATTTATAAGAAGATTTTCCCAGTCCTCCCTTTTAGATGACCTCCAATTTTTCCTGCATCTGTCTTTCACATACAGGTTGTCTGTCCATTATCCATCCTGTTAGACTGACAGCTACTTGAGGGCAAGACCTTTTTTTGGCCTTTGTATCCCCAGTTCTTAGCACCCAGTGCTAAACTCACAGTAGGCTCTTGACAAATGCTTGTTGACTTGGCTTACTTCTCTCTTTTCCCGTATTGTTATTGTGAGGCAATGGAAGGAGCCCTGTCTGAGGGGGTATGACTCTCCCATTCAGGAAGGAAGTTAGCCTAAATTAACTGTCAACTGGCAGCGGGTGACATAGTGTCCAGGCTTTATTCAGATTTTCCACCTTCCATTCTAGACCATCGACTCTCTTCCTGGTCTATTTGAATTCTTCTTCAAGACCTCCGCTTTCCCTTTTTATCTTTTCTTTTAATTTATTTAATCCATCCAACTTTTCCCTTTCTCCAGTGGCTGCTTAGGAGACTCCTTTCACTTGACTAAGGACACACTAAGTGCTCAGAAAAGTGATCATTAATTAGGTAAATTGTTATGCTCAAAGGAATCCAAAGAATGCCCTGGGGAAGAATAAAGTTGGTTTTTTCCAGTCCTTTTCATGCTAAACAGGTTGGTGAAGATGATGTCTGACTGGGACTAGGTTGTCTTTAGAGACCATTCTGTTCCCTGCATTCATTTTTCCTTTTGTCCCTGGAGTCTTTCCATTGATTGGATTTCTTTGGATTTTCTATGGGCAGTCAAGGAGGAGCCACTCCAGTTTTTCCGTTGTTCCCGGAACAGCTGCTGTGGCTTCCCAGTGAAGGGTCCACCCTGGCAGGTCATGTCTAGAGGGTGAGAGAGCTCAGGTTTCCTTTCCTTGATTCTGACCTCCTGGAGGGTGATAGAATGGGCTCTGTCTGAGTGGGCATGGTCAGGTTACTTTCATGAAAGAAGTTAATTAACTCTCAGCCATGTTAGAATGCAACAAACTCGTATTTCATAAGATTTTCTATCTTATGGAGAAGGCAAAGGGAAAGCCCAAATTGATTTTGGTATTTAATGAATGAAGTAAAGAATGAACAAAAAAGCTACCTAGATATCTTTCAATAAAGATTTTTTTTTTTTAAATCACAAAATACTGTTCCAGAGATTACTGGTAGTGTTTGTTGGTAGTGTGAAACCAACTTTTCCAACCTAATTTGTTCCAGCAAGAATTTATTTAGTAGTAATGTGTTCCAGGGGCTGGAGGTTGATTGATTCCTCAGGGGAGGGGGGCAGGTAGGAATTGGGAGGAGGAACAGATCACACTGACATGGAAACAAATGAGTATATACCTTTCATAGGTCATTAAAATCTTTTATTTTTATATCATGATAAGCTCTCCTTTCCTCTACATAGACCCTCCCCTTGTAATATGACAAAGAGTTAAGCAAAATAACTAACGCCATAACTGTGACTGACGATGCATGCCACACTCTGCCCTGTAGCCCTCCACCTCTCTTCTAAGAGCTGGAAGGTATGTTTCATTATCTGGGAGCAGCCAGGTGTCTATGTCTTTGGAGGGTTATTGTAGTCACTGAGGACCCAGACTGTTCTTCTGGGATCACTTAGTCTCAATTCATACGTATCTTCCGTTTCTCCTCGTTCTTTCCACTCCTCCTGGCTAGGGGAAAGCGGTAAAGCCATATGGCTTCTGTGAATCTTGGGATCTGGAAGGAAACTTAGAAGGCAGAGCATTAGCCTGGAATTGGAACTCAGGTCCTTGGACTCATTCCATTGCTCTGTGGAATTATGAGATATGAGGCTTGGCAAGTAAAGACACATTTGGGCTTTTCACCCAATTTTCCTCCTCTAAATACCTTCCTGAATCCTACTTTAGCGATTCACCATGGAAAGAAGGGGTTGCAGGGTTTGGGGGGCACCCTGGCTGGAAGCACTATAAGATATGGGCCTGGGGACAGACTGATGCCTCAGCTGACCAGCTTTGTTTATGGTCTTTGTGTCTCATCACCAGGAAGGTTAGCTGCCTGGGGAGGAATTCTTTTACCTGTAACCACTCTGAAAAGTTATAATGGTGTGGAGGAGCTAGGCAGCTCAGTAGGATGATGCAATGGATGTGGGAGGAGGAAGACAGCTCAAATCTGGTCTCAGATTTCCTGTGTGAGCCTGGGCAAGTCACTTGTCTGCCTCAAATTTCTCTGTTTGTAAAATGGGGTTAAAAATAGCTCCTACCTCCCAGAATTGTTGTACAGATTAAAAGAGATAATACTTGCAAAACTCTTTGTAAATCTTAAAGAGCCATATAAACATCAGCTGTACACCCAGGGTTGTACTGGAACCAGTTGTACCAGCTCACTAAAGCTGATTGTTAAAATTTCAGTGTGTGCATTTATACTTTGGAAATCAGCAAACACTGGTTTGATATAGAATTTTATGGATCTTTCTACACTTAGATTGATGGAGAAATGGTAATAAAGCAGAATAACTTAAATTTTTTGGTTGTTGCTGGCTTTTTTTTTTTTTTTTTGGAAAACCAGTAGTTAAACATTCATCAGCAATCCCCATCTCCCCCGACCCTCCCACCTGTGAAAGTAATGCCCACCTTGATGAAATCCCAGGTCCTTTGTGAGACCGAAGTGAGAAAAAAAACCATCTCCAAGTTGAAATAGATTGAGTTTGACCAGGTGTTCCAGGGATATAATTAATGCCTATGTTTTAGGCATCCTGGCACTGCTAGGACTTAGCCTGTTGCTCTACGCATGACCCAGGATGAGAATTCTTAAGTTAAGGACATTCTTTCATTTGCCATGCAAGCTAACATGCTTGGATCTGCCCCCAACACTTTCAGATCAATGTGACTGGCGATGTTTAGAATTCTTCTCAGAAGAACTGACTCATGGCGCTGGTGTCCAGAGCTAACGGGACCATGGAAAGAATCCTTTCAAAAATACTTTTAAAAGGTTAGAGCAATCGCTTGAGAAGGTTTGTTCCATGTTTAACGTGCTTTTCCCCAACAGAAAATTAAATATGGCAGCCTGATGGACTCGGTGAAGAACGTCTGTGTGGGGGATCACATTGAAGAGATCAACGGACGGAATATCGTTGGGTTGCGGCACTTTGACGTCGCGAAGATGCTTAGAGAGCTCAAGAAAGACCAGTCGTTTTCGCTGAAGTTAATCGAGCCCAAGAAGGCTTTCGGTGAGTGTCTGCTTGAGTCGGTGCGTCTTTGCCACGGCCGTGGCTGTGACCAGCCTCGGGTCCCGCCCCCCCAACCACCCCCCCACCCCCACCACCCATCCAGCCTGTGCGCCTCCTCTAAGGAAGAGAATGGCTGGGTCCTGGGCCCTAACCCTGAAGCCTCGGGACTTGCTGGAAAGCCTCAGGTCTGCTCCAAGTCCTTCTCTGGAGGCTGCAGCAGGCTCCTGGAAGGCAGGGAGCCCCACCCCAAGGGAGCCGAAAGCTCCTCGGTCTCCCAGCATGGCGGGCTGAATGCCCGGCTGCCCCCGACAGCGGCTGCTGCTCGAACGCGGCTCTGAGATTCCGCACAAGTGGAGACGGATGTAGTTAGAAACAACTTGGGTTTCAGACCCAGCGATTGCTTTTCGAAGGCCAGAAGGGAGAGCCTTCGTTGAGGGGACATCCCTCTGCCTGTTTGGGCTCCAACAGCTACCTTTCAGCCTGGCCTTCAGCCCCCTCCACGCCCCAAGAGACCACCTCCCTTGGGTTTCTTAACATCCTACACCATGTGGATCGCTGCCTCTGATGGCCCCCTCTCAAGCCAACAGAACCCAAGGCTCAGTGACTCCTCGGGGTGCAGCCACCCCCACCCCTATTCTGAGTCCACAAAGAAGGTGCGTTGGTGACTTATAGGCAAGGAGGGGAGAGTGACTCTCCTGCCCTGAAGTGTGAGCCGTGCATCTGGGGAGAAAGCTAGATTGGAGGGGGTCAGATAGCTCAGTGGACAGAGTGCTGGACCTGGAGTCAGGAAGCCCTGAGTTAAAATCCTACCCTCAGACACTTACTGACTGGGTGGCTCTGCGCAAGTCACCCTCAGTTTTCTCAGCTGTAAAATGGGACAGTAATAACACCTGCCTCCTAGGGTTATGGTGAGAGTCAAATATGATGGTTATTTTTAAAGTGCCTGGCACATAGTAGGCACTCTAGAAATGTGAGCTATCATGATGAGAAATCACAGGGCCTGAGTTCAAATCCTGGCTATGCCATGTGGAGCTTGGGTCACCTTGAGCTTTAAGTCTATAATTCTGTGCTCTGAGGACACGCCTGGGACAGAATGTCCCGGGCTTGTCCCAGGTCACAGACATGGCTGAAGAACACCAGTGCACCCTGCTCTGTGTTGATCCCAAATGGAGGAAGGCTTGGTCTGAAACATGTGATGATGCCACCCCGAGATCACATGTGTGTGCTCACAGATCACACATCACATGATTAAAGTGGGCAGGAACACTAGAGTCCCCCCTTGGCCAACCTGTCCCTGGGATCATGCAATAGGTGATCTTCCAGATAAAGAACTTGTATGTATGACATCATTCCAGACATAGTATTCCTGGTATCTGTATGTAGCACAATGTTCTATGTGTGATACTTGCATGTAGCACAACATTACAGGGATGGTGCATGTGTGCGGTACAATGTTCCATGCATGGTACTTATATGTAGTAGTTTCCCAGCATACATGCATGCAGTACAACACCCCAGGGATGATACTTGCATGTAGCACACTATTCCAGGGATGGTACATGTATGTAGTAAAATGTCCCAGGCATGGTACTTGCATGTAACACAACTTTCCAGGTATATGCATATACTATATCATGACATTGATGATAGATGCACGCAGCACACCATTCCAGGGATGGTACATGCTTGTAGTGCAATGTTTTGGGTATGATATAACCTGTCTCTCTCCCTCCCCCATCCTGTACAAGAAATCTGTTGACTTGTCAAAGTCAAGTTCTTTGACCTGGCCTGGCCACAGTTCCTAATCTTGGGCTTCTGGTCACACAGTCATTTTGTATCACATGCTTCCATCTTAGCTCTTCTGATATTAGGAGCTCAGATTCAGAGCTGGAAGGGAACTTACAGCTCATCAGGTCTGACTCCTTCCCAGCCCCCATTTTTACAGATGAGAAAAGCATGCCAGAGGCAGGATTTGGACCCAGGTCATCTGACTCCCTTGTAACCTCTTTGCTTTCTAACAAACAGACAAAGCCCAAGTTGACATTTTCACAGCGGTTTTAAGGTTTTTGAGACTTCTTACATACGTAATCTGAGACAGACACTATGGATAGGAGGATGAAGAAATCTCATTTCAGAGAGGTCCAGTGATTTCCCCATGGTCACAGTCAGAACATGTTAGGAGAGCATTTGAACCCAGGGTTCTGGAAGGCCATACAGAGGGTACTGGTGGCAACTCCAGTAACTCACTGATTGCAAGCAGATGCTGAAGACACTCTGATGCATTCTTAAGGGTGCCATTCTTGGCACAACTCATTGACTCCCAAGGGTCAAGGCATCTAACCTTTCCCTGCTGGACCTTGAGGCAGGATGGTGGCTCCTGTAAAGTCTGCTCTTGGGATGCCTTTGGTGGCCCCAGTTTGCCATCTTCTTTGTTGGGTTGATCTGTCCTCCCTCCTGGCCAGCCCCTTCTGTTCTGGGCCAGAAGGTCTGGGCAGCTTGCCCAGCCCTTATCAGGCAGTGTCTGGAATGTTTCTTGAGAGGTGGTTTTAAGGATGGAGGTCATTTCCTTTCCCTCTTCTGCCTTTCCCAATGACCTCAGCGCTGTGAAATTGGCCTGTAAAACTGAGCGTTTTCCCAAGGCTATGGAAATCTGTTCACTCCTTTAAAGGACTAGATCTCTTCACATGGGTTTATTAACCCTTTTGTGGGTTTTAATAGTGTAGAAGTTCCTGCCAAACCCTGAGAGTGGAAAAAACTGTTGACTTCGTTTGGTCAGTGATGAAGTTGGAAACCAGATTATAGAGAGTGAAGAAGGAACTGAGAGGACAGGAGTGGAGGCAAACCTCCAAGAGAGGTCAAATAGGAACTCAGGGCTTCCTGACTCCAGGCCCATTGCTCTCTCTTCTGTGCTCCCTGCTGCCTCGGGGATGGTGATGGGACAAGGGGTAAGAAGGGAAGAGATTCAGAGAGAGGAGGATGGTGTGGAGTTTACAGAGTGGAAGTGGGGAAAAAAAGAAATGTGAAATCAGAGCAGGAAGATGGGTAAGGAAGGTCCTGGGGGGCAGAGGATGGGTTTGGGGGAGCGTGGGATAGTGGGCACTTTGGGTCATGGGATGGTAGGCAGTTTGAGTTAGCTAGAGGGTCGCCAGAGTGTTGACTAAGGAAGGGGAAAACTGTGGGGAGTGATGAGGTCCAGGGTGGAACTGTTCCCCATGTGAGGTGGAGAGGCTGAGGAACTGGGGGGTTAGGGAGCTTTGAAGCTCATCACCCAGGGGCAGAATTCCTTGAGAAAACTCTGGAAAATCACCTGGAGCTGGCATACAGCATCCACCATGATCTGCATGGGTCAGAAATTGTAACTGAGTGAACTACCAAGAAAAGGTGCATGGACAGATGATTATGGTAACGAGAGTGTCTGGAAATGGCGATGGGTTAGTTTGATGGGAGGAGTAATGGGGATCCTCTCTCTGAGACTGGGCACAGGGTGCCACAGTGAAGTTCTTAAAGATTGGGTCTGAGTGCATAACTCTTCTAATCAATAAATTCCAGTGATACCTTATTGATCCTCGAATCCTATGGCCATCTTTATCTCAACCTTTTACATTTGATTTTTTTTCTAAATTTGTTAATGCACACAATTATTGGCATTCTAGGATACTATATACTTTATAAACATATAATGGGGGAATCTGTGATCAGTTTTTTAAACTAATAGATGTCACTTCCCCCCAATTTATTCGATGTATAGTTTATTTGCATATAGTTATTTGCATGAGGTCTTCTCAGTAGATGGGCAGCTCTTCCAGGGCGAGGGCTAGCTTTTACCTTTCTTTGTAATCCCAGAGTTTAGCGCAGTGCCTCGCACATGAGGTGCTTAATCGATGCTTGTTGACTGACTTCATGATCCATAAAGTTTTCCAGAACACTTAGAATCCCCATCACACCATGATCCATTATCCTTAATTATTCCATGTTCACATCCATGGTTTCCAGCCTGAGCCGATGAGCCCTAGATGTTAAAGATCTTTCTTCTCTTTAATCCGGGAAGCCCATTGTACTTCTCAGTCTTAACAATGGATGGCGTGCTGCACTTGAGTTCAGGAAGATCTGGGGTAGCCGCCAACAGGAAGGGCCAAGCTGACAATTTGCAGACAGGTCAGTGTTTGTAAATGTTTCATGGGCATCATGGTTGCAGTAGCTTGAATGGTATGTGGGAAACCTTTCCTGTCGAATCAATAATAACTTTTTTGGATGATAATGATGTTGCTTCTGGGCCTGGAAGTTAGAGTAAATACAATTCCCAGTCTCCAGGAGCCCAGAGAAACATGGCAGACGTTGGTGAAATACGGTTTGATTTAGCTTTCCCTTTGGCGCCACCAAGTGGTTAGCTTTGATCTAGTCTCGTACAATCCTTTCCTTTGGGGATTAAACATTTTTTTGCTTTATCAGACTCAGACAGGTCCTTTCCCCTGATTATTTAGGTATTGTCTAAAGGTCTGTAGATTAGAAGTGGCTCCCAAAGACAAAATATAGGAAAAACTTCAGGAAAATTCATTTATTTTGGGATAGATGGGGAGAGTTATAGAGTTAGAGAAGTTTTTGGTCTTTTTATTTTATGACTTTATATCACTTTCACCCAACTCTTGAAAGGTATGCCTTAATATGTGGCAATTTTTTTGTTTTAAGTTAATGTAAATGAAGATTTATTTAGTATTTTTTTTTATCATCAATGCAGTGCTTTGTTCTTCTCTAAGGCATGCTATATTAGAAGATCTCTACGTGTGACCCACTTCCCACTAGATCCTATGGAAGGAGCCAGGAATCTCTTGTGTCTAAAGCTGTCTCCTCCAGTGTCCAGGATAGTGTTTTGCATGTAGTAGGTGCTTGATAAATGTTTTTGGAAGTGAATAACAGAGTGTGGCCAAGTCTGAATAACCTAAACTGGCAAATCATAAACAAATAATTTTGAAATAGTTGAATATTAGATTTCGGATGAAGCACAGAGACTCGAGTTCAGTTTGCTCATTTTGTAGATGAGGAAACCGAGACCCAGAGTCATAGATTGGTTCAATGGGAAGGAGTGTATGGGAGGGAAGGACCCAGTTTCAAGGAGCAAGAGGCATTTTGAAAGGAGATTTGGAGGGCTTGGGAGTTATGAAGGTGGCCAAGGCTTGAAATTTGGGCAGGAGAAACTTGAGGAAACAATCATTTGGAGTAAGAATGGCTAGAGCTGGAAGGGAGCTGGGTGAGCACTTGGTCTCCACCCCTTGCCCTGCCCGTCCCTGATGTTGTCCAACTCTGACTTCCTCTTTTAGCCAGGGGGAGCCTCTTGCTTACAAGGTCCCCACGTCTAAGACATGATGTTCACCCCTCCTGCAAACCTCCTTTTTTTGGTTTCCTGTTGTACCATGTCTTTTCAGTCTCTTGGGCAGTCACCTGGGTTTACACCCTGGAAGTCAGCCCTGACTCATCCTTCTCCTTCTGTGCCCCACATTCAGAGTTGGGAAGTCCTGTGGATTCTATGCTCCTGGTGGCTGTTGCACCTATGCCCTTCCCTCCATTCACACAGCCACCATCTGAATCTGGGCCCTCATCTTTTCTTTCCTGAACCCCCACAGTAGCTTTCTAATTGCTGACTCAAGTCTCTCCCTACTCCCATCCATGCTCTCACAGCTGCCAATGTGTGACCAGGGCACTCCTCTCTGTAAGAAACTGAAGTGACTCCCTCTGATTTCTAGTCTATCTGGTGCCTATCTATCCTGGCTTGTTGTCTCCCCCTCCCCCTTCCAGACACTTTAGTCTACTTCCTCTCTTATGTAGAGTACAATCCATCTCTCACCTCTGTACCTTTGCAGGGGAGTGTATAGGTATTCAGGGAAGATTGGCACCTTTGGTATGTGGGCTGCCATCCACCTTTGGTGATCCCACCTGGGGCTCCAAGAAGCTGTAGCCATGCAACCAACCTTTGCCGGGCTTGTCCCACCCACCCTCCATGCCTGTTATGGACTCCTTCCTCTCCTTTGTCTTATAGAACCTCTACCTTTCTTCAAAGTAGAGCTTGGTGTTACCCCTAGAGGAGGTCCTTCCTCATCCTTTCCTCCATTTTCAGTGCTCTCTACCTCCCCCAATTATTTGATTTATTCTGAACATATCATGAATACATTTGTGTGCATGTTGTCTACTTCCCCCAGTAGAATGGAGGCTAGCACTGTTCCATGTGTGTCTTTGAATTCCCAACATGTGGCCAAGTGCCCAGCATGTAGCAAGTGATAGGCTGTTGGTGTGGTGTTGCTTCTTTTGGAGAACAGAGGATTGGAATACCGTACCATACTCAAGATGTGGTTGCCTGAGATCCAATGAGCAGTAGCAATGATACTCAACTTTTCCAGGACCTGCCTCTGCCTGGGAAGCTAGGTCTGCAGCTCTCTCTACCTGCTGCCTGGGCCTGGCTCTTTCTGTTTTCAATATTCATGGATCATTGTGCCTGTACTCTGCGCCAAATCCTCCCCATAGAGTTTGAAACCTTCTGGTGCTGCCACCATTATCTCTTTCCTTAGGTGCCTTTCCCTCCAATCTGTCCTTTCCAAATGCTTCTTCAGATTCATCACGTGAGTGAGCTAGACTGTCTCTGGATGGTCCTGTTACCTCTTGGGAAATGTTGACTCTTGTCCATTAGCTTTTCTTGGTGCCAGAGGATTTAGAGCTTGAAGGAACTTTAGGGAATATTTAGATCACAGACCTAGAGCTGAAGGTGCCTTTGGGATACCTTGCCCAATCTCCAACCAAATGGAGTCCCTGAAATTATCCAAGTGTTAAGTGACAGAGGCCAGTTTTGAACGCTACATCGCTTCTTACTGGGAAATCAAAACTCAAGTATGTGTAAATTGGTACTATAGTGCAGAGCCTAGCACACAGGAGGTGCTTACCTTCTGTACCTGACTGTCTCTCTTTAGTGCTCTGAAACCCCTTCTCTAGAACATAAAAATCAATCTAACCTTGGAGGCAGGATGGAGGATGGATAGATGGAACCCAAGACATGTTCAGATTCTGGCTTTGCTGCTTATTACATGGATATCCTTGGGATTTAACCCTTGTTGGATCTTGGTTCCTAATATGTGAAAGGAAAGGACTGGTCTAGGTCATCCCTGAACTCCCCCCTAGCTCTGGACATGTGTTTCTGTGACACTGACCACTCTTCATTTTGGTGGTTGTTCAGTTGTTTTCAGTCTCTCCATGACCCTATCTGGACTTTTCTTGGAACAGATACTGCAGTGGTTCCCCATTTCCTTTTCCAGATAATTTTACAGATGAGGAAATTGAAACAGAGTGACTTGCCCAGAGTCACACAGCCAGTGAGTATCTAAGAACGGGGCTGGAATTCCAGACATCTTTGAACTATAGAGCAACAGGAATGCTACTTTCATCTTGGGGCCATTGCTACAGTAACAATACTGACGTACTGTGCTCTTTATGGTTTATAAGGTGCATCTATGCAGTCTCTCTTTTGGGCCACAGGGCAACCCTGGTAGGGAAGTCATGCACATTTATTGCCCCATTTTGTGGATGAGGAAACTGAGGCCAGTTTACCCCAAAGCTACCCAGTGGAGGGGCCAGGATTTGAATCAAGATCTCCTGACTTCAAGTGCTGGAGCCCAAGTCATGGGTCTGTCCTTCAGGGCTATCTGTAACTGGGGCTTACTGTTAGAGCAGGAAGGCCATGTTTGCTCTTTATTAGCATGCTGTGGAATCTCATCCATTTTACTGTTTATTGTGTGTTTAATACAGAAATACAGCCAAGATCAGGGGCTGGAAAGACGACGGTTGGAAAAATCACCTCTGGAAAGGGAACCTTACGGCTGAGATCAAGAGGCCCTGCCACTGTGGAAGAGCTGGTAGGTCAGGGTCGGACTCAGGCCTCAGAAAATCTGCAGATGTTGGCAAGCATGAGAGCTGGACTCCGGTCATAATAGAGCGAAAGAATCCGGTTGCCCGGCTGCAGAGAGAGTTCTTGCGCATTTGTAGTCAGCATGCTGAGAAGGAAGCAGCGCTGCCCCTTTGGGTTTGTCTGTCAGCAGGGTCCAGGCAATGTGGTCCACAGTGAAACCTGGGCCACCCGGAAGCCTGGCCTCCTGGAAAGTGCTGAACATAAGGAAAAGAAGGAAGTAATTCTTGGGAAGTGATGGGGTTGTGCTGGGGCACCTACCCATGGGAATGGGCAGAGGAGGGCTGAGAACCAGAAGGTGGAGCCCGCAGATACAGGCGAATAGGAGGGAGAAGCAGGTGGGCTGGGACACTTCAAAATTCACAAATTCATATTAAAAACATTTATTCAGGTTTTCCTCCTCTTTGCAAGTCAGTGTGCTTCTTGCTGGGGACACAGACAAAACCGGAACAATTACCGCCCCTGTGAATCAGGCTAGTCTAGATTTAGAGCCAGACAGATCTTAGGAGTCTTTGTTGTGCAGATGAAGAAATTAAACTTAACCCAGAGAGGTCCCACAGCTGGAAAATGTTTGAGGCAGCATTTGAACTTAGGTCTTCCTGACTCAAGGTGTGGAGCTCTAGCCACTGGGTCACCTGGTTGCCTCTCCATAACTACAGTGAAGCCAGGTCCTCAGACTCTTGATCCAGTAGACTTTCAGTGGCCCCACAATGGTCTTGAATTCATACCAGGGGAGAATCACTTGAAGAATTCCAAGGAAGAGTGGGCTTAGGGAGGATGTGAGCTGTGTCTTTAGGACTCTAAAGGGTCTATTTGTGAAAGAAGAATTTGGCTTATTTTGCTTGGTCTCAGAGGGCAGAAGTAAAAATAAGGGATTTAAGTTCCAGAGAGACAGATCTCGGCTGAACATGAGGAAAAAGTTTTGAATTATTGAAGCCAAGCACAAAGGGTGTAGCAGACTGCCCGTGTCCCTACACGGCTCTGTGATGTGGTTGAAAGAAAAGAGTCACAGGAGGTGGGAAAAGATAGACCAGTTCCATTTATTGATCTGAGGGTTAGGATTTATATAGACAGAATCTGCAAAGTCTACGTGACATTCTGCTCATCTCCTGACCCAGTGATTTGGCCAGACTTATTGTCTTTACAGGCTATTAGCCTGGAGGACATCTATTTTATGTATCCCTTGTTTTCTGTAGTTCCCATGTTTGTTTCATGAGACAGCAACATCTGGGGGGCATGGAGAGCCATTCCAGATGATAATGAGCTCAGTCTCCAAGAACAGTTCCCCCAAAGGTCTTTCCTGATCTTGTCAATAGCACTCCACCCTGGCCCTCAACAATTCCCCCTTTCTTTTGTTGTGACCAGAGATAGGGTATTCAGGTTTGAAAAGCTTGCCCATGAGAGAAGGCACCTATGAATGTGTGGCCATACAGAGAAACAAAGGGATAGAGGTAATATAGACATGAGCCTAAGGGAATGGGGATGCAAAGGGATTTGTATTAGCAACATAATCCCAAATCACTTGCAGCTTCCTTGGAGTCAAGATTTCCTTTGGAGGCCTGGTCTATAAATTATATATAGAGGTATTATAATGGACAGAAGTAACACCAATGGAAATGAACCTACAATCACATCTTATGAGCAATCTTGTTTCAAAAACAACTTTGTTTCCCACCAGCACAATAGTTTCCCTTAAAGTATCCATTAAATTGTATGTGAAGCCAATGCTTCCACAAAGCTTATAATGCCTAAAATAATGCAACTTATACATCCTTCTGTCTTACTTTCAGCATTAACTGATTAAAAGTTTGATCCGATACACAGATACCAGCCTTCACTTTTGATAGCCATTACAGCAAACCTAGGACACATAATTACAGATTTAATGCTAGTGTTAGCTATATGAAAACCAACATATTCAGTGATAGTACAATGAAAACATGTTATTTCCCAATCACAAAAGCAAAAAGTAAAATTGAAGCATGTTATTTCCCAATTACAAAAGCAAAAAATCTATCTATATCAATTTGTTTCCCAAAAACCTTAAACCCATGTGCAACCATAATTACCTATTTTCCCTCCCCATTTCACCACCTAACCCAAAGTGGATTATGTGGAAAAAGTCCATCTATCTTCTCAATCAGTTCCTTCTGGTGCAGTGGTCAGCTGGAGGGTGCCCAGAAGCTGGGTGAGTGTCGTCATTGTCCTGTCAGTCCTATGACGGGTTCACTGTGGTCCTTGATCCTAATCTTCTCCGATGTATGACAGAGGTCGGTATCCAAATCATTTCTTCATTTCCTGTGGAAATAGAAACATAACCTCGCCCCCATGTTAGCACAGGGCCTGTCTGTGTTGTTCCATTTCACCTTCACTTATTTCCAATCAGTGAGGTGTGTTTTCTTTTTTTGAAATTGTTTTTGAGTGGGCATAAGCCCCTCTCTATCTGGTATCAGGAAATTAATGGTATATAATACCGTGTCAACTCTTCTTCTCATCCTTTTGCCTTCTCCCCCTTTCTTTTGTTTTTGAAGGAATGTTATGTCACTATTGCGATGTTCTACAATGACTTGAACAGTAGGATTATATGGGATGCCAGTTCCTGTCTTCTGTATGACAGACAGAACTTAATAAAGGCTTGACTAGTATAAGCCGGACCATTGTCTGTTTTTATAATTTGTGGAATATCCAGAATTGCAAAATACCTAAACAGATGCTCAATAACAAATTTTGTTGATTCCCCAGTTAGTGGGGTGGCAAATTACACCTGAATATGTGTCTAGTCACATGAAGGTATTTATTCCTTCCAAATTCTGGGATGTGTGTGACATCCATTTGCCATATTTCAAGAGGACTGCATCCTCGAGGATTGATGGATGTGTTGGATGGAGCTGGCAAAAACGGAATACAATGTGGACAAGATTTAACAATACTTGCTTGCTCTCTAGTAATGTGAAATTGCTTGTTAAGCATGGAGGCTGACTGATGAAACTGGTTGTGGGAATGCTGTGCTTCTAAAACTGTCAGTGTGAGCAAGCTGTCTGCTTGTCTATATCCCTCTAAAATAGCCCCTAGCACTTCTGTATGAGATGGGACCTAAGATCTTTTGGGGTAAGGGATGAAGGTCTCAGCTTCTGAAATTGCATCCTGCTGAGATTGGATGTAGAGCTGTCTCTGCCTTGATAGGTCCTATTCAAGGGATACATAACTTGAGCAGTTATCTGGAAGTTGCTGGCTTGCACTCTGGAAAAGATAAACCTGGCATGGAGGTTAGACAAAGACCAAACAATGACAATTTCCCTGGCATAAGAGACAAACGTGGACAGTCTGGGCTAAGGGCAACAGATTTGAATATGAAAAGCCAGATGAAGTGGGAAGATTCAGGAAGACCTGGCTACAAATTTGAATATGAAAAGCCAGGTTAAGTGGCAAGACTACCATAGACAAGATAGCTCACAAGTTATCTCTCTTCACTAGCATAACTATTGTCCTAAATAGGAGATTTCAAACTTAAACCTTACAACTGAATAGATATCATTGTTTCACAGGCTAATTTCTCCTTCTGATTACATTTACTCTGTAAGAAAAACTTTTAGAAATTAAGTTGTTAATAAGTTCAAACACTAATTTTTAACTTTTGCTTAGGCCATGCAATGACTACAAATTCAGATTACAAGAGAAAAATATCTTTTTCAGCTTTATAGATCAGTACATGTTAATTTAGCAATACATTGTCTTGAAAATGAAAATTTAAAACTGTTTAAAACTTGTCCTGATGTTAACAGTCACTAAACTTTTATAAAGAAAATTAGTTGAAGACCTTTAAAATGATGGTTTTCTTTTTACTTTAAAAATAAACCCTTAAAATTAAAATCCATTAAAGCTTAGTTGGTATGAAAATGTCCTTAAGTGATATGAATGCCCAAAGTATTACAACAAAAGATGCAATATATACTCTCACATTGATAACAGTAAGAGACTGATTATGGAAAAACACTACTGCTTATAAAATTCTTTTAGACAATGGGGATATCTTAGGTGAGTCTTAGGTGAGTTTACTTGGATTGGGGCACATGTTTTGTTGGTCACTTACTATTTATTGATCATAGAAATTTGCTATAGAAAGAGAAAGCAGAGACATGTGACATAGCAAATATGACAGAATAAACCATTCTTGACTTTGTTTGAATTCAGATTAGAATGAAATTCTCCAATTATGTAGTATCTGTGTCATAGCCAGACTCAGGAATAGTCAGGTGGGAAATATTCCCTTTGAGTAGCTTGTGGTATTTCTCTCAGATACTGATTTAATGCAAACAACTATACTCAAATTCAAACTCAGAAACAAAAATATTTGTGGTCTCAAATGTCTTTCACCTTAAATAACACAATTCCTTCATCAGCTCAGAGCCAGATAGTCATTCCTATTCTCATGGAGTTATAGTAAGCAATAATGATTTACTAGGACTCATATGCATAAGGGAATTCCATTAAGATCTTTCCTTTTCAAGTTTAAAACTTGTTCAAATGTAAAAACCAATTGCAAAGAATCCTCTCCATATATTACACTTCTAAGCAAGTCCCATTCATTGTTTATAATTTGTATAAGCCAATCAAAGTTTCTTTCTCAGGGTTGATGACTACCTATAGGGATGGTTTCCTAAAAGCCTTCCGCAATTTTACAAAATAAAGGGGATCAATACCGCACCCATGCTGGCCAACCCCTAAGCATACCGAAAAAATTTTAATTCAATTCCTTTTCTACATACAGTAATCAATGAACAATTTTAGGTTTAGCATTAAAACAGTAACTCCAAATAACTTAACAATCTTACAACTTTTAAAGTGAAAGCCAAATTGTTTGAGCTGAAAACTTCTTTAACCAAGGTGAAAATACCTGGTTTTCTAAGTGACAATTACAAAAACCAAAACATTTTAAGACAAGGTTAGCAGGACTGGTAAAATTTAAAATAACGTAACTGGTTTTACAGTCTTGCCAACATCTTTTGGTTTCAACAATGTCCAGATTTAGAAACTGGTTTCTCTAACACTTTCTGAATTGCAGGGCTTACTCAATTTTTACAATACAAGACTATAACACTTTAGAAGCACAACCTTAGGTGTCATTAATTACATTTCCAAACCATCACATATAATTATTAGAACACTGGGCTTACTAAATATAAGGGCTGGTTGGCTTGTGATCTCTACTGCTGTGACCCAACCCCTACCCTCTGGGAAGGGTAAATTAAATTTCCTACTATTCTTTAGCATTCTCTTCTCTTGATCTAATCTAGGATGATAAGAGTTACAATTCACTGTAGTCCTAGCTGGATAATGAGTTGGGACTGCAGGGCAAAGAAAGTCTTAATTTTTCTAACCTTTACTCAAGTAAATTTTACTTCTGTATCCACTCCTTAAGAACTTCTTTGAAAGAGAGGGCTTTTGAATCTACCAGCTTAAGTAAGGAAGACTTCTGGACAACTATCCAGTGGCACCAAGTCTCCTCCATTCTACTGGAGAGTTCAAAAGCTTTATCTCTGCTGAGGTATCTTTTTTTTTTCAGATCTATTTCATTTATTTTTCCAATTTGCCTTAGTGCCAAATAATGTAACAAATTCTGACCTGTTTTAAACATCCAATTAGGAGTGACATGTTTCACTTAAAATGACCAGATTACTACTTTCTGGTTTTTTCCCATTATACAAAAACTTCTCTTTCAGGTGAGGCATTAGATAATTAAAATGCTAGTCAACCTGTCTCTGATATGAGGAAAAAGCTTTCCTGATTTTCTTGTCTTTCTCTCCACCTTCCCAACCTGGCCAGGGTTGGAAGGTAGAAAGAGAGAGTTTTAAAAACAACTTTCCAAAACTTTCATGCTTTCCTGAAACTGCCTTTAGCAATAAGGTTAGTTTCTCCTTTCTTTCTCCCATACTCCTCCCTGATGCTGCAGTCATCAGAGAGGGATGAGGGGGAAGGAAAGAGAAAACATAGGAAAGACTAACAAACACACTCACACAGAACATAGAGACAGAATACATTTATTTACAGACAATAACACAGAATTCAAAAAACTGAGAAAAGATTGTCAAAAATCCTCTGCACAAATTAGACCTATGGCTTGATTTCTTTTACTTTGTTCCAAACATGCTTTGTGAAATTCAAATTTCCTCCTTCAAGAATGACTATATAAATTACACCAATCAGTGGGGTATAGGGCTGTCTGTAAAATGCTATCTAGAAGAGACTAAATGTAAGGATTACTTGGTCCATAATTGATTGCCCTTTGCTTTAATTCCTGTAAAAATTTAAATTCCAGAGGAGTGAATTCTCTTGCAACTCTTCGTGGGTTAATGGGACCTGGGGTTTCTGGAGGAGTATAGAACGACAGCGGTTCTGGGGGAACTGAGGGTTCCAGGGGTGCTGAAGCTTCCTCTGACCAGGAATCTACCTCTTCTTCCCCTTCCTCCTTCTCCGCAACCACCTCTACCTGAGTGTTTTTGCTCTTAAAAAGTATCTGACCCATTGCTAACTTTACTTTTGCTATTTATCTATCAATACTGATTTCTTATGCACAGAATCTGCCTTTTGATTCTGTTGACACAGTAAGCTCTCCTCATAAGCCCGTAAGTGCTGAGATTTTACTGTGCCTGCATAAACCTTGAACACAAAGTGAAACACCCCTGCTGGGCTTCTTCGAGGCTTCCCCTTACCTTTGTTTCTAAGGGGGCCACTCACCGAAAGAGGAGTCCTTTCCCTGGATCAGGTCCCTGATTCGGGCGCCAGATGTAGCGGACTGCCCGTCCCTACATGGCTCGGTGATGTGGTTGAAAGAAAAGAGTCATGGGAGGCGGGAAAAGATAGACCAGTTCCGTTTATTGATCTGAGGGTTAGGGTTTATATAGACAGAATCTGCAAAGTCTAGGTGACATTCTGCTCATCTCCTGACCCAGTGATTTGGCCAGACTTATTGTCTTTACAGGCTATTAACCTAGAGGACATCTATTTTATGTATCCCTTGTTTTCTGTAGTTCCCACGTTTGTCTCATGAGACAGCAACATCTGGGGGGCATGGAGAGCCATTCCAGATGATAATGAGCACAGTCTCCAAGAACAGTTTCCCCAAAGGTCTTTCCTGATCTTGTCAATAGCACTCCACCCTGGCCCTCAACAAAGGGGTAGGGCATTGACTGGATAGAGTGACTGGATGATGCCTGGAGGAGTACATTGTACAGAGCATTTTAGGCCCCCAAATGGATTCTGTGAAAATTAATTTTGTGGAAAATTGGCCCCATTCTGTGTCTGGAAGGTGGTGCCTAGGTGGACCTTTGGAGCTGAGAGCCCCCAGCATCTTTTATAAGAAGTCAAGCTGAGTCAGTGTCCCAGGCAGCAGATGGTTGGTCCCATTCCTGGGGGCACACAGTGACTGAGAAGACCCTAGGCAAACATGCTGTCTTGTCTTGTGTCTTTTGCTAGACATTTCCCCATGACATTTTGGTCTGGTTCAGGACTGTTGATGGTCATGTTTGACAACTTTGTCTGTACTATTGGCAGGATCTTCTGCATATTGAGGAACTCATGCCCAACAGAATCACCTAGGGGAACTAAGTAAAGCTTAAATTATACTTATTATCCTATATTTTTGAGGGCAGGGTGGAACATCATCCCTTATCCAATGTATTTTCATAAAAGCTTTTCACAGAAAAAATCTAGCCTTCAGAGAACCAAGCCCACATCATCTGGGAGCTGAACTCAGCACCATTGGCCAAGTATTCTGAATTCTTGGCTGGAACTAATCTAAGTATATGAAATCAAATGATGGTGAGAATCAGTAGTGAGGGACGAGGCAGGTCCAGAGTGTGTGGGTTGCTGTGGATTTGCCAATAATCTAACACCTTTTTTCTCTCCTCTTTAATAAAGCCTTCGGAGACAGATGAGAAAGTCATTGAGAAGGTGGATTATCTTCTAGAATTGTACCTGGGGATCCGAGATATTGAACTAGGTAAGAATCTGCCATTTATAAATAATGGCTTTTTTATACCTTAGTCCCATAAAGTCAGTTGTATTTATTGTTAACTTGTAATTATCTCCGAAGCTATAATTATCAAGGTAATGAGAGATGGCCTTGGTAGAAATGACTCCAAATGGCTGAATAAAATATGGAAATTAGGCAGAAGTTCATAGCACTGATTGATGTAATGAAGGTAATGAAGAGTCAGTGCTGGCAAAAGAGGAACTGTGTGTGAAAGGGGAATTCTGCAATGTAGCATGTTGAATCTTTTTTTTTTTTTGTAGTAAATAGCATTTTGATTTCTGAGTTCCAAAATGTTTTCCCTCTCTCCTTCCCTTCCCCCTTGCCACAAGCAATATGATACAGGTTACACATGTGCCATCATGTTAAACATTCTTCCCCATTAGTCATGTTGGGAAAGAAGAAATAGAACAAAAGGGAAAAGCCACAAAAAAAAAAAAAAGCAAAACCACAAAAACATGAAAATATTCAGACTCTGCCTAATCTTTATGAGGTAAGTACATGCCTCAGGAGCAGAGACTAACAGGTGCCCAGGGTGGTGCCTGGGACCAGGAGGCAGGAAACTGGAGTTCTACCCCAGACTGTGCCAGGAACAAGGTGTGTGACCTTGGGTTAGTCACTTAATCTTTCCTTCCTCCTCTATAAAATAATCGATAGGCTCTGAAAGTCCTTCACAATCTGGCCTCCCATACCACATCCATCTAGCAGCCACACCTGCTACCTCTCTAACCTGCCCTTCAGGTCATTTACACATCACTTCTGGTATGCTATGGCCGAGCACAGCCAAACTGCCTGGTTTCTTGTGCATAAACTCTCCACCTCCCATCTCCATGCTTTTGCCCTGGTTGTGCCCTATGCTCTCCCGCCTCACTCAGAATCCCCAGTCCTCTTCCCAGCTCAAACACCTGCTTTTACTTGAAATCCTTCCTTATCCCCAGATGCTAGTGCCTTCCCTTAAAATACCTGGCAGCAAATTTGGACCCCTTTTGTCCATATCTCCCTCCATGTATGTGTGCTGGGTGCTTTGGTCTTTTGGTCTTTTGGTCTTCCTAGTGACTGACTCACATGTGGCTGCCTGGAGGGTGACCACCAAGATCCGAGATCCTTATTCTGGAGTGGGTCCATAGGCCCTTGATTTCATGGCTCTGTGAACTTTGGTGGGAAAGCACCAACTCTCTTCTCCCCACCCTCTGCCGGAAAGTGAACAATTCCGTTAGAGATCTGTCATTGAGCCTCATCGAGGCTACCCCAGCCTACCAGAGCTCCAGGACCTAAGGTCACCCTCTGGAGGAGAGGTGCCTCTTCTCCTGAGCACCTTCTGTCCAGGATAAGGAAGTTAAAGGTCACAACTAGGAGGAGGGGATTCTGTCCCATTGACACTCATCCTAATCTGACACCATCAAGTTCCTCCTTTCCCTTCCCTTCTTTCTTCTGCTGTTTTCTACTCTCTTTCTTCATTGGGCCCTTGGCTGCCCTGGTTTGGTCCTTAGATTGTGCTTTGTGACTGAAGGTTCTTTTCAGAGCAGAAAGAACACAAAAGTTATAGGATGAAGTCAATTCTTTTATATGTCCTTCCATCTTGAAGAGGACCTTGACATCATGGAGGTGATACCATGACATACAAGTGGGTTGGATTTAACTGAGGGAGGTCTGTGCAAAATCACTAGCCTCATTTTCTCCTCTGGAGCCATCTGGGTCAGTGGCCAGATGCACATCATGATGACAGGAGATGGCCCCAGACACGATGCAAGATCTTGGTTTTTAAAGCTAAGATCTTTAGCAGGCATGTTTGACAAGTGGTTACCCAGTTTGTGCTTGGATCCCTCCAATGATGGGGGACCTACTCCCTCCCATGAAGAGAGAGTTTAGCTTAGTTGCCCATCTCTAAAAGGGCTTCCAAGACCCCTGACATCAAAGATTAAGTGAAAATTAATTTTGTGCCCCTCTCCCCAATTTTGTGGTTCAGTTGTGTCCAATTCTTCATGATTCCCCTTAAGGTTTTCTTTGCAAAGATATTGAAGTAATTTGCCGTTTCTCCAGATCATTTTACAGATGAGGAAACTGAGGCAAATGGAGTTAAGTGACTTGTCCAGGTTAAACAGCTAGGAAGTGTCTAAAGGTCAGGAAAGAGTTTTTCTGATGCCACATCCAGTACTCTATCCACTTTGCCATGTGACTGCAGTCTCCCCCTACCTCATCACTCAGTAGTGGGTTTTTGTAGACATCTCCCTCCATCTGTGTACATTGTCTCCCCTGGCCTGACTGTCAGTTGTTTGAAGATGGAGACTTTTCTCTTTGGTCTTTATTTATTTATTTTTTTTCTTAAAGCCAAAGAAAACAAAGTTTATTAAAGATTTGCTAAATTGGGTTGCCTCTTAAGGAGCCTAAGGATTTGTAAGGCTTGTATTCACAAGCAGGCCAGATAGAATCCCAGCTAGACAGAGTCTGAGCTGGATTGAATCTGAGCAGCACCTTCATGGAGGCAGGATGGAACTTAAATACAGAAAAGAGTATAGGAGGCATCTGGGGAGTGGTCTGGTAGTCCAGGGTGATGGAAGGAGGGGTTTAGGAAGGGTCTTGAGGAGAAGTCCAAGGAGGGTCAAAGGCTGGAAACAACTGGAGGCTAGCAGGAGGTATCAGACAGTGGAGGGTTTGGGTGGGAAGCAGGTGGGGCAATCCAGAGATCTTGATATGGGCAGTGTGGGAATGGATACAGATCTTGATGGCAGCCTGGCGGAATAGAGTTTGATGGGATCAAGGGTGGGGAGTGCAAGAGACCTGAAATGATAATGAAAAGCCCATGGGCTTCCTGAGACTGCTGGAACAAATGGGAAAATTAGATTTGAGTAAGATAGGCCAGATTCAGTGGGAAGATTCAAGGGGCGCTCAAGGAGGTTCCCAGAGTCTGAACCTCATCATTCCCCCCTCAAACAAACTGAACCCAAATTCTTTTCGGGTAAAGGGTGAAGGTCTCAGCTTCTTAAACTTCTTCCTGCTGGCAAGGGGCATAGAGCTGTCCCTGCCTAGATGGGTCCTGTTCAAGGGGTCAGACTTCAGAACCTGGGTGGTGCTAGGTCCAGTGGGCTGGAGACCCTGGATTCAGATGGAGGTTGATATGCAGCATGGGCTGTCATCTGGAAGTTGATGGCTTGCACTCTAGAAAAGACAAACCTGGCAAATACAACAGGGACAAAAGGAGTATAAAGAAAAGACAATTTCCCTGGCATAAAAGATAATTTCTCTGGAGAGAATTAAAGATGACTGTGGCAAGGCCAAAACATAGAAGGGCATGTTTGATAGGGGAGTTTTTTCTGTCAGATATCCCCTTTCTTTCCAGATTGCTCCATGGGTATGTAGAACAAGGAAAACATATTTTGAGTAAATAAAAACATCAACTGGCCTGGGGTCAGGTCCTAAGGAATGGATTAAGACTCCCAAAGCCTGTCTTCTCCTTTCATCAACATACAGAGAGAAAGGTTTTCCCAGATTGGGTAGGTCTAGTGATGGGGTGGTGGTCAAATTAGTTTTCAGAGTCTCAAAAACTTTAGCCTGGTCTGAGTCAGTGCTCTGAGTAGGGTCACAAAGGGGTTTAGCAATAAAACCAAAATTAGGAATCCAGAGTCTACAAAATCCAGTCATTTCTAAAAACACTCAAACTCGTTTCTTAGTGGCTGGAACAGGGATAGACAGGATTGTCCTTTTTCTCTCAGAGGTTAAGGAGAGAGAGGTGGGCTTGGGTTCATGGCCCAGATACCTTATGGACTGGCATGCTATCTGAACTTTGTTCCAAGAGACCCTATAGTCTAAGAAATTAAGGGCTTCTGTGGCAGCAGCCAAAGAAGCCTCCTGGGTGGGGCTACAAATAAGAATATCATGCACATACTGAATTAAGCTACTGCCTACTAGTGTCAGGTGCCTTAAATCCCTTCCCAAAGCCTGGCCAAATAAATGAGGGTTATCTCGAAAGCTTTGGAGCAAGACTGTCCATGTTAGCTGATATGGACTTCATTCCCCAGGAAAAGTACATTCAAAAGCAAAAATAAATTGTTGAGTATTCTCCATTAGGCCTTTTTGTGGGAAGGATTGTAGTGTTGCAAGGAGATGAACAAGGGACAAAGATCCTATACTTAAGGAATTTTTCAACTAAAGGTTGTAGTGCTTCCCAGGTCTTAGGCTTAATCAGATACTGGCTGAGATGGGGGAGTACTTTAGGGTCTGAGAGGTTAACAGCAGCTGGGGTAGCAGAAGTAGCTCTCTCTGGAATTCCAGTGTCCCAAATATTTGGCCTGACTGTCTCCCACACAAGCAAACTGGGGAAGATACAGTGAACAGAGGCAAAAGGGAGATGGGAGGTTTAACTAGAGAAAATTGGCTTCCCAATTTCACCATCAGGTTCCTTCCCAACAAGGGGGCAGGGTCAGAAGAGGGCATAAGGAAGGAATGTTTAAACAACAGATCCTCAAGCAGGCTGGGGAGGGGGTATGTCTGGAGACATTCCTTAGTTTCCCCTTCAATGCCTATAACCTGAGGGGTTAAGAGATGGGTAGGGCCAGAGTGACTGGTTAAAGCAGAGAACTTAGCCATGTTAAAGTGGGTAACCTTACCTTCAGCCTTTGTTTTTGCCCAGGGCTTGACGAGAGAGATGGAGAAAGTGGGAGCATTGCCAGTACTCAGGCTTTCCCGTTGTTCCAAGTCTTGAGAAGACTGGAGGATAGGGTACTGGGGGAGCGGTTCCACCACTTTTCCAACCTGAGGGACAATCTTTCCTCCAATGTCCCTCCTGGTCACATGGGCACAGTTCCACAGGTGTTGGTTCCTGGGGCTCCCTCTGGGGGGGTGCTCTGGAGGGGCACTCCTTGGACCAGTGACCCTCCTTATGGCAATGAAAACAGGTTTCCCCATTTCCCAGGTAGCCAGCCTTCCTCCAAGGGGGTACCCTGTAGGGGTGCTCCCTTGGTCTTTTCCTGGCCAGGGCAGCAGCCAAGAATTGAGCATGCTCCCTAGCCCTGGCCCTTCTCCTTGATTCCCTTTCCTCTGCTGCAACGAAGTCTCTGTTGTTAAAGACTCCAAAGGCCATCTCTGGTAACTGGGCCTGAGGTGTTTGGGGTCGCATTGCCAATTTCTGCAGTTTCCTCCTAATACCTGGGGCAGACTGATTAATAAAATACGTGCTAAGGATTGCTGCCCTTCTATGGAGTCAGGATCCAAATTTATATGCTTTTTAATAGCTCCTACTAGCCGGTTTTGAAAAAGGGCAGGGTTTTCCTTTTCTCCCTGAGTAATTTCCCTAATTTTTTGAAAATTTCCTTGTTTTTGAAATGCAGTTTTTAGGCCTTGTAACAGGCAAATTACCATAACGTCTCTCTTTCCCCCCTGTCCTCGCTCTTCTGATAGTCCCATCTGGGGTCACTCGTGGGAACAGCAGCTGTTCCTGGGGGGTATTTTATGGGATTATTGCTAGCCATACGATCCCCAGACTTTTGGGCATGTTCCCAAATTCTCCCCTTCTCCTCAACAGTACAACAGACAGAGAAAAAAATAAGCAGATCCTTCCAAGAAAGTTCAAATTGTAGGGATATGTCCCTAAAACCGTCAGTGAACCTAGTGGGGTCTTCCAAGTATCTCCCCAGTTTCTCTTTAATCTGGATGAGACCCGAAAGAGAGAGTGGAACACGCATCCTGGTTGTCCCACTGGGTGGGGTAGGTACTTCTCTCAAGGGAAACAGCCCTGACCCAGTGGGGACTGGGGCTTATGGAGGAAGATAGGAAGTCCCTCTCCTTGTGAGGGAGGGGCTGGGGAATGCCTGCTGAACTGGATTAGGCTGCAGGGCAGGGGATCTGGCTGGCAAGGGGAAAGATCCGCTGGTACCTGAGGAAGAGTAGGGATCAAAGCGGGAGATGCCCTAGAGAGTGCCACGGGAGCAGGGACTAAGGCCCGAGTGAATGTTTCCCAAGCAGGAGGGGCTGCAGAGGGAGGCACCCCAGCAAGGCCCATAGTTGGGGACTGAGGTAGAGTCCCCAAGGAGGGGTGGGTTACAGGCAGTGAGACTGTAGAGACTGCTGTGGGGGTGGGACCTGAGGTCTGAGTGAATGTTGTCCCAGTGAGAGGGGCTGCAGAGGGAGGCACCTCAGCAAGCCCCGAGGCTGGAAACTGAGCGGGGGGGGGGGGGGGGGGGGGGGGGTGTGGGTGGGGGGGTGGGGGGGTGGGTGTGGGTGGGGTGGAGGGGGTTGGGAACGGAGATAGGGGAGGAAGTGAGGCCAAGACCCTAGGAGCCATAAACAGGGGGTCATCCAAAACATCCAATTCACCCCCATTTCCCTTTTGTGGGACAGCTCTAGCTACAAGCATCTTACAATCTGTTCTGAGAATGGGGTCCTGAGAGAGTTCGACAAAGGCCCTTATGTAAGGTATTTCTATCCATTTTCCCTTTTGGAGGCAATATAATTGTAATTGTAAAAGGATATTATATTGTAAGGTCCCAAATATGGGCCACGCTTCGTTGTCCTCCAGGTGATAGAGGCCAAAGTGTGTTGCAAAAGAATATCAACTTTTTCTTTTTAAGGTCTTTAGAGAAGTTAAATTTTTTCCAATTTTATGAAAGGCAACCAAGAGGCGAATTCCTTGGGATTGATGAATTTTTGGCTCATTTTTTTTTTCCTGTGGGGCTGGAAGTCCTCCTCCCTCCTAAAAGGAGGACGTGCAAGTAAACTTTGAAAGAAAAAAAACAAAACAAGAGGACAAAAATAACCACGTTTCCCCTGATTTCCTTGTGTCCAGGAAATCCAGAGAATTGGGCACCCACTTAACTGACGTTTCCCTAACCTTCTAGCACCCAGAAAGTTCAGACAATTGTGCTTTGGAGGGTATGCCCAGGTCCACAGCCTCAAACATGGCCTCTGGACTGGCAACCTGAGTCTCTAACTCTCTAACTCCCAGAAAGTTCAGAGACTTAGGCACACACTAAAAAAGTAACTGAGTTTTCCCCAATTTCCTTGCACCCAGGAAATCCAGAGAATTCCCAGGTCCACTGCCTAACCAATGGACTGACAACCTGAGTCTCTAACTCTCTAGCGCCCAGAAAGTTCAGAGACTTTGCCTGATACTGGGACCTGAAGCCAGGTCCCAAAATCCGCTTCCAAGGTGCTTGGAGAGCAAGTAGGGGATAGAGAGAGGGGGAGGCTTACATACCTTCCAGAAGAACTTGAGATTAGCAGTTTTCCCAGTAAGGGAACCATAAATGATGAGGTTCGGGGTGAAGGGGGACCCCAAAATACTGACAGTCTGGGTCATGCTCGAATGAATTCGACTCAAACTTTCTTAAAGCCAAAGAAAACAAAAGTTTATTAAAGATTTGCCAAAGTGGGTTGCCTCTTAAGGAGCCTAAGGATATGTAATGCTTGTATTCACAAGCGGGGCAGATAGAATCCCAGCTTGCCAACTTTGCCCCTCATTCAGGCATGAAGTATTGAGTAAGCAGTCCCCTCCAGTGAGGAAAATCTTATCATTGATGGACTTTGAGCTCCTGGTAAGAGAAAGAAATGGGTTCAATAGTTTAGGACTTCCTGGGACTTGTAGGTGCAGAACTGGAGAATGAGAAGGGACCTTATTTATTTCAGTTCAGAGTTGTCCAAGGATCCCATCGACAGCCTTCGCAACAAGTGTCCATGCAGCCTCTGCTTGGGAATCTCCAGGGAGGGCTAGGCAAAAGCTCCAGAGATTCCACATGATAACCATAAAAAAAAGAGTCCAGAAACCCCCAGGACCAGACATTTCAGTTTCAGGCCACCACTTATCCTCACCAGGCTCTTCTTGGAAGTTGACTAGTGATCTCCTTATAAATTTAATTAGTCACCTGTAGCCAGTGTCTCCCACTGGCATATTATACACTGGTGAGAAGTGGCAAGTTGGGGGAATGTTGGCCATGGCCAACTTGGGAATCCCTTTTGTGACAGAGGCACAACTATAAATCAGACTTAGCAGTGGGCTGCTCTGTCACCTTCTTAGTAGTTTCTGACTTTCCCAGTTGTTAATTCTTCAACCAAAAAAGGTATGAAGGGCCAAGATACAGTCCATGCCACTAGGGAGCCAAGAGTTATATACACGCCAAGGAAGTGGGATTCAGAATGGAATGAAGGTGAGAGGACTTGAACAAGGCTCCCTCCGTAGCATACTCTGCACTATGGAGAGAGCTCTCTCCCTTGGAGTCAGATGGTCAGGGTTCATATCTGACACAGCCTGCCTCTGTGACCTTGGGCAAGTCCCTTCACTCCCTGGGACTCAGTTTCCTGATTTGTCAAATGAAGGGTTGGTCTAGATGGATCTGAGGCTCCTTGAACAAACGCTGCAGATACAGCCTCTGCTTGAGGACCTCGAGGGAAGGGTGACCCTTATTCCCTGCAGCAGCCCCCATTCCCATTTGCAGTCCCTTATTAGGAGGATTTTCTTTGTATTCAGCCAAGTTCTTCCAGTCCTGCCCTCATCATAGATAGTTCCACTTCCTGCATGCTGACCTCAAGTCCTTTCCCAATCCCTCCTGTCTTCTTGTGTGTACTCTCTAGCAACCCTCTCCTCCTCTTCCCTGTCCTTTTTTTCTTTCCCTCCTTTTCTCCCCAGCACTATCACTTGGTAGAATTTCTACAGGTAGATGTGGTAGTGGGGAGGTGAGGGAATTCCTGGCATAAGGAACACCTTGGGCAAAGGCTTGGAAGTGAGATCTCTGCAGGGCACAAGGAGTTTGAAGCAGAGAATGTGCAGAGGGGAGAGTCATAAGAAATAAGTGTGGGAAGGTTGACACGACCTGTGCATAAGGTTCCAGTTGGAGGCAAGGTTTTAGGTTAGGGTTCGGGTAATGTCATTGGAGGGAGGGAATGACCAGAGGTGGGAAGACTGCAAGTGCGCAGTGCAGGTGACCGGGAAGGGCGGACAGTTTGGAGGCTGGAAGATTTGCATGTAAAGGGGTCACAGAAGGAATGGAAACAAGACTCTCCATGACAGCGTATTCCTGGGTGTTTAGGGCAGGCTCAGTCATAGCATCTTAAGATTTACAAACTTCTTTCTGTAAAATATTTCTGTGGGGTCAGTGGTACAAACATTTCCGTTCCCTCTTTGTAGCCAAAGAAAGATTCAGATAAGCTAAGAGCCCATGGCCTCCTGCTAGCAAGGGCTGGAGCAGGGACGCAACGCAGGCTTCCATGCACTTCCACTCTGGTGATGTGGTTGGGAGGGGGCTTTGGTGAATACCCCTCCCCCTTTAAGTCACAACATGGACTTTTGCAGAATCTCAGAATTTCAGAGTTGGAAGGACCTCCAGCATTACAGAGTCTAACTCAGAACACCGGAAGGATATTCTGTCTAATAATCTTTGCAGGAGGGTTAGGGAGGAGGCATCCGCCATGCCCCCGAGGCAGCTCATCCCACTTTGGGGCAGGATTCTTTGAGGGGAACTTCACCCACCCTAAACTGGCCTCTCCTGATTCTGCCTCTGGGACTAGAAGAGCATAGGTCTCATCCCACTTCTTTGGTGAGAGCCGTTGAGAAGCTTAAAGATGTGCAGGGATGGGGGTGGGAGTGGGAGGGGAGGCGTCCGGCCCCTTCAGCTTGGACTTTAGGCCCTGTCCCACTCTGCTCATCTTCCTCTCGACATTCTCCAATTAGTTAATGTCCTTGAAAAAAAGAGTTGTACAGAACTGAGACCAGGACTTGAGGTGATATCTGGTCAAAGTAAGCATCATACGCATTGTAGAGGCAGCTAGGGAATGTCACAGCACAGTGCAGAGCCCTGGGCCTGGAGTTTGGAAGACCTGAATTCAAATCCCACCTCAGAGACTTACTAGCTGTGTGACCTGGGCAAGTCACTTCATCTCCATTTGCCTCAGTTTCCTCAACCATACAATGGGAATAAGACGAGCACTCGGCCCAGGGTTGTTGTAAAGATCAGATGAGATACTGCTTGTAAAAAAACCTTTTACCTCAGTGTCTGGAACATGGTAGGTACCATATAAATGCTTATTCCTTCCCTCTCTGCCCCCCTACACACATTCAAAAATGGTGGCAAGAAACTGGCTTGGAAAATCTCATTAATAGAAGCATTTCCTTAAGAGGATTAAGTATTAAGACTAATGGGAGAAATTTCCCAGGAGGACCAGTAGAGGGCAGCATGTAGCCATCATATTTCCTTGAATTCTAGAGCCACAGAGAGAAAGGGACCTTAGGGCTCCTCTGGTTCCATTCTCTCATTTCTGTAGCTGAGAACGTTGAGGCTGAGCAGAGTCAGTCACAGAGAAGGGACTTCTGATGCACAACCTCACTTTTGTTATCGCTACAAAAAGGGAACTGGTTCAGCTCCACTTAACCCTGCTTGCCTCAGTTCCCTCATCTGTAAAATGAGCTGGAGAAGGAAATGACAAATTACTTCATTATTTTTGCCAAGAAAACCCTAAATGGAGTCACTGAGTGTTGGACAGGGCTAAAATAACTCAGTAATAATAAAACTTCCTGACTCTAGGTCCACTGGGCTAAATACCTCTTCCTTGTCTCTCCCTCTTTCTCTGTTTCCCTCTCTCTTTTGCCTTCTTTCTCTCTGTCTCTGTTTTTCTGTCTTCCTCTTTGTCTTCTGCCACCAGGTATATATACTTCCTTATATATGGAATTCTCATTTGCTTCTCACAACATCTGGGGAACTTGTCTGGCCTGTGCCTCATATGAGGACACTGAGATGTAGAGAATGTACCCCCTTGGTAGAGAATGTAATGCTCTGGTCCCAAATCAGCCTGAGCCCTGTTACTGAGCCCCACACCCCCAGATGTTGACCCATTCCCACACCATACTAGGTTTGGTAAACACTCTAAGCTGAAAGGTTGTGGGGCCCCAGTGAGACATCCTTGAGCATGAATGTAGACACAGGCTTGGTGCAAACAAAAAACCATGGGCCAAGAATTTGCTCTTTCCTTAAAGCAAAATCTGCAAGGAGGGAACTGAAATCCTGTGCATTCTGATATGTGCCCCAGTGAATGGATTTCTCCACACCTGCCTCACCTGTAGTGCTCGCATGGCTTTCTTACCTTGTTTTACTGGTGCATATCTTGTTTTCTCCACCATATTCATTGTTCTTCACACCTTGGAGCTTTTATGCCATAGATCTGGGACCACACAGACAAATCCTGGGGAGTGCCCAAGACACACTGAATAATGTGAATCAGGCCTCCCAGACTTCCAATTCAGCAATTTGCCTCCCCTGCTGTCTCACCTCCAGGCTTTTCAAAGTAGGGCCCAGGGTCTCCAGGGGTCTTCAAGACCCTTGTGGAATATCTGAAAGGTCAGAACTGCTTTCACAAGAATGCTAGGATGTTTTCATTTCTAATATGGTAGCTATCAATAAATATAATCAGGCTTGTTTGTATAGACTGGAGAGAGCTGCTTGTTAAATTTTCAGCATGAGCTTTTACACTTCCGAAATCAGCAGACGCTACAAATCAAGTCTTGATGTATTGTTTTGTTGGTTGTCTAGACTTAAGAAAGTGATGCAGATTGAACTTAAAAGTGTGTCGGGATTTTGGAGAACTGCGTGTTAAACATTTACCAATAGACATACATGAACAAAAGCTTGTTAGGACCCTCAGTCATTTTTAAGACTATAAAAGAGTCCTGAGACCAGAAAGTTTGAGCTTCTCTGCTCTAGAACAAAACAGTCTGGTTGAATATCATACTCTGCTCTAGAGCAATTAACAGGTCAGATGAATGTCCTGCTCTGTTCTAGAGCAATAGTAGGCCAGGGGAATATCACACTCTGCTCTAGAACCATAATAGACCAGAGGAATATCACAGCAACAACAGACCAGATGAATGTCCTGCCCTGCTCTAGAACAAAACAATCTGGGTGAACATCATATCCTGCTCTAGAATAATAACAGGCCAGAGGAATGGCACATCCTGCTCTAGAACAACAACAGTCCAGAGGAATGGCACCCCCTGCTCTAGAACAATAATAGGTCAGAGGAATATCACACCCTGTTCTACAGCAACCACAGACCAGAAGAATGTCACCCCCTGCTCTGGAAACAATGCCGTGAATATCACACTGGCTTGTTTCCCCCCTTTCCTCCTCTTCTTCTCTGTTCACTCTCTTCACCTCTTACAATCTGACTTCCAACCTCTCCACTCCATCAGAACTTCCTTCTCCAAAGAGCCCAGTGCTCTCTTAGCTGCCCAATCCAGCAGACTTGTCTGGGTCCTCATCGTTCTTCACCTCCCTGCAGCCTCGGATCCTGTCCGTTCCGCTCCTCTCTGTACTTTGCTCCCTGTCGGTTTTCCTGACCCTCTTCTCTCCTGATTCTCCTTGGTCTCCTCGGCCAAATCTGCAGCCACACTATGCCTGTTCATCCATCACAGATATCTCAGAGGACTCTGTCCAGGACCTTCTTTTCTGTCCCTCCATTCCCCTTCCCTTGGTGATCTCCTCCGCTCCCATCACTCCAATGGCATCTCTGTGCCGATGATTCTCCAGTCTTCTTATCCCACTCCAACTTCTTTCTTGACATTCAGTCTCTCCCCTTCAGTGCCTGATGTTCCTCTCAGACTGGATGTCCACAGACATTTGAAACTCAGCATGACCAAGACCAAACTCATCATCATTCCCATTTTCCTTCCCCTTTCCCTAACTTCATTATTATTGTCTAGGGTACTCCCATCCTCTCAGATACCCCATATGACATCCCTTGTCAAGTCCTGTTGTTTTAACCTTCATGACATCTCTTGGAGGACACCCCCTTCTCTCCTCTGACACTGCCACCCTCCCCATCCCCACCCTGGATTTGAATTCAGGTCCTCCTGACTCTAGGCTTGGTGCTCTATCCACTGCGCCTCCTTGCTGCCCTTCCTTGCACCTCCTTGGCCTATATACATATTCAGTCAGCTGCCAAATTTTGTTGCTTCTTCGTCCAAACATCTCTTGTATAACATTCCTTTGTTCCCATTCCCACATTATGACCCTATTTCCAGCCCTTGCCGTGTTGCCTAAACTATTCCATCAAGTTTTTCCCCATTCCCAGTCATCTTTCACATTCTTCTACAGTGAAGTTGCTAAAGTACAGGTTTGATCACATCAGTTTCCTTCTCAAACCAATAAACTCACTGCTGATGCTCCATCTCTTATCTCTGTACCTTTGTCTTGGCTGGCCCCCATGCCTAGAATGCCTTCCCTCCTTACCCCTACCTTTTAGAATCCTTGGTTTCCTATATGACTTACTCAGGTTCCATCTTATTTTTTCCAAGTGACATCTTCTTTAAGAGGCCTGTCATGATCCCCCCAATAGCCAGCCCCTCCTCTCTAAGATCTCCTGTGTGTGTAGCTTGTGTTTGCCTACTTATGGACTTATGGACTTTCTTGTTAAAATACAAGCTCCTTGAAAAATAGGTTCTGTTTTCACTTTTTCTTTGTCTCCCCAGGGATTAGGAGAGCTCCTAGCACACAGTGGGTGCTTAATGGATGCTTGTGGGGAGATTAATTGATTGGTTGACTGGTTGGTTCCAGAGGGCTAACCTAGGAGCCATGGATGGAAGCTGCAGAGAGGTGCCAGGAAGCCCCTTGGAAAAATGACAGTGCCCCTTCAAGGGGATGGGCAGCCTTGTCCATGTGGGGACAGTTCCCCTCATTGGAAGTTTTCAGACAAGGATTGGATGGCTTTTGAACCTATGATTGTGAGAACTCTTCTTCAGGGGAGGGCTGGAGGAGAGACCACTGAGGTCCCTTGTGTGAAAATGGTCACTGGATTCTGAGCAGAATGAAAACGATTAGGAAGATAAGAATTGTCTCCTGTGCTTTCTAGCTCAGATGATTCATTTGTTTCCCTGCCTGACTCAACAGCTCAGTAATTCTCATCTCACTGGCTTCCAGTATTTTCCAGTGGAAACTTTGAAAGGACATTCCAGAAACCATATGACACATTGTCCATTGTAATTTATGAACACTTTAAAAGACATTGTTTCCTAGGCTCCTTCTTGGACCAGGCTGAGATTCTCCTTCCCCTTGTTCTAGGCCAATCAGGAGCCCTGTCCCAGTTATTCTGGAATGGTCACATTTCCTCCCATGACTTTCTAGATCAACCCCAACCCTGGCTTGCTTTCCTAGAGTTAGTCACATTATTCTGGGCCCTTCCTTGATCTCACCCATTGTCCCTAAGACTTAGGGATTTTTATTTTTAAAATGTACACATGCCATTGTCTGTGCTAAGGTCGCTTTGGTCATTTGTCTACTCCATTATAGCTAATAAAAACAGCTAATATTTATATGGGCACCTGGGGTAGGGGCATAGTCCACAGAGCACTGGGCTGGAGGCCAAGAAGACTAATCTTCCTGACTTCAGATTCAGCCTCAGGCACTAGCAGTGTGACCCTGGACAAATCACTTAACCCTGTTTGCCTCAGTTTTCTCATCTGTAAAATGAGCTGGAGAAGGAAATGGCAAAACCCAAACCAGGTCACAAAGAGTTGGACATGACTGACAAGAGATGGGATAGCAGCGAAAACAGCAAGGTGTAAGTATTTTACAATTATGGCCTCATTTCATCCTCACAAGAACAATTGAGGAAACTGAGGTAGATGGAGGGTAAATAACTTGCCCAGGCTCACAGAACTAGAGCATGTCTGAATACAGGTCCTCCCGACTCCAGGTCCAAAACTCTATCCACTGCCCACCTAGTTGTTCGTTTTCTGTTAAGCCAATCGTAGGTACCATGCATTGTATTTCTTTTGGTAACTTGCCTCTGCATGAGAATGTATTTGTGGGACAAGGAAACTTATTAGTATGCTCTGAAACTTATTAGCTAGGAGCCCTTGGGCAAGTCCCTTCATGCTGCTAAACCTCAATTTCTCCACTGGTAAAATGAGAGGTTGGACCAACTAACCTCTGACCTTTCTTCCAGGTCTCAGCATGCTGTCTTCTCAATTGAGGGTAGACATACAATAGGGACCTTTTAACACTTTTAAAAATTAATTAATTAATTTTTAGTTTTCAACATTCACTTCCATAAGATTTCAAATTCTAAATCCTCCCCTCCCCAAGACGGCATGTAATCTGATAGAGGTTCTACATGTACAATCATACTAAATATATTTCCACATTAGTCATGTTGTGAAAGGAGAATCAGAATAGAAGGGAAAACCATGAGAAAGAGAAAACAAAAAAGAGGGAAGAACTGGATCTGCAGTCAGACTCCATAGTTCTTTCTCTGGATATGGATGACATTTGGAATTTTAGCCATTTTTTGGGGTGTGTCACAGATTCCTTTTGCAGTTCTGGTTTCACTAGAAACTATGGGACCCCTTTTTAGAATTAAAAAAAACCCAAAATTGTAGACAGCACTAAATTTCAGTTAGAAGTTGGTAAAAATAAAGCTGCATTTTTTCCTTTCTTGCTCATGGGTCCCTGGAAACTAAGCCACAGATTTCCTGGGGAGCAGACAAGATAAGGAAAGACTAGACTAGTAGACTGGGATCAGATTGTGGAGCACCTTGGCTTTGACATAACTTTTATTTGTGTGAAGGAGTGATAGGAACAGAGCTGTGAGGCTGATGGATGGATGAATGGGGAGGGCACACACCGGAACTCTGGCAATGAGATTGAAAAGGAGAAACATGATAGAGTTGAATCCGAAGGCCTTGAGGACTGACTGGAGTTGGGGCGAAGAAGAGGGAGAAATCAAGATGACTGCAGGGTTTCAGGTCAGGGCTTCTGCAAAAATGAAAAAGGGGAAGACCTAAGGATTGGTTTGACTGGGAAAGAAGGGAAAAGGTGAGCTCGCAATGGACATGTGGAGTGTGATAAATGGTCATGAAGTCATCAATTTAGAGTTGAAGACCTTAGAGTCATCAAATCTAACATTTTATTTATTTACATTTTTTTCTTCTGACCTTAAACATCAAATAAAGTCAAAATTTCCATAAACACGGTAGAAGAGAAAAAGAAGACTGCACCTGGAACTCCAGGTCTCAATGGGTACAAGTTGCTTAAAAAAATGTGTTAGAAATTCAACATGCCACTTTCAAAGCTGTCCCTTTGTGATGCCTTCTGTTCTCTTTGGTGTATTTGTTTTTTAAAATGCTTTGGTGCTTGTCTTTTCTTTTCCAATTTTCTACTTCACCCTTATATCTCTTTTTCCATGACTGCTGGTCTGTGTTCATCCTTTGTTTTCAAAGGAGACCATGACATCAGAGAAATGATGAAATGACTTTCTCTTGACCTTGCCTTGAGTAAGGGAGGGCTGTGCAAGGTCATCAGCCTCACTGAGCCTGATGGATCCAGTGAACAGATATTCATCAGGATGCCTGGAGATGGCCCAGGATGCATTGGAAGACCCTGGCCTATTCAGGTACTCACTCTGATTGAGGTAATATTCATTCAGTGAATAGACCTCTTTAAGAAGTGATCAGGGAATGGCCCCTTTAATGAACAAAAGAAAAAAATGTAAATCAAGCTGGGAGGGCAAGAGCTACTACTGATCTTTCACTCCATTTCTGACTGAAATGCGAAAGAACCAAGCCCTCGTCACAAAGTGAAGCAAAACCAGCTCTTCCATTGCCCCTAACTGAAGATGGAGGTTTTATTCTATGTCTTGGGTCCAGCACTTTCCTGTCAGCAGAGGGATGGCATGCTTAGTCATCAGTCCTCTGGATTATGGTTGGCCATTGTACTGATCAGAGTTCTTAAGTCTTAAGAATTCATTTTACAGATGAGGAAACAGGCTGAGAGATTCAGTGACTTGGCCAAGGTCACCAAGATAGTAAGTAGTAGAACAGGAAGGGAACTGAGGACCCCTGACTTCAAATCCATTGCTCTGTTGAATGGGAGTTGAGCTGCCCTCATGGACATCCAGGTCTCGAGCTGAGGCTCATAGTTTATGAGCTAGAGGGGACCCTAGAGATTGTCTAGTCTCACTTTTCGTTTGGCTGCATCCAAGGTGGCCAAATCATCTGCCCATGTTGATATGAACAGTAAGAGTCAGAGGCAGGATTTGAACATATGTCCACTGAGATGTCTAGAACGCATATGGAAATGCAGGGAAAGAAACGAGGGGCAGAGATGGAGATTTGAGTGTCATTTCCATGGGCAAAATTGTGCTATCCATCAGGGTGGCTGAGATCTTAGAGAAAAGGATAAAACCTAGAGAAAGAGAAGAGGGCAGGGACCATGGCATGAGGAATGGTGGGCAGATTGTAACCCAAGAGATTGGCTTTGCATCTCCTGAACACTCAGTCTGGAAATACCCTCAAAGAAATAGCTTTTACTGCTCCTGTTTATCTTAGTCTGACTGTGGAGAGACACATATCTTTCCTGAATGATATTAAAACTTTTTTTATGACTGAGCCAGACTCTTCCAAAGCATAGTTAGTATCTGTGAACAAAACCTGCTAATGTAGCCGCAGCGAGCATTTCTGTAGATTGCTTTAAGGTTTGCAAAGCTCTTCTCATACAATAACCATGGGAAGTGAGTGGTACAGGTATTGTTGGGCCCTTTTACAGAAACATATACTAAGGCTTTGAGAGGCAAGGTACTTAACCAGGATCACACAGCTTGTGGTAGAGGTGAGATTTGAACTTGGTGTCCTCCCAAATCCAATCCCCCCAATCCCTACAAATCCAGTACTCTTTCCACAACTGACATCATGTTGAGAGAAGGGGGAGTGTTCCTCTGTTTCCTTGTGTCTGCTTCCCTGCTCCCTCACGAAGTATCCTAGAGTGTTTTATCCCACACGCCCCTTGAAAGTGGATGGAGTCTCACCCGTTTGCTTAAGAGGGAACAGAATTTTTCTGTGACGTGATTCTTGTTATTAAATTATAATTTGTTGTTGGTTGTTTTTCAATCACATGGGGCTCTTCCTGACCCCATTCGGGATTGTCTTGGTGAGATACTGGAGTGGCTTGCCAATTCCTTCTCCAGCTCATTTTATAGATGAGGAAATTGAGGCAAACAGGGTTAAGTGACTTGCCCAGGGCCACATAGGTAGTATATGTTTGAAGCTGGATTTGAAGTCAGCGAGATGAATATTTCTGATTCCAAGCCCAGTATCATCTAGCTGCATATTTACAGTTAATTTTACATTATTTACAATATCTTATGCTTTACTTGAATGTTTTTGCAATTGGAATAAAGAAGTTTTTTCTTTAGGTCTGCTTCATAGTCCATAACCCTAAATAATAAAAACAAAATAATTGGAACAACCAATCCCGTGTTTTACTGTATTTAGCAAGCACCATGTTTTTTCCTCCTGCTCTTTGATGCTTATTTTTTGAACGAATGCTTTAAAAAAGTTTTACCTTTTCTTCTCCCACCCCACCCCCACCTTTTTTAACAGCTACAACAATATTTGAAGCTGGGAAAGACAAGTTGAATCCTGATGAATTTGCTGTAGCTCTGGACGAGGCTCTTGGAGACTTTGCATTTCCAGATGAGTTTGTCTTTGATGTATGGGGTGCCATTGGTGATGCCAAGCAAGGGCGGTTACAGTGAGACCAAATGCTGTTTTTGGGAAAGCATTAGCAGTAGCACCCAACTGTCATTATCATTTCTTGAAGAACCATCGACAACATCTGTGTACAATGAGATTTCTGATGCTATTGTGAGCTCTCATTTGATTGGATGTGTATATTTGTGACATTTATTCTGAATGAATAAATAAAAAGAAAAACTCACTGCATTGGTTTCTGGGTAATTTTTAAATAACTGGTCCGTGTTATAAATTTGTGCCGTCATCCAGTGGCTGTTACCAATGGAACCGTCCACCCAGTGAGCTTACAGATGTAAATTTGAGGTCCATTTCCAGGTGGACAAGCTTCCTCCACTCCGTACCCTCAGGTTCCATATTTTTCACAGTGGATATACAGCTTGTTACTCTTGCTGTGTAACTTGAAGAATTTTAAACTGTGCAAGGAAATTATGGGCCTGAAATTTTGGGATTGGGCTTTTTGTTTTAGCATGTTAATCACTTCTTTTCCTATTCTTAGGTGAACCTAAGACAGGGGTGGGCAACCTGCAGCTTCAAGGCCATGGGGCCTTCTAGGTCCTTAAATGCTCAAATCCTTTTATAAAGGGGATTTATTCTGTGAGGTTTGGATTTGGGCTGCACTTGAGGACCTAGAGGGCCATATGTGACCTTGAGGCCCCAGGTTCCCCACCCCTGACCTAGGAGATAGTCTGAGGATGAAGGAGGCTCCTCCAAGTCTCCTAGGAGCCAGGCACATTGTTTTCAAGTTACTAGAGGTTAGGAAGAAATTCACTCTATCCCTCTGGACCCTCAAACTGTAGCAATCAGGGGAAGTCCTCATTTTCCTCACAGGTGCTCTTACATATGTCAGTTGAATCCACTGATCCTGTAAACATTAATTACAAAGGAACCAGGTGGTACTCTTTTGGTTATTTGCTGATTAATAAATAGCTAATATTTATATAGTGCTTACTCTATGTCAGATGCTTTCCAATTGTTATCTCATTGGATTCTCACAACCACTCTGGGATGTAGGTGCTATTATTACCTCCATTTACAGATAAGAAAACTGAGGCAAGCAGAGCCTCCAACTCTAACCCTAACCCTAACCTTAAATGCCTCTGACTCTAACCCTAAATGTCTGAGATCAGATTTGAACTTAGGTTTTCCTGAATGGATAGAGCACTGACCTTGGAGTCAGGAAGACTTATCTTCCTGAGTTCAAATCTGGCCTCAGGCATTTACTAGCTGTGTGTCCCTGGGCAAGTCACTTCTCCCACTTTGCCTCAGCTTCCTCATCTGTAAAATGAGCTAGAGAAGGAAATGACAAACCACTCCAGTAACT
The DNA here is from genome assembly GCA_023548195.1 of Bettongia penicillata ogilbyi. Classification (NCBI taxonomy): domain Eukaryota; kingdom Metazoa; phylum Chordata; class Mammalia; order Diprotodontia; family Potoroidae; genus Bettongia; species Bettongia penicillata. The sequence continues at coordinate 569,452 of JAJHZJ010000159.1, forward strand.
TTGCCAAGAGAACCCCAAATGGGCTCCTGGAGAGTCAGATTGGACTGAACAGCAACTGAACTGAATTTCCTGACTCCAGGCCCAGTGCTGTATCCACAGGGCTCTCTAGCGGCCTGGTTAGTGGAGGAGGAAGACAAGGAGGGAGAAATATTCTCTTATGCCACAGGTATTTCAGCAACATTTCTCCCTCCAGTTGTGGATTTATATTCTTTGCAATATCTTTATATGTGAGGCATTGACTTGAGATCATTTTTTTCTGTTCTTGGAGATGGATTGTAACTTTTTAATCCTCAGGAACTGAGATGTTGCCTCCAGACAGATCTTTTTGGAAGTAAAGAAATGGTAGAAAATGGAGCCATTATCTAATGTGTGATTTAATTACCCTGGGTTTTACACAATGGTTCCAAAGCCTCATGCCTCATTTTGGGACAAATGATTGCCCCATGAAGCTTACTGGACAGTTCAAAAATGAAAGAGAGAAGGCAAATGAATGGTTTTGGCAGAGATCATTTAATAAGTCAGAGAATGATGTCTCCAGAGGACTCTCTCTAAGCTGTGTGGAAAGATATTCTCTGCTATTCCAGTCTTCACAAATAACAACCTGTAGGGAACAAATCCCAGGAAATCAGGAGTCACTTTTTTCCCAGGTTGGGTTATTGCCCACATAGCCCTGTTGTTTTCCTTAGAGATGTCAGCCTTTGACTCGCACCTGCATGGGCTTAATTGTTTGAATCAAGCCTAGTTTGATGGCATCTGGATGCAAATTGAAGTGGAGGTTCAAGAATCCCTAGTGTATAATCAGAGTAGCTTAGAGAATGTCGAATTTCTGGTTGCTGTGGGAGGGAATTTCACAAGAATGCAGCTACCCTATCTTCCATTAATTGGGTCTCAACCCTTTCGTTAGAAGTTTTCAAAATACCAACTTATCTGAGCCTTAACCTTTCCTCATCATGGTAGGATGAGAGATACCTTCTGGAAATGTAACATGGAGGATTCTCAGGGATGGGATCCTTCAGGGACCACTTAACATGGGTAAACAAGAATTGAGAACAGCCTTCTGACTGTTTCTCAATTACTTTGCATTCATTCAACGTGAGCAGTTCTTTCTTGAGGCAGTCTGCAATCTCATTTGATGCCAGATATAAATTTAGAAATTTACGAGCTATTATTCATAGCTATGAGACTCCACCCTCTAATTTGAATGTTGAGATGCAAGTACTTTCAACCATACATTGTTGCCATTTTCTTTAAGCCAAGATGCAGGGCACTGAACCACAGGTGCACAAAAACAAAAGGATCAAATAATCAGTGTTAGGGAGGGAGGGAGGCACCTGAAGAATGCAGTTTTAAAGGAGATGAAGTGGTCTTTGTCAGACATCAAGATTTTTGTAGAGTGCACGCTCAAGATGTTTGTTCAAATAGAGTTGGGGTTTTTAGGTCTCCATGACCTCTTGGTCAGAGTTGAGCCAGCAAGAATATTTTTCTCCAATGAGTTCCTTTTCATTGTTATAGATGTTTAAGACCTTTTTGTGCTGAAAGAAGTTTAAAAAAAACTCAACTGAGAGCCTCATGATTTTATTTTGATCTTCGATGAGCAATTAAATAAGGCAGTGACTTTCATATTCAGTCAAAGGGATCTTGGAGGTACTCTAGTCTAACACTTACTTCTTTTGAAATTTGGTGTCTTTCACTCTCCCCTCCCCTGCCCTGAGACAATTCCATCCCTACAATCTCCCCTGGGAATTGACGCTCATAACGAAGAAAAACAGTCAAATGAGACTATGACCAAAGTGACAAGAGCTGGGGGCATCCTCAGGATTTTGTTGTCATGCTCACCTATTTCTCTATGAAAACAGGGTCCAAGATTGGTCATGAAAAGGAAATTGAACTCACCTTGACTTTCGGGATTGTTCTAGTTTGCATTGTTGTCACTTGTACATTGTTTTCTTGGCTCTGACGACTCCCCTCTTTGTTACTTCATACCAGTCTTCCTACATTTCTCTGAATTTCTTTCAGTCATCCTTTTTTTATTGCACAAAAACATTCCATTCCAGTAATAATCCCTCATTTACCAACAGTTTTTCTATTGATGACTCCCCTCCATCTGGATGTTTAGAGGTCAATTCTCTTAACACACCCATCATTCTTTTTTCCTTTGTTGGAAGACATTGCATCACAGATTTTCTCAGTCTCCATGTATGCTTAATCATTCTCTAATCAATAGACACCCATCTTGTTTTCAATTCTCTGCTACCACAAATAGCACTGGCAGAAATATTCTACTATATATGGGAGGGGCCTTTCCTTTTCTGTTTTGTCCTACCTGAGGTATATGAACAGTGTTGGCATTGCTAGGTCAAAGGATCTGAGCCAACTAAGTGGCATTTTTCCACATTGTTCCAATTTATTTTCAGGATGGTTGGACCAGTTAACATCTCTACCAACAGTGTATGAGTGTGCTTGCCTCCTTTATGGAAACTTCATGCAGAGGGTGATTACTTGTTTGTGCAGAAGGGAAAGATATTTGACTTATGTTGATTAATGAGCTGCAAGCTAGTTTTTCTCCTTTTGAAGACATGCAGTCTTGCTGGCACCACTGAACATATTTGGAAGATCCTTCAGTTTGCTCTCATATCAGGAAATGGTTTTCTAATCAAGGATGAGGTATGTTTATTTGATTTCCTTTGGGAACCATTGGATGGCATTCTTGAGGCCATTGAAGGCTTAGGCAACATTTATATTCTTATCAAGTGTCTACATGCTTGAAAAGCTCTTTTGTGAAAGAGTTTTGATTGTTCTGGACATGTCATGTACGTTTCTGATGATTATAAATGGTCGATCACTGAATTTGTGGCCAATTCCAAGACCAAAATCCTATAGTAAAATCCACTTTCAGAATTTGTTACAGAAACCTTAGCCAGTATGCAATTTGCCCAATGAGCCAAACCACGTTGGAAAGACGAGGAATTCATGTCTCCCTAGTGCTTGAACTTGGAACGTTTTCCCCATCACTAGAACAAACAAACTTTTGCTGAGCAAGAATGAGCTATTTTTTCTCCCTTTAGTGCCAGAGAGAGGTTTCATCAAGTCTGGGGAGAGACGCTCTGGTCTTTACCAGTCACTTACTCCATCCTAACAAAGAAACCCAATTTATTTCTTTTGGAAAAGCAGATCTCTCTGATTGCCCAAAGATCTCAAAGTACTCATCGTGCAGTGTCTCTCAGTTGTAGCCCACAGTTTTCCCTAAAAGCACATTGATAGGAAATGGCTTCTGTTACAAGCTGAAGGTCCTGGGTCAGGAGAGCTACTAGGCGGTGACAGGGAGAGGACGTGGAATTCTAACCTGCATGCACTTTGGAAAGGAGAACTTCACTGGCCTCTTGACACAGGCTGAGGGAACTGTTCTAACTATTGCCCAGATCATGCCAATAGAAAGTTCCTGGAGAAATGGACTGGACCAAATGTCACAGATCATCCTTGTCCCAAGTACCCAAAAGCTTCATTCTGGGAAATGACCCCTAGTTCTTCCTTACTATGAAGGTGAAAATGGGGGCAACTTTTGGGCATCCAGGGCTAATCTGTATGAACCTGGTTGCCATACTATAGAATTGCAGCCTCAAAGGAAAGCTGGTTAGGGAAGCAGTTTTAGGGAAGTATTTTCTGTCAGAGTTTCCTGTAATAGTTGATCTCCCTCCCCCTACCCTGGGTTATCTCCCTCCTCAAACCTACCTATTTTTTCTAAGTGCTTCTAGAAATCTTCCTCACCCCAACCCCAGAATGGGAGTTTCCTAAGAGCTATTTCCTTTTGGTCCATATTCCCAGAGCCAGGCACAGTGCCCTGTATGCCACTGACATAATGATGAAAATATTTTTCATTTTTGTTCCGTCACGTTTGACTCCTTGTGACCCTATTTGGAATTTTCTTGACAAAAGATTATTTCCTTTTTCAGTTGATTAAAACAAACAGAGGTTAAGTGACTTGCCCAGGATCATACAGCTAATAAGGGCCAGAGGCCAGATTTGAACTCCAGAAGGTGTCTTCTGGACTCTACATCAATTGGTCGATGCATGATGGTGCCACCTAGCTGTCCCAATATATTTAATTCAAGATGACAAATAAACTTCAGAGACTGCATTGTAAACTGGGTGTATATTTTAGTGTTTTTATCATTTTCCTCCTTGTTTCCCTTTTCAATACCACACATAGATTTTAGTCAGAATCATTTATAAAGTACATTTGAAGAGACTGATTTACTTAAATGGCATGTGACTGGTTAGTGTAGACACTGTTCAGTGTGACAGGTCCTCCAGATGTCTTCAGTGTAGTACTTAGATTAGAATCAAAGCCAAATACTTTACAGCATTAAGTTCAAAATATTCCTTGTATTTAAAACATGCTAGGGTTTCATGATTCTTTAAAATAAAAACATTTTCATGGGAAAAAGTGCCAATTTAGTTTTTGTCATCTCAAAGAGAAACAAAGTCAATGCTTTAGGGTCTGAATTGTAAGTGGTTTTAATTTTGGAGAAAAACAAATCAAGAAGCATGTGCTGAAGCATCACTTACATGCTGAGAATAGCGATAAATGTTGGCGACATCAAGAAAAAATGAAGATAGTCCCTGACCTCAAGAGTGGGCATTCTAATGTGAGAGATTAACACATATGTAAATCAGTAAAGAGAAAGCATACATAGAGTAGATGGAAGGTCACCAGAGAGAGGGAGGCACTGGCAGCTGCAGGGCCTGAAAGGCCACTTGGGAAAGTGATGCCTGAGCTCAGTCTCTCAAAGGAAACCAGGGATCCTAAAGACTGGGACTTTGGAGGGAGAGTCAGTGAAAGATGATACAGATGGGAGATGAGGCCTTGAACAGTAAGCAGACAGACCAGTATGTCTGGGGCTAAGAGTAGCCCCGAGGAAGACTGGAAAGGGAGGAAGGGCCAAGGCTGGAAAGAGCTTTGAGTGCCCAAGAGGAGGTTACATCTGATCCTCTGGTAATCTCATAGGGAGCCACTGGAGTTAGGCAGTAATAGAGTGACTGGAGGCAACCTGGACTTGAGGAGGATCACTGTGTGGAGGACGTTTGGAGAACCCAGTGGCATGAGGCCAATTTTGTTTTTTTTCCCCTAAAAAGGGTTAATTACTTTTAGAGACTCTACTTTTCCCAAAGTGACCTGGATGGGGAGGGGAAATTCAGCTGTCTGACCCAGCCTCCCTGGCCCAGACTCCCTGTCTCAATCGGGAAAGTATGCTGGTGTCTTTGGAGACTTGGCCAGAAAGGGGTGAAGGGAACAAATTGTACAGAGCACTGAAATGTGCCTGAAGTAGAGGCTGTCTTTGGAGAAAACTTTGGCTCTGTATATAAGTTGCAGAGGCTAGGGAAGGAGGAGGATGCTCCCACAAGAGGGTGGCTCATCCTTCGCCTTCTTAGTGGGAGAGGTTTGAGCCCTGGGCGCTAAAACACTGAGGAAGTTTGGTCTGTAGGGGCAGTTTAGATTGAAAGATAAGATAGTAAACAATGGAAATTTTCCACTCTCTAATCCCTGGAATGTGGAGGGGATAACTGTACTATGATTATTTCCATTTTTGAGATGAGTAAACCAAGGCTCAGAGTTTGCTTTACTTGCCCAGGGTCACACAGCTCCAACACATGGAAAGACATTTCAAGTACCCCAAGCAGGTAAGCAAAGGCATGGCCTGAAGAGTGGGCCAGCCTCAGAATCAGGGATGGATATGTTCAAGCCTAGCACTGGACACAGATGGCAGCTTCCAAAGAAGATGCCGAGGGGGCACAATCTACATTCACAGAAAGAGTTTCTTCTCTGGGAGTTCTTGATGCCATTGATGTCTCAGAGCTAGTCTCCCCTCCTCAGATTCCCCAACCTAAAGAGTTTAAATGTTTGTTTAGGATTTAAAGTCCAGTTGACATAGAGAGGCAAAAACTATTTAGTTAATTGTACTTTTGCTACATTTTATACATTTCTTGGGTCAAAAAATCATAACCTTTGGATACATTTAAAAATTTGAGGCCTGATTTCTTTTCCCCAAACTATTATATCTCTCTAGCAGTCTCACCCTGATAGTGAGAAATTTTGCTGTAGAGGGCGATTCAGCTGGCTGTTGTGTAAAGGATTGCAATTACAGTTACAGAATTGTGTGGGCTTACTTGTTGTATTCGTCCTTCATTGCTGAAGAAGACCATGCCATCAAAGAAATGATGACATGACTTGTACTTGACTTTGTTTTGAGTGAGGGAGGGCTGTTCAGGTCACCAGCCTCACTTCTCTTCCAGAGCCATCTGAATCTAGTGACCAGATATTCATCAGGATGACTAAAGATGGCCCAGGATACTTGGGTTTAGTAAAGTTTTTGCATAAATCCAATTTTCTTGTAAGTCTCTCCATGGCCTTGGAAAGCCCTAGTAGAGGAGTGGCTGGGGATCATTGATTTCTAATTTCAACTGTCTGTGATTGTTGTGTGACCCAAACCTCAAAAGGAGCCCTTACTGCTCCATCAGGCTCAAGGTAGGCTTTGAGCAGCATCCATGAAAAACCATAGCTCATGAGCCCCCATCTGAGGACTCCCTTTAACCAGACAAAATCAGATGACACATGAACTTAAGTAGAAAAACCCTTTCTGAGCCAGAATGCTGAGATAAAGCACAAGGAAATCACCCCTCTCTCCAATTCCAAGCTCTCACAGACTCACTCTACCAGTGGTCAAGGGAAAAGAGGTAACTTGGATGGCTACTATTCCCAGGGGGGCAATCTGGCTTTGAAAGCATATCAATGGTATCATTATTGAAGAACTAACATCATCTAGGCACACGTAGCATTAGAACAATTGGCCGCAGTAAACCATGGGTCTTTTTCTAGAGATCTATGGATGAACATAATGGATGATAATAAAAGCAAAGCTTGGATGCTCCTCTGATTGCCTCCTGCACTCCCTTGGCCCTGGAATTTTCAAGATCAGTCGATTGTTGCCACAGGAGTGTTTTTCTCCCATTCTAGGGACCATCTTGAGAGCTTTTATGATGGACTCATAATTAGAATTTATTTCTCCCAGTTAGTTTTATAGGAGCCAGAGGAAGCCTGCACTCTTCTAAGGCTCATTTCACACACACAAAGGGACGTCTGGGGAAACAATAGAAAAATAGTTTGTGTCTTCCCTGACCCCTAGTTTACTAAAATCATCTGGTGCATCAGTTAAAGGTGGGATATGTGTCTGGGGGAACTTTGTGAGTTTCTATTACTGAAGACACTCTAACTTTATGAGCAGGGCTGTTCTGGTTACTTCCTCTTTAAAAAAATATTTATTTATTTATATAAATTTTCAACCTTCATTTCCACAAAATTTTGAGTTCCAAATTTTCTCCCCATTTCTCCCCTACCCCTGTCCCAAAATGCCAAGCATTCTAATTACCCCTATCACCAATCTTCCCTTCCTTCTAACATCCTTCCCTTCCCTTATCCCCATCTTCTCTTTTGTCCTGTAGGGCAAGATAAATTTCTACACTCCATTACCTGTATTTCTTATTTCCTAGTTGTAATACTCAACAGTTGTTCCTAAATGGTTACTTCCTTTTTAAAGCAGAATTTTGGTGCCTTTTATTTTTCCATCGCAGTGATTTCAGGACCTAGAAGTTCCTCCCTCTGCCCCAAGCTGTGAATTTTTCCTTGTAATAGGGAAAAACTTTTAAGCAAAAACAACTGATCCAATAACCAAGTCTCTGCCTCTTCACCTTTCATTCTTAGAATACCTGGTTTCTTTCCAAACTCAGTTCAGATGTCATCCCTGTAAGCCTTTTCCTAATCCTCCTCCCTAGCTGCTAGTGCTTTTGCCTCCCCTGAACTATTTTTGTATTCATTTGTTTTGTTTGTGTCTCATTTATATGGGATGTGAACATGGTGTCTCCTTTACTAGAACAGAAGATCATTGAAGGTAGGAATGATTTTGTTTTTATCTTTGCACCCCCAGAACCTAATGCACTGCTTGGCATACAGTAAGTCTTTAATAAATGCTCGTTGCATGATTGTTTACTTATTCTCTTGAATCCCAGTTGGTCACTACAGTTAATCAGAGTTTATTTTCTATTCTTCGTGTTTATATTATGGGCACCATGGTGTGTGAAGCCATGTCAGTAGCTCCTCTCCTAACCAGTTTGGGCTCATGGAGCCCTCCTGGGTCTCCAGGCTCATCTTCTACTTTCACCTCTAGGTCCTAGGTGATAGTAGTGGCCTCCTTTCTAATGGTGAGGACTTAAGAGGTCCTACAAATTCTTTCCCCGCAATGATTTTCAATTGATGTCCAGGACAACCCCTTTGCTCCAATCGGATCAGTAAAATAGGAATACTAGCATTTGAATACATGCTATTGCCATTCTTTTAGAGCAATAATGTGGCAGCTCACCAATCCACAGGTACCTCCCTGCTGGTGTTGGAGACTGGCTTGTGAAATGCTTTTGGGGCAGGGCTAGGGCCTTGGGCTAGGTTTGGGATCAACTTCACTTTTGAGGAAGCTTTTTCATAGTGATTGAAGACAAGATGACACATCTCTGAAACTGTTCCTGCCTTGAGAACATTGCTGGCATTGAAAGTCAAGCTTTTGTGACGCTGCATAATAGAAGTAGGATGGAGTTGGAGTCAAAGGGTTTGAACCCTTGTCCAGCCACTTAGTACTTGTATAACCTCAGACAACTTGCTGATCCTCTCTGGGCCTCAATTTCCTCATCTGTAAAATGTGCTCTTGGACTAGATGCCTTCTGAGATTCGTTCCAACCCCAATTATTTGAGACTCAAGGCTCTGCTGTCACTCTTGTGTGGAAGAGAGCCAAGTCCAATTCACAAGAGTGATGCCCACCTGCATCTATGTTTCTGATTGTAACCTTAATATTGTCAGTTTTATACATAAGTCCAGCACTAAAATTAGATATTTTGTTTTGGGTGTGGCTCTTCCCTGCCTCAGTTTTCTCATTTGTAAAATGGGGATGATGGGAGTCCTTCTTTATAGGGTTTTTGTGAGAACCAATGAAATAACATCTGCAAAGCACTTTACAAACCTTAAATTACTGTAGGCCTGAATCTTATTGGTGACATTGAGAATGGACAGGAGTGGAATAGGAGGTGATTGTGATGACAGCAGGATTTAGTGAGTGCTTGAATATTGAGCTTAAGGGAGAAGAAAAAAATCCCAGAATTTCAGCTCAAATTCCTTTTATAACATAGCCAACAAACGGCTGTTCAGCTTCTGCCAGGGGACCAACCCCCAGGCCACTGGAAGCTTATACCCATTGTTCCTGGATCTTCCTTTGGAAGTTCCTTCAGTCAAGGATCAGACTGGCTGCAAAGAAGCCCCCAGACGCTAGTGATGCAGTGGGCAGGGGCTTCTCTGGGGTACAAGGGGATAACTGGGCAGTGGTATAAGTCAGTGTAAGTGTCCACAATGTGCCAAGCATTGTGCTCGTCACTGGGGATACAAATATGAAAAAGCAAGTTAGTATCTGCCCTTAAGGAGCTTATGGTCTTAAGGGGGAAGACAGCACACAAAAAACGAAGTTAAAACATGGTTATGGTATGCAGGCATGAGGAGCCCATTGGAAAGATGCCTGGCCTGAGTGTATGGGAGAGCAGCCCATTTTCCTGCCTCCCAATCCTAGGGGCAGAGGGCACCCATGAGGCTTGAGCACTGAGGCTGCTTCACAGTGAATGCACCTGCCTCCTATGGTTTTCCTATTTCCCTGTGAAGATGGGTTTGGTGACCCTCAGGTGGAGGCCTCCTGTAGGGAGCTAGGAATTTCCATCAAGTTGGAAAAGCCTTCACACCAATCTCTCAGGTTTATGTGAGAGTCAAATGAGTTAATATATGCAAAACCAAAATTGTTATATAACTTATCTTTGCTATAATAACAAAGCCATGTTATATCATTTCAGTATCCGGAGGATCTGAATTCAGTTCAGCCTCAGACACTTACTGGTATAATCTTGGGTAAGTCACCTTACCCTGATTGCCTCTAGAGAAAGAAAGTTAAAAGATGGTGCTTCAGTCTGTGTTCAGACATCAGTTCTCTCTCTGGAGAGCAAAAGCATTTTTCATCATAAGTTCTTCCAAGCTGTCTTGGATCACTGTATTGCTGAGAACAGCCAAGTCATTCCCAGTTCTTCATTGTCCAATATTGCTATTACTATGTACAATATTCTCCTGTTCTGTTCACTTCACTTTGCATCAGTTCATGTAAGTCTTTCCAAGATTTTCTGAAATCGTCCTGCTTGTCATTTCTTATACCACAATAATATTCCATTTGAGGTTTTCTTGGCAAAGATACTGGAGTGGTTTTCCATTTTCTACTGCAGCTCATTTAACAGATGAGGAAATTGAGAAAAACATGTTTAAGTGGCTTGCCAAAGGTCACACAACTAGCAAGGGTCCGAAGTCAGATCTGACCTCATGATGTTGAATCTTCCGGATTCTCAGCTCAGTGCTCTGTGCACTATGGTGCACCTAGCTGCTCTGAACAAGGCATAGCTAGCTTAACTATACTCCCACCTCCCACAGGGGCTATGTAGAGGCACTAGTCCATTTTCTGTATCTCAACCCTTCAGATACTTGAAGATAGATGTCAGCTTCCTCCTGTCTCTCCTCCAGGCTAGATAAGCCCATTCTTTGTAGGTCCCTCCCCATCTTACTCCAGCTTACCAATGTCCTTCTTAGTTTCCTCAAACTGAATCCAGTGCTCCAGATCTGGACTGCTGAGGGCAGAACTCAGGGGACCCATCACCTCTCTGGCCCTGGAAGTTCTTGCCTCCATTGAGACAGCCCACGATGGCATAAGCTGTGTGGGCTGCTGTGTCCCTGATGACTCCCAATGAATTTACAGGTGACCCAAAGCCCACAATCAAGATACTGTTAAAGCTTTAAGTCTCCATGATTAGGGTGCTGGTGTTGCCGTGAATAGAGATGCCAGAGCCAGGGGACGGAGGAGGGGGAGGAAGAGGATAAGGAAAAGGAAGAGGAGGAAGAGGAGTTTAGGAAGAAAAAAGACAAGATCATCTTGGATATGTGGAGTACACATGATCACAGACAGAGAGCTGGAAGAGACTTTAGAGGTGATATGGTCCAATCTCTTTATTTTGTAGTTGAGAAAACTGAGGGAAACACAGGTTAAGTGACTTGCCCAAGGTCATATAACTAGTAAGTGTCTGAGTTAGGATGTGAACCCAGGTCCTTAGGAATCCTTGAAAGAATGTGGACAGGGTGTTTAATCTGGAGGGAGGGGGACACATGATTGCTGTTTTCAAGAATTGGAAGGGGTGTCATAGGGAAGAGGGATGACATTTATTCTGTTGGGCTCCAGAATGTTGCAGAAGATAGAGACTGCAAAAAAGGGCATTGTTGATAGACAGAAGGAGAAACTTTCTAAAGATCAGAGCTGTCCCCAAAGGGAATGGGCTGTTCCAAAGAGGCTATGGAGGCTGGATGCCCTTTCACTGAGGAGACATTAGAGGGGTTCCTTCTTCAGATCTGAATTAGGCTGAGATCTTATAAGTCTTGGACTCAGTCATTCTGGGAGTGGCCAGAGGATTTCTGGTGGGTGGGCCATCCAATTCTCAGTTGGAAATAGACTTCTGGTGCTCAGTGACCTTCCTTTTTATGTTATTTATTATTATTTTTTCCTCAGTAACCTTCCTTAAAGAAAAGTACTGTTAAGAAAATTGTTTAGCTTGACTCTTTTCATCATATCGACTATTATAGTTTGTACCTCCACATCATACATGAACATAATCAGACATTTCCTTATTGGTAAGACCCTGGACAAGTCATGTAACCTCTCAGCCTCAATTTTCTTATCTGTAAAATGGGGATAATAATAGCGTCTACCTAAGCTTACTGTGAGGAGCAAATGAAATCAGATTTGTAAAGTGCTTGGCAAATTGTAAATTCTAGCTGCTATTCTGAAATTTAAGGGCTATTTATTCAGGAGATACATTATTTGAACTTACAAAGCTGTGTGGTGATACTCCCCCATCTGCCAGCTGTGTACCAAGTATACTTACATCTCAGAAGTCACTTCATCATCACCCAGCAAGCTCCACCATTCATTCTTTTCCCTCCCTCCCACTCTCATTTTTGAAAAAAAGAGGCTGTGAACAAATTGAGGAATATCATGGGATCATTGCTTCCAGAGTGGAAAGTACCTTAGTGGTTCATCTGGTCCAAACTGGTCATTGGACAGATGAGGAAACCAAAGCCCAGAGAAGCAAGATGCCTTGCCCAAAGTCTGTGCCTCCCCTACCTTGCTCATGGGAGCAGAGCTGGGCTTGCGCAGATGTTCTCCGCCTACAAAGCCACACATCCTTCCCTTGAGGGCACACTGCTGCCTTCAAGCATCACAGCCATTGCTGAAATGAGGGATGTCCCTGTGAAATATAGTATCTAGATGTCAAAACCAAGAATAAAAAGTTTTTTGTGTAAAAAAAGGCCACATTGTCTTAATCCTGCTTTTAAAAATTGCTGGCTTTTTTTGCTGAGTAAAGTTCTACTAGTGTGATTTTTTTTCAAAGAAATCCCTCCATCCGCCAATCAGTCAGACGAGCACTGATGTAGGCTCTGGGGTAAGAAACAGAGTGAAACCAGCCCTATTCTTACAAAACAATCAGTATTTCCAAGGGGAAGGAAATAAACTCCCAAAGCCCCAAACATCTCCAGCTGTTGTTGAGCCGACTGAGTTGAGAATGAAAAACAAGCACTTCATCAGTGATTTCCATGGGAGTCTTGACTAAGTCAATATAAGAGAACCTCAGCCTTGGCTCTCCCCAAACTTCTGCACAGCTAAAGGAGGAAGCTGGCCCCGAGCCAAGGAAGGCGGTGTGTATGTGGCAGCTTAGACAGGAGGTGTGGGGTGCCTGGGAAATGAGGGAATTATGGGAAAGGACAGGGGATACCTAGGGCTGCCAGACTTACCTTTCTCATCATTTCCATCCACCATTCAATAGATACTCATTAGTCTCTTACTAAGTGGCAGGGGAGCCTTGAAGGTGTGACAAAAAGCAAAAGTAGTCTTTGCCTCTTAGCGGCTCATGGTCTAACGGGGCAACGACATATGAACAATTATGTGCATTTAAGGTAGACACAGTGGAGGTAAATGGCGGCGATGTCAGAGAGAAGGCATTGTGTGAGTGAGTGTGTGAATGTGTGTGTACGTGAGAGTGTGTGTGTGAGTGTGTGTGTGTACGTGAGAGTGTGTGTGTGAGTGTGTGTGTGTGTGTGAATGTGTGTGTACGTGAGAGTGTGTGTGTGAGTGTGTGTGTGTGTGAGTGTGTGTGTGTGTACGTGAGAGTGTGTGTGTGAGTGTGTGTGTGTGTGTGTGTGTGTGTGAGTGAGTGTGTGAATGTGTGTGTACGTGAGAGTGTGTGTGTGAGTGTGTGTGTGTGTGTGTGTGTGTACGTGAGAGTGTGTGTGTGTGAGTGTGTGAATGTGTGTGTACGTGAGAGTGTGTGTGTGTGTGTGTATGTTGTGTATCTCTAGATGCACCAGGAAAGGTAGCTTGAAGAAGATGGGAATTTAACTGATATTTAAAAGAAATTGAGTTAAGAAGAGCATTGCAGGAATGGAGGATGGCCAGAGAAAGTACTTTGAGTCAAGCAGTGGAGGAGCTTGTTCAGAGAATAGTCAGGGGGCCACTGTCACTGGACTGAAAAGTGCAGATGTGGGGGGCAGGGTTCAGGTATAAGAAAACTGGAAAGGAGAGAGGGGCAGGTTTGAAGGACTTTGTCAGATAGGGGCTTTATTTCTGATCCTAAAGGTTATTGGGAGCCAGTGGGGTTTCATGAGAGAGGGGTGAGATGGCCAGATCTGCGCTTCTGGAAAATCACTTTGGTAGCTCATTGGTGTTATAAACAAAATTAATTCTTCCTGTCTACTTGGCATTAGTTAATACTTGACCAAAATAATATGGTGATTTTAGGGGGAATGGATTTGAAGAACCTTCAAAGTCCCTTCTAATCATGGTGGTGCTATAACTCAGCTGTTTGTTGTTGACTAAATGAGCCAAGTCTGTTTTTCATTTGGTAATTGCTGGAGCTATACTTTAGAAAACTTGTCAAGGCAATATAGCCATGGCCTTTTAAAAATGTTCTTTTTAAAATAGATATGTGTGCATATATAAAGATATCATATGTATATAGCATACTATATCACACACATGTAACATTCATAGCATGTCATATATCTATGAATATATGTAAGGTAGCCATAAGTGTAAATATATCTATGTATTGTGATGATATACCTATAAATATATATATAATCTATATCTCTAAATATGTAAATGTATATATAGCCCCAGAAGTTTGCTATTAAATGTCCTGCATCTCAGCTTCCTGTTAATTTTTTTCTTGTAATAGAGAGCAGTGGTCATAAATCATGATGCTCCTGTTTGGAGTTGCATGGAGCATGGGATTCCATAATGAATCACTTAAAAATCTAGTGCTTCAGTTTCTGAGTGACTAATTGGAAAATTGCAATGCTTCAGAACATTCCCTCCTGGACACAGCACAGGCTTTGGTTTATCAAGATTACTTTTCCCCTTCAATGCTTTCCCTCCTCTTAATGATGATCAGTTTCAATGTATTCACTTGTGAGGGGAGGAAGAAGGGACGTTGGTGATGGTGGAGCGTGCCCTTAATACCAACCAGATGATTAAAGGTGATTTTTATTACTTGAGTGGTCCTTAAAATGGAATCATTCAGTTTCCTTTCCATAGGGATGCGGACTGAGAAGTATTGATCAAACTCTTGTTTGAGGGAAGAAAGTCTAGGGAAATTTTTGAGTGATTATGGTAGGCTGTGATTGAGTCGGGGCCATCTTTCACACAAATTAATATTCATAAACTTAAAACTGCACTACATCTTTTGGGACATCCTAGAGATGGTGCACGCCACTCCCCATTCCCCAAGTCCCCAATGGCTCCTTCTTGCCTCTAGAATAAAATGGGAAATCCTGAGACTGTTTCTTGTAGCCCTCTACAATCCGGCTCTTGCTGCTTCTTCAGGCCCTCCGCAGGCCTCTGCTTCCCATCCAGCTGGTTCCACTTAAGCGCCTGCCCGGATTTTACATGTCTTCTCTTGATTCTGCCTTTGTACATATTCTAGTTGGTAATGTCCCTTCTGTCCTGAAATGATTTAAAATTTACTTTTTCTCTGCACTTTCTGTATCCTGGAGTGGACTATAAGCTCTGTAAGGGCAGGCATTGTTCTCTTTTTGTCTCTGTATTCTCAGTACCTAGCACAGTGTACATACTTGATAAATCTTTGATGAATTAAAATACAGGTTACAGAGTTCTGTCCTGAAGCAAACAGAAATCTGGAGGATACTTCAGGAAGATAGGACCAGGGCTGGTGGTTTTTGGAAATATAGTAGTAACATATTCATACAGCTCTTTAAGGTTTACAAAGCCCTTACATGATGACAACTCTGAGAGGTCATCAGTAGTAGTAGTAAATTAGTAGTAAATATCCCCATTTTATAGATGTAGAGACTGAGGGTTAGAAAGGTATAGTGACTGGTTCATAGTTCCAGGGCCAGGAAATGGGAGAGATAGAACTACCACCCAAGATCCCCAATAGTAAACAGGAATTGTTGTTGAAGGCCAGTGCTTTGAGGGCACCAGGCTGCCTTTCCAAACACAGAAGTTATTTGTTTGTGGGTTTTTAACGGCAGGCACAGCTCAGCAGGAATTATGAGTACTCATTAAAAGGGGTGGGGACCGGGTGGCCCAAGTTTTTCCCTAGGGCACCAAATTCAGAAGGTGCTGACAGCGTTTATACTCTTTCATCAACGAAACAACTGGGTTTGGTGTCTAATTAGCAAGAATCATTGTACAGCCAAGTGTCTAACGAATGCCCCAGACATGGAACAGGGTTACATGGGTCACCAGCCTCACTTATAGGTCACTCCTCAATTTGCTACTTGACTTGGGATCACATTTAATATTATCATCCCAGATTCTAGGTTAATCCAGGGACATGTTTGGATATTTCCTCATTAATTACTAAAATTTCCATGTTTCTTTCAATTAACCAACTGAAGCAAAATATGACTTATTTAACAGATTGGAAAAACCTGCTTTCCCAATAGTAGCTCCTCCCTCCTTTATTCTGTCTCTGTCTCTTTCTTTATCTGTCTCTGTCTTTGTCTCTGTCTCATCTCATTTTCTCTGAGCACCAAGAAAATATTAAGATTATTGAATATATAATTTATTGGCAATGAAACCAATAATAAAATAAAGATATAAATAATTGTGAATACATATTTTGCTTTAAGAAAGCCTGAGTCACCTCACACCTTCACTGCAACCTTGAAGGCCTTCTCTTCTGAGAACATAGTCCCCACATGAGTTAGTTCTCTGAGAATCATAAATCCAATGTCTTTATAAGCACCTTTTTCATTCTCTTCACAGGATAAAGCTGATAAGATATTCACAAAGAAAATGTCTCCATTTTCTTTCTCTATTTCCCAGCTTCTCCGCAGCCACTGCTCTCCCCTATTCTGTACCTGTATTCCCCACTTCTCAGCAGTATTTCCAGGATCTGATGCCATTTCATCTGTTCATCCGTACAATATCTGCGATTTCTTGCACTGAAATGAAAACATCGGCATTTGAAGTCTTTCCTCGATGAGAACATCAAGCTTCATGAGCTAATTTTGCCTCCCGATGTGGTTGGAGGCAAGTGTGAATTGGCCACTGTGTATTCTTCTTCCCTTTCTCTGCATCTTTCTGGAGAGCAGCCGACACTTGAAGACTTTGGGGCTGCTGCTGGTGCCAGGGGTCTTCCACTTGGAGAATGGATGTGCTTCCGTCCAACTTCCGTCCGGCCAAGTCATTTCTTCCAAGGCCAACATTCCCACATGACTTACCTGGTTTTCCTAAGCATTCCATGTGTCGCAGGCCGAGACACTTTTCTTTTCTAACTCTAGGCTTTTCATCCCGTGAATGTGAGGTGTTTGTTGTCTCCCTTAAGGAAATTGAATGGAAGTCCGCGATTGTGACCAAGACCTTTCTGTGCTTGGAGTTTACAGAAATTAGGTAAAAGCTATCTCTTAATGTTGGACAACTGAGGAAGCATCCTCAGTGCATTTTCCCTGAAAATTCAACTTGTTTCCAAATTGGATTTTGTAGGTAGGAGGCGCTGATGGAGGAGGCTGGGTTTCTCCCTTGCTGAGCATAATCGCTCATTTAAATGCAAAGGAAGGTCCCAAGCCTGCCTCTTAATGAGAATATCTTCATCTTTGGGAACCTTTGGATGAAGGACTAGTTTTCTTACTCTCCCAGCAAATATTTTCACTCCTCTTTTCAAAACTCTATTGAGTTACGTAGCATTTCTCTCAATTGCCCCATTTTTCAAATATAAAGAAGGCAGATCATTGACCTTCCAGGAAATTTTCTCTTTGAGTTTCTTTAACTTTTAGTTTTCCTTCTTTCACTTATGTATCACTTTAAAAAGAAGTATGAAATTTTCATTTTCTTGTTGAATCAATTAGAGATATGGATCAGTGTGGTTAGAGATCTACCCTCGAAGTCAGGGAGACCTGGCTTCAGGACCCATCAGGGACTATGGAGCTTTATGACCCTGTGCAAGTCACTTCACCCTCAGTGTTTCAATTTAGAGACATGAATTTATTCTTTTAAAAATATTTGGTTAACTAGTTTGGTGAAATTGGTTTCCTTTGCAATCCTATGTATTTTATTCTAAGTACTTTAGAACATGATTCTGAAAAGGGCTTCATCAGGTTACCCAAGGGGTCCAGGACACAATAAAGGTCAGGAACTCTCCTAAAATTATCCCAGAAAAGGTGTCAGTCTGTACTGATAGAGGAAGTTTACCTGCCCTGGGAGCTCCCAGTGAAATCCAAGTCTAGGACCCATACCTAGTGACTGTTACTTTAAAATAAACTGCCTACTGGAGGGCCTTCACACATGTCTGAACTTCTTTCTAAAATAACCCAGAAAGTTTCTAGAGTTTCTACTTGAGCTCTAAGCATTTAGCCAGTCCTCCACCAGGCCCCATGCTTCCCATGACTCCTTCACTGAAGGTCATCACCTCTGAGTTCTGAGAGAAAGAAACAGTGGATTCCAGAGACAGGAATGTTGTCCCTAAAAATGCTTTGAAAGATAAGGTACTGTACACTCTACCTAGGCCTGGGCCCTAGGCAAAATTGGGAGGGTCCTGTCCCTAGCCACCTCTTTCCTCTACCCTTAATTTCTCCCTTCCCCATCCCATTAAATAAGCTCTTCAGAAAAAGGAGCATACATCAGCCATTACCACTCTACTGGAACTTGGCCAGTCTATTCTCTTTCCCAATCAAATTTATGTTGAAGACATCTCTAGTGATGGAATGAAAGACTGTTTTCTATAACTAGGACTTTAAGTATCAAAAGTGAGTAGAAGCAGATATTTTGAGGAGAATGGGACCTTCCCAAATGACACTGGCTAGGAGGTAATTACCTGCTTTTTCTACACTGATCTTACCCCAACTGTATTCATTTGGAAAGAACAAACAAGTCTCTGATGCCTTGTACTGTGTGTTCTCGACCTGTTGGATGCCAGTCTGCTGACCCCTATGGACCCTTCCCAAAGTCTTGTTTTTAAATGCATAAAGTAAAATACTTTGGGTTACGAAGGAAACCAGTGTTATTGAAATATAGCTGGGAAATCTCTAAGGAACTGAAACAAGCTCATGGAGCCTAGGGAAGAGCCAGGCTTCAGAGAGTCTGGCTGGGATTTTTTTCCTTTGTCTCTTTTCTGGAAACTGATCAGATTTAGGAGATGACATTTCTCATCTGATACAAATACTTGACTAGAGAAGGCTCTGACAAATGGCTTTTATTGTTCATCTAGGACTTTTTGGGATTTGTTCATTTCAACAAGATTACATTTGCTTGAACTTAATGCAGCTTCAAGAAGAACCAAGGTATGGAATAAGGAAAGAGAACATGTTTCCTGGAGGTGGAGGCATTAACAGAGGGCTTCCAGGCCATTGTGCCTCCAGCAGTGACTTCTCTGCCCAGTCTGGGATGTCAGTCATGTTCTGATACCCTAAGAGGAGGAGAGCTAAGATGGGCTTTGATGTCAAAGAGCTTGGCGACAGCTTTTCCCAGTTTGGTTGCTGCCCAAATTCAATTTTCAAAGGACATACCTAGTTTTAATATCCACAGTTATACATGATTATAACCCCCAAGTGACCCCTAAGAGGTCTCATTTTGGGGATTTTTAGATTTCCAAATATTCTCTTATATGTCACATTTGTTTTCAGTCATGTGCATTCATTCATTCATTAAGCATTTATTAGTTATTTACCATGGGCCAGATACTTTGCAGGACACACTGTCCTACACACTTAAGTCACTTGGGTTTCCAAAGTCCATTCAGGAGAGAGAACGCACTGATTTTGTCTGGTCTCAGAGATCAGAACTGGGAGCACTGGGTAGAAATTGTAAAGAGGAACATTTCAACTAAATGTCAGGGGACAACATCTAATGACTTTGAGTTGCTTCAGAATGGGCTGGGCTGCCTTGGAAGATAGTGAGCTCCCCCTCATGGGGCAAGTTCAGGAAGGGCTGGTTGATCACATGCCAGTTGGGCTGCTGTTCTTTGGTTTGCCCAGAAAGCATCCTTTCTTCTGGGCCCCCCATCTCCACCCCTTGGAACCCAAAGCATCCTTTGAGTTCCACATACTTTGAATGCCACATTCTTTGAGATTTTTTCCTGATCCTTCCTCTTACAAATTCCCACAATACTTTACACTGTTTCCTTTTTCTATGTTTATTTTTTACATATCTTATCTTCCCTATCATATTAAAAATTTAGAAAGTGGGTTGGCACGATGGATAGATCACTGGGCCTGGAGTCAGGAAGATGAGTTTAAATCCAGCCTCAGAGGCTTCCCAGTTATGTGGCTCTAGATGAGTCACTTGACTGCTCCTTGCCTCAGTTTCCTCATCTGTAAAATGAGGATGATAGAAACAGCACCAGAGTTGTTAGGAGAACAAAATGATATCATTTGTAATAAAGCACTTTGCAAACCTTCGAGTTCTCTCTAAATGCTAGTCATTGTTGTGTAAGCGCTTTATGTTTACTAAGTACGTATTAACAATTATGTCATTTGATTTTCTCAACAATCTTGTGAGGGAGGTAGCACAAATATTACTGCCTCCATTTTACAAATGAGAAAACTAAGGCACAGAGTTGTGACTTGCTCTTTGCCACAACTAGGACTGGGACTTTGAACCTGGATCTTCTGACATTGAGTCTGTCCTGGCTTTGCCACTTAGTAGCTGTGAGGCCTTGACTAAGTTACTTGGCTTCCTTGGGCCTCAGTATCCTTATCTGTAAAATAAGGAGATTGGACTATCTGATTTCTGCTATCCTTTGCAGTCCATCTTTCCTTTTTATAGGTCCTAATATATTTTCCTTCTGAACTTTGCTTCCTTCTATTTATTCCAGTATATATGTTTCGCATATAAATAGTAACTTGTATGCTATTCTCCCATTAGACTACGAGCTCTCTGAGGGCAGGGACCATGGTTTTGCCTTTGTGTCTTTTACATTTAGTACAGGGTTAAACATGGTAAGCATTTAACAAGTATTTGCTGACTGATTGATTTCCAAATAAGAGGTGATATGTTTTTAGTATTTGGGATTAAATGAAGTCTAAATGGAGTCTGGTGGGTGGTGTGATAACTTATTGGCTGCCACACAGCCCTTGCCACTCTGCCTGCTCCTGATTCATTTCCTTGCTAATTCTACAAGTCAGTCATGGGGGAATGTTCTGATAGCTCCTCAGAGGATAACAGGAATGCAGAATTTAGCTTATTGATTCATCCATTAGCTCAGAGCCCCCACTCCAGCTTACAAGAACCAGAGAACTTTCTTTCCTTCAGCTCTTGCTCCCTTCTTTCTATTTCAAGCCAAGTCTCACTGTTTAGTTGTTTTTCAGTCACATCCAACTCTCTCTGACCCCATTTGGGGTTTTCTTGGTAAAGATACTGAAGTGGTTGGCCATTTCCTTCTTGTTTATAGATGAGAAAATGGAGTCAAACAGGGTCCAGTGACTTGCCCAGTCTTATAGGGTTAAATAAATATCATTGTTCCTGCTCACACAATTTATTGACAAGTAATAACCAATACAGTCATCTACACATTTCAACAATGTATCATTCAATCAGTCTTTGTTTCTGGGCTGAAAGTGAAATGGTCAAGTGCTTAAGTGCACTTGGCACCCAGCAACAAGCAAAAGAGAGATTCCTTCCAAAAACCCTGAAATCATGACTTGGCAACAGACAAGTGGTCAGCATGATTGGGGTGACTGCTGTCTGAGAGCAAGATTATTAACAGGAGATGATTCACCTTGGACTCAAGGGTTCTGAGCCACTTTGGAATACTCTAGAGAGAGCTAGTGAAGTCAACTGTGTGTCTTTGCAGGCTGTTTGGACCGTCATGCAATTTGCTGGATCCATTCAGATGAGATCTTCAAACCTTTTATCCTGTTTGGCTTCGAAGCATCCCTAGACACATCGCACAGATGCAAAGGTCTGACCCTTTGTCCATGACCAAAACTTCCCCTTTCCCCAAAGAGAACAGAGATTTTGGCTTTGTTTAATTGGTGCAGTTACTACCAGATTTGGGCTATTTCTAGGAAAGGCATTGGAAAAGGGGAAAGTTGCATTGGATAGCCAATTCTGTCTTTGTTTCTGTCTTTTCCTCAAACCTCCCCCATATATATGTATATGTATGTTTACATACATGCACATATACATGTACACGCATAGACACACATGTATATATTTATCACATGCATACGGACACACTCCGCCCCCCTCCCCCACGCACATCCAGCATGTTTTGGATTAACCCTGTAGAGGAACAATGAATTTACTATTCTTGACCCAGAATGGAATAAGAGGAAAAAAAGTGGGTGAAATGATCGCCTTTCAGGAAGGTGTAATTTTTTTTGACCCTGAGACAAAGGTCTGTTGTATTTAACACTATCTTCTTTGGGTGATACCACAAGACTGTGAGTTATAGAATACCATAGTGCGAGGGTGGGGAATCTTTGGTCTCAAGGCCACATGTGGCCTTTCTAGGTCCTCAAGGGTGACCCTGTGACTGAATCCCCAATTCACAGAAAAAATCCCTTTAATGAAAGGATTTGTTCTATAAAACTTGGACTCAGTCAAAAGGCCACAACCAAGGACCTAGAAGGCCATAGATTCCCAATCCCTTTCATAGTCCCTGAGGTATTAAGTTCCAGGACACCTGAAGAGTTACTCATGAAGACCATACATATGTAGGTTGCAGCACATCATTGTTGAGCCATCTCAGGCCTGACTGATGTTCTGTGACCCCATTTGGGGTCTTCTTGGCAGAGACACTTTAGTAGTTTATCATTCCTTCTCTAGCTCATTTTCCAGAGGAGGAAACTGAGGCAAAAAAGGGTGAAGTGACTTATCCAGGGTCACACAAGGTCTAAGGGTGGATTTGAACTTAGGTCTTCCTGACTCCAGGATCAGTACTCTACCCACTTTGCCAATTAGCTGCCCTGTAGCCTATTCCTAATGAATTCTTCAGCAGAAGCACTAGTAGTAGCAGACATTTCTCTAGCTGTTTAGGGTTTGCAAAGCATTTTGTGTATACCATCTCATTTGGTCCTTACAGTGTTGACTGTGATGCAGATGCTCTTATTACCCCATTTTGCAGATGAGAAAGCTGAGGTTCAGAGATGTTACATGACTTGCCCAGGGTCATACAGCTAGGGAGTGTTTGAGGCTGGCCTTCTAGACTCCTAGGTTCTATTCTGCCACAGTGATTCTATAATGGAGGGCCAGAAGGAGAAGTGGACAAGTCCTGGCAAGAGGGATGCCAGCTGTCCCTTGATTTCACTGGTTTCCAAGAAGGGAAGAGTTCAGGCATCCAGGTAACCCAAAATTTATGCAAAACAGGACAAGAGTGACTCCTGGAGGACTGCACGGGCCTGGATAAAGTGTCATCTGGACATCTGGAGGGGAGATGCAGATGGGCAAGATCTCAGACTCCATGAAATATGCCCCCAGGCTTCAATGTGCTTCAGAGGGTCTGCAACAAAACCCCCTCTCCCACTCATTCCTCATCATTCTTGGCTTTGTCCTCCCAGACCTCACAGGTGCCTGTCCATGGGAGGCGAGGAGGCCAAGGCGTGTAGAGGCCAGGTGTTGGTGGACTTGGAAGCAGGAGGGCCCTGGGTTTGAATTCTACCGGCAGCACTCACTAGATGTGTGTCTCTCACAGTGGGGATAACAGTAACTAGAGCATGAGCTGCCCAGGGTTGTTGTGAGAATCTACCAGATTGGGGGCATGTACGCCAGTCTGCAGGCTCCTCTGGGCCACTAACTATGGCTCATGTTTGGCAGAGGGAGTATCCTCATGCCAGGATCTTCATATACCAATGAAGTCCCAGGCCAGAGGACATCATATCCCTAGCTTCCTTATCCTAGGCCTCAAGGTTTGCAAAGGCCCTTTACAGACTCTGTCTCATTTGAGCCCATGAGAACCTGATGAAGAAAGTATTGTTACCTGCATTTTGTGGATGTGGAAACTGCCTCAGATGGCTTCAGTGACTTGTCCAGGGTCCCATCGCTCATGAGTCTGTGGCAGGATTCGAACCCATGTATTATGTCATGATGACACTAGATATCCACATGTGGGAGAATTTCTGTGGCCTTAGAGTAGTGCCTGAGCACATTTGCTTAGGTGGATGAGTGGGTTGGGCTGTGTTGCCTCGATGGTCCCTGCTAGTTCTACTTCCATGACCCTATGACAAGTCCAGCAATGTCACCTCTAGAGAGAAGCTGATTTTGTGTGCATGGAGACAAGTACAGTGTTATCATTACTGTTATTTTTCAAAGAGGAATTTCAAAGGTGACTACAAACCTCCAATCTATGAGTTTTCCTATGCTCTCTTAGGTCTGAATCAATTCTGAAATGATGAAAACCACATTTTTGAAGGCCAAAGGTCAACCAGCTCTCTAAGGAAGCCCTGATGAGGAATGGGAAAGGGCAAAGAGGCCGAATTTCTCCCTTATTATCATGGAACAGTTAGTCAGCTTATGTTGAAATGAACACTGATACCTGACTGGCCCCATTTTTTTCCTTCAAACAACTTTTCTGAGGAGCTCAGTTGACCTGACTGAAATGCTCTTCTAATGATCTGTCCCAGAAGGGGAACTTTGGGGGACTCACCTTCAGAGAGCAATTGTTATCTGCTGGGTGTGACAGCACCTGACTGCAGAGCCAGCTGCCAGGAGGTGGAGTCTGGGGATTGTATGAGCCTGGGAGTTTTGAGCTGCAAAGGGCTACATCCATTGGGTGTCCCTGGGAAGTAATGAGCCCTTAAAGGATGGGAGGCCAGCAGGCTGCCCAATGGGCCCAGGTCAGACACAGAGCATGTCCAATCTCATGCCCATTAGAGGGGGGCTGTGTGCAGGAGCAACCTCTGCCATTCCAGCCAGGGTGAGGTTCAGAGACCCAGTTTTAAGAGTAAACAAACACATCCAAAATTCCCATGGAAAAGTAAGTTGCTTGAGCTGGTCCAGGTCCTCCCTTGTCCAAGAGTCTCTTCACCCTTGTAATCCTTGACACTTTTTCCTACTCGTACTCCTCCCCCGACCCTCTCTCCAACCCCTTTCCCACCCCCTCTCCATCCTTACTCAGACACCTCTGTGGTCTCCTTCCTTTATTTCTCCCCCAGAATCCAGGTCATGCATGTCTTAGGCCTGAGAGACAGCTGCCCTCAGTGAGCCTATCAGAGTAGAGAATGGTTGAAGTAGATATAGGAGGTCATCTGACCTGACCTCCTCCTTTCTCAGATCCTCTAAAGCACAGATATCTTGGTGGATAGAGAGCCTACGTTGGCACAGAAAGACCTGGGTTCAAGTCCTGCTGCTGATGTGTCTGTCTCCACCCCAGAAGCACAAGTGGCTTCTTTGTGGAGGTGACATCAGGGGAATTGTTAGAGGGGAGAAAGGAGCCCTGTCCCCTCATTGTTCACAGGTACTACTCTAAGGTCCCAGAAATTCTCCTCCGTGTGTGTCCAGAGCCATCATGATATGATGCATGGAATAGGGAAAACCTGAATTCAGATTCTGCCATAGACATTCACTAGCTGTGTGACCCTGGGTACTCACTAATATTCTCTGAGCAGTTTCCACACTTACAAATGGGAGGAAATAGCACTTGCTTCCTAAGATTCTTGTGAGCTCAAATGAGATGATGTATGTAAAAGGGTTTTGCAAACCTTGATGAATTAGGGAGGCTGAATACCCATTAAATTGTGAGCTTCTTGAAAACAGGGGCTGTCTTTTGTCTCTCTTTGTATCCTCAGCTCTTGGCACAGTGCCTGATATATAGTTTAGTTTTTTCAATCACGTCCAACTCTTTGTGACCCAATTTGGGGTCTTCTTGCCAAAGATACTCTAATCATTTGTCATGTCCTTCTCCAACTCATTTTACAGATGAGGAACTGAGACAAACAGGGTGAAGTGACTTGCCCAGGGTCATACAGCTAGTAACTGTCTGAGGGTGGATATGAACTCAGGTCTTCCTGACTCCTGTTCAGACGCTCTATCCATTGAACTACCTGGCTCTCCCTGGCATATAGTGGGGCTTAATAAATGTATCTTGACCAGATAACTTTGGGTCAGTCTGTGTTCATTTCTTTTGCTGATAGTGTTACTAGATTGGTAGCCATGAGTCATACTCATGTATACTCATGTAGTTGTTTAGTGGAGGGAACCATCTGGCAGAGTTTGGCTGCCTAAGAGAAACTCAAAGTGAGAGACACTGTCCATTGGAGTTCCCTCCCACCAGAGGAATGTGGGAGTTCCAGACAGACTTGGCCCCACCTCCTGTTCCCCTGCCCAAAATAGGGACTGCCCTCCATGCTACCCTTTCACTGTCCTAGACAACAATAAAAAGGCTGACTCATTTTAGTCTAGGACAAAGGGAAAACAATGTCCCATATTAGTTTAATTCTGTATTTTAAGGATATCATGAAAACCACTGAGGTTCCCTCAGCTTAAAGCCCCCAGGTAGGGGAAAGCCCATCAACATGTTGGACAGAGGCTTAAACTTTGGCCTTTTGGGGCACAATTGTGAACAAATTGGTTACATTCTCTATCTCCTTCTCCCTGTGCACGGTCACATGACAGACATGCTTCACAAAGAGGGGACAATTTTACAGGAGACAAAATCATCTTGCTGGACCCCACTGGCTGTGTGGTCTCTACCCTGGAGGATAAGGCCACACTCAGCGCACATGCAGCTGCTGTGCTTCCCGGAAGCAACATTCCAGGTCAGCCTCTGCCCCTCTGAGGCTAAAAGATTCAAGTTTAGCACAGTCTTTTTCCCAGGGTCAGTCAGTCAACTAGCATTTATTAAGAACCTACTTTGTGCCAGCCACTGTGGTAAGTGCTGAGAAAGGCAAAGACAGGCTAGTCTTAATGGGTACCTTTCCAAGATCACAGCTCTCAGGTTTCTGCACTTTTCAGTGCTTCCCAGTATGGGGAGAAAATCTGTCTGACCTTCAAGGACACAAGCCCTCTGAGTCTAACTAACAGGAAGCCTCCCTGCTCACTGGGCATTTTTTCTTAGCAGGGAACATCTGTATTATGGACCATCCCTTCACTAGAGATATTTAAATGAGATATGGATGACCACTAAACAATTGTGTCATAGAAGAGATTATTTCCAGGCCGAGCAGGATGAAATGTCTTCTGAGGAGTCCTTCCAACTGTGAGATTCCTTGATTTGGTGAACCATGGGCAAGACTAGTGTTCAAATCCTGCCTTTGACCTATGCAGCCATGAGCAAGTCATTTAAAAAAAATCCACCAAGCATATATTAAGTGCTTCCTAAATACCAGGCACTGTGGAGCAAAGACAAGAAGGAAACAACCCCTGTCCTCAACAGGTTTACATTCGATGGGGGCAAAGATAAATAAATACGGAATATTTGTAAAATGCAGAGAAAACAGAAGGAAGG
Organism: Bettongia penicillata ogilbyi; assembly: GCA_023548195.1. Taxonomy (NCBI): domain Eukaryota; kingdom Metazoa; phylum Chordata; class Mammalia; order Diprotodontia; family Potoroidae; genus Bettongia; species Bettongia penicillata. The sequence continues at coordinate 596,522 of JAJHZJ010000159.1, forward strand.
AGGGAACACCTCCTGGGGGAGGTGGCACCTGATTTGATGGGCAAGTCTCTCAATCTCTGTGAAATGGGTGCAAGATACCAGTGTAAAGAAATTAGCAAATCTCAAAGGCCTGAAGAGATATCCTGCCAAGGCTGGTGGACAGCATTTCCTGCCTTGTCTCTGTCCAAGCTGCTCTTCAGGATTTGTCCAGAACTTGCTGGTTCACTTTCTAGGGGTGAGACACTTCTCACCTTCATTTAGTCCTCAGGTTGCTCTCTAATTATCCTGAGAGAATTACTCAGCTGGGGCAGAAATATTTTTTAAAAAGTCACAAATTTCTCATTTTCAAGTAAAATGTGAAGTCTTCCAAGAGGGAAGCCTGATTTTCCAGAGAGCCTGCCCCCAGGGGCGATATTCACCTTAAAACTAGTCTTTTACAACAGGGATTCTGAACATTGTTGGACTCTCTTTGGCAGCCTCAAGAAGCCCGTGGACAGATCCCCTGTCAGCAACGGATTTGTTGCCCGCATTCATAATGGGAGGGGATGCTCAAATTCACTTAGAGGTTAGTGAAAATAGATAGGTCATTTTTTTCCATCCAAGTTTATTGATCCCTTGAAATCTACCCCTAGAACCAGAGACCATAGATTGAGAACTCTTGCTTTATGTAAAAGAAGAAAAAAGCTTGTAAAAAGTAAATTGCTTTAAAAAAGGGAAAGAATGGCTTTGCTTATACCCCTTAGTATCATGATTAGTCTGGCATCTCTTCCTCCTCACCCCGCTTCCCTGCCTCCAGCTCTCCAATCCAGCCTAAACTCTTCCTCACCCTCGCTTATGCAGCTCTTGCATCTGGTTGTTTTCCCCCAGAGCCCGAGTGGTGGATGCTTGAGCATGAGGAGATGACTGTCTTCTGATGAGTCTTGGAATCGCAGAATGCTAGACTTTGGAGAGCACTTCACCAACCCTTCATTTGTCAGACAATAAAGTCATTCCTATAATCTTCACAGCACACAACAGAGGTTTTCCTGACCCCTCCAGTCATCGTGTGTATGTGTGCCACAGAGAAAAATGCAAGCTCTTTTCAAAAAGTAGGTTTCTGCCAATCACTCAGATGCTATGTCATCTATTATTTACTGCTTCAGATGAGGCAGTTCACTGTTCCAGGTCTCAGTTTCTTCATTTGTAAAATGAAGGAGTTGGACTATGATTATAGACATAGATTTAGAAAGAAGGGATATTAGATGCCATCAAGCCCACCTCTTCCTCTCATCTTGCAGATGAGGAAACTGATTTGAGGTCAAGCAACTTGCCTAGTCACATGATGAAAGCTCAGTGAGGTAGTTCCAGAGCTTCTCTCCCTCCCCTCACCTGGAGTGGCAGGCTTGAGCCCCAGACCATAGGAGCTACATCTCCCTGAAGGATCAGAGGCAGTTATTGAATTCTATAGCTCATGAGCCTCCAATGGTGTGCTTTCCTCCATGATTATCAAATGAGTGAGTCAAAAAACTGGCGTTTTAGAAATGTTTATTTCTATGGTGATAGTTGGTACAAATCCTTAAAGTCCAGACCAGCTTGAGTCCCACAAGTCCTCAATTAATTTGAACAGATTGGTTGCACTTAGTTGAAATGCCTTGTGCATGGTTTCCAATCTTTTCCTCTGGATATAGTTTCACTTTTCAGTGTGCCTAGGATAGCATATTATATTTTAGTTGTGTTATAACTGAGTTTAGAGCGCATTTAGGGTTAGGTAGTAAAAGTATAATTATTCCCAATTTAGAGATGAGGAAAGTGAGGGTCAGAGAGAGTAAGTGACTTTCTCATGATCCCCAAACTAGAAAGAGAATCTGGATTCAGACACAGTGTATTCCTAGAGTTTTTGTTTTGACATGTTGTTTGTTTACTGGTGACTTTAACAGTAGTGGAACAGGTCCCAGTGCTGAGAGTCAGGAGACCTGGATACCATAACCTTTACACTCGTTTGACTGTGGTTAGATCAGGTCACATTTTTGGTTTCCTCATATTTGATGATAACCTTTCAAGCTCTGTAATTCTATAGTCACATTGAGATTGACCATGACCACTTAGATGGGCTCCTGCTTTGAAATTTACAATCTTAGAGAACTCCTAGTTCATTGCTGTTAAATAATCAATGTTTCTTAAGCCAGGTACTGTGCTAGCGATACAAAAAGGGGTAAAAGACAGTTCCTGTCCTCAAAGAGCTTACAGTCTAATGGGAGAGACACCATGCAAACAAATGGATACAAAGTAAACCCTACATAGGATTGAATAGGAAATGAGTAGAGTGCAGGTGCCACAGTTATCAATATGAATTCAGCTATTAGGGGCATCTGATATAATGGTGAACATGCTGGAGTTGGTCAGAAAAACCAGATTCAATGTGGTTTCCAGGACAGACTAGCTGTGTCGTCCTGCTCTTCAGCTTCCTGTAAAATGGGAATCTGAGTCAGCAGAGGGTATTTCCAAACCAAGAATTTCCCAACCTGATGAAATCGAAGCATGAAAATGGGCAAACACAAAATACTTGCCAGCCTTTATTGAGGATTACTGTGGCGCTCACATGAGATACTCTTTGTAAAGCCCTGTGCATCTCTCTGAATACCAATTGTCATTATTTTAGAACCTGCCACTGATATCTACTGACTCTGGTACCCACAGCAAGTCAGCAATCCAGGAGATTCACAGTCCAGAATGTGCTGAGTTGCATTGATAGAAATGCCCCTTCCCTGCACACTCCCAGCCAAATGGACCCCAGGCTCCCTCCCTTATCTCAGAATGGCAGACAGCAGTCTCAAAGATGAAGCCTGTCTTTGCACAGTAAAGGTTCTTGGGTAATCATTTAATTCTCAGAGGTTGTACAGAAGTGATATTGTGCAGAGCTAGGGCCTGAAAGACTTCTATCCAGGCTCCCTGTTTCTTGATTAGGGAGAGGGCTCTGAGTAACAATGTCCCTGCCGGATGGGACGTGCATCATGCCTTCCTCCTAATTCTACTGTAGGTTGAGGGCTGTCTCTTGTCCTTGGGTCTTGGTTGGTGCTTTGGCTGCTGATTGGCTGAGCTTCATCTGCTTGTTCAGGCTTATGGTCTCCCTGCAGCCAACCTTTTCCCCCAAAGCCAAACTGATCATTCTAAAGCACAAGCTGGACCATATTACCCCTAACTGGCTCAAAATCTTCAGGGGTCATTGCCTTTAGGTTAAAATCCATCTTTAGCCAGGCTTCTTTTAGAGCCCCCTCCCCCAATCCTACTTCCATTCACTTTTCATCTCAGTATCCTTCACACACTCTCCAATCCAATCTTGCCCGGACATTTCCCATCCATTTCCAGACTTCATGCATGAGGGATCTCCCTTATGTAAATACACTTTCCCTTCACCTGTGTTACAGAGTCGTTGACTTCCTTCAGAGCTGGTTCAGCACCTTCTGCCTTATTATGAACACCTCCCTTTGGAAATTGCTTTGTATTAGTTTGTATAGATTTTA